>CM034546.1:76756056-77434731 GCA_020055645.1 Tomocerus qinae
TTTGACAGTAGAAATTTTTCCAGTAGTTCCAATCCAAAACGAGACTCGAGGTCGCAAAAAGCATCTAAAAATGGCCAGTACTCCTTCCATGGGACGTGCAATTGCTTTGCATACTTGCGACAGAGACGTTCCAGACCCTTAACACCGTCTTCCATGCGTAGTGACATATCAGCTTTTGACTGTATGCTAATCAGCTTACTTGGAGTAATTGGTAAAACCAAATCCTTGGATGTGATTGGCGAACCAGACAAGACTTTGGCTGGAGAATTCATGGGTGAAGACATTGGAGGCGTGCTCCATGGACTATTTTTCGGAGAGGTCGGCCCTGGGCTTCCGAAAGGACTTAATGCGTTATCAGCTATTCTTCGGCCAGAACTGTCTTTTAATAATCGATAAAATTCTTTAGCCTTCTCTTCTGTCGTTGGTCCAGCATAAGAGGAAATTTCTGCAATATCACCAGATCTTGAAAAAGGCACTAGTGAGTCGTCAAATGGAGGTAGTAATTCTACCTATGTAAAGAAGGGTGGATAAAATTTGTTATATGATGAAGCAAATCATTATTTCAATTAATAAATAAACAATTTTAATATATTACTGGAAGATTGAATGATTGTTCATGGAAGGATTTCGGAAGTTTATTTCTATACGAATGCCACTTTCCGTACATCCCAACACGAGGACTAGCACTAAGAACGTCTCTCCAAATTGGAACAATATAGATTTCTTGCAACAGACGAACCACTTCATTTTTATCCTTTACAGAATTTGGTCCACTACAACGCGAACCTGCAATCTGGTTTCAAAATAATATAATTAAATAATACTTTAATAAAAATATAATTATTTACAAACTAAGTATATGGTAAAATGTTAAAAGAATCTTCCACTTATGCACCCGAATTTCATACAAAAACATTTTCTGTTTGGACTGAATTGGGTCGAATTGGACCAAGTACATTATTTCAATATAAGTTAAGTGGATTGCGGATGGCATTAGGAAAAGCAAGTACAAGTACCAAGGAATTTGTTCACAGAGTGCATCAAAAAAATTGTCCAAAACTTGACTGCAATTTTTAGCCGTTTTTGAAAACAAATCTGTTTCCTGTAACTATGAGAAAGGGTATTCACGTTCTCTCTGCCCGTTCAAAACGTGTGCCTGGTTCGGTGATACGTTCAAGCAAACAAAAACGTAACAAACGTTTACGATTATTATCGTTGAAATTTTCAAAGTTACCTGAACGGGAGTGTGTCCCTGATCGTTTCTAGGCTCAAGACTACAAAGAGGATGAATCACTAACAACTTCAAAACATCGATTGCGTTAAACTTCGCTGCGTAATGTAGGGGTGTTTCCAGGAGCATTTTATCAGGTGTGTTCAAATAAGACATGTTAAGATGCCGGCATCTTTCGCTGCAAAAAAATACCAATTTAGTATTTTCATCTTGTAAAATATTCTGTAATTACTTCATAAAAAGTTGTTTTGAATTAAAATATTGGCGTTTTACCTTCTTGTGACAGGACTATCTTTGGGATAAAGCGACTCAAAAAATGTAATGCTAGATATTGTTTCAAGAATAATCTGAGCAGCTTGGTAATTATTATTTTTAGCAGCAGCGTGAAGGGCATTTTGTCTAGTGCCTTCATGAACAGATGGGGCAACGTCACAATCATGGCATAAAAGTCTCGGATTTAAGTTAATTGCTTCCGATAATTTATTATTAAGTCTTCTTGTAATGTACGAATTCAGCATTGCCATATCCTGAGGCTTTGGAGTTGAGAACTTATTCGCTCGTTCTCTTTCCTCCGCATGACTACGAGTATCTACACTTCGAGTCGTATTCGGCAAAGACGACCTCCCTTTTAAATCATTGCAGAAGTTTTTTAGAGCAATAATTCACATCGATTTTACTAAATAAAGTTAAAACCAGATGTAAAATGTTACCTCTTGGTTTAGATTGTATTTTGGACGGAGTCCCACACTCTGGAGTGTCGGGACATTCAATACATTTATAGGCATCGTCGTAATTCGTAAAAACTCGAAAACGGGAATGTGTATTTCTTTTAAGAAGTGGTTGCAGGTCCTTTAAGCTTGTTGCGACGACAGACTTGTCTAAAATCAAAAGTGAAATGATTAATTGCAGTTTTAATTATTTTTAACAGAAATTAAAAAATTGAAGTCAATTCACTAATATTATTAACTATCTACGTATTCAAAACTTCAAATAATTATACGGATTAAAATTAGAAAATGTGCTTTTAGGAATAAAAGTCTATCCAAATGCATAAACAAGTCAACCTTGTGAAACAAATCCCAAATGATTAAAACCGTATAACATAAAATTTATATATATGTACTAATTTGTAAAAAGGTAGAGGAGTAGCTTTGATTAATATATATACCTTGAGTGATGATTGTATCTTCCTCAGGTATGATAAGTGCAAAGTATGTGCACTTCATCTCGGGTGATAACGACTCCATTGAAAGGTTTTGAACTATAAATCAACATATTTACAAAAAATAGTTAGAGCAAACTTTCAAATTTTATTAACTTAAATATACGGTTGACGGTAATTGTTGCATCTGAAAATATGCATATGAAACATTTTGAGCAAAAGAATATATAAATTTTTGTTTTGTTTAAGTTTTACACCAACAGCTGTTACTGCTTTTAACTTTGAAGAAAAATGCTTATATTATTACGAACGGATATCAAAATTTGAAATTAATGATCATTAATTTTGATTTACGTTTTAGAAAAGTTAACATCAATAAATTAGAACAATAAAACAACATAACTATACGTAAGGTAGTTAACTTATAAACAATATTAATACCTTTTTCAGATGCCTGACTGAAAGCTTTATTATGTTGGTGGCAAAAAATTTGGTGTTTGAGCACACACCCAAACTAATCCAACCGACACGGCTAGGCTAACTATGACTTAAAAACAATTCAAGTCAACTTACGGAGACTAACCTAATCTAATAACGGAGAATTTTACCTGTATAGGTTTTCAAATACCTATAACTAGATTAAAATACTGAATCTTGAACCCGACCGACTTACTATTCTTTTTTACAATCACAAAATCACAACCACAACACAGCTTCTCGGAACTCCAACTGTCAACTTGTTTGTGTTTGACTTATACCATTTTGGCGGTGAAGTTGTAGTCTCAAGTAGTACTAATAGTTACCAGAGACAAACCGCTTGGAAACATGTATCAACGTATATGTATGGAATTTCCCAACACCCAAATTCCTTATTGTGTGGGTAAAAGTTGGATTAACGTTATAATTCGACGTTATTTTTAGATTAGACAACGTTATTTGGTAAACAAAAGGCTGTATTGAGGGGGGCATAAGGGCAAATGTACCCCCGAAAACCAAGAAAAAGGATTTTTTTCTCAAAGTACTAAACAATTTAAAGCTTCGCGTGAATTTATGTGATTTTTTGGCAGTTTTCGTTTCAATTTTGACTGAATAACCTATATTTGATAATAGATAGATTAATAGACAGCCAAATAGATTTGGCTTTTTGACATCCTTGCCCCTCCGAAATTGACTTTTAAATACGGTACTGGGTAAAGAAAATGTCCTGTAAAAATGTCTCACTTGTCGACCTTAAACTAACTACAGTCCACTATAGGATAGATAGACATTATCATATTACAGACACAGACGTAACGGAAATTTTACGTTAGATTTTGACGTCCCGATGACGACTACCCTTATGCTTATGACAACGTTAACTTATTTTATAATAATAAGACGATGTACAAATTAGTGCTAAACTGATAAGATAAATGTCTAAACTTACTAAAAAAATATAATGCAAACATGCACATGGATTCGTATAAAGACATTTACCAATGTCTCAATATTATTTACATGCAAAAAGATTCTCAATTTGGGTACTGTATTTCACTCCATTAAAACGTACTACGTTTTGTTATAGTTCAATTGCTTCATCAACAAACTGCTCCAAATAGCTTTCTAACTTTCTAGGTTTTGATTCGCCCTGAAATACTTCTACTGGAAAAGGCTCTAATATATATTATATATAGTGTAGCCGGTCTTTGGTGAAAGTTGGTTTAGGATAAAAAAACATTTTGAGGGACACCGATAAAGAATATCATAATATTTTAATCTTTGACTCTCAGCAATGTAACTTGTAACATGTACATGTATAACTATACTGAACTAATATATTATGCAAAGCTAGAGCCAACATAAAATGTGTGTATGTCAAAAGTATTCATGTGATGTTTACAATATTATGGCTTTTTTCAATACGATTTTTATTAATTATTATTGATACAAGTTGGAAATAATCTAAAGGTACATTTTTAAACTACAGTTAAAGCTGTGCCCATTAATAAGAGAAAAATTAAGGTTTGAAAATGTATTTTTAGACAGGAGGCAGAATTAAAAGCCCTTTCAGCTGTTATTGCATACTTTGAAACATTTTGAACCCCATAAACTGATACATAAACACTATCTCCCAAATTGCGGGCACGGTGAGCAGGATGATCTGTTTCAGTCATTGCTGAAGATCGTTTGTGCCTTTTGGGAACTCCTTTCTTCACTAAAGTCGGTCTGTCGATTTTTCCATCGTAAAAAGCGTCATTGGGGGTAGCCACAGTGTAGGAATAATAGGCTTCAACTTTTCCGTTCATATTGTCAATTGTGACGATAATTCCCTCGGTGGGTATTTCATAAGCATAATTCTGAAACTCTCCTCTGTGTACAATTTCTTCGACAGTGAAGTTGAGAGGCGGTTCTTTGGGAACTTCTTGAACTGCTTTTGTAATCAAACAAGTTTTTTCACGGAGACTTTGAAAAGATTCAGTTTCAAACGACCTTTGACCATTTCCTAGACCTCCTCCTCCAATGTTGTTTAATTCTGTATGATTTATTTTCTTTCCAATGCCAACTGAAAATAAAATAATACTTTTCTTTTTTGCAGCGTCTGCAGATAATTTCGTTTGTTCTGGATAACTCGAAAGTCCATCGGTGTAAACTACAATTATTTTCGGAACTTTTAAATCCTTAATTGCAGTATTATTTCGAATTAACATTTCGGAGGCCAAATCGATTCCAAGGTTGGTAAATGTTCCAGCTCCAGGATAGTCAGCCTTCATTATAGATTCCTTGAGGCTCTCCTTTGTAGAAAATGACTTTGATAAAGAAATTACTTCCGTTGCTACTGAACTGTATACTACGAATCCTATTCGGGATGTTTCAAGTGAAAATTTGCTGGCCATGCTTGCTATTGTCGCCTTTGCAGATTTAAAATCGATCCACCCCACACTTCCAGATCCATCCAACACGAAAACAATTTCAAAATCGCTGGGCGAATTAAGACATCGACTTTTCTGCAATTCTTCCGAATCTTTCAGATATTTTTCAGCAGTTCGTCTTTTGTTTGTGCCGTTTGGATTATATAAATTTTCGTAGTATGATCCTTGCTCTGTCAATAATTCTGGAATGGGGATGGATTTTTCTTTTTTCCACAAAACCAATCTGGCAGCTATTCCACTGTAAAATGGCTTCTCCAAGTCTTCGTATCTTACGTTTTCCCAATTAATGTCAAATTTGTCAATCATTTCCATTTTCTTTTTTGATAGGTCACTTTTGTCATCTTTAATGTTCTGTAGTAATTCTTCAAAAACACTTTTGTCAATTTGCCAAATTCCTCCATGGTAGTTATCTCTGTAGGTTTCTGTATCTAAGCCATATTGAGATTCAGTCCAAGCTATTCGGTCCATCATCTCGTGATCGGGAAAGAAAATCTTTGAAAGTTTTATTTTCATTAGTACCGCATCAACGACAGATTTTCCAGACGACTTTTCTTCTACCGTTTCGTCTATCCTAGCAAAATCGTTTCTCCTGTTTGTCCCTTCATCAATTCCAAAAATAAAATGACACTTCAGCACCAAAACAATTGCGATGGGAATTATCATAATGAAATTGTAGGCCCAATTTTTTCAACCAATATAGAGTATAACAAGACCGGATGTCGAAAAAGTTATACTGTTCTTGTGTTATTAAATGAAGTACGTAATGAATAAATAAAAATTGCTACAACTTTTCTCTTTCTGTTTTTGGTGACTAAGCTCATCCTTACATAGTCCATTGATTTGGTGCTATTTATCAAACGAAATGATACACATGAGGTAAAATATAAAATTACCAAAACGGAAGCATTGAGGTCAAGACGAGAACGTAATTAGTCGATGACAACCAAAACTATCTTGGTGGTCGATGTTGCAAGTAGGTTAAGCGTCATGCTAAAATTAACACAAAAAGAACACTACGTTCTTAACAAATTAAAAAGTATATACCTTAATTTAAGTTCATAAAATGCAATGCAAACATGACATAACATGACATGACATAACATTAATTAGGTATGCTAATATTTTCTGTCCTATACAATTTTAACAGAGGATTATTGATATTTTTAAAATTAAATAACTTTCAAATTAGACTAACTTTAAACTAGAGATACATCGGCCACCAATGTTACCTTCTTTACCAATTCATCGAAATCGGCCAACTTAAATTGCCTGAATAGGCAGATATGCCGATTCTTTTTATTTAAAAATTTTTCATGTTTTGTTATTTAATTTTATGAAATTTTTCTACGACTTATTTGATTGGTTGGTTAAGTTTTACATTGGCTACTACCGTTAACTACTATATTACTGATTTCCAAACCACCTATTGTCACCAAGAGCTCGATATATATGTATAAAATTAATACTATTTCAACCAACGCATTATTTTCCAACGCAAAAATATTTATTATACTATTTATAATCTTAATAACAGTATAATGACGTTATATAAAACTTCGTCGAGTGACGTAACCCGCAGAATGCGAGCGAAATGATAATTCCGTTTAGTTTGAATCAAGTTATGGTCAAAGTCAACAGACAAATGTGTGGAAATTCGCCAACTTAACCCAGCCTTCATATGTACTTATGATAAACGTACAACTTTATCTGCACGTTTTATTCACTTAGCAGGAATTCTTAGTACTGTGAGTACAACTATGTAAAAGATAAATACAGACATGTAGTGTACTAATAGAATACTTATACAGATACATCCTTAATATTATCGTACTTGCTACTCATATGCTTATAAATATTTATCTACTACAAATATTTCCAAGGAAAGGTTTTTACTTTATTATATAGGATACAATTATAGTGTTTAGTTTACCATTTGGTGATTCGTATGGAAACGCTTCATATTCAAATAAACAACTCTATTTTTGTAACTAATTGCAAAACTTACTGTAGTGAGAGTAATGGACAACTCCATGCATGAGAGATTCGGTGATTTTATTCGGAGCCAACTCCCGCATCTAGCATCAACGACTAAAGTTGATGAAAGCTTTTTAGATTATTTATTATTTTTGTCTGTGCCTGGAAGAGATAAAATTGTGAGAATTTACTTGATAATTAATAATGTATTATCATATAATCAAATCATTAATGTAACTAAAATTTAATGTTTTACCTATTCATTCTTCAAAAAACAAGAGCCCTAAATACTAAACTTCTAATTTCCCTTCCATTTAGTTAGCTGAGAAAGTAAAGTACTCCAGAAGCTCAATTTTCTACACGGAGGAAGTGATCACACGTGGACCGTCAACTCTTCCCCATATAATTCATGCCCTCAGAAAAACAAAACAAGATCCTTTGGCAGACTACATTTTGGAAAATGGGGGATCTGCATTTCTTGAAACCCCCTCATCCCACACTACCAACTCTCCAAATCCTAACTCCAGAAAATTATTATCTAAGCAGAAATCCGATTCATCTTCTGGCCAACCAACTAATCCGGTCCAGCAATCACAACCAAGAAAATTGAAAAGATTTGGAGAAACTTGCGACTCGTTCGATGAGGATTTGATACCGACTGTAAGGAAATAGGAAGCTAAATAATTCACAATACATCTTATAGATAATAAATAAAAGTAATAATAATTTTAAAAATTTCATGCCATTAAAAAGAACAAATCTGGACATCCGTGTGCCCAAATATTTTAAAATTAATTTTAAAATGGCGCCTTATTCAAAATTTAATAACTTGAAAAACTATATAAAGCATTCTAAAGCTTGAATAATCAGTGCCTTCACTACTGCATACTTTGAATGAGATTTAGCCCTTTTATTCTTAATTTGGGAAATTGGTTTGTTTTTTTACAGAAATATTGCATTGAATCTTCTCCAAGAGGATTTGCACTGATTATCAACATGATAGAATTTGAGAATGTTGCCAAACTTTATAGAGAGGGAGCTAAACACGACAGTGAACAACTCGGAAATTTATTGAAAAGTTTCGGCTACGATGTCTATGATGAAAATTTGACGGAAATGGTACCTAATTTTGATTTTCCACTTATTTATTTACTGCAAGAATTCTGTCTTGTCGGTTCAATGATCTTAACTTCAGCACTGTTTTATTATGACGCATTCATAGTAAAGTAGATACTACATAATCTTATATTATTAAAGTGGTAGGAAAGCAAAACATCGATTAAAATCAATAAATCAAGTCCAATTTGTCTCCAAGTAATTTATTATTGTTGAAACCCCTGGGTAGGACTTCTTCGAAACTATCAAAATGTTCCTGCAGATGTTCGCCGATAAGTCGGTCGACAGCTGTATCGTGTCAATTATGACTCATGGAGAACATGGAGATCTAATCTTGACTAGTGACAGGAAAAAAATTACTGTCAAGCAAGTCTTGGAAAAATTTAATAATGTCAACTGCCCTCAGCTAAAGGGGAAGCCAAAGATATTCTTCATGCAGCACTGCAGGTTTGTACATACTTAAATTTTAATTATGTTATTTCATGTGGTAAGCCAAATGGAGACACATACAGGGTAATAAAACTCCAACAGGGAATCATTGTCTTTGTATTGACTGGCACTTGGAATATCAAGCATGTAGGAGTAGGAGACCTAGCCTAGCTACGTAAACCTAGCTATTTCCAATAGCCAACAATTTCCAACAATCCATGTACAGCATTTTAATGCATCCTCGAATAAAAATTTAATAGAAAATAATTTCAAGACAAACAGAAATAAATATATTTAAAAAATAATTAAATTGTTAATAAAAAAGGTCTTAATAAAATTAATTCTTAATTACTTAATTATTGTAATATTTGATACAGTTTTGTTCAATTTGGTGTCAATTTAAGAATAATTTTGTTTCCTGTTAGGTCATCAATTTGTCAATAGGCACCAATTCAAATTAAAATTGAAACCTGTAATTAAGAAAAAATATAATGCCATTATGAAGCGTATGTAAGTCACGGATTTTTTTATTTATTCATTTTAGGGGGGACCAACTTGACAGAGGAATATCTGCCGATTATGATGGAGTTTCAACAGATGGACCAGAAGCAATAAACTATTTAATTTCTTTACAGTAGTTTAATATTTAAAGAATGCAAAACTTTCATTCTTATCACGGTTACATTATTCTGCAGGATTTCTTTTAATTTATTAATTTTCTAATTTAAAGGATCGTGAAATAACTGTACCAACTTGGACCGATATGCTTGTCTGTTATTCCACGATTGAGGGTTCGTTTCATTTCGCAAATTTTAATTTAATTAAATCTAGCCAGTTATAGTAAAAATAAAGCAAAGAATTATCTATATACGTGATATTGGGTGATAACTCCCTAAGACCTAATTTACAGAGTTCAACTAGCCGGTGGGTAGTGGCTAGGTGGCTAGGGGTAAAAGTGGCTAGTGGGCGGGTAAATTGATAGATGGCTAGTGGGCAAAAGGGGCAAAAGTGGGCAAAAGTCAAAATGGGGCTAATAGATACACTAAAGGATGTAAAAATTGGCGCAAAATTTTGAATATTAGGTACTTTTGCCCCTTTTGCCCACTACCCACTTTGCCCCTTTTACCCGAGTGGGTGGGCAAATGTAGTTTTAGCCGGCTAAAACTGAACTCTGCTAATTTACTTTCTTTTTTGGATGTCTCATGATTTAAGTTTACGGTACATTTATTAACAATACATTAGTATGAGAAAAGAGAAATTGAATTCATAGTTTTATAATAGAAATTTCTAATTAATTCAATATTTTTTTAGGATATTATTCGTTCAGGGAAAAAGAAAAAGGTACATTGTTTATTCAAATTTTGTGTGAAGTATTCAGAAAACATTCAAAGAAACATGATATCTGCAAGATGCTCAATTTGGTAAGCTTTGTGAATTGCTATTTGTTTTTAATATATTGGTATCAATCATGTTGATATCTATAGATTAACTGAATTTTATGTGTGGTTAATAAATTTTTAAAGGTCGCCAAGAAAATGATGGATAAAAGTGTTGACCTCAAAAAAAAAGATGGTACTATTGAAAGAGGTGTGAAACAGATATGCCCTTATTACAACATGGGTTTCATCAGCGAGTTTTACTTTCAGTCGCAGGGGTAGAAGATTTGTATTGTATATTTCAATTACTATACACAACGAGATGAATAAAAAACCTTTATCAAATTAATCATTGCACAATTTGTTTTTAACGGGTGTAATCTTTGTGTTTTTAAGTAAAGATTAAATCATACAGCTTTAATGCTGATCGTAATGAATGAGTGGAGAGAAATTCAAGAAAATGCAAAGCAAATTAATAATATAATTTTGGGTAGTACAATTTGGACTAATTTAAATAGCAAGTTGACGTTGATAGAATCTTACGATTCACATCTGTGAGTCGTTGTTTATGATTATTTTATGTTCTTAATTGCACAAGACGCAGAGGATAGATTATAGATAGAATATTATTATTATAGTTGCTCCTAACGAGAATTAGCATGTTATATTGTAACAGTATATTTAACAATTATGTAACCGCATGATTATAATATTCCCTATAATATAGCAATGCATATGCATAACTGCACGCTTATGTTCATTTATTTATTTATAACTTAAGTATGATCAACATGTACATTTTGTTTGACTACCATTACCAAGCATATATTGTGAGCAAAGCCAAATGCAAATGATAAGACTGGAGACATGACGCAAATTCCATTGCATTATCATCATTAAATAAATAGATGTACCATATGTACCTAATGCTAAAAGCCAAAGCTATTAAAAGCTGACACTATAACATAACATAACATAATTCACAAACACTCAATATTCAAAACTTTGCATCGGGACATAATTAAATTATACTACAGATACACAGCTATATTATGCTACAGATATAGACTCTCCTCTTTATGACCATGTAGTGTTCAACTTTTTGGCTTTGGCCGTTGACATGGTTAATATATACAAAAGAAAAAAATTGTTAACCTGCTTTTCCTTGAATATTATTAACTAGTAAAAAGCACTGTAATGAATTAAAATTCGAAATCTAAGGGATTACTAAACATCTATATTAATAGGCCAAAATGTTCCATATACATACATTCATCCACTAGTATATAAATCATATTATGATACATGGTTTATAACAATTCAATTGAGATTTTAATATATGTTATGTATGTATTGATAACAATGAAAACGTTAAGTACTAGCTATATTATATCAATATATAGCGAAAAACTTTAAGCCATAGGCATCTTTCGTAACAGTTTGAAAACTAATACTGAAAGAATAAGAGTCACTAAATGTTAATATTTGGTGTTTGTGTAATAATGTCGTAGCTTTTTTCCAGTAGTGGTTGGTCGTTAGTCGTTATCGTTAACCACTGGCAATGACTCATCTGTCTCGCTTAATCGAGAATTGGCGAATGCTGCAATGTTTTTTACTAGTACCGTAAACACTAAATATTCAGGGCTTTATATTTTACATACTTTTTGAATTTGTGGATGCATACGGCAGCCATAAAAAGAGGTTTGTAGAGCTTTCCGCTCACTCCATTTTGGAAGGCTGTATAAAATGGGAAGGAAGTCAAAAATTATCATTATCGTCAATAAAATACTTCACATTTTTAGATGAAAATATGAAAAACATTTTTCGGCTCTTTATTTTTTCAATTAAGTTATTAGTTAAAAGGTCTTTGCGACTTGAAAATTTTCATTATTTTACATGTAAATAGCCAAATTTTCCCGCACATAAAATAATGGGATATTTAAAACATTACTAGTAATTTCTCCATCTGTGTGTATAGATCTCCCGCTATCGAAACCCTATATTACCTACAGCATGTGCACTATGTATAATGTTAAATGGAATTCCGTTGGAATCTGCCACTAGCTTGTTGCAAATTGTTACTAATATTACCCAAAATACCTTTCTACGTTAACTTTCGAATTGAAACTCTATAAGCAGTGTTGTGCAGTGGTTAAAACCACTAGTGGTCATAATGGCCATAATGGTCAAAATGGCCTGGTCAAAATGAAATTGAAAAGTGGGCAAAATGGTCAAAATGGAATTTGGGGCACTGTGAAACTACATTAAAGCCAAGGAGGCTACGTAGTTCCGCAGATGTACGAATTGCTGTTTACATTTTACGAGTACTTTTTATGACCAGTATGACAATAATTTCATTTTGTAGCATTCGGTATTTAAAATTTCAGTTTAAATTCATGACGGGCACATTAAATAATAAAAATTACATTCTCAGAAGTATATTCTCGATTGTAAGGCAACATAATTCTTACATCGTACCTGTGATGTATCTAGAGAAATTTAAAATACCTATTTCTGACTCCGACTTAGGATTTCTGTAGTAGGAGGTTACATAAGTTAATATTTCGTAGCCAATTTAAGAGGACATGCAGTGCAGATATAACCATCCAGTCATAATATTCATTATTATTATCCTAAATATGCTTAGTTGAGTATTTATTTGACTGAATTATGCTAAAGATCGTATTTCTATTGAAAATATTTGATATTCTATATAGTTAGGTACGATTTGTTATTCAAAACATATGATAACAGTTTAAGTATTTAAAACAGGCGCGGGTCTAGTACACATGTGCAAGTGATGACGCGCATTTTGACCATTTTGACCATTTTGACCATTTTGACCAGTGGCCTGGTCAAAATGCAAAAAAGTGGTCATTAGTACAACACTGTCTATAAGGTCTATAAGCATGTCTTTTTACCGAGTATAAATTCGGCATGGCGTAAATTATTTTCAGATGCCGCATACCGTAAATGCCGTAAAATGAGTTACATAAGACATGGCATAGACAGTTTAATGGTAATATATCCAACTAATTGAAGGACAAAAAATATAATTTCGACGATTTTAAGTGACAACTCTTATATAAGTTATAAAATGAGTTTTCACTTTTCAAGGTTTTTCAGCCACTATAACTGGCATGGCATATTATACAGATGTTAATACACAATATTGATGTATGAAAGCACTTTTAGCGTCCCATTTCTCACTTCCCACATCAATTTATGTATAAAAGCAGCTAAAAACGTAAAAAATAAATTACAGCATTTACGGCATGCCGCAAAATACCAACTTCCGTAAATTGAATTTACGGCACAATCGACATCGACACCTTGGTCTTTTACAGAAATATTGGGATTGACAAGGCCGAAACTAGAAAAATAATCCTTACTCCATTTTTTTCAACTAAATTTGCACACCCTGCAATGTTGTACCCATTTTTGCTTTCAATACATTTTTATATATAGTGTTAATTAATGTTTTAAATAATGTACCCCAAACCAGTTTACCCGACGTCCACCACACGCAATGTGCTTTTGACGGGTTTCTTCCAAAGTTACCCGATATTGGCACTTTGATTATAGTGGACTTCGGGTAAACTGCTTTGGGGTACATTATTAAAAACATTATAAGTAATCAAATGAAAAAATTGGACTGCGCCCATTGGGCTGAAGTAAGGCTGAGAGAAAAATCTTTAAACTCGGGCTATGAAATACACATGGCATACCAGTCCCCGCTTTCGAGTAACAAAACCTTTCTTATTTAAGCAATAACATTAATATGTTAGGATTTTCCCTCTGCCTTACTCCAGCCGCACATTGCGACTTGCGACGCTTAATTTATGATTAATTAATTACTTAATTACTAATTAATTAAATACTTAATTTAAGCCTTGAGTTTTAGTCAAAATCGAAGGTATTATTTGCTGTCTTTACGGTTAATGGGTACAATGATAAGAACAACTTGTATATCTAAATTTTTTATTTATTTGGAACGCTAAATACTATAAATACGTAGACAACGTAGACAGTAGATATTATATCGAAATTATTCATACTTAAATATTATACTTAATGGTATATTTATGCATCGCTATACTCTTATCTCGCATAAGAGTGCCACTATTCTTATAAAATATTTATTTTGTGAATAATATTTCCATATCAAATATTTACTTTACCTTATATGAATACATTATTACTCCATTCTGGGATTTATGTTGCAAGGCTCCATATTCAAATAGTTTTGATTAGCATATAGCTGTACATAGTAATTTTTAAATAATGGACAATTCTCAGCATCAAAAATTCGGTGAATTTATTAGAGCCCGACTCCCGCATCTGGCAGGAAATACTTTGGTAGATGAAAACTTTCTAGATATTTTACTGAAAGCCAAATGTTTGTCTGCTACTGGGAGAGATAGAATTGTGAGTAAACTTTATTTACTAACTACATAGTTCATATACTTAATTGACTTTAAATTAGCATAACATTTTCCAAAAATTAATACTTAAACTTTCATATTTTTTCAAAATATGATTCTAGATCAAGCCAAAGCAAAACGAAATTGCTCCTTTTTTAATCTAAAAATACTTTTTCTCTTCCATTTAGTTAACTGAAAAAGTAAAGTACACCAGAAGTTCCAATTTTTACACGGAGGAAGTGGTCAAACGCGGACCGTCTACTCTTTCCCATATAATTGATGCTTTGAGACAAACAGAACAAAATACTTTGGCTGATGATTTGGAAAAGGAAGGGTGTGAATTTCTTGACAACATTTCTTCCTCTTCTTCCACCACAAATTCCTCCGTTCAAAACTCGGACGCCAGAAAATTATCCTTTAAACAGACATCCAATGCATCTTCCAGTGAACCTTCTACTTCTACAACCGTATCACCAGCTCAGCCATCACCGACAAAGAAACTATTAAAATTTCGATTTCCTTGCGGTTCTGAATCAAATCCCAATGCGGATTTGTATGCATCTGGAATTCTGACAGTAAGGAAATATAGAAAATAAATGAAATAATTCTAGAGAAATAGAAATACTACCTCTAATTTAATATTATATCCTTATATTATTTAATTTTGAACGTGATCGTTTAATTCCTTTTAAGAAGTTCTATAATAATATGCAGAACATAGGGACAAACTTGATTGAATAATTGGTAGCAGGAATAATCAATGGGGATTCAATAAAGGTTTTGTTTTTAATTTGCAACTGGTTTGCTGTATTTACAGAAATATCGGATCGACTCTACCCCAAGAGGATACGCGTTGATTATTAACATAATACAATTTAACACTGACACTAACACTTTTAGAGATGGAGCTAAACACGATAGTGAACAACTCGGTCAGCTATTAACAGATTTTGGCTACGCGGTGTGTCCCATTGAAGATTTATCATCAAAAGTAATTTTGATTTTTATTAAATGCTTTTTGTACCTCGTTGGTTATTTTGAATACTATTTATTCATAAAGTGTGCAAATGTTTTGTTGGAATTTATATTATTTTCTAGTTATTTGCACTTCAAACATTTTCAGCTATATTGAAACCTAACTTGAATATTCAAAGCATTTTATGTATCGGTATTGTAATATTATGTTTCAGTAAAAAATGACGTATAAGAAGTAATTTATCAGAAATAATTATTTTAAGTCATCGGGTGTATTAAGTAAAGATAAAAAATTATTACATGGTCAATTTTTTAGGAATCGAACCTGAGTACTTTCGATTTCCGGTTTACTCATATCACCAAGTCGTCATCCGACCATACTAATGTATGATCTATTTTTTACTTTACTTAAGTAACTCTGTTGGCTACTATGATAATGAATTGGTGATATAAGTAGACCGGAAATCGAAAGTACTCAGGTTCGATTCCTAAATTGACCATCAAATAATTTTTGTCTTTACTTAATACACCCGATGGCTTAAAATTCTTATTTCTTACAAACAGAACGGGTTTGTAAGTACTTTAATTAAAGTAATTTATCATTATTTATTCATTTATTTGTGAAAGTGATATTCATATTTTAGTCAACTATTTGAATTATTATATCCGGATAGGATTTCTTTGAAGTCATCGACGAGTTCCTGGAAAACTTCAAAGAAAATCCTGTCGACAGCTGCATCGTGTCAATTATGACTCATGGAGATCATGAAGATCTGATCATGACGAGTGACAGAGCATTAATCAGTGTCAAACAAATTTTGGAAAAATTTAATAATGTCAACTGTCCTCAACTAAATGGGAAGCCAAAGATATTCTTCATGCAGCACTGCCGGTTTGCACATTTATATTTCTATATTTAACGATCCTACGCAACAAGTAAACATGACCTTCAATAATTTACCCTCTAAAAACAGATATTTAATTATCTTAGACATATTTTACCATAAGTGGATCATTTTTCGTACATCCTAAGATTAATGGTAGTTATAATATTAATAATATATAATAATTACTAAAATAGGAACTCTTATAATATTAAAGGGTAGATAATGTGTATTGGTGTAATTAGTTTTGCTAATCAAAAATTCTTATTAAGTATTAAGTCACACACAAGCACGTATCCAGAGGGGAGGCCGGGGTATACAGAAAGAGACGATTTTTTGTCAAACAGGGCTAAAAATCCAAAAAAATCGCTCGTTTTACCAATATATATGTGTGCCCCCCCCCCCTTCGTCAAATTCCTGGATACGTGCCTGGTTACACATGTTTATATGTTAAGTTTTAGATAAAAACATAATGCTAGCAAGCTTGCATATTTTGCTATGATGTCATCTAAAAAGGTATTTATTTGTTTTAGTGGTGATCAAACTGACAAAGGAGCCTCCACGGTTGTTTTTGATGCAATTCCAAAGCTAGCACCACCAGAGCACGTAAGGATTAAATTTCTGTAGAATACCATTTATTTACAGCATCCTGCACATTTTATAATATTACAGTTGTATATTATTCGCTTCCCAATTGCAGTTTTATTTTAACTTCTTTTATTTACCGATTCAAAGGGTCGTCTAATAACTGTTCCAACTTGGACGGATATGCTTGTCTGCTATTCTACACTTGAAGGTTTGTTTCAATTCTAACTATTAAAGTAGTTATAGAAAAATTGAAAATATATAAATATTTAAGCCAAATGTCAATTGTATTACTCAGAAAAGAAGAATAAAATTATAAAATATAATTATTACATTACATTGAATTATCAGAAAGCAAAGGCAGCAACTTATTATGATGTCTGAAATCTAATTATTTTTGTAGGATATTATTCATTCAGGGAAAAGGACAAGGGGACATGGTTCATTCAAATCCTGTGTGAAGTATTTAGAAAGTATTCAAAGAAACTGGATATCTGCAAGTTGCTCAATTTGGTAAGCTCTCTCTGACTGCTATGTTGTGTTTATACTTCGCTTCATAATAAAAGTCCAATAATACTTAAAAATAATGTAATGTCAAAGGTCGCAAAGGAAATGATGGGAAGAAGAACTGGACCGGTACAGACCTCAGAAAGCTTTGCTGAAACAGGTCTGAAACAAATATGTCCTTATTACAATATCGGCTTCACAAGTGATTTCTACTTTCAAACTCAGAGTTAGAAGATTTTTAATATGTACATATCTCAAATGTACACAATGTACCAACTAAAAAGCATTTTATTAAGTTAGCCATGTTTGTGTTCTGTCTTTAGGACATATTAACGAATTAAAAAAGGCATTATGCGCTTAAGTAATTGGATTATATCTGTACAAATTCATAATGGAATTAAAATAATATTCAACTGAGATCAATTTTACAAACGACCTTTAATTTTTATTTGAATTACTTAGTTAACATTCTCTACCATTTTGCTATAAGAATTTGCTATAGATTTCTTGAAAGAGAATAGACCAGGGAGAATTACGGCGATAAAACACAGGAGTGTATCCTAATGGACTTGATACCGTGACATTAATTGGTCCTGTGTGGATTGTTTTATTAGTGTCCCATATATGAATCCAATCATCAGGAGGTAAATAAACGGTTCTTTCTTCCTGCAAAAAATAAAATATAGAATTAAATTTGCAGACTAGGCATACATTTCGAAGCCATCTTTAAAGAAAGTTTTTTTTATTATGCGAGCATATATTCATAGTATAGCATCTATCTAAATGAAACAACTTACATCTCCAGGATGTAATACAGGCGCCACTAACAAATCATCTCCGTACAAATACTCATAATCCTGAAGAAAACTTTCAGGATCGGATTCGTACTGCAAAAACAAAGGTCTCATAACAGGTATCCCATGCATACTATTTTGTCTCACTGCAGCTCTGGAATAATTGCTGAGCGTTTTAAATATCTGAGTTAGACGTGCAAATCGAGTCCAAGTGTCCGCATCTGAATAGACTTGGTGGTTAGCTCCAGGCTGATTTCCTAACATTTAGTAAGGATCATAATATTTACTTGATGGCGTCAATTGCTTCTTGTATTAATTAATATAAAATATTTCATTTTCCTCACCTTCGTGGGTTCTCATTACGGGAGTGAATACTGCATACTCCGCTGATCTTAAAAACAACTCTTTTGACCTTGTAAGATTTAGAGCCTGTATGGTAGTAAAGCCTCCAATGTCAAAGTGAAACAATCCCATCCCACTCATAGCAGCTGAGAAAGCTGGCAAAAATACATTTCAAACGTTCTTAAATCTCTAGATATACTTATACTATAAGACCTAAAATAAGTAGAGCAATAAAATACGGAACATTCAGAGCTAGAAATAATTAATACGTAATCCTTGAAAGAAGAAAAATGTCACTTTTTCTGTAATCTGAAACAACTTTTATAAGTTTCAAGCTACACAATTTGACTTTGAATGATGAACGCGAGTATTTACTGAAAACAACCAATCCAATTAACCAACTACCAGGCTCAAATGCATTTAAAAGCGAGAAAGAATGCAAATCACTAAGTGACATATCTAAAACATGTAAATATTTCTCACCAGCAGTTATAGTCGAAGGGAGTCCATCAGACAAACTCCAATCCACATTTTGATCACCACCCCACAACATGGTAGAATATCGAGAAGCGTCGGATCCACCTGATCGGGTCCAAAACATTGTTTCGTTTAACTTTCCAGCTTCTTCAACAGCTTCTCTAAAAATTCCCAAAACATAACATTAAACTTGAAATATGTTATTAGACTGCCAATAATTATCTTTATTCTCATAATACGTACCTATTCAGTTTGGCCCAGAGCATAGGTAATAAATTATGTCTTTCCTGAGCAGTTAAACTAACGGAGGAGTTTGCAGTAGTAGAATTGAGTGGCGTGTATTCTCCAAAGTCAGCCATCCATCCACCAAATCCCATTGCAAGTAGATTGTCCTTAATAATCCTCTTGTACCAATTCACAGCCTCTGGATTCCAAAAGTCAACCGTTCCACAAAAGAACTGTCCAAAGTCCTGGATATAAGTCTCATTTACATTGTTTTCTTCCCTTAGGAAATATCCCATGGAGTCTCCCTCTTTGAAAACATCTCCTTCAATATTCAGTGAAGGATTTATATAGCTCAAGACCCGAATCCCTTTATCGGCCTTCAACTCTGGAATAACTCTGTCCAAATCCGGGTACCATTCTTCGTTCCATGCCCAATTCCAGAAAACCCGGGTTCCGAAAGAAGTTGTGATTTTTCCAGACCAATCCTGGATCCACATAGCACTCAGAGCTACTCCGTGGTCTTCTGCTTCGGAAATATATTGCAGCATTTTATCTGTCCCACCTTGTACTCCTAAAATCGCTCCGGACGAAACCCATTCAGGAAGTTCTGGTTGACGACCAAAGATCTTACTTACATTCTGTACTAAACTCATCAGACTGTTTTGATCTACAACTAAATATCCCTCGACACTATTTGATTGAACCGATATTTCTTTGTAGGTCGAATTTTCAAAGTTGAAAACTGAGTAGGCTGCACTTTCTAATACGAAAAGATGACGCGTACTCGAGACAAACGATGGCTGAGGCCAATAGGTAAAGTCGAAGTCACCTCCCGTTCCCGGTTCAAACAGCTCAATTATTTGCGTCAATAAATCCGATTGGTTTCGTCCAACTCCTGCAATGCCATAGATAGCATGGAAATAAAACAAAAATTTATAGAATAGCTATATCGTAATCCTGCCTATAGAATTTTAGATTTATTTTGAGAAATATTTATTGGCTAAACATTTAAAATTTTCTATATACCTTGTTCTCGGGTCCAAATGGTGTATTTATGTCCATTCATATTAAAATAGGAAAACTGTTCTCCTAGTCCATAAATGTACTCTGTATCTTCTGAAGGCAATCGGAAAATAATTCTGTTGTAATGCGAGTTGTGGGAGACTACTTTGAAATGTAATCCCAACTCTACTTCGTTTTTCACGTCGCCATCCCAAAACTCAAATGTGACCTACAATATTAATAAAATATCTGTAAGTATTAGTTTCCTTGTATTTAAAAAAGTATTTTTATTTTACAAAGAGACAATTAACTTACCGAAGTATTTTCGTTTTCTTCAAGGTTTGCAAGGTTTACAATCCATTTTGTATTGTTGGGTCCATTTTCCTCTCTCAAGGAAAAGCTGTTGAGCCCCAAAGGTTCGATTACATGACTTTCGTTGATTTTAAAATTTCCTTGATTTTCTTCAAAGGTAACATTAGTTCTAGAAATGTAGAAAGATGGGTTAGTATTGCTATGAGAAAATATCTCTGACCCGTCTACAAAAACTTGGAAAGTTGTGGAAGAGTGATTAACTGTTATTTTTCCAGAAATGCACTTAAGAAGTATGCACAGTATTAAAAAACAGTGAAAATTATTCATTTTGTATACTAGCTAGATCGATCCAAGAAAGAACCCACAACACGAAAGCTAATGTTTCTCTAAACTCAATTCAATTGACAGTAATATATTTAGTGAAACGAACAAAAATAAAGATATAATGATTATTAATCATTATGACATGTCATTAAAATCTTTTTACAGGGCCGTAATACAAAGGTAACTTAGGTGGGTGAATAATAGGTGTTATACGTGTTAAAGGTGTTGAGTACTAATTAGCAACTTATCTTCCCTTAGGATATTAAATAATATTTTTGCTAATTAAAAGTTTCTTGTCAGGTCATTAATCAGCAAATGTCAATTTATTGATGGACGTAATAGTCAATAAACATTTAAACCATCATTAGTCATAATTTGGAAGTATCTGAAAAATTCACAAAACTGTGGCCCGTTTATGCCTTCTTTTGGTTATGATTTTTAAAAGCAGTTATGTAACCTTACAGCTGTTTGCATAACTGAAGCATCCACTTGAAAGCTTGTTATTTCATTTATAATGGTATATCTCTCTCATTATTACAAGGTAAAGTAAGGCAGGTTGCCGGTTTTATGGTAAATATTATGTAACCATGAATCAATTTATATAATGGGGAATGCCATATTATAATTGTTATATAATTGCATGTTAGTATACAATTGGACCTCACTAATTGTAACTCGTTAAGTTCAGTAGTATCAGAATTTTAGAAATAAAATTGAGTAAATCCACGAAAATAAGGTGTTTGGCTTTACTACTCAAATTGCCTGGTGTCAGATACTTAAGAACAGAGCTTATCCCCAGGAATTGCATCAAATAACAAAAAGAAGAGACAAAAATTTATTCCATCAAATTACAACAGTCAAGCAACTCATATCTTCTACTAGTGTAATGTAAAACAAACAGATAAAACAAATTACAAGGTCATCCATTCAAAACAAGACTCTTTGTTATTTACCAAGCTATGATAACATTGTTTTATTTTTATTTATCACTAGACTTATTCAAACAAAATATTACAATTATATTTTCTTTTCAGACTAGAACATTGGATAATCTACTTTTGAAAGTTAAGGTATTTTCTTTGAAATATTTGGGACTTTTTTCTAAAGTAATAAGATGACAGAAGTTCATAGGAAAATATTATAATGCTAACAATCGCCATTGCCATGAACATGTAAAACAAAAACACAATTGAATCCATTTTAATATAACTTGTGTCGTGCTCTTGGAAATATTTAGTATTATTTTTGACAATAGATTTGAATCTACTCTCCGTAAAAATGGCATCCCACTTGACAAAAATCAAATAAATCCCTGAATTCATAAGATTAAGTAATTTCTGATACTGAAGTTCGTTGATTATGAAACTCCTTACTCTGAAATGAGTCGTTTGTAAAACTAAATCTTTTCTCCCTTGTATATACTTCGAACTGTCAAAGACAAATTTGCCAATTAGTTTTATTTTAACGTTGAAATCAACATACGCCCTTTTGTGACAACTTTTAAGAAAATCTAAAGCCATTCGATAGAAGTGGTAATCATAAAGATATTCAAATTCCGAACATCTAAAATGTGGCCAACCTAACATAAAATTACGAGGCAAAATAGATTTATTTCCTGTTTCAGTTTGATTAACGAAGCAGTTTGTCCAAGACCATTGAGTGGTCTCATTATTCTGAATCTTGTACTGGTGGAATATTTGGGTAATTGAATTTTGGGTATCCGACAGGTTTCTTAACCCTGCATTTTGTGATTTCTTGCAATCTCTTAAAAGTACCGGGCCACAGTAATCTTCTGTGTAGTTAAGCTGATCAGATTTGCAAACTTCGTAGTTGAGAAAATTTTCTTTGACGTAACCCATTTGAGGAAAATTTAAAAATGTGCTATAGTCGGAAGAAATTATAGAAAAATTATTAAGATCTTTAAATGACTCAATATTACTACTTATAGGGGATGGCGATGTAATTTCGCTTACAAATATTCCTTTGTATGAGTTACTAAACACAATTGCTGCGAAAGACCACAGCCCATAGGTTAAAAATATTTTCCATTTGTTTGTCCCGCCCTTGTACAACAGACCAATACATTGTTCTATTAACGGCGAAATAAAAACTACTAGATTTCGAACAAAAACATTACGGAAGTAAAATTTCGTCTCAAATTCATCAATCATTGCATAATAATGAGTTACAAATTCCTGTACCGAAATATACAACGATAAAACGAAACAGGAGGTGAAGATTAATATCCAGTAATTGAAACTGAAGGGATTGACATAAAATTCACAAGATGCTTCAATAGAGACTCCAGCACAAGTCACAAAACTCCATCCTTCCATTCCAGTGGCTACAATAAAATCTTTCCAGAAATAAAAGTTATCTCTACCAAGCAGGTAAAATATGCCATTTTGCCAGCGACTATTTTTTTCGGTGAGAATGTTAAAATCTTCCCATATGAATGACTGTATCACATCATCTAATTTCATTTTCTGTTTCTTCAGAGGAATAAATGGATTGATCCAATTCGCTCTGAATGTCGATTTATTAAATCCAACAGCTTCTTCTCCACAAGTTTGGACGAACTTTACTTCTTTTGCGACGGAGTAATTTTCGACCACATTTCTAAAGTTAGAGGTTGAGCTAGAAATATTTCCGATTTCTCTTCCCTTTGAAATTATCAGCAATTCTTTTCCCCAGCAGACTTTATTCTTTCCATGCGGAAACATATAAGGACATCCTGCACAAGATATTTTTTGGTATTTTATTTCTGCCAAGTTTAAGTGATTTAGTTTCAATTTCTGCTCATCTATTTTTACACGTAAGTTCCATGATATTCCCGAAAACGTTTTATCTTCTTTTCCAAAAGGATCAGGGGAGATGTTGATCTGATAACCAAAGTTTTCATTACAGAAAGGATAATTCCTTCCTTTGTTAGATTGGGTTGATGTACTAGAATTATAATTATTGTAGCAAAAAAATGAAAAATCTTCAAATGGACTCTCAAATACCAGCACTACTCTTAAAAATGGAAAAATCCATTTTCTCATTACTGAAACTAAGGTTAATTGATTTGGTTGAATTATTAGTAGCGGAACATTTGTTCTCGCATTCAATTCAGGAGAATATTTCGTGTAAATAATTGTCACCGCACAGTCTTGAAAGGAATTTAAAATTTTATGAAGACCTACAATTTTTATATTTTGAATGTTTTCAGTACATTCGGACGAAAATTTTAAAAATAAGAAAATAAATTCAAGTACAAATACAATTTTCATAGTAATAATTATACTTTCTTAATGTTAAAAATAGCTTTAAATGTTTCAACTGTAAAAGTAAATTGTGAGTCTTTAATTATGGCTCTTATTGAATCACCTACCCAACTTGCATTGTTTGTCATTATAAATTGTGTGAAATAATTTCCAATTTTACATGAATGGTGAATGCGAATGTTGGTTATCCAACATTCTACTCCTCATTCCTATGGTTTGGCCAATTAGTATTACTTGAGGTATACTTCTTCAAATAAATTAATGTTTGCATATAATTACAATAATATATCTCCATTGTCTATAAGTCTCTTTTATTAGCATGGTCGTAGCCAGTGGAAAACGAAAGGGTCCGGTCACTGCTTAAAATCTAAGAAAAATAGAAGAAAATTAATCCAAAAGTACTCTAAGTTTTAAGACTTCCCTTCCAGTTTTTTTCCTGGCTACGGTACTGTTGGAAACGTCCAAATACCATACTTAGATTGATTTATATGCACAGACTAGTTATTTATTATGAATCTAACACACTAACACTGTATAAGAAATTTGAGCAATCGGTTATAGTTGTGGCATTGTCTCCATCATGACTATGAAGAGTAGTGTCTTTAATAAAGCTACTTAATGTCACTGTATTGATAAATGATTTACAATTATATTGGTACAGGTTGAACTATTTTACAAATAAATGGTTTGAATATAGGTTTTTCAACTTGCACCTGCTCATATATCTGGATTACTATATTATATCATAATTATTATCATCAGCAAGGTAGATGGTTGTTATGCATAATCTTTCCGAGAATTGACCTGGAAAATGTTCATTGTTGATAACAGTGTCTCTTTATTAAATATATTCTGAACATTGAAAACCTTAAGCCGCTCTGTACCTGATAAAGTATTAAAGCCAGCGCATTAGCAATTAGGAATGTATCATTCCATTTTCTTAATTACTTTTATGAAATTGAAAAAATTGGTTTAATTTCTTAGACAATTCTAATTTCTTCCCTTTATTTTCCATTCAAATTGCGAAACATTCCTTAACTATTCATCCACTCACATTAACATTCTACATAACAATGCTTTGGAAGTTACATAATATTATGATTAATTACATAATAACAATGGACAAGATAAAACTATGCAAAAACAAACGAAATACAAAGGACAAAGAGAGAAACTCGACAAACTATATCTGAACTTCATAAGTATAGGAAATATGCAAGTAAACAAACCGACCTATAGTTTATTATCTTGAATCTATTTGAAATAGCTGTCTGAATAATGTCTCTGCTCGGAATTACTTTTGCGATAATACTGTTAACATTGATTACTGTCGATAACCAATTGTGTGCACAGAAAGTAGAAGATGCTATATGGAATGGCGAAGTAGTTTCAAATTCTGCTCATGGAATTCGAAATAATTTCGAAAGGAGACTTTTTCGGATTAAACGGTCTCCAAAGTCGTACAGCACCCTAAAGCTACGCTACGTCTCCAAAAATAACAATCGAAATTCAAGACAAGGAAATCCGTGGTGGAATTTTGGCGTGGCCCCTCGTGTAACTGCAAAACCGCCTATGAGCCTTCAGGATGTTTTAGATAAATTAAGACAGCAAGGCTGACAAATTACAAACTGAATTCAAACTACATTTTATTCACTAACAAGGAATCCACTTTCTGTAAAATAAATTTAAATAATTCTAATTCATCCAAACTTGAACCATCTCTTTTCTCATAGTACTCCATACATACACTCCCTTCTGTCATTTTGAATTCTGACTGTAACATATCGTTTATTAATTTTAGTTACCTGCAATGCTACGGAATTGGACATTGGATAACATAATGGATAATAATAGTTATGTTACATTTTCTATATTAAACAAACAATGTAGCAGTACTTTGAGTGAAACTCCGTTCCGTTTTCACAAATTACCGTAAAGCATGGTTTAGAGTGGGATAATTCCCAGTGTGAAAAGATGATAAACAAATAAAGGGCCAACTGAGTGAAAAAATGGAAAATTGATGGGAAATATATCCAAATTCCGCAATTGTATTCTATTTCCTACTTTTTAACGCATTATTATTTCCAATGTTTTTCCCAGTTTCAAACAAAATTAAGTGGGATATGGAAATATCCAAAATTATGCATAAAATGCGCATACGTACATACTTCATAATAATCATAACAACTGAAATCACATTGGGAATGTGTCTAATTACTTTTACAGATAACGAAACGATATTGGTACGTCGATGCATGATGGGAATTGATTACAGTAATATAGTAGAGAGAAATATTGACGTAGTAAGTCCTAGCGGTTGGAAACAGTGTCCGGTAAAACCTCAGGATATAGATAAATGGCCTACTCATCTAAATGTATCTCTATTTACGGGATTGGAGTAAGGCTGGGTGATAAAATAACCATTTGATTATAAATATCTGTATAATTAATTAAGTTCTGGTAAGTGCCTATAATTGCAACAACTGTTTTCTTTTATATCATGTACCGTAAATTATGCTCATCATTTCAAAAGAAATGCTATAACACTTTTCCTAACTGCCTACACTCACAAGTGTGCAGGTTTTATATTACAATAAAATACTTAAAATATTATGATACATAACAGTCAATTACAAACAAAGACACAACTGAAGCTTGCCATGAATCATTATTATCACAGCGTGCCTACTGCATTTATTTGTATTTTGCATACCTGTTCAAATCCAATGATTTTTTACTTTCCTTTCCAATGTGTTTATTAATTTCGATTACATAATATACAATGTTTTAAAAGTTACATAATACATCAGTAATAAAAATAGGCATTGTGTCATTGTCCACAAATTGTGCATCTATATTTACAAATTATAAACAATAGGTATTAGCTAAAGACCAAGGGAGAAACTCCGTTTCGGCATTATAACGAAATATATTACACTAACTACAACAATTTACATAAGTATTTAATATCATTGAAAATCTGTAATAATGTCTCCAATCGGAATTACTTTAGGGTTATTGTTTACGTTACTATCAAGTGTAAATTTTCAAATATCATGTGCTCAAATAGAAAAGCGTATATGGAATCATAAAGTGGTATCAGCGCCTCAAGTTTTCAATGTTTTTCATAAAAGGCAATCTCGGTTCAAAAGACCTCCAATGCCCTACAGTTCCCAACATGGGATGCAATCACGGAGATATCGGTCAAGAGATGCAAGCAACAAACAGATTCCAATCTTCTACGACATTAACGCTGAAAATCCAACGGAAGCTCTAACAGGAAAATCAAACTCATGGTGGAATGTCTACGAAAATAAACCTTTAGAACATCGTCCGCTAAATTTGCACGGTAAAGGCTAACCGAATAGATGTAATCACTGGCCAAAACGTAGGGATATGGTAGAATGAAATGTTTATTTAAGGATGTAATAATTTTAGCTAAATGCGAATAATAATCACAAAAACTGTAGATCGCTATCCAAAGTAGTTCCACTGATTCTTTGATGACATTTCCTAATCTGTAATACAGTATTTGTATATGATTTAATGAGAGAAAGAAATTATTTCCCATAGTGCAGACACAATAGAATTTAGTTTTAGAAAATAATAGCAAGAGTAACGAGGGAGAAATGTACGCGGATAGGTTTGGTTCAAAACCCTAAAGATGAGTAGGTCTTATTAGTACTAACAATTTGATTCTCGAAATGCAAGTAGATTGATTATAGATTATATGATATAATATTAGAGTATATATCAACACAGCACAGTTTAATATTATTGTATGTATTATCAATTATGTAATACCAATGCCTGAGGAGCTTACTACTAGTAAGTAATCCATGTTTTAGAGTTCTAAGATTTCATTTCTTACACTAATTTTATATTAATACCCTTTGGTTGAGCAAAGCTCTATGAAAGGAATATTTAGTTTGCATTTGGATGAACCTGATTTTTATTGTGCTAGAATCCGTATTGCTGATGCTTGTCCAGTCTTTTTTTCTTCTGAGTAATCTCGAACAAATGGGGAAGGTCTGGCTGGCATATTGTAGCACCATATTTTTAAATAAAGTATAACTTCAAACAAAAAATAACTGCTAAAGAAAATCTTTGCCTAAATTGAAAAGCAATTCAGTTGAAGAATAACTTTAAGTAGGTAACTGGACTGGAAGAATCGACAGTGCAGTCAAGAATAAAAACTTAAGTCGAATAAAGGAAAAAATATAATTTATAAATATTAAATATAAGGATCTGTTTATAACAGAGTGATAATTGAGAATAAAGGCTGGACCGATAAGTCTGCCTATTTTATCAATTCGGTTTAGCATTGTAGGTAAGTTCAAGAACCGACCATGGGCTGGAAAATGCATACGGAATTAGGGAATAATGCTTTGGAATTCAATTATCATATTATTTAATTGATCTAAAGTAACCTTGATGTTCTTGTCTATAATTCTTAGGTGACCCTTCTAATACGAGAACGTCGTCATTGCTTTTGAAACCCCAACAGGGTTCAAAACCAGTATTGTACACGGACAAAGGTAATTGATGCAATTGTTTCGTAGTTCCAGATTTAACAATATATCGTATATCACATCTCAATTATTACCTTAGACAATTTTTATTACAGAACCAACACCCCCCATAATCAATCACCGTATCGCAGTTGTGGCTGATCAAGATGAGGCATCCCTAGACACATCAGAGACGGGCAAATGGATATCTTACATAAAGGAAGGCACCCTTTCTATTCAGGACAATCCATATGCGCAACTTAAAAAAATTGTAAAAATTATATTACTGGAAAACTAATTGTAAATAAGAATTTTTGTTTATCCCCATGCCAAACTTTGTCAAACCCCGCAGTTGACCTGCTTGCTTTAAACTTTAAGTTACCTAATTTTATTTGCTAATTGCCAACCTACCCTATATCTTTCAAAAACTAAACGTTAATTAAAACGAATGAATGTGTTAGTAGGTATGGATATTTATTTACAATTTCTGAAATACTAATTTCCTTTCAAGATTACTCTTAAGTGGGACGAAGACATTTACACAATAAAATCGGGCTTTAGTTATTCGCTTCGGGGGCTCGAACTATCTACTCTTAATTTATTCGACGGGGAATTATACTCCTGTGACGATAAAACAGGCATTGTTTTCAAATTGGATAAAGATGAGAAATCCAAAACAATAACTCCGATTCCATGGACTATTCTTGCTGATGGAAATTTCACAGGAAATAAAGGCAAGAGCATATTATTTTACTCTGTAAAAAATTTACAAAAATAATTTGATGTTTAAAACTGAATTTAGGTTTCAAATGTGAGTGGGGAACTGTGAAAAATGGTAATTTGCTCTTTGGGGGCAATGGTCTTAGTCTTGTGAAGATAACAAAAAATGGAATGGTAACGAATGTAAATAACCAATTTGTCAAAAGGGTTTCGGCTCGTGGTCCAGTAACGCATATTGATTGGAGAAATAACTATGAAAAGATGTCTAATGCTCTCAACATTCACGATCCTGGTTTATTATAGTCACTCACTACCACAACTCATTTTGACACAAAATCTTTTCTACTGCTAATGGGAACATTTATTGTTTCAGGATACATAGTACACGAAGCTGCGGGATGGAGCCATATTCTAAAGAAATGGATGTTCGTGCCTAGAAAAGTAAGTCGGGTGAAATACGAACCAAAAGTAGACGAACAACAAGGAAGTAATGTTGCTATGCTTGCTGATGAAGATTTTGATAATATTCAGGTCGAATTACAACCTTTATGATTTCACAAGAAATCACGCTTTGTGACTTTAACTATTGAACATATTATTATACAATGTAGATTTTCCACGTCGGTGAATTAACTCCACATCTTGGTTTTGCCAGCTTCAAGTGGATACCTGGAACAAATGATAGAATAGCATTGGCATTGAAAACTTTCGAAAACACTGAGAGAATTCTCGAAACGTACATTTTAGCTTTTGATATAGACGGCAACATTTATCTCCCACAAACCAAAATCTCAGACCATAAATTTGAAGGGATCGAGTTTCTGTAGTTCATGATTAGAACATACCAAATACTAAATAATTATTTACAAAATCAGATACATTCAAATGCTATTTTTCGTTCCTACGTTCATAATGATAACAAAATAATCTTTAATTCGTTAACCATTTACCGATATACGACAGAATGAAGATATTATTATTATAGTTAACAGTAAGCATGTATTATTTATTGCCATCGGTATTGTATTATATTGTTCCAAAACATTCTTCACCCCCAATTAATTAATTAATCGTATGAACTGCAACAATTGGACCTCCCACATAGATGGTCGGCTTCTCATCGAAGATAAACCTATTGTGCCATATGATATAATCCATTGTCTTTCTATTTCATACAGAATGGGTGAAGGATGTTTTGGAACAGTAATAAGATGTTCTAGTACTCACATTTGTATGACTCTGTCCAATTTCATATCTTCTCCTAACATCGAAGGTGTGGAGTTTTAACTCACCTTCGGCCTTAACAGGATGTTTCAGGGCATGAAAAACACATGGGTTTTTGCTGTTTGCTACCCAAAAACCCATGTTTTTGGGTTTTTCATGCCCTGGGTTGTTTTCGTGTCACAAAATAATATTTCTGTTGGCTGGGTGAGTGTAAAGAGTAAGAGAAGAAATACGAGGTTTCAGCAACTTCTATCTTTCAACTATGAAATCTTGTACCGAGTTTATGATACAAAAACAACCAAATCAATTTAACCTTTCAGTATTATGAAGGTACATGAAACTAACAGTTATGTAAACATTCTACAAACAATAATTGTCCGAAGTAGTTGTAACCATTTTCAAACATGTAAACCATTTCCAAACATATGTAAACCATTTCCAAACATATGTAAACCATTTCCAAACATATGTAAACCATTTCCAAACATATGTAAACCATTTCCAAACATATGTAAACCATTTCCAAACATATGTAAACCATTTCCAAATATATGTAAACCATTTCGAAACATATGTAAACCATTTCCAAATATATGTAAACCATTTCCAAACATATGTAAACCATTTCCAAATATATGTAAACTATTTCTAAACTTATGTAAACCATTTCCAAATATATGTAAACCATTTCCAAACATATGTAAACCATTTCCAAACATATGTAAACTATTTCCAAACATATGTAAACCATTTCCAAACATATGTAAACTATTTCCAAACATATGTAAACCATTTCCAAACATATGTAAACTATTTCCAAACATATGTAAACTATTTCCAAACATATGTAAACTATTTCCAAACATATGTAAACCATTTCCAAACATATGTAAACCATTTCCAAATATATGTAAACCATTTCCAAACATATCGTCCCTTAAGGATCGAAAAAGCCTCTATCCACTTTCAGATTGGTGGACGAATAAGCCTATATCCATTTTTTGTTTGGTGGACGAATAAGCCTATATCCAATTTTCGTTTGGTGCAGGAAATAGCTTCTATCCTCTTGCAGCTTTGCTTGTAAAGCTATAGGGGCGTATTGATACATGGTTAATATTGGCGGCGGAAATATTGAACTTTTATTCTTCCATCAACCAGTTCGGTTTTATCCAATATCAAAATACGAATTTGTGTCATTAAAAGTTTTGTTTTTGTCTTATTGTGTAATTAGCTAAAATTTTATAATGCTTATGTACATTCTAGCTGATATATTTCAAGTATCAACATAAAAATAATAAATATTTCATTTCGTAAACTTGCTTATTCTTACTGTGCCCCCACAACTTTACTTAAGGCTGTAAGATGACAGAGGCTATTTCCTGCACCAAACGAAAATTGGATATAGGCTTATTCGTCCACCAAACAAAAAATGGATTTAGGCTTATTCGTCCACCAAACAAAAAATGGATATAGGCTTATTCGTCCACCAATCTGAAAGTGGATAGAGGCTTTTTCGATCCTTAAGGGACGATATGTAAACCATTTCCAAACATATGTAAACCATTTCCAAACATATGTAAACCATTTCCAAACATATGTAAACCATTTCCAAATATATGTAAACCATTTCCAAACATATGTAAACCATTTCCAAATATATGTAAACCATTTCTAAACTTATGTAAACCATTTTCAAACATGTAAACCATTTCCAAACATATGTAAACCATTTCTAAACTTATGTAAACCATTTTCAAACATGTAAACCATTTCCAAACATATGTAAACCATTTCCAAACATATGTAAACCACTTCCAAACATATGTAAACTATTTCCAAACATATGTAAACCATTTCCAAACATATGTAAACTATTTCCAAACATATGTAAACCATTTCCAAACATATGTAAACTATTTCCAAACATATGTAAACCATTTCCAAACATATGTAAACTATTTCCAAACATATGTAAACTATTTCCAAACATATGTAAACCATTTCCAAACATATGTAAACCATTTCCAAATATATGTAAACCGTTTCCAAACATATGTAAACCATTTCCAAACATATATGCCGTATTTAATTACAAGAAAAGGTTTAGCATATAAAACTCTCTGATGAGTAAAATGAATGGGGTCGTTTCACGTTTGCTTTTTGATACAAAAATATAATTTAGAATTTATTAAAACAGATCTAAATAGCCAATTGAACGCGCGAATAGGATAGTTAAGGATTAGAAGAGTCAGGCAACAGACTCAGGCCATACGTCACATACGGCCAATCTGACAAGTCAGCAAGTCAGTAGGAAAGGTGAGAACTCAAGCTACAGTCAGCAGCAGCCAGAGTCTAGAAGCATAAATCATCAAGATTGGAATTGAGTCGAGGTTTATAAAGACTCGGTCAAGTCCAATCTACAGTAGACATATATCTAAATGTAGACAATGATGATTTAGATAGGCTGGCAAGTCTACATGCTAGCCTATCAGTAAAATAATTTATTTACATAGTAACATACGTTACAGACCCCTCCACCAAACCAAACTTCACTGTTTGTTCCTCGAAATCTTTTTCTTCTTTTTCTTTTTGGATTTCGGTTTTAACCCTTTAAGACGAGGATTAATACACGTGGCGGCTGGATGGTTTTCCTCTCCACATTTGTAGCAGATGATCGGTGGTTTAATCGAAACTGTTCTGTCCTCGGCCAAAGTAACAGTTAGATTCGGCAAAGTAGGAGATGACCGTGTCGACTCAGTCAAATTCCAGTATGGGTCATCTGGGGTAAGGAGTTCACCCAGGCGATCAGCAAAAGAAAATAGTTGGGCTCGAGTGGTGAAAGAATAGGAAGGCAAAACACGACGTAATGAAGGATGCAAACCAAGCAGAATTCGATTAACTACTCGAATTTCAGGAACGTCTTCCTTAGAGTAAATTGCTAGTAAAGCATCTTCAACTCGCCAGGCAAAGCTTTGCACATGTTCTCCAGGAAATTGTTCAAAATTAGACATTATTATCTATATACCACAAAAAGAGAAGCATATACAAAAAATCATAATCAAGACTACGATCATATTGACTTATTGAGAAGTAGTATCATAATACTAAATTAATAAGCAAACAACAAAACATGTACAATTCATACAATATTGGTTGAAAAAACTAAGTACTACAAAAATCAAATGTACATACTCAGAAAAATAAGAAAATCATATTATTAAGATATAACACTATTAGAGCGTAAATTATATCTATGCTTAGGTGCTACCCTAACATTAAGTGAAGTAGTAGCATTGGAATTGGCCGGGGAATTTTCAGCGCAATCAGAAGAAGTATAAATAGAATTAGGTCTATCAAAATAGGGCTTTAAATTTTGTACATTAAATACACCAATAATTTCCTGGGTGAGGGTGACATAGTAACAGGGTGAGAAGAAACTTCATAATTAACATTGTTAACAATTCTAGAAATTACAAAAGGACCTGTACGTCGGAAAGCAAACTTTTTCGTAAACTTTTTGGATTTGTTTGAAAGATAGTGAGTTCGGATCAAAACTAAGTCACCTACAGAGTAAGAGATAGGATCATGACGTAAATTATAGTATTTAGCCTGAGATTTCTGAGAAAGAGACATGTGTGATTTAGCTTTTGCATACACCTGAGCTAACTTTTCTATTAGTGCAGTTTTATATTCTGCTTGAGAGGCAATCACATCAGGGGAATCATTTTCAATCCAACGGTCAAATGGAAATGTTATTTCCCTACCAAACATTAACATTGAAGGACTAAAGCCAGTTGTTTCACTGACTGCTGTGCGCAAAGCGAATGCAGCAGCAGAAAGGAATTCGTCCCATTTATTATGTTTGGACGAAATGTAAGATGTAAGGATTGCTCGGAGGTTCCGATTCACCCGCTCAGCAAGATTAGCTTGAGGGTGGTATGCCGTAGTGTATTTGTGTTTAATTTTCCATGCTTCACATAATCTAGAAATAATACAAGAGCGAAAATTAGTAGCATTATCTGTGAGAATGCAAGAGGGGCTACCATAACGACTAAAAACTTCATTTTCAAGCACAGATTTTATACGATGAGCTTTGCCATCTTTGAGAGGAAACAGTTCGACCCATTTCGAAAAGTGGTCAGTGACAACTAACAATTGTGTATTGCGATGAGGAGTAGAAGGTAGGGGACCCATAATATCTATACACAACATATCCCAGACACCTTTAGTATTGGTACTTTGAAGAGAACCAGAAGGTTTAGTGTTACTTGCCTTAGAGGACTGACAGATAGAACAAGAACGTACATATTTCAGAATGTCATCATGCATGGAGAACCAAAAAACTCTCCGAACAAGGCAAAGAAAGGTCTTTCGATACCCCAAATGGCCAGCCAAGGGATTATCATGGAAATATGTGAGAATTTCAGACCGGAGAGAAACTGGAATAAATGGAATTTTAATATTAAAGCGATTAATTTTATATAGAATATCGTTAACTACACACAATTCTTTAGGAAGGTCTGTCCGAAGGGCTTGACATTCTAAATCATCAACCTGATGTTGTTTAATGATATCCAGTGTGATGTCACCAGTAAGCATAGAAAGGAGTGTGAGACTAGAAACACGTTGAGGGAAGTCCATGACTTCTTTACTTTCCTCGTCCTCCACTTCACCTACTGGATATCTAGAAAGAGCATCAGCAACAACATTAAGTCTACCAGGACAATGCGTAATATATGGTTGAAAATTTTGAATTTGAAGAGACCAGCGCATAAATTTCGAATTGACCTCACGCATAGAATGTAACCAGGTCAGCGCTTTGTTATCCGTTTGAAGAGAAAACGGTTGTCCATCTAAATATGCAGCAAATTTCTTAAGACTCCACACAATGCTTAAACATTCACGTTCTGTTGCATGATATGCTCGTTCAGTTTTGGAAAGAGAACGACTGGCAAAGGCGACAGGGCGCTCTAAGTTGTCAATTTTCTGAGCTAAAACGGCACCAAGTCCAACGCCAGAGGCATCGGTACGAAGAATAAATTCCTTAGAAAAATCAGGAAAAGAAAGAGTAACTTCATTAGTAATTAGATCTTTTAACGTAATAAACGTGTCATTTTCTAATTTAGTCCATTGAAAAGAAATATTTTTGCGCAATAAACAATTAAGAGGTTCAGCTACGTGGGAAAAGTTTGGAATGTAGTGACGATACCATCCACATAAACCTAGAAATTTCTTGATATCTTTAGGATTTTTCGGAACAGGGTAATCCGTAATAGGTTTGACTTTGTCCGGATCAGTAGAAACACCATCAGGAGTAATGAGGAAACCCAGATATTTAATTTTTGTTTTGCCAAAGGTGCATTTGTTAATATTTACTGTTAATTTAGCTTCCCGCAATTTAGAAAGGACAAAACGAACATGATTAAGGTGATTTTCCCAAGAACTGGAAGAAAATATAATATCGTCCAAATAGGCATCAGCAAAATTGCCAATAGCATCTTTTAATAAAGAATTCACAAATCTTTGAAAACAAGATGGCGCTGTTTTTAAACCAAAAGGCATTCTTAAAAATTCGAATTTGCCTTCGTCACAGATAAAACTAGTATAGGGAATAGAATCAATGTGCATTTGTATTTGCCAATAACCTTTCTTTAGATCAATCACTGTAATAAATTTGGCACCACCCAGACGGTGAATTAAGTCAATTATTCTATTAAATGCAAAAGGATCAGATCGAGTTCTAACATTAACTTTGCGGTAATCGATGCAAAAACGATAATCATCTGCTTCTTTTTGTAAATTAACTGGAGAAGCCCCTTCAGAAGTTGAATGGCGAATTATTTTCATGTCTAACATTTGATTAACTTTTTTCTTAATAATGGCACGTTTAAAAGGTGAAACACGATATGGTTTCTGAGCAATTGGGGGTCCCTCAACTTCCAATTTACATTGAACGTAATCGGTACACCCAACGTTATCAGAAAACACATCTGGAAATTCAGTTAGAAGAGATTTTAATTCGTCTTCCTGTGAACCAGTCAGACTTTGTAAATTACATAAAATATTTGAATTGGCACAATGAAATTTCAACTTTTCCGATTCTGAAAAATAATAACATCCACGAGGGATATCTAACAAAATGTTATAATTATAAATAAAATCTTGACCCAAAATACAATTGTAAGGAGCATCATCAATAATATAGAACCTATTAATCAAGGGCTTACCAGACAAGTCAAAAGCAAGATCACAGTAGCCAGAGGTTAGAATTTGAGAATTATTTCCTAATGTCACAGAAGAAATGTTAGAATACTAACCTAAATAAATGCATGAGAAAGTAAAGTAGCAAATGTTCACACAATTGGTTTGTACATTTAAGCTGAACATTAGATTTTAAGGGTCCAAGTACTTAACGTTTGGCCCTTCTTAATGTAGTAACTATTAGTTTTTATGATTTTGTAGCTCAATTAAGTCTAAATGAAGCATGAAAGCATATGGGTACAACTGTTACATCGTCCCATGTCCCTTGCTTTATAGAGATACCTATTGTAACCATTAAGGGTCTCTCACATCTGTCTATGTAAGCATAGTATTTAAATACCATGGACAATAATGTAAAAGTACTGAGTATTATTCAACTGTTTGAGCTGGAAACTTCATTCTCTCTCTGTTCAATAAAAGTTACTTTACAGTAACAACTAAATACAAAACTTGTCTCACTAACTGAATCCGTTTTCATAACATGGTGTCAGAAGTGGGATTCAGGATTCGATCTGTGAGTTAAAAGAATTCAAGTTTTTGAACTTAGTGAATTTGTCCAATCAGTAAATACTTAGTCAGTTTTTTGTGTGGAAAAGAGTGAAGTATTTGTGAGTGAGCAAGTTGTTGAACTCTGACAAGTAAAATGGCCACCGTCAGTATTTCGCAACGTATTGATACAAATCACGTTGTAAAACTTGCAAATGATAATTGGGATCTCTGGAACTTACAAATCACCCTAGTTCTTAAAGCTGCAAAAGTGTGGGACGTTGTCAGTGGCACATCCACTCGTGCAGCCGCAGCTGATAAAGATAAATGGGACGATTCTGATATAAAGGCCCAAGCCATCATTGTACCCACTCTTACATTAGTGAACGCTACTCATATCCACAGTTGTATTACATCAAAACAAGTGTATGACCGTCTAAAGTCAATTCATAGTGACACAAGTCAGTTGAACAAACAGTTTGTGTTAGCTTCATTCTTCAACTATAAGTTCAAAGAGGGAACAACTCTTGTCACTACATACACTGAGATAGAGAGGTTGTCAATCTCTCTAAACCAAATGGGTGTGGTTATTGACGATGATACCACAATTATGAAGATAGTGTCTTCACTTCCTGATGAAAAGCATAATGCTTTCAAAAAGGCATGGGACAGTGTTCCTGCAGCATCCCAAACAATGCCCGCACTGTTAGCCAGGTTGAGAAAAGAGGATCTTGAGCTGAAACAAGTAAGCAACACTGAGGAGGAGCAGAGCCAAGTAAAGGCGTTTCAGGCAAAAGGAGGAAAAGGGAAACTCGACAAAAAGGAATTCAAGAAAAGAAAGATTGAAGAATTAAAGAAAAAGACCAAATGCAGTCGGTGCAAACAGACTGGTCATTGGTATAAGGATAAGGAATGCCCAGCCCGCAATACACACCCCAACGAAAGTGAGGAGGATAAAAGAAAGACAATTGCAGCCTTCATGAGCAATCCAAATCATGGTAATGATGTATGGATTTCAGATTCCGGTGCAAGCCAACATATATGCGGTAAAAAATCCTTCTTTATTTCATACAAAGAGTTTGAGACCCGAGTGTCAGTATACCTTACTGACGGAAACGCAGTGGAAGCCCAAGGAATAGGAACTGTTTCAGTATTGGCATTCATGAACAATAAATGGATAGAATGCACAATGAATGAGGTACTGCATATTGAGGGAGCAGCCAATCTCTTTTCAGAAGTTATTATGGATAAAAAGGGATATACCATAATAAGAGCAGCGGGAGTGGCAAAATACATTGATAGAAATGGATTAGAAGGGCCAGTAGCTGTAATGAGAGATAATATGTATATTATGAAGTTTAAACCCATTGTACCGAACAAAGCAAATGCAATATGCTTGAGCTCTAATGCAAGACTCTGGCATGAGCGAATGGGTCACATCAATATAAGGTTCATTAATGACACGGCCAAGAAAAATGCAGTGAAAGGATTTTATGAGAATTTTGGAGAACAGTCCATTGAATGTAGCACTTGTCAATTGGGAAAACAAGCTAGAAAGCCTTACCACACAGTGGAAACTAAGAGAAATACTAAGCCAGGGGAAATGGTTCACGCAGACCTATCTGGGAAAATGCCTGTTACTTCTATTGGAGGAGCTGATTATTTCTTCCTAATGAAAGATGATTCGACAGGATTTCGTATGGTATTCTTTATCACGAAAAAGACACAAGTCCCTGCCTGTATTGAAGAGTATGTTTACTTTATGGAAAACCAGACAGGATCAAGACTTAAAGTTTTTAGAAGTGACAATGGAACTGAAATGGTTAATAAGACAGTTCAGACATTCTTTCAGAAAATGGGTATTGTACATGAGACCACGGCCCCATACAGCCCTGAATCGAATGGGAAGATAGAACGGGAAATGAGAACTTTGAAAGAATCGGCTCGCTGTATGCTACTGCAGTCAAAACTGCCAGAATATTTGTGGGCTGAAGCAATGGCCACAGCAGTTTACATAAAGAACCGAATTCTGGATACACAGAGTCCAGAAATAACAGCATTTGAGGCTATTTTAAAAAGAAAACCAGAAATGGGACATTTGCGTATTTTTGGATGCCTAGCCTTTGCACACATACCACAAAACAAACGAAAAGTGTGGAATGATACTGCTGAACAGAGTTATATGGTTGGATATGATGGAGAAAGCTACAGAATATACAATGCTCTTAATAAAACAGTAACAATTGCTCGTAATGTAACTTTCAAAGAAGTAGTACAAGGTGAAATTTCTCTTGAGGAAGCGAACAGCTTTGAGCAGAGTAGAAAAGAGTTAAGTGAACCTGTGGGAGACGAAGAGGAGATAGAATCCTACATAAAGCCAGGGCCTACTTTAAGGGATAGGTCCAAACTAAAGCCAATAGACAGACTTCAAGTTGGATTTCATACAAAAATAATAGAGCCAGCAACGTTTGATGAAGCAATTATGTCACCCAATGCCAAGGAATGGATGGAATCCATGGTGGATGAATTACATAGCCATAAATTAAATAAAACTTGGACTTTGGTCCCTTACCCAACAGACAAGCAAGTACTTGACAACCGTTGGGTATACAGAGTAAAAACAAACCCAGATGGCTCAATTTCAAGATTTAAGTCCCGTTTGGTTATAAAAGGTTACAAGCAAGTACATGGAATTGATTATTATGCCACATTCTCCTCTGTTGGCCGATACGAAAGCATAAGGATTCTGATATGCATAGCAGCTACATACGGCTACTTTATTGTACAACTGGACATCAAAACAGCCTTTCTGCATGGGAAAGTTAAAGAAGTTATTTATATGAAGCAGCCTGACGGATTTATAGAAAATCCTAACTTAGTTTGCTTGTTGGACAAGAGTCTTTATGGGCTTAAGCAAGCACCGAGATGCTGGAACGAGAGATTAACTGAATTTTTAAAAGAAAATAATTTTAATGTATTAACAAGCGACCCTTGTGTCTTTATTGGATTTGTTAACACATACATTGTATACCTACTGGTATATGTGGACGATATTTTAATGGTGTCCCCAAATAACGAAGCACTAAAAATGGTTACACAGAGAATTGAGTCTACATTTGAAATATCAAAAGGAGAACTAAGCTCTTTCGTGGGATTCGAAATTAAACGAAGCGAAGACGGAATTTATATGGGACAGGCATCGTATGTACAAACCTTGCTTGACAGATTTGAGATGACTGATTGCAGTGTACAGTCTGTACCAATGCAACCGAACCAGGATTGGCTTCCTGCTGAGCAGTGTGAGAAAGGACTGCCTTATCCACAGCTCATTGGAGCTTTATTGTTTCTCACAAGATTATCCCGTCCTGACATTGCCTATGCAGTGTCAAAGCTGTCCCAATTTATGAGTGCATACGATGAGAATCATCTCGAAGCAGCGAAAAAGGTACTTATGTACCTAAAAGGAACAATAAACTTGGGTTTGTATTACAAGAAGGGAGGAGAGTTGAGTTTGAATGGCTACTCGGATTCAGACTTTGCAGGCAACAAACTTGACAGGAAATCAACCACTGGTTATGCCTTTTTCCTTGGAGATAGTTTGATCACTTGGAACAGTAATAAGCAACCTATAGTGACTTGTTCCAGTACAGAGGCAGAGTATGTTGCTCTTTCCTCAGCAGCCAGGGAATGTGTTTGGCTGCAAACCTATCTTTTGGAGCTGCAGATACCACAAGACGGCCCAGCCAAGCTGTTCGTTGACAATACAAGCGCTATACGGCTAGCTAAAAACCCAGAGTTTCATAAACGTACTAAGCATATAGATGTACGTTACCACTATGTCAGAGAACTAATAACTAATAATGTAATAGAGGTACACCATGTACCCAAAGAAGAACAAAAGGCAGATGTACTCACAAAACCACTGCTAAAAGGCAAACATCAGCATGATACACAGAAACTTGGACTCAGTGCAGGAAACGGGAATATCAATCCCCATTCAAAGATCGGTGTTGGAACTGGAACCATAAGTGGACTAATGAGCAAGTTATTCATTACTATGCTACTATTGCTGGGACTTCTATCTCCAATTACTGCAAACCCAACCGTAAACCAACCAGTACTCTGGAGGCCAAGTAACATACCTATAACTGTAGGTTACAATGAGTACTATTTAATGATTCATTTGAAAAGCCCTTGCGACATTTTGACGAATGAGACAATTCATGAGGATCTTCTCATCGATACGAAAAACAAATGCAACGAACTGTATGATGAATATTTTATGAAGGAACTGGAAATTATGTGCCCTAAAGGCAGCTTCACAGAAGTCCATTCACGCTCTAAGAGATTTGTTTTTGGAATATTAATGGGAATACTAATCATGTCCATAGTTGTTCCAGTTGGACTTGGAATCTCAGCACAGGTGACAGCCAGTGTCGCAGCAGGAAAAATAGCAACTGTTGAAACGAAGATGAGTGAGATGGAAAGTGAACTAGAGAGTCTTTCGAAAAATATGGAATTGGCGAAAGAAGCAATTAAAGTTCTACAACATAATGTAAAACTTTTGCGGATAGAAACTAAGGCACATGAAGATGACTATACACAAATGAAAGCAAAGCTGAGCGCATCTATTTACGCAATTTCATACATAACATCAAGAATGCTGACTGCCAAACAAATACTTAAAGAAGCGAAGCGAAATTGGGAAGAACGAAAGTTATATGCTCCATTGTTTGACTATCTTGGCTTCTCCTTGCCATGTAAAGAGTCTTGTCCAATTCGGCTTGGCAGAGCAAAGAAATGTCGAATATCTTATGACAAATCTAAACTGTACTTTGATTTTGTTACTCCACTTATAAATGATACTCTGCACCTTCTGGAGGCTGACCCTTTTGACCTGATACACCAAACTGAGAACCAGACTTGCGTTATCTCGTTTTCTGGACCCCGAAACGTGATCATGAGTGAATTACACAGTTGTGTGTATGCAGTTAATGTTAAATACTCTGATTTGATTTTGTCTCCTTCACAGGATTGTGACCATAGCATGACCTACCCAAACGTCTCGAGGTATTATTCGTTGGGAAAATGTCATCCGAGACATACAAAGGACGCGATGGATTTCGTTCAAGTAAAAAACTTCAACTTTCAGAATTATATTTATTGCCACGGCAATAATATTACAATTGGAAAAAGAGAACAGGCCTGCCCACTTGATGTCTTTACACTGCCAATTACAGCAGCTTTCACAATCAATGACCATTTCTACAAGGCCGGCGAATTTCAAATTAGCCATATCCAGGAGGTCAACCCTTTATTCACGATGAAAGCTAATTGGCTATTACAGCCAAAGATACACATGGACGAAATTAAGGAAGATATAAAAATGTTGGATTCAACTAAGAAAAATCATGATTCATATAATACTACATTTATGTTTTTAAATTTGTTGATTGGTGGAATCATTTTTTTGTCTCTTATTATAATAATTCTGGTTGTTGTTATGATTATCATTTGGAAACGGAAGAAAACTGTCGAGCCTGCTGTAAAATTTACAGCCCCTAAAACCATCGAAATAGATGATGCCTAAAGAAAATGTATTTAGATTAAGGGATAGTGTTAGAATACTAACCTAAATAAATGCATGAGAAAGTAAAGTAGCAAATGTTCACACAATTGGTTTGTACATTTAAGCTGAACATTAGATTTTAAGGGTCCAAGTACTTAACGTTTGGCCCTTCTTAATGTAGTAACTATTAGTTTTTATGATTTTGTAGCTCAATTAAGTCTAAATGAAGCATGAAAGCATATGGGTACAACTGTTACATCGTCCCATGTCCCTTGCTTTATAGAGATACCTATTGTAACCATTAAGGGTCTCTCACATCTGTCTATGTAAGCATAGTATTTAAATACCATGGACAATAATGTAAAAGTACTGAGTATTATTCAACTGTTTGAGCTGGAAACTTCATTCTCTCTCTGTTCAATAAAAGTTACTTTACAGTAACAACTAAATACAAAACTTGTCTCACTAACTGAATCCGTTTTCATAACAAGAAATCTTTTTGGTAACGGGAACATCCAAAACAGTAGATAAAGAAGTTGTAAGGAAAGAACACTTGGCACCACAGTCCAATAACGCAGTGAAATCGTGATGGCCAAACTTTAATAATATTTGAGAAGTGATAGTGGGAGATAAGTGAAAAAAATTCTGTACGGCAACAGGATACGCACTAGTCACCCCGTAAGTCAGTTTTTTGAATCAGGAGATGTTGAAGCAGCCAAAACAGCAGCCTCCGCTTTACGTTTTTCCCGCGCCTTTAATTTGGGACACTCTGAGATGTCATGATCAGATTTTTTACAATATTTGCAAGGGCCCAAAGAAGAATCAGAATTTGAAGAAGCTCGATTGCTAACAGTAGGCGTTTCTGTGCTAGCAGTCATCAGCTCGGATTTTTCCGTAGTTGATGAATCAGAATTCACTGTGGTAGACACAGACGAAGAAGGTGAAGGCCGCGACTGGCGCTGATGAAAATTAGAATATTTTCCACCAGTGGGTAAAGCAGGCTTGGGATCAGTAGAACGAATACGGAAAAGTGGCTTTTTCTCAAAACGCCTTATTTTATTTAAATCAGAGATAACCTCTCTGCTGTGGTGAATGAGCTCTGGCACAGTATCACACTGTAGTGTTCTAAGGATAACTGATATCTCAGGTAGACACGAATTGATAATTCGAGTCACTACTTCCTTTCCATCCACATTGTCTGAAAGTTTCCGTAAAGCGAATTAACATGCTATGCATAGGACTCAAATGCATCGTCAAGTTTTTGACGGGTATGAAACAGAAGATTTCTTATCTCATCTTTACTTTGACCTGCCTTTTCGTATTCAATAAAATTATCCTTAAAGTCTGACCACGTCTTTATAGAATCTTTTGATTCTCTCCACCAACATGCAATATCCGAATCTCTAACAAACATGCGACTCAACAGAAGTAACCATGTAGATTTCTTGGCACCTTTGTAAGCAAAATAATCTTCAACTTCCCTAATGAAATGTTCGGGTGTCATAACTTTGGCATCATAAGTAGGTATAGGAAAAGAAACTGAAGAATCTACTTCAAATGGACGATCGCTAACATTTTGCAACTGTGTCGATTTAAGTATAGTATCTACGTCGTCCTCACCGCCGCTAACATCCTGTTCGACATCTGGTTTCGATTCTAAGTTGTTTATTGCAACTGCCATCGTCGATAGATTTCTATTAATCTTATCAAGCGTAACTACAATATCAGCTTGCTTATTCTGAAGAGCAGTAACTGCCACAGCTAAATCCTTAAGTGTTAATTCTTTCCTTTCTTCTGCACCAAGCATAATGAAAGCTATGAATATTGAATTAAAAAAAGGAAAATTGATATTAAGTCCAATGCTAAGACCTCAAAATTTGTTATATCAAGAATAGGTAGACAATATAAAACTAGCTATATAATTTTGAATGAAAGTTTCAAATAGCAAAGTGAATTAAAAGTTGGGCGCCATATATGCCGTATTTAATTACAAGAAAAGGTTTAGCATATAAAATACTCGCTGATGAGTAAAATGAATGGGGTCGTTTCACGTTTGCTTTTTGATACAAAAATATAATTTAGAATTTATTAAAACAGATCTAAATAGCCAATTGAACGCGCGAATAGGATAGTTAAGGATTAGAAGAGTCAGGCAACAGACTCAGGCCATACGTCACATACGGCCAATCTGACAAGTCAGCAAGTCAGTAGGAAAGGTGAGAACTCAAGCTACAGTCAGCAGCAGCCAGAGTCTAGAAGCATAAATCATCAAGATTGGAATTGAGTCGAGGTTTATAAAGACTCGGTCAAGTCCAATCTACAGTAGACATATATTTAAATGTAGACAATGATGATTTAGATAGGCTGGCAAGTCTACATGCTAGCCTATCAGTAAAATAATTTATTTACATAGTAACATACGTTACACATATGTAAACCATTTCCAAACATATGTAAACCATTTCCTAACATATGTAAACCATTTCCAAAGATATCGTCTCTTAAGGATCGAAAAAGCCTCTATCCACTTTTAGATTGGTGGACGAATAAGCCTATATCCATTTTTTTTGGTGGACGAATAAGCCTAAATCCATTTTTTGTTTGGTGGACGAATAAGCCTATATCCAATTTTCGTTTGGTGCAGGAAATAGCTTCTATCCTCTTGCAGCTTTGCTTGTAAAGCTATAGGGGCGTATTGATACATGGTTAATATTGGCGGCGGAAATATTGAACTTTTATTCTTCCATCAACCAGTTCGGTTTTATCCATTATCATAATACGAATTTGTGTCATTAAAAGTTTTGTTTTTGCCTTATTGTGTAATTAGCTAAAATTTTATAATGCTTATGTACATTCTAGCTGATATATTTCAAGTATCAACATAAAAATAATAAATATTTCATTTCGTAAACTTGCTTATTCTTACTGTGCCCCCACAACTTTACTTAAGGCTGTAAGATGACAGAGGCTATTTCCTGCACCAAACGAAAATTGGAAATAGGCTTATTCGTCCACCAAACAAAAAATGGATATAGGCTTATTCGTCCCTCAATCTGAAAGTGGATAGAGGCTTTTTCGATCCTTAAGGGACGATATGTAAACCATTTTCAAACATATGTAAACCATTTCCAAACATATGTAAACCATTTCCAAACATATGTAAACCATTTCCAAACATATGTAAACCATTTCCAAATATATGTAAACCCACATATATAAACCATTTCCAAATATATGTAAACCATTTCCAAACATATGTAAACCATTTTCAAACATGTAAACCATTTCCAAACATATGTAAACCATTTCCAAACATATGTAAACCATTTACAAACATATGTAAACTATTTCCAAACATATGTAAACCATTTCCAAACATATGTAAACTATTTCCAAACATATGTAAACTATTTCCAAACATATGTAAACCATTTCCAAACATATGTAAACCATTTCCAAACATATGTAAACCATTTTCAAACACATGTAAACCATTTCCAAGCATATGTAGACCATTTCCAAACATATGTAAACCATTTCCAAGCATATGTAGACCATTTCCAAACATGTAAACCATTTCCAAACATGTAAACCATTTCAAAAGATATGGACCTATAGTTTAAGCTCAGCGTATAATGATATTTAATACTATTAAATAACATGAGATCGATGCAAATTAAATATACCACTATGACAAATAGTTTGTTGAGTTAAATGTAATAAATACTTTCTTGCATTTTGTCAAAAAATAAAGCTAAAAAACTCTATAGCTACTCAATGGTCGAATGTGGTTCACATCCCAAAATTCTGACAATGTAGTCAAAAATACAAATTAACATCCCAAAATCTTGACTAGTCAAAATCAAATACAAAATTAACATCACAAAATCCTGATTAGACAAAATTAAATACAAAATTAACATCCCAAAATCCTGACTAATCACAATTAAATACAAAATTAACACCTCAGTATCCTGAGTAGTCGCAGTTAAATAATCAAAATTTACAGCTATGAATTAGTAAATACAAATTGTAAATATATGCAATTTAGTGTGACCTTGCGTTTAATTTTATTTTTTACCATCTACCAGCTCCCCTACCACGTCATACTCCTTTTTCAGAACTCTTTCCACTATTGTTTGTAGTATATTTTGTAGTAGCTTCTTTAGCATACTCCATTGCCACATTTTTAGCCTTCCGTCGCAAATACAGGTGTTCAGGGCAGTAAAATTAAGGACATAGCTTCGATTTTGTTACAGTGATGCCATAGAACCCTAAACAGTCTTTGTGTGCCTTTTAAATAGAAATATATATCGTCTGCCTAATATTACAATGTAACAAGCCATTTGATCATGGCTGCTACAAAGTAACAAACCATTTCATCATGGCTGAGACAAAGTAACAAACCATTTTATCATGGCTGAGACAAGGTAACAAACCTAACTCCTGATACAGTGGTTTGTTACTTTGTCGCGGTCATGATAAAATGGTTTGTTACTTTGTCTCAGCCATGATGAAATGGTTTGTTACTTTGCAGCAGCCATGATCAAATGGCTTGTTACATTGTAATATTAGGCAGACGATATAATACAATATTGTTACTACTACAAAGCAATGAATGACTAAATAATATAATCAAACTAATATCTTACGCATTTCAAACATTTTTCCGTTCCACATTTAATCCAATTGGACTCATAAGCGATTCCTTGGTGGACAACTTCCTTATTTTTACAAATGGAGCGACATTCATGGGAATAATTTTGGTTCACCTCCTTAATTGGAGAAAAATAAGTCTGCTAAAATTAATTTAAAAATAAAATACACTAACGATTCATGCAAGTTAAAATGAAATTAAAAAACGTAGTTCAAAATAATGCAAAACTTTTTTATACTTTTGCATAGACTATAAACACAATTTTAAATATATACCCCAATCATAGAAGGACAGGGACCAGACTTCGAAGCTACCAATTCTCCAACGTTCGATTTAAAAGCGTTTTCAACATTTTCTTTAAAAAGTATCGGTTAGGAGTTTAAACTTGGTTCCATATGTAAATGTGTGCTTTTTAGTACATCCTATGTACAGCGCAGCGCTTTGAAAACACCTTCGCTTGTGTCTTTGTTTCATAATCCGTACAGAAATGTAAATAAAATAAAAAACTTAAAATTGCATTATTACCATAATAAAAAGTTTCACACATCAACTCAATATCAATTTATCTGTCGCATAATCGCGTCACCACTCCTTTTAGCGGTCTGCGTTCGTTGATTAATGTCATCTAAAAATTTCATCTGAAACCTTTCAGAAATATGAATTCGGGCAGCGTTATTTTATACATATATCATTTTATGCATATGACTAGAAGAAAAGAATGTATTTGGCAGGAAACATTGTTTTGTTGTATTACAGTCAATCAAAATTTGAACTCAAATAGTGAGTCGTATACAGCCTTCAGGAGGATACAATCAATTAGCAACATTTCAAAAGATCCACCAGTTTTTCCACAAGGAGACATATACATTGTTTTTGACAATCAATATAATATCGGAAGAGAATACAAGGTAACTGCTACTGTTGGAGGAGCTCAATAATATCGTTGGTTACAGCAGTGGCAGTTTACAAAGCAACGCAAGATCATAGTCTTCAATGTCGTTTATCATTACCAACCATTTATGAGCATCTAATTACAGATGTTGAGAGTCTCAAATACCAAAATTTTCTGATTATCACCCATCTTCATCGTCTATACAGAAAACAATGGATATAATGTCGCTTAAAAAGTGTTAGCAGAATGTAATCTAAAAGACGGAAAAGTTGAAGATATAGTTGAAAAAGAAGATGATCACTTACAAATATACGGTTTTGAATTACAATCGAGTTGAATGTCAAAAAAGTAACTTTATAGTTTATGACCAAGAGACCACCAATGTTAACCCCAATTCATTTAAAACAGTTATGCAATATGCAAGTATTGTCGACAATTGTGGAACAGAGCAAAGCGAATCATCAGATTCATCGCGCAAATGGTTTGTTGTTACTTGCGATGGATTGCCATACGGGATTTTGTCAAAGCTTAAGCTCATTTCATAAATACTGGGGAATGTCTTGTCATTGTCTGTGACTGTTATGGAACTCTAAATATCAAGATTCTCCCAGAAAATTTAGAAAAATAATTCTAAGACCAGGTAAATTTTATTTTTTACTATTGCTTCCCCGTTAATTTGTTCATAAAAATGGCATCTACCGTTATTTGTGAATAAGCTAAATACATTTTCCACAGGAAATGGTTACTACGAAATCACCTTCGTGCACTCTATTTTCAATTACTGTTTTGATTCTTCATCTTACTTGTTGAGAAATTAGGATTTTAAACCTCAAATGCTATTGACTATTGTAAGATATGTAAGTGGAAAACGGGCACTCGTAGTGTTGAGTCCCATTTCCTCTCCATTCCCGACTTGCCTAAGCAGCTTCAGCATGCTCACCGGTTTCGGACCTGGTCAAGTGGGCTAGTCCCGGAGTGTAGAAAGTAGTCTGGCATTCCTGTGCCAGACTAATACCCGGGTTATGCACTGTGTATGATTGTTGGTATGGCTCAGTGCGTTAATGAGATGAGTGAGAGTGCAAAGAACAATTATAAGGAGCGAATGATTATTTGACCAGGACTTTGTCTCCTGTTCAGATTCGGAATGAATGTAATTCCTGGATGCATGTTATAATACATCTCTGTGTGTTTGTGTTGTATGGATGGAATTAGGATAGTACACAGGTAAGTTATAGTTTAAGGTTTATATACGTATTAGGGATTAGATAGGTAGGGAGATGAAGATGGCAACATGCAGATCACCTAGGATAAGGATAGGTGATAAGCTGCAGAGACATGGGCATGCATGGCTCCTGCAGGAGTCCTGGTCAGATTCGGAATGAGTGTTATTCCTGGATGCATGTTATAATACATCTTTGTGTGTTTGTGTTGTATGGATAGAATTAGGATAGTACACAGGTAAGTTATTGTTTAAGGTCTATATAGGTATTAGGGTTTAGATAGGTAGGGAGATGAGGATGGCGACATGCAGATCGCCTAGGATAAGGATAGGTGATAAGCTGCAGAGACATGGCTCCTGCAGATAGCACTGGACCATTACAAATCGTGGTCTATTTGTCAGGTTTGTTTAAAGCTTAAAATATAAAATATTGAAGTTTTACGTGAAAAATAAATTCATAATTTATTGGGTTTTTCTTGCAGATAAAATTTGAATCGCTCACTGAGGAAATTCTCTTCCAGTATGTTGAAAGTCGTTAAACGGATAGGCAAGAAGCGACAGTATCAGATTATAGATTTTGGATGAACGATAACTTGAATGCAAATTATTGTCGGGCATTTGATTTCGTCTTATCCTCATTGCATCCCCTTTTTCTATTTCGAGCGGGTATACGACAATGAAACGATGAAGTTTCACTGGCAGCCGGAGGAAAAATGCCCAACATTTTGTATGGATTTAATCATCAAAATTATCAGCTGCTCCTATTTTCACTTACTGAAATTGGCTCATCAGAAATCAAGAAACAATCCTTTTACTTAGTGGGTAGCAAGATTGACAAGGTCTAAATTTTCTTTTTGCTGAAAAAGTGGGCAATTTTGGATGGTCCAGCAACTATACACCAATGGAGAAGAGCCACTACTACACAAATACTTTTGAGGGAGTAATAAAAATATTACTTCTTTTTTTATCTTCGCTGTCATTTGTAAGGTCGTATATAATTATAATTTATACATAATTATTTATTTATAATTTTTCTTTTAATTTTGTTACTAGATTCGGAGCAAGTACTTCCAGTCTTTGTGTAATATAAAAACCAAAAATGTTAAAGCGTTAGAGACATTAGATCGCAAGCCAAGCCAATAGCATCGGAATTGGAATATTGTGCTTTTACCTGGGTTTGTTAATTGCATTATGCGGATACGTCAGTTCAGTGTTTATTATAATATCTCAACTCTGTGTTAGATTGTAATTCTCTTAATTGGTGGGTGGGATTGGACCAAACGGGCCGCAAATTTCGCTAAAAGTCCCACAGCACCATTATATCTCGGAATATTGAGACGTGACCCCCCTTTCGTTTCAATTTTCTTAGGTTAGGTGAAAAAAGAGGCAAATATAGTGACTGGTTTTGAAAATACTTAGAAATTTGTTGCCTGATTTTTGCATTGGGAAAAGAACTTAGAAAATTTCCGATTATTGCGTCCCGTTTGCAGCAACCCAACCCCGAGATACTAATGTGCTGTGGTACTTTGCCATTTGGGGCCCTCTTCGTCCAATCCAACCGAGACGAGTGTATCAGAAAACTATCTTATGAAATTTTGAGTTGGTCAAGATGTGGGTTTAAATTATGTACTAATAATAATATGTCTGTGATTGTAATTGTTGCCATGTCATGTTCTATGGGCCAACTTACCCGTCGAGAATATTAATAAAAACAATCAATCAACTACCTGACCTAATCCTTATTTGTAAGGATACCTTTTTGATGGACGCTCAGTCCCTTGAATATCCATAACGGAATCTCCCAAATACGTATACAGTATGAAGAACTGTGCCGACTCTTATACTATATGACGAACTCTACCCCAGCACACTTATACCCTGACGGATCCCATTATACTTTCTTCTAATTACATAGTGTTTTAAGTCGTCTTTCCCCCGCCACCAGCGACTATACCCTATGACGGACTTTCCCCCACACCTATACTCTATGACGGATTCTCCCCCTTGTACTTTCTACTAATTACAGAGTGTTTTAAAAGTTACATAATACATTAGTAATAAAAATTGATAGTGTGGCATTGTCCGTAAATTGTATATCTATTAACAAAATATAAACAATAGGTATTATCTACGCACCGAGAGAGAAACTCTGCTTCGGCACTATAACAGAATATAATATACACCAACTACAACAATTTACATAAGTATTTAATATCATTTAAAATCTGTAATAATGTTTCCAATCGAAATTAATTTTGGATTATTGTTTACGTTACTGTCAAGTTTAAATTTTCAAATATCATGTGCCCGAAAAGTAGAGCGGATATGGAATCATAAAATGGTATCAGCGCCTCTAGTTTTCAATGTTTTTCAGAAAAGGCAATATCGGTTCAAAAGACCTCTAATGCCCTACAGTTCCCAACATGGAATGCAGGAAACACGGAGATATCGGTCAAAAGATGATAGCAACAAACAGATTCCAATCTTTTACGATATTGAAGCAGAAAACCTTTTAGAACAACGTCCGCTAAATTTGCACGGTAAAGGCTAACCGAATAGATGTAATCATATTACAAATTTTTTTACCGTTTCTAAATTTTTTAAGCCATTGAAATCTGGGGAAAAGTTATAGGAATTAATCATAGCTTACATTACAGCACAAAAAAGCCAAATCGCTGCATTGGATCATTAATAATATGCGGTCAAAAGAAATTAAAAATTGATTCTAAATTGCTAAGAGACTTTTGAATTCAATTACCATATTTAATTGATCTTATTTAACCTTGATGATGTTCTTGTCCATAATTCTTAGGCGATCCTCCTAATACGAGAACGTCGTCATTGTTTTTGAAATCACATCAGGGTTCGAAAGCAATATTGTACACGGATAATGGTAATTGATGCATTTGTTCCGTATTCCAGTACTAACAGTATATATCCCATCTCAATGATTACCTTAGAAAATTTTTGTTATAGAACCAACACCGCCCATAATCCATCACCGTATCGCAGTTGTGGCTGATCAGGATGAGTTATCATTAGAACCGTCAGAGACGGGCAAATGGACATCTTACTTGAAAGAGGGCACCCTTTCTGTTCAGGACAATCCTTACGTGAAAATTAAAAAAATTGTAAAAATTATATTACTGAAAAACCAATGATAGACAGTTACCTAATTATAGTTACAGTTTATTTGTTAATTGCCTACATACCCTATATCTTTTAAAAACTAAACGTTACATACAACGTTAATTACAACAGATTAATGTGTTAATGGGTGTGGCTGTGGCTATTTACAATTTCTGAAATACTGTTTTCATTTTAAGATTACTCTTAAATGGGACGAAGACATTTACACAATAAAATCGGGCTTTAGTTATTCGCTTCGGGGGCTCGAACTATCTACTCTTAATTTATTTAATGGGGAATTATATTCTTGTGACGATAAAACAGGCATTGTTTTCCAATTGCATAAAGATGATAAAACCAAAACAGTAACTCCGATTCCATGGACTATTCTTCCTGACGGAAATGCCACTGGAAATAAAGGCAAAAGCAATATTATTATTATCCTTTGATCTTGTAAGAAATTTACAAAAATAATTTGATGTTTAAAACTGAATTTAGGTTACAAATGTGAGTGGGGAGCTGTGAAAAATGGTAATTTGTACATTGGGAGTAATGGTCTTAGTCTTGAGAAGAGAACAAAAAATGGAGTTGTTAGGAATGTAAATAACCAATTTGTCAAAAGGGTTTCGCCTCGTGGTGCAGTAACGCATTTTGATTGGAGAAGTAACTATGAAAAGATGTCAGATGCTCTCAACATCCACGATCCTGGTTTATTAGTCACTCAATAACCAATTAATTTTATAGTGTCTACACGACACAAAATCTTTTCAACTGCTAAAGAGTATATAATTATCTCTTGCAGGTTACGTAGTACACGAAGCTGTGGGATGGAGCCATATTCTGAAGAAATGGATGTTCGTGCCTAGAAAAGTTAGTCAGGTGAAATACGAACCAAAAGTGGACGAACAACAAGGAAGCAATGTTGCTATGCTTGCTGATGAAGATTTTGATAATATTCAGGTCGAATTACAGCCTTTATGATTTCACAAGAAACCAAACTTTGTAATTAACTATTGCACATATATAATTTAGGTTTTCCACGTTGATGGTGAATTAACTCCACATCTTGGTTTTGCTAGCTTCAAGTGGATACCTGGAACAAATGATAAAATAGCATTGGCATTGAAAACTTTCGAAAACACTGAGAGATTGCTCGAAACGTACATTATTGCTTTTGATATGGACGGCAACATTTATCTCCCACAAACCAAAATCGCAGACCGTAAATTTGAAGGGATCGAGTTTCTGTAGTTTATTGTCACACCACATCAAATACCTACATAATTAATTTACAAAATGAAATACATTCAAATAGGATTTTTCTATACCTACTCTCAAATTGTAAACAAATGGTATCTAATCACTAATGCGTGATCGATAAAAATTACGACAATTATTATTAACTATTTGAATCCTAGTAGCTGAAGTGTGCTAGAAAAATGTTAAAATAAGTAAATTTCTACGACAGCGTATTGGCCCGAATTTCATAGTCCGTTGATTATTTGGTAGGCCAATTAGTAGATGCCTAAGCGTGTCGAAATGTAAGATAAAATCAGTTAAGATATTCGAGTCCTTACTCATTAGTTACAAAATAATACTGACATAACTATAACGGTCAATTATAAAGCAATAAGGAGATACATACAACGGTCAACAGTACGTTTATACAGTAGAAGATACTGTAGGATTTAATAATATTTATGTAAGTTGTTAACCATTTACGACAGAAGAATAATATTATTATAGTTATAAGTATGTTATTATTTGTCGTCATCAGTATATACTGACAATTATGAATTGCATGTAAAATCGATCTCGAATTAATTAAGGTTTAGATATGGTTTGAATATCTGGAAAGGTGAAAGCTCAGTGTGCGTATATGAAACTATGAAAGGAATAAAAAGGAATCTTTATGATGCTTTAGATTATTTTATTTCATGAAAATTTAAAAAAGCTAATTATTTTTGGTTTATAGAAACATTAATTTTGGGGTCTTGAAAAACATAAAAATAATAAAAATAAAAACTGGTTAAATAGTTCAAAAAATATCCGTTCATTAGTGAACACAATAACTTCCAAAGAATTACCCGAATCATGACCAAAATTGTAACATAAACAAACCATAAACGAAACTCAATATATAATAACTAATAAAATAATCTCAACATTGAAAATCATAAAAATACTTAGTCGCAAAAATGAGGCACATATCAAGGGACATTTAATTACGCATATTTTTAAATACGCAAATCCCATAACAAGTTAATGTTGTTTAAAATCTCAATGATAAATTAGTTGGTACTGAAGGATGGTACACTGTTAACAATAAATATAATAACTTTTTGACCGAGGTCAAGTATCAAAATTCGAGGGGTACATCCGTGAAACATGCAGCAGCAATGGCCTGGAATATGCTTCCCAGAAACTGGGTTTATAAAGAAATGTCACTAAAAATGCTGACTGATCGTATAAAATAACTAATGATTTCTAAACGTAGTGAGGCATGGCATGTCTATCTATCATGTCTATGTATTAAGTTATGAAGAATAGTTAATTGCCCAATACTGAGACATAAAAATTCAAAACTACTTGTTTTTATTGTGTATCATAATATTTATTTATTCATTACAGATATAAGAAATTCCACAAGATGAACAGAACTGTATTTTCATGAGATTATAGATTCTTCTGGCGTCTAGGTTGCAATTATTCAGCCCGATTGTTGCAATTTATCCTTAATATTCTGATATTTACTTGGCGGTTTTACATGATGAGACACATCAACATTCCACCATGGGTTTGCTCGTGCTCCTTTATTTGGTTTGTCACTTTCTCCATCGGACATATCAGAAGGTATTGGAAGCAGGTAGCGTAGTTGGGTGCTGTAAGGTATAGGAGACCGTCTAAACCGGAATAATCTGTTCTCTATGACATTGTTAACCTCAGGCACTGAAATTACTTTGTTCCATATCTCCTCTTCTTTCTGTGCACACAATTGGAAATTTACACTAGAAAATAGAAGCAGTGCTACTGCAAAAGTAAATTCTGTCAGAGACATTTTTAACGGAGATTTAAGAGATGAACGGATGTGTACGTCTGCTCCTTTATGTATTTATAATAATAATAATGTGGACATTACCTATATATTGTCCAAACATTTTTCATTTCGAGTTTCACTTTTTTGCCTTTCGCTGTTTCACAATAAAGATGAATGTAATGTTATCTTTTATTAGTACAATTTTATTACTGTCATATTATGTAACTTCTAAAACATTGTTAATGGCACAAACATCTTATTTTCAGAAGAAAACATTGTATTTCTGTCATTCCATATGTTGTCCCAGACTTTAAAAAATTGTGATTTTATTTAAAAAGTCAATTTTTAGGTTCAGAGATTATAAACCTCAAACTTCATTATGAGTTCTTCCTCTTTGGTATCAAGTATGTCTGGCGTCTTTTGAACGAGCCAATTTACATAATTACATCCGTTGTTATCAGACACGTATTTAATGGCGGCGCTGCAGTTCTAAGTTTGAATGAATGATAAATGGGATAAAATGGTCAAAATATTAATTATAATTAACAATAACTTTTACAAAGTTGCTTCAATTTTGTAAATTTCATCGTAAATTTTTTCATAAAGCGTCCATTTACCATTCAACTTGCAAAAACTCCCAGTTTCCGGTTGAAGTAAGGTACTGGTTGCCAGGGCCGCAGCCAGAAAACAATTTCGGGAGGGGCCCGACAAATAATAATTGAAAATTAATACTATATTAAGGCAAAAATCCCTTTCTTTTCTTCGATTTCGGGGGGGAGGCCGGGCCCCCTGGCCCCCCCCCCTCGCTGCGGCCCTGCTGGTTGCACAATTTAAAAATCGCTCCAAGAAATACACAGGCCATACCAGGATAGACCTATCCTAATTTAATTAAAATAATATAACATTGATAGATGTTTGTGCTACCTTACTTTAACCCAATTTTCTCTCGACTCGACTCACATGAATGAATTACATGCTTTAGAAATTACATCTATAATATAATCCTAGACTTGAAAAAAATTACCAATGTATGGTTGTCTTGGTAGGAGAACTTAGGAAATCTATATATTATGTAATGCAAAACCCTCTCCCCCATGTGTAACGCCAGTGCTGGCTGCAGCACTTTTGAGTATATCCTCCTCCCATCAACTGCACACGTAATATATGCATGTTCCTTAAACGCAAAATGCGCAAGCCCAACTAATGTTTTTAATAATGTACCCCAACGCATACCTTCATGTGCTAAATTTAGTACATGGAGGTATGCGTTGGGGTACATTATTGAAAACATTAATTCCTTTAAACAACCGAAAAGAGTCGTTTCATAATATTGTAACGTTGTAACATCAAAACAATAGAAATTTACACAAGAAGGTTGAATGGTGGTGATTCGTGATTGAATGGAAATGATTGGCGAAAGGGGACATTTCGTAATGATCGTAACGTGACTTATTAAATAGCATTTCAAAATTTCTAATCCAAATTGGTTCTGTTATATCGACAAACTTTCAGAACTGGGTTTACTTTTTTACTACTCTATATTGATTCCTTTGGCAGTTGGCACACCTTTTTTATAGAGTTAAATAACAGTACTGGGTAACTAATTATTTATTCTTTAAAAATATTTATTCGTAAGTTGTACTCTTTGAATTTGTACGTATTTCCAAAATCCCAGGGAGAATCTTATTTTTTGATTTAAAAAGGGAGCTGTTTCTGTTTGGTGACTTTGTGGGATTATTTTCAAAAATGGAGTCTGAAATTGTTCCCTGAATTTGATGCTACGATCTACAGTTATTATTTTGGTGCAGGAAATTCCTGTTTATCAGGAAATTGGGGCTGCAGCTAATTTCAACAAACACAAGATAATAAAAGTATATTAATTTAAATATTTAAGAGTTTAAATATTTAAATTTACAAAGGTAACATAATAACCTATTGGGATGTTATCGAAATTGTTTTTATTACTGTGAAGGGTGGCCTTCTGAATTTCTTTTGAGTACTAGATTTGCCCCTTAGCTGGGTTCACTAGTAATATAATAATTACAATTGGCAAGATAAAATTGTGCATAAACAATACAAAATGGCAAAGGACAAAGAGTGAAACTCAACGAAATTTTTGTCTTAACTTTAACAATGTGGCGATATGCAACTAAACAAAACGATGCATAATTTTTGTCTTTATCTATTTGAAATAACTGCCTGATCTGAATAATGTCTTTGCTCGGAATAACTTTTGCGATAGTACTAACATTGGTTACCGTAGATTTTCAAATACATTCATATAGAGTAGGGGAGATATGGAAAGGCGAAATAGTTTCTGCTCCCAGAGTTCACAATGTTTTCGAAAGAAGACTTTTTCGAATTAAACGGTCTCCAATTGCGTACAGTACCCAAGGCCGTTACTTAGTTCCAGTTGTCTCTGAAAATAACAATCGAAATCCACGACAATGGTGGAATTTTGGCGTGCCGCCTCGTGTAACTGTGAAACCGCCTCTGACCTATCAAGAACTTTTAGAAAAATTAAAGCAGCAAGGCTGACAAGTTAGAAAGTTGAACTCAAGCGGAAGAGGAAGCTATATTTTATTTACTAACAAGGAATCCACTTTCTTGGCAATGACATTAAATTCCTTATTACGTAATTTGTATACCTTAATACTTAAAAATAAATTCGAATAATTTATCCAAACTTAAACTTGATCATCAACTTTTGAAACCATCTCTACCATTTGTTTTCATAGTACTGCATACACACCATATTATTGACATTGACGGGCACGGTAAAAACAATCCGAAGGTAAGTTGGGAGAAGGTCAAGTCTTAACAGGCATCGAAAAAAATATTAATTTCCAGTTTAACAGGCCCCGCCTCGTGGCTAATTTCTACACTTTAGCTCCGGCCACTAGCCACCCCCTAGCACACTGTGGAACCCTCCTGTAACGTTTTGGTCTAGGTAGAAAAACCTTAGAAGGCAGAAGAAGCATAGCTATGAAAGTAGGTACCCTACTAATGTTAAATTTCGAATTTGAAACCGCTATAACTGTAACACCGCACCTCGTCGGTCCTTCTTGCTTACAGACAATGTCAATATGGACAAGACGATTCTAATGATGTAAACTTCATCCAAATGCGGCCAGCTGACATACATCAAAAATCAATTCGAAAATCTAAGTAGGGAATTGCGTGGTTAAGCTAAGGCCCCACCAGATAGCCTCGCAGATTTACTTGTCCTCACAGTCCCTATTCAACAGCACGTGTGCCTAGGCTGAGAACACATAAGCTCCTCCTACTATATAGTGTGGGCGAGCATAGTGTGGGCGGGGCGAAGGCCGATTTTCACAGTAACCAGGTCGCAAGAGATTTTCGATGCCTGGGCCAAAGCAGAAGATATTAATTGAAATCAATTTTAAGCCGAACCAAAAGATAAGTTAAAAGTTAGCGTAAAAACCGAATGGAAGTTAGCATGCCGGCAGGGTTGGCATTTATTTCACAATTCAATGACTTTATCTTGAAAAGTGAAATAAATGAAATTAAATGAAATTAATTGAAATAAAGAAATAAATTGAAATTAATGAAATAAAATGAAATAAAATGAAATTAATTGAAATAAAGAAATAAATTGAAATTAATGAAATAAAATGAAATAAATAGGGATACATGGCATTTATTTCATTTTTCAAGTGAAATAAATGACTTTATTTCACCTCAGACAGATAAAATAAATGACTTTATTTCACCTCAGACAGGTGAAATAAATGACTTTATTTCACCTCAGACAGGTGAAATAAATGACTTTATTTCACCTCAGACAGGTGAAATAAATGACTTTATTTCACCTCAGACAGGTGAAATAAATGACTTTATTTCACTTTTTTGTATTTATTTCATTAATTTCACTTTTCAAAAAAAGCTAAAGTGAAATATTTCGTGAAATTAGGTCAATTTCTCTATTTATTTCAAGCGAAATATTTCACTTGCCAACCTTGCATACCGGTCACACCAAGCACGTATCCAGGAATTTGACCAAGGGGGGGCCCACCAAAATATATTGGTAAAATAAAGACATATTCGCGCGAAGCGCGAAAATTTTTTGGATTTTTAACCTTTTTTGACAAAACAATCACCTTTTTCTGAAAATTTAGGGGGGGCCCGGGTCCCCCCGGCCCCCCCTCTGGATACGTGCTTGGGTCACACTATGTGTCGTAATTCAAACAAGGCAAAGTCTATATTATTTGTAGATCCGCCACGGTGTGACATTAAAGCAACCCATGTCATCTGGTTTAAATGGAAATCGGACCTAGCTCCGTTCCCCATTAAAAGCTACGCCCTTGCAACCCCGTGGAAAATCAGGATCCAAAAGAATTTGGGAATGATTTTTCGACGGCGTCCATTACACCTGCTGTCTTTATTGTAGTTAAGATGGGCAACCTTTCGGTTTATATCTAATAATCTAAGTCCATTTCTCTTTTGCTTAATGCTAAAATAGAAGTTCAAAATGGGTTGTTTTTATTGTGTAATATTTATTTATTTATTCATCAAATATATATATCAGAAACTCCACAAAATGAGCAGAAGTGTATTTGCATGTAATTGTGAATTCTTCCGGCTTCTAGATTCCAATTATTCAGCCTGATTGTTGCAACTGATTTATAAGATCCTGATACTTTCCCTTTCCTGGTTTCGGTCTTACATGGTGAGACACGTCAACATTCCACCATGGGTTTCCTTGGTATTCTTTCCATGGCTTTGGCTTTGGCTTTGGCCTTGGCTTTGCGTTTCTTGACATTGGTTTATCAATTACCTCATTGTGCGTGTCAGGTATTGGAAGCAGGTAGCGTAGTTGGGTGCTGTAGGGTATCGGAGACCGTCTAAACCGAAATAGTCTGTTCTCTATGATATTGGTAACCCCGGGGGCTGAAATTACTTTGTTCCATATCTCTTCTTCTTTCTGTGCACACAATAGAAAATCTACAGTAGATAATATAATTACTGCTACTGCAAAAGTAAATCCTGTCAGAGACATTATTAACCGGGAGAGATGTAAACTGAGAAGTAGATCTGTACATATCTGTGTTTATATAGGAATGTATTGCCGAAATATTTTTAATCGAGTTTCGCTTTTGGCCCTTCGCTATTAGCCCAAGTTATCTTATTGGTACTACTTTATTACTGCCATATTATGTAACTTCTAAAACATTGTACAATATAACTCATATACCATAGCCATTGGATGCCATATTATGTAACTTCTAAAACATTGAATATTATTAATGGTGTAAAACTCGTATACCCTTGTCAATGAATGACTTGATTGTGGAGAAGAGAAAATGTGTAATTATGGTTTTCTGCTATACATTTTTAAAGAATACAATGGCATTCTTTCACTTCATAGTCAAAGGCTTTCAAAAATGAGATTTTATGCGTAGGTATGAGTAATAAGAAATTATTCCATTTATGCTATATTGGCATTAATTGGCTGACAAATTTTATAACAATGACTTTATTTTTTAAAGCCTTTACATTTGCCATTCATGATGGCAAAGAAATAGAATGTCGTAAGACAATCATAATACAATACTAAATCAGAGTTTACACCGGACAATAGTTATATGGTTATTTATATTATGATCTTCGCAATTTAGTGCTGAATTTTCTTTCCAGCTTTTTCCAACTTTTTACCTAGAGCTATGAAAAGAGTTTTTTAAGTGTCGAATAAAAGATTAGGTGCGTTATAACACAATAAACTTGTCATTTTGTGTAAAATGTGTAAAATACCTTTTTTAAAACGAGACCATTTCCCCTTCTTTTTTGTTGGGCTGGTAGTAGGAACTGGTTCAGGGGTAGCGGTCTCATCAATGGATTGCTTTTTCATCCTGTGGATGATAATGATTTCATCACCGTCAAAATGTTGCTGTTGTTAAATGAACATGAAATGAAAAAAATGAAAATGGTTAATTAATACTTATTGAAATATTTTATCATATTAGGTCCGCACAAATGATGGCCAATGCATGCCTTTCTTTTTAGGGTTGCCAAAATGGAACTCTAAGTGATAAGATAAGATAATAGATAAAAATTAATAATGCTAGAGTATTTTACTTACATTAGTATCAGCGTCTGATAGTGAAGGGACAAACACTAAAAACAGTGTGGACAGCAAAACAATCGACGGATACATATTGATTATTTCTTTTTAGAAAACTTATATTCTCAAGCAATGCATTACACTGACTTAAAGCAACAATACAAATACAATGAAAATAAAAGGCGTGACACTGAAACTTGACGGAATATCTGGCTTCATAAAGTCATAAAATTTATCATACTTATTAATTAGCATAACCTTTCATGCTCAATTTCCGTAAATACATAACCAGGGAACTATATACTTTATACTTCTAAACTTAAATCAACGAGCATTTATGTGGCTTCGGCGTCAGTGCTGAAATATTGTTTTGAAGTATTTGGTGAATTGGAACGTATTGCATTGCTATTGGCACAAAAAATAAAAATACTAAATCAGATGTTCACAATTTTGGTCTAGTACTGATCTCGTTGTACTGCAACCCTGTTAACAATATTTAACCTTCCTAACATTTTATTAGGCAATGTGAAAATACTTAATTTAATTATATATTTTCAAAAGTTGTACCTAGTGCATGGTGTTTTAGCAGGTACAAAACACGGAAGTGTTTACTAACGTTCATTAGTCATAGTTAATTATTGGAAATAAATCGAATGACGCAAATTCATTCTAGGAAAGTGAAACTACAAATATTTTTTGCCATGTTTCTGGTTTGCATGCCTCCTTCAATTATTTCTAAAATTTTAAATCTCATAGTAAATTAAGGATATGTAGGGTACGTTGTGATACTACGTGAATGGAAAAAAATGACCTTGAGTCCATTTTGCTCTCTTGTCGCAATAAATTACAATTTATTTTTAAAATATAATTTATTTTGGAAATATGGGAATAATGCTTATCTCACAGAGATAATTTATCCATGTAAAATTAATCAATCGTTTAACTAAAAGTCAAAAATATTTTTAAGCCAGTAAGAAGTTCTATAATGATTACACTGTGTTTACATTACATGACTATTATGGCATAAATTTCTCTTTTGCGGTCATAGAATAACATTTTGAGAAAATGGGAAAATAATTGGCAACTAGGGCGTTGACTAGAAAATATTTCATTTTACAATTACAAAGTAATATTTTACAAGAAACATAAAATTAAGTCAAAACTCAAGCAAAGTTAAAAATGTCAATGAGATGAAGATTTTATAATTCACAGAAATGTATGAACTTTGTATATTAATGTTCGCGGGTGAAGAAAGGTATCTGGGGTAAATTTAATGTTAAAAAGTCGACTATAAATTATCGATACTGATTCGAATTTGATAAAGCTAAAATCACCGATAGGGAATTAATTCAAATTATAATCGTCAAAGTTATAGTAATAGTAAGATAAATATAATTTATAAATAAGTATATTTGCATCTATAAGTATTGTAAATACTGTTCTGACAAACTTTACAGAAGGGATTTTAGATGTTCAGATTGATGGATTTCAGTGAACTCAACCTTTCTGGGAACTGACTCTTTGTTTCCAGTTTTGCCATCTTTACTGCATTTCGACACCTGAAAACTGTGATAAGCACAGTTTACTAGCAGTTTCGCTTCCAAGTCTGGATTCCAATTTTGCACATCATATTTCTTGCATAGATTCATGTGCTTCATCATAAGTTTCACAAGACAAGCGTGGGAGACAATCAAAACGGTTTCTTCAGTTGCACTTTCATCCAATTTTGAAAACAGATCCTAAAAATAATGTCAATTTTTTACTACGGGTCAAATACTTAATTATTGTTAATAAAATGAGTGACCAACCTCAAAAAAGGAGTCCTGTCGGGCAATAACCTCTCCAACCGGCTCGCAACCTTCAAAGTCAAATTCTGCATAGTCGATCAACTCATTATTTTCCGTCAATCCCTTTCGGACAACTGAATCAAAAATATTGTACGGCTGTCCTATGTATTTTAAATCTTCCTGTAGGTTCATAAAATATTAAGCTTATTCTTTTGTTATCATTTTTCTTTTAAATCTTCTTCTTGACTTCTCTACTGCGTTGGTATGAATAGAGATAATTATATTTTCAATATACCAACTAATTTTATACAGATATTATAGGCTATGTATTTGATCATCAAAAATATTTCATGGTTTCCCAATTACAGTTCCTTAAAACATTTAATTACCAATTCTCTAATCCTTGCATCATGAATTACTGGAAGAGTTGGGGGATGTTTAACTTTCTCCAGTGCAGCAGTAGCTGTTTCAATCGCTCTTGGATAGTTACTACAGTATACCCTGGTGAATTTCACATTTGATAAATGGTCGCCTAGAAGTCCAGCAAGCGCCTTTCCTCTAGGTGTTAAGAAATCTTTGGCTGGGTCTTTAATTATCCTTTCCAGGTTGCTAAATGTCTCGCCACTAGAAGTAAAAAGTAAGAAACGAAAAACGAGTGTTAATTATTAGAGCTTTTAATCTTCAATCTCCCATTCTGTTCTGTACAGTACAACGATACGTTACGAAAATGTAATCAATATCTTGAATTATTATTGGTTGATTAGATTTAGATTGGTAGTAGATTGAAAGGAGCTGGAACTAAAACTATAGTGACCATTAAATACCAATTAATAATACTTAAAATCGTTTTTTAGTTCTACCTACTTGTTTCACGTCATATATTGTTCGTGAACTTTTTGAAATTATGACAAACTTGACAAGTCAGAACAAACGCTGAACCCAGTCTAAAACCCCAAATATAAATTACATAAACTTACTGACGAGCTAGGTAAATCAAAGAAGAGTTCATTCTGAAGGACGTCATTGAATAATTTGGATCAAGAGCCGGTCCCCGGTTTGTGTCCCGCAAAACATAAATGACTTAGGTACTCTTTCTATTTAAAATTAAAAACAAATAAACAAACACATTATATATTACAACATAACCTAATGTGTAGAAGGATTAAATATTTGTAAGTTAACAAAGAACCAACAAGATAAAAGGTGAAAAGGTCAGTAAATCCGGATTTTTGGTGACTAGATAGGTACAAGTTTTCAAGTTGTTTCAAGAGGCAGCATAAGTTCAAACGTATGTAGCAGGCACAAGGATAATATTACATTATAATATCGTCGCACGAAATACAAAAATTATCATTGGCAGAAGAGTAACTTTGAGTTTTTCTCAAGTCTCAGTACTTTTTCGCTAGTTAAAGTTTTTATACTCTTACGAACTTTTCGCTTCACGTTGTGAGCCGTTGTAAGAGTTAAAGGACTGTGGCCCAAAACTTTGGCTCCGGGAGACAAAATCTGCCTCCAACTTGTTCTCGACTTTCCTGTTATAGTGGCGCTGAGACGAAAATAGTAAAGGGAACCCCCCTTATCACTAACTAGATCTGGCGTTTATTTTCGAAAACAAAGTCACCTTGTTTAGCGGGATTTTAAATATCGCTAGGTCAGTCTCCTAACTACTTTTTCGCATAGCAGCGTGGTACTCGTGTTTTGTCAGGTCAGACTGTTCGATGTTCAACAGTAAGTTTTTAAAAAATAATTCATTTTAGTTGTAAGTAAAAGGTTTTTTTTTATATTTTATGTGGCAGTATAGGTTGGATTGCTGCAAACGGGACGCAGTCAGCAGTAGACAAACATTTTCTAAGTTTTTCCCAATGAAAAAATAAAACAAAAATTTTTAGTAGGTATTTTAAAACTTGCACTTTTGCCTCTTTTCTGACCTTAATAAAATTTAACCAAGCATTTATTGTAGCAATCCCACATCCAGCGGCAGTTGTCAGTATATATGAAATTCAAAAATCTGTTATTTGGCTTTAGCTTTGGCCAAATCTTTTTTGAAAGAATAACACGAAATATGAAATACGCAACAATTTTTTTCGGTTCAATTCATCGTCAATCGTTTTCATAAATCATAAAGTCTTGCAGTAATAGCTCGTTTGAATTGGAAAACTCGTCAGGTCATGTTGAGATCAAATCAGTCACGGTCATTGGAAAAAGTAATGAATAATGAATGAATGTGGCATTGTTTAAGTTTATCTTACCGTGACGTGTAATATAGCTCTTTCGAAAGGTCACAGGTCGTTCAACGTTAACGTTATGTAACGTTGCAAACGGTTGCATAGCGTTATGTAACGTTTTATGAAATTTTGTTGTTCAATGGCGTTACTTCCCATATCTATCCAAGCGATTTCACACTAAGTCACACCACTCGATCTCTTATACACCCTTTTGTGCATGGATTATTTTATTCAGTTATGTAACATATTGTTTTAAATGATTTTAGGTATAGAACAATTAACATAGTACGTCTGAATATCTACACCTCACTTAAGCACTGAGAGTTGGGATTGTGACCGCTAATTTTCTTTCAAGTACACCCCAAACATAATTTCAAGAAAAAATGTCAAAGAAAAAAGATCTATACCTGACTGAAACCTTCACAATTCACGAGCTGAACAAAAAGATTGAAATTGGCTTTCCGAAGGACAAAAAACATGATGCTCGAAAGTAAGTTCATTGAAAATAATTAACATACTATAAATATTGTTATTTCTTGTTGATGAAATACTTAATAGTATTTCATGAACAAGAAATAACAATATTCATAGCATTTGTTTGGCGTTTTTTTAAGTTTCATCCGAAGTGGCTTTCATCCTGAAAATAATTTTATATTCCAATTAAAATTGCAAATACACTACGTCTAAGTAGGCTAATATTATGGTGTAGCTTGACCTTGAGTTACAATAAGTACTAAGTACGCTGCTGGTCGGTCGGGAAGCAATTTTCACGAAACTATGCAACTTCAAAAAATAAGAATTTAAACCCCCCCCCCCCAATCTAGTTACTATAATATCTGTCTACATGTTTAAAAGTATTCCTTCCTGAAATGACAGTTCTAACCACGCACTCAAACTTTATTTTTGTATTGTCTTGTCTTTTAATGCATTGCAATGATTTTCAGGCTTTTAAAAGCTGCTAATGGCTTGTTTTTCGAAGGCCAAAAACTTTTTCTGGAAGGTGATGAAGAACATGCATATATAGTCTTTATGCGGTATCTGGATCTAATTGAGATCATTAAAGGCTCGTCTGAATTTGAAAAGGATAAGGCTTATTTTTCAAAAATGATGGGAAGAAGTAATATAGAAAATGTGATGGACAAATGTGAAAAATTGAATTCCAGTCTGAAGGCACGATATGAAGCTGCAAGAAATTCCAGAAAATCCGAAAAGGGTGAGAAGTCAAAATCAAATGAAATGGGCCCAAAGAGAATAATGTTCGCTGTTAATAGGTTAACTAACAAAGTCAACGAGTCTGTGAAACCCAACTCAACAGTCTCTGAAGCAAAAAATCCCATTGAAGGTATTACCGTTGTCGAATTAAAAGATTTGATTGTACAGAATGCCAAAGTCTTAATTTTGGATTGCCGTCCAAATAACTCATTTTCAAACAACCACCTCAAGCACCCTAATTGTGTATCTATTCCAGAAGATGCCATTGTTGGAGGGTGAGTACTGTTTTTATTTCTTATCCTCTTTTCTGCCATTATTGTAAACTGGTCATTAATACATATTTTGTTGTTTTTAGTGGAAATTCAGTGGAGGCAATCTCGGAAACGCTCAGACAGAAGTACCCCGAGTCATTTATGTTGTGGAATAACAGAGAATCGTTCGATACGATTGTATTGCAAGACTGGAAATCTTCTTCCGACGACACAGCCGAATGTCTTCAAATGCTCTATGACTTCCTAACAAAGGTTGAAATCTAAATCTTACGATTGTTTAAAACAACTTTTATATAGCTTATTATGAAAGAAATTGAACTTCTATTTTAACAATAACAAATTAATAATGTGTTTCTTCATTTATTGTAGGGAGATAGCAACAAGTGTCGTTTACCTGTTATTCTTCAAGGGGGCATGCGGTGTATGTATTATTGGTTTCCAGCTTTGTTCACAAACCCAACAGGCATATAATTAAAACTACAAGATACATGATAAGTGAAATGGAACGAGAAAAGGAGACGAGAATCAGAAGATACAATTTTAGGAAGTGTAAATAAAAATTGTATTTTTCTATAAACTGGATTACCAAAGTAATCATATGTACAAAAGAACTCTTACTTCAAATGTATGTACACTAGATCTCTTTCCAGTCTGCTTAACATTAATTAATTGTAATAAGATGGGTTTTTAGTTTTTTCCACATTTTCCCATCAAAATCATTATTAAATAGCTTCAGTCGATGTTAAGTGACAGTATAAATAATTTTTGTTTTCTGTCTGATAATATTTTGGCTAGACGATATAGATTTCTGTCGATCAGTGTTAAGAAAGAGATATGAATTAGTGCTTCCGCATACAATAACGCAAATTATAACATTTGTCATACTAAAGGAGTTATAATAAAATACATAGATATTAAAGCTTAAATAATATACATAATATTATAATGACTTTTATTATATGACATTATTGACTTAGCTCTCTTAGTCTCAGCCTACCAGATTAGACGTATCCATGAAGGGAGAAAATGTCAATTTGTGCATCGACACCTTTTTACTTCCCTATTTACTTAAATCCCCACTTGCTCATTTGGTCAGTTCACTTTAAATTGATGAGTGACATGCAAAATAATAGATAAAAATAGTTCAAATAGGTACGTGTAAATAGTTTAACTTACCTGTTTTATAAGCAAGGTTGCTCAATACAACGATAACATGTATAATAATCTAATTTCTAACTGATCATGACTACATGCACCCCATCAAACTAAATTATTTTGTGACATAATATAATTCCTAACTAGACAGATTCGTACATCCTACATTCGTGCATAATGTAAAGCCATTATGCAAATACATAGATATTACAAATACCTTTTAATCCAAGAGTGGATAAACACTTCCATCAATTGAGTTTTTTTACTTCTTTGCTCAGAGCAGATAAGCCATATTAACCATTTCATGAAAATTGGTTGATATTACAGGTAATAGAAAATTACGAAATTTCAAAAGTGCGGCCACAGTTTTTGATGACCAGCCGGCTGGTTGGTTAAAATGGCTGGCTAAAATGGCCGGCCGGCTGGTTGAAATTCTTTGTTAACCAGTGGCTAGAATGGCCACAATGGCTGAAATGGCCAAAAATAGTCAAATGGGGCTATGTGAACTGAGAAAATCATCCTTGATTTGGCGACAAATTTAAAAAACCATGATTTTTGGCCATTTTGGCCACTATCCATTTCAACCACTTTAGCCGGCTGGCTGGTCAAAATCATTTTTAGCCGGCTAAAATGGAACACTGTACGGCTACTTTCCTACGTCCAATAAAATATTTTTGAGCTTTACACAATATTGTGTAACTTTAATTCAATAGCGCGTAGTTTTAAATCAATTTTGTGTATAGCACGTACAGTGTGCTAGAAAAATTTTGAAATATTTCCTACGCTTGCGTACTAACACTCATCCGGAATTTCAATAACGGTTTAAACAATAATATACGGAGGATGCCTATAAGGGTGTTGAAATGTAAAACCAAATCAGTACTGGTAGTCTGAAGTCTGTTTAGTCCTTAAAACGATATGGACACACTTGCCATGTTCAATTCCAGGCACGTATCCAGAAATTTGGTCAAGGGGGGGGGGGGTGCGGAACCAAAACATTTTTTGCAATTTTTGATCTTTTTTGGAAAAAATCCTCTCTTTTTCCCACCGCCCCCTACTGGATACGTGCTAGTTCAATCATACAAACCGACCGAATAGCGACAGAATTCCATGCACATGTCCCACTCTACGTTTATGTAGTAGTGTAATGATTTTTATATGGACCTTATATTTTAAGTATGTGTATTTGTAGCAACTGCAATGTGAATTGTGTATTGCATGTGAATTTTAGCTTTCGTGTTATGTAACCCGATACTTATTGTGGAGGGGTGAGCACTCAAAAGAGACTTGCAGTGCACGTGAAAGGAACGTGCATGTGTTTTACTATTACAGATATGTTCTTGTACTATTTATAGTCTGAATCGGTTTTATAGTAAAAGCAAGCTCTCCCTCATCCGCTCCCTCGTATAAAAGACGAACCCGAAGCTCAAGAAGTCACTCTTTTTGGGTCACTCAGTCGGGCAACTAGTGCCTGCTGAGTTTAGTGCAGATAGCTTAAATTTTAAGTCTAGTATTAGGTACCTAGGACTTTAGTAGTGTTATGCAATCTCTAGTAGGACAGTGTTAAAAGCTTGTCCATAATGAGAGATGTATATTACTCATGCTAGAGCAAATCGAAGGACTGCTAGTGTGTATTCCTATCCGTTTGTATATGTATGTGTATGTATGAGTTGAGTCGAAAAGTATGAGTCTGTATGTGTGCGTATGTGTACGTATGAAGATGAGATTATAATTATATCTGACCAATGTATAAAGAAATGATATGTGAGTGAGCACTCGTCACTGTGAGAATATCACTTGACTTGAGGGCTCATGTTGACCATATAAATGTAACGTGGCAGATGTTAATTGTGAGATAGGTATAGAGAGCCTGTTGTCCCGATGCGTTGAATGAGTATAAAAGTACTCAAATGTACGTATGGGATGGTATGGATCTCTTATATGAACGGATACTGGAGACACGTATGAGATGGTTGATTTGCCGTGCAGAGGGCTACTGTTTAATAATAATTATGCTGTTACTGTAGTTAAGACTATATTCTAAAGTATATGGATAATAGGAGGACATAATCTACATACCAATATTATCTTTATCCATTATTAGTATAAATATAATAAGTAGGATTGTGTTTTAACAATATGTATTGTATAACCCTATCACCTATTTCCTGTCTACCTTTATATAAATAAAGAATTCCTTAAGAAAACTATAACCGAATGGCTTTATAAGAATAATATCATTGGTATGGGTATATGACACAATATATAACTTATAGCCTACGACATATAGTAAATAATAAGCGAGTACTAATACATCACCCAAACGATTCCCTCCCTATTAGAAGATTTTGATTAGGGAAAACAACGTTACAATTATGGTGGAGATTAAGCGGGGTATATAGTGTTACCTAAAATATTTTGTATTTGCCCAACAAATATCAAACTGACGTTAAAATAAAATTATTTGTGAAAGGTATTCAACAAATTTAGAATAAATTACTTATATTTAGGACGGTTCTATTAGTTTTGAAAAATACTGACCATTTCTATGTAATATAGATGTAAGCAGCTATTCAGAATAGAGTCTGAATGGCAAAAGGCATTCCCGTATAGCAAGCTACTGTTTAAGTGCGAGTAGGAAATCCAGCCATTTATATTTGAGCATACGTGTGCGTGTATTTAAAGTAAAAGGCAGTTAAATAATGACCTGCATCAGGCATTTAAAGGATGAACTGCATCAGGCAGTTAATTGATGAACTGCAACAGGCAGTTAAATGATGAACTGCACCAGGCAGTTAAATGATGAACTGCACCAGGCAGTTAAATGATGAACTGCACCAGGCAGTTAAATGATGAACTGCATCAGGCAGTTAAATGATGAACTGCATCAGGCAGTTAAATGATGAACTGCATCAGGCAGTTAAATAATGGACTGCAACAGGCAGTTAATTGATGAACTGCATCAGGCAGTTAAATGATGAACTGCATCAGGCAGTTAAATGATGAACTGCACCAGGCAGTTAAATGATGAACTGCATCAGGCAGTTAAATGATGAACTGCATCAGGCAGTTAAATGATGAACTGCACCAGGCAGTTAAATGATGAACTGCATCAGGCAGTTAAATGATGAACTGCAAAAGGCGGTTAAATGAAAAACTGCACCAGGCAGCTTAATGTTATAAGATTTGTATCAGGCAGTCTAATGTTATAGGAACTGTGTCAGGTAATCAAACCTGGAAGGAATTTGTTCAGTCAGTTAATGACTCAGAAATCATGTAGGGCAATTGTATGATTTATCGATGTACAAACATTGTCTTATGTTATGGGATTACCATCACAAAGGTAAAACAGGGTAGATATTTTTGCTCCGAAGTAATGCGAGTATTAAATAGCCTGGTTTCCAAATTAATATTATCATTGGATGACATTTAAGAAGCTTAAATAAAACAACCTTAAAGATAAATATCCACATGAGCTGTGCAGATGTTCCATGTTGGAGAATATTTGGGCCTAACTGGAGGAGACTGATGTCATCAATTTGGAAATGCTTTACAAATATTGTTCAACATGCCTTGGATGAGAAACAGTCAATTCTTTAAAGCGTTTAAAACATTATTATTGGATCAGAAAATGCTGAGAGGAGATCTACATATTCAAATACCTGGAATTTATTTCGAGTCTATTTGCTGTTCATGGATTAAAATCTACGAAAGTGAAGTGCATTATTGAACATATATAAGTGAAGTGATATCATTTAAAATTACTGAAATCCGAAAATTTGTTTATGAAAGAGATTTTTTAAGATTTTTCAAGATTTTTCAAGATTTTTAAAAATTGATAGCTTGTAAAACATTATGTGTTAAATTGTTTAGCTTGAAAAATTGTAAGCATAAATGATCGAGTCGATCATTATTGGAGAGGAGGACTAATTGTAATGATTTTTATATGGACCTTATATTTTAAGTATGTGTATTTGTAGCAACTGCAATGTGAATTGTGTATTGCATGTGAATTTTAGCTTTCGTGTTATGTAACCCGATACTTATTGTGGAGGGGTGAGCACTCAAAAGAGACTTGCAGTGCACGTGAAAGGAACGTGCATGTGTTTTACTATTACAGATATGTTCTTGTACTATTTATAGTCTGAATCGGTTTTATAGTAAAAGCAAGCTCTCCCTCATCCGCTCCCTCGTATAAAAGACGAACCCGAAGCTCAAGAAGTCACTCTTTTTGGGTCACTCAGTCGGGCAACTAGTGCCTGCTGAGTTTAGTGCAGATAGCTTAAATTTTAAGTCTAGTATTAGGTACCTAGGACTTTAGTAGTGTTATGCAATCTCTAGTAGGACAGTGTTAAAAGCTTGTCCATAATGAGAGATGTATATTACTCATGCTAGAGCAAATCGAAGGACTGCTAGTGTGTATTCCTATCCGTTTGTATATGTATGTGTATGTATGAGTTGAGTCGAAAAGTATGAGTCTGTATGTGTGCGTATGTGTACGTATGAAGATGAGATTATAATTATATCTGACCAATGTATAAAGAAATGATATGTGAGTGAGCACTCGTCACTGTGAGAATATCACTTGACTTGAGGGCTCATGTTGACCATATAAATGTAACGTGGCAGATGTTAATTGTGAGATAGGTATAGAGAGCCTGTTGTCCCGATGCGTTGAATGAGTATAAAAGTACTCAAATGTACGTATGGGATGGTATGGATCTCTTATATGAACGGATACTGGAGACACGTATGAGATGGTTGATTTGCCGTGCAGAGGGCTACTGTTTAATAATAATTATGCTGTTACTGTAGTTAAGACTATATTCTAAAGTATATGGATAATAGGAGGACATAATCTACATACCAATATTATCTTTATCCATTATTAGTATAAATATAATAAGTAGGATTGTGTTTTAACAATATGTATTGTATAACCCTATCACCTATTTCCTGTCTACCTTTATATAAATAAAGAATTCCTTAAGAAAACTATAACCGAATGGCTTTATAAGAATAATATCATTGGTATGGGTATATGACACAATATATAACTTATAGCCTACGACATATAGTAAATAATAAGCGAGTACTAATACATCACCCAAACGATTCCCTCCCTATTAGAAGATTTTGATTAGGGAAAACAACGTTACAATTATGGTGGAGATTAAGCGGGGTATATAGTGTTACCTAAAATATTTTGTATTTGCCCAACAAATATCAAACTGACGTTAAAATAAAATTATTTGTGAAAGGTATTCAACAAATTTAGAATAAATTACTTATATTTAGGACGGTTCTATTAGTTTTGAAAAATACTGACCATTTCTATGTAATATAGATGTAAGCAGCTATTCAGAATAGAGTCTGAATGGCAAAAGGCATTCCCGTATAGCAAGCTACTGTTTAAGTGCGAGTAGGAAATCCAGCCATTTATATTTGAGCATACGTGTGCGTGTATTTAAAGTAAAAGGCAGTTAAATAATGACCTGCATCAGGCATTTAAAGGATGAACTGCATCAGGCAGTTAATTGATGAACTGCAACAGGCAGTTAAATGATGAACTGCACCAGGCAGTTAAATGATGAACTGCACCAGGCAGTTAAATGATGAACTGCACCAGGCAGTTAAATGATGAACTGCATCAGGCAGTTAAATGATGAACTGCATCAGGCAGTTAAATGATGAACTGCATCAGGTAGTTAAATGATGAACTGCATCAGGCAGTTAAATGATGAACTGCATCAGGCAGTTAAATGATGAACTGCACCAGGCAGTTAAATGATGAACTGCATCAGGCAGTTAAATGATGAACTGCATCAGGCAGTTAAATGATGAACTGCACCAGGCAGTTAAATGATGAACTGCATCAGGCAGTTAAATGATGAACTGCAAAAGGCGGTTAAATGAAAAACTGCACCAGGCAGCTTAATGTTATAAGATTTGTATCAGGCAGTCTAATGTTATAGGAACTGTGTCAGGTAATCAAACCTGGAAGGAATTTGTTCAGTCAGTTAATGACTCAGAAATCATGTAGGGCAATTGTATGATTTATCGATGTACAAACATTGTCTTATGTTATGGGATTACCATCACAAAGGTAAAACAGGGTAGATATTTTTGCTCCGAAGTAATGCGAGTATTAAATAGCCTGGTTTCCAAATTAATATTATCATTGGATGACATTTAAGAAGCTTAAATAAAACAACCTTAAAGATAAATATCCACATGAGCTGTGCAGATGTTCCATGTTGGAGAATATTTGGGCCTAACTGGAGGAGACTGATGTCATCAATTTGGAAATGCTTTACAAATATTGTTCAACATGCCTTGGATGAGAAACAGTCAATTCTTTAAAGCGTTTAAAACATTATTATTGGATCAGAAAATGCTGAGAGGAGATCTACATATTCAAATACCTGGAATTTATTTCGAGTCTATTTGCTGTTCATGGATTAAAATCTACGAAAGTGAAGTGCATTATTGAACATATATAAGTGAAGTGATATCATTTAAAATTACTGAAATCCGAAAATTTGTTTATGAAAGAGATTTTTTAAGATTTTTCAAGATTTTTCAAGATTTTTAAAAATTGATAGCTTGTAAAACATTATGTGTTAAATTGTTTAGCTTGAAAAATTGTAAGCATAAATGATCGAGTCGATCATTATTGGAGAGGAGGACTAATTGTAATGATTTTTATATGGACCTTATATTTTAAGTATGTGTATTTGTAGCAACTGCAATGTGAATTGTGTATTGCATGTGAATTTTAGCTTTCGTGTTATGTAACCCGATACTTATTGTGGAGGGTGAGCACTCAAAAGAGACTTGCAGTGCACGTGAAAGGAACGTGCATGTGTTTTACTATTACAGATATGTTCTTGTACTATTTATAGTCTGAATCGGTTTTATAGTAAAAGCAAGCTCTCCCTCATCCGCTCCCTCGTATAAAAGACGAACCCGAAGCTCAAGAAGTCACTCTTTTTGGGTCACTCAGTCGGGCAACTAGTGCCTGCTGAGTTTAGTGCAGATAGCTTAAATTTTAAGTCTAGTATTAGGTACCTAGGACTTTAGTAGTGTTATGCAATCTCTAGTAGGACAGTGTTAAAAGCTTGTCCATAATGAGAGATGTATATTACTCATGCTAGAGCAAATCGAAGGACTGCTAGTGTGTATTCCTATCCGTTTGTATATGTATGTGTATGTATGAGTTGAGTCGAAAAGTATGAGTCTGTATGTGTGCGTATGTGTACGTATGAAGATGAGATTATAATTATATCTGACCAATGTATAAAGAAATGATATGTGAGTGAGCACTCGTCACTGTGAGAATATCACTTGACTTGAGGGCTCATGTTGACCATATAAATGTAACGTGGCAGATGTTAATTGTGAGATAGGTATAGAGAGCCTGTTGTCCCGATGCGTTGAATGAGTATAAAAGTACTCAAATGTACGTATGGGATGGTATGGATCTCTTATATGAACGGATACTGGAGACACGTATGAGATGGTTGATTTGCCGTGCAGAGGGCTACTGTTTAATAATAATTATGCTGTTACTGTAGTTAAGACTATATTCTAAAGTATATGGATAATAGGAGGACATAATCTACATACCAATATTATCTTTATCCATTATTAGTATAAATATAATAAGTAGGATTGTGTTTTAACAATATGTATTGTATAACCCTATCACCTATTTCCTGTCTACCTTTATATAAATAAAGAATTCCTTAAGAAAACTATAACCGAATGGCTTTATAAGAATAATATCATTGGTATGGGTATATGACACAATATATAACTTATAGCCTACGACATATAGTAAATAATAAGCGAGTACTAATACATCACCCAAACGATTCCCTCCCTATTAGAAGATTTTGATTAGGGAAAACAACGTTACAGTAGTAAAGATTGAAATGCGTGCAACTGACATACTTCAAAAGTCAATTGGGAATTCTAAATAGGGAATTGGGTTTTTAAGCTAAAGCCCTGCCAGATAGCCTCTCAGATTTAACTGTCTCACAGTCCCTAATCAATAAAACAACATAATCCTGTACCTGTACGCCCTTCTCACCATGCATGGAAGAACAATTCTATTGGTCCTCCATGCATAGAAAATCTCATCTTTTAACGTTGTTTTCGAAGCTTATCTATTCTAGGGCTAAGGAAAGAATAAAAATGTACGTATTTTCCAATACTCTTAAAAATTATCTAACCCGATCCAAGGATGTCATATCATGAGTACACTTATAAATCACACAAAATTATTACATTAAAACCCGTATGGTTCCTTTAGATAAATTGTCATTTTCATTCAGACCCTGATAAGCTGAATATTCTGATAAAAGATCTAAATATATAAAAGCTAAATTCAGTAAAATGTTTTCATATTTTCTGTGCTTTGGGAAATTGTCTTGATAATGCTTAAGTTAGTCATTATTCTTCTGGCCGCATTGGCCGTCCAGGTTAACTCTCAAGGACGATTCATGAAGCCACCAAATCGATCGTAAATATTAATTTAACACGATAAATGTTTATACATGCATTGTTTTAATTCGTAATAATTTATGACCGGAAACTTATAATATTTGTAATTTATTGAAAGATCGATCTGGAGAGTTCCAGAATTTGCAGGTCAAAATCCTCCAGCAAATTACAACGATAATCAGTTAAACTGCGATGGTGTAAATCAAGCTGAAGTCGTTGGAGGAATATGTGGAGTCTGTGGAGATCCCTACAACCAAACTCAACCCAGGGATAATGAAATTAACGGCAGATATTACAGAGGAATCATCACTGGCAGATTCTCGTCCGGTGGCGTAAGTTTCTTTTCGTAACACCTTTTTTGGGAAATATGGAAGAGCTATTTTATAGCCCTGTGGTGCTGATGACCTACAGGTAATTGATGTTGAAGCTGAACTCACAGCAGCAAAATTGGGTTTCATGGAATGGAGACTTTGCACCAGTCCATTCTCTGGAGAAAGTCAAGCATGTTTCAACAGATACGTCCTCGAGAGGGCTGATGGTCGCGGTACTAAAGTGGATGTTGATAATGGAAGTGGATGGTAATAAAAAGTGTTTGAGACAGTTATATTAACGGTAATAACGGTAAATACTATAATAAACGCCGCATACCGGAAACAATCTTCAGCTTGCAATGCTATAAATGCCGGGTCTCTAATAAACGCCAGGTGAAAACACACGAGATAATTTAAGTATTAGTAGATATTTCATTTGCATTCAAATTATAAAAACCGCCGGGTCCCCAATAAACTACCGGTCAAAATTTATCTTGCAATCACCTGGGTCGCTTATTATAGTATTTACGGTAAATATTAAATTTTAATATCTCCAATATACTAGGCGTCAATCCTAACAAAATCTTTTATATCTATATCTTTATTTTTATATAGGTCCTAAATACTACGTAAATAATTTCACAGATACCGCAATTATTAAGGTAACTGTCAAAAATCAAGGAAAATAGAATAATATAATATACTGAGAAGGAATGGTATATTATTCGATTTATTGGGGGTTCGGAACAAGTGAAAATGTGTGGAAAAATTACATGACTATAGCCGATCCCTAATTCCCCCCACTTGGGGATCTCTCTTTTAGATGGTTCTTAGGCTGATTTAAAATATTTTAATTGAACTTAACATTTTTTTTAAATATTTTTTTTACAGTAGTAGTACTACTGAATTGTAATTTTTTAAATATTATAATACGGTGCATCACCAAAATTGTCCTTTTAAATTATTTCAATGATCCGTTACATAATTGTATGTTTCAATTATATTTCTATGAAATTATAAGCTATTTGCTCGTTAATTTTTTTTAAAATACCACGTCAAATTCTGCTGGAAATTGTCTTCATATAGTTCCAATTCATGTGACAAATGTACCCTGTCCAGTGTTTTGTTAGTTAGAGTTAGGAAACGACAATTATCGCAATGTTATGAACTGCCATGTTGACTGTTTTACTTAAATTTAATATTAATAACATAGTAAAGTAATAACATAAGGATTAATAATAACATTATTAAGTAATTAATTGTAATTTAATGATAAAAAGTTGTCCATCATTAAAAAAGTCGCAAATGTCGCAAGGTTAGGAAGTTCCAAAAGGGACCTTTGTCGTTCCTTGTAATTGTATCTAATGAGTGAGATTTCTATGTCCGTATTGTAAGTGTTTACGAATGGCCGAGGATTGATTTGCCGTGATTCCATAACGTGGCGAAGCATAACCTATCGTATTAAAAGCTAAACTAAAATAATCCTACCCGTGTAAATGTGTACTCCCAGCTGCAAATCCACACAGTCTCTTATACAAGCATTTTATAACTTAGGTACCGAATTCAACTTCGTCTACCCACTGGTGTCACATGTTCACATTGCGTCATACAATGGAATTATAGAGCTGGGAATAGTTGGGGTGCGGTATAAAATAAAACATATTAATTAATGTATATTAATTATAATCTCTAGATGCATTAGGATGGTGGTAAATGGTAAACCTTATTTGAATTAAACCAGGTGATTGTGGAAATGGCAGCCAAGGTCCTGGTTGTGGACCTCAGGAAACATTTAGAGGATGCTCCGATGTCTCCATTAGTTAAAAATACAAACACGTGAAAATATTGTTCAAAGTGTTGTTTCTCCAAAAGAGAAAATTATTTAAAAATTGTGAAATGAGATCAAATTTAGTAAAAAGCATCATAAAGGAAAACTTCATCTCGCCTATTAAAATTTTACCTTTGTTTTTCATTACTTTATTGCAGACATTTTAATATATATTACGGCAAAATACATTTTCAATTGGTTTGGTGGATTAATTAATCCTTAATTACTAATTGCCATTCAGCAGTTATTAGCACTATTACGTGGACATGCGAAAAATCTAGCGACGGACAAACTATGTTAACTAGAACACATAAATGCAATTTAAAAGGAAAATGTTTTAGCAGCAAATAAATATGTGGAGGCAATAGATTTAGGAAAGGACATAGACTGTATGCATAGAAAGAGTGTCACAACTACTTACTATTAGGATGAATTATTAATTCGCTGTTTGACGTGCATCCGGCCTTGCAATTTATTTATATGTATTTGTTTTGGCAATTACGATAATTTTAAATGATCATTAATTTAATTTTTTGTGTTTGTACTATTAAAGATTAAAGTTGTGCTGTGATTAAAACATGAATGCAGATGTAGTATAGGTATGAAATAATTTATTATTCACACTATTTCTCCTATCAATTTATTTTGACAGATAACATCATATTTATTGTGTGCAGAGCCATGATTTCCAAAAAACTAAAAGTCGTTGACTTCTTGACAATAAAAAATGGGCCCACATTATACCTCATAGGCCGACAACTCCTTAACAATCTTCGAACAACTCTATATTTTCGTTTCTCTTCCAACCCTGGATGAAATTTATTGATTTTGTGTTGACCAAAGCAGCCATAGGTATTGCAACTGCCTCTGCAATGAACGTTCCTATGCTTATTAGTGGTAAAAAAACATATGCACGAAGTGGAATTATGTTATAAAATTTGATACTAGCAAAATGGCATAGAATACTCAATAAACCAGCAAAAAATAAAATTACAGGTGAACCGGGATAAACTAATAAATAATTGACATCCAAATTAAGAACGTTTAAAGCATTGTAAACCCGCAGACTAGTGAATGGTCTGTGTCGAAAGTATGACTGGGTTTGATGATATGCCATATTTTTTACATTTTCCTGGAATTATTAGATTCAACCAAAAAGTAAGTGTGACTGCGTACATTATTGCTAGATCAATCATCAAGAAAATAGGAAATAGCATATGCATCATAACAACTGCCATATATGGTATTAACAACAACCTTATTACTAAGAAATTTATTTTACATATTTCCAGTAAGTACATCAGAGGACTGAAAAATGCTGTTAGGAGTGTAAGTGATCCAAATATTGATAATGCCATCACTATTACAGTCATGAGTCTTAAAAATAGTCCAACGATCCAAAATTCTTCGTAAGTCCAGGACTCCTTAGTATGTCGGTACATTTCTAACAGACAGTATAGCATATTATAAGTAATTTAGAATTTGCATAAACTATAAACAGTAATGATTTGTCAAACCCTTCATAACTCTTACTGTAAGCTGATAAAATAATAATATATGAATATTGTTAACAAAATTTTATTGTAACATTAATTTCACATAAGATCTAGAAAATATAAAGTATAGAGTATGAAGGGACCGGCCCCGGCCAGACTAAAAGGACTCATCTGAATATATTGAAGAACCCCCCAACCACCATACAATACAACCACAACCTAATTCAACATAATCTAACCCAATTTAATCGTGGGACCTTTTAGTCTTACCGGTAAAGTGGCTTATATCTTTGACACATGAAATGAATGAAAATCCAAAAAGTACTTACCAATGAATTTCTTGTCTATTGTGACCACATTGTTTATAGTGTAGCAGATATGATTTTTAAAGGCAATGAGCAGACAATTGGAAAATTGAGACATTGAAAACCCTAATGTTAGTATTATCTGGAAAACGATTTGTTCTTCCGAAAAGAATGGCGAATAGATCTGCATTAGCAGAGTGGAAGCGAAGAAAATGTTCATCAGAAAACAAGTTATGAAAACAAACCACCATACGACTAGTTTTTGTGTCTGTAACTACGTAAAATTTTTCTGTGTTTGCCGACCAATTAATGGGCGATGCATGAAATTTATCAACATTAATGTAAAAATAACTCTGTACGTTACTTATCAGTATCACTACGAAAGAGGTCATCACATCAAGTCTTTTTTGATCTGTATTCGTATTAACTTTGAGGCAGACAACTGATTCTCTTTTGAAACACCGATATTATTTGTTGAAAATCAATTTACTAGAAACATTATATTATTTCTATATTCCGTATAGTGGCCTTCGGGATTTACAGTGTGCGGTATTGGTATTAGTAGTAACACACCCAAGGACTCAATAACCGACGGAAAAATTAATTCCTTAAAGTAGTTGCATATTATATTTTATGCCATAATATAACATTTGGTGTCTTCCCAAGAAATGGATAAATAAATGTATGTAGAAGTTTGTTTAACATTTTATGATAATAGCAATTCTTAGTATCTCTGAATACTTTCTGCCTTCCGTTTGCTTGACATGCCAAATCCTTCATTTTACTGTAATGGCTGGCATAAAACTTTTTTTGCCTTTTGGCTAAACTGGATTATGGCTAAAATTATAATTTGACGTAATTTAAATAAGTTTTGTCAAATGGTAGTTGTATAATATTATTATGGTTTGTAAATGAACGAATGTCTACCCAACCTTCACACTTTATGGACTCATTATGGAGTAGTGAACTTTAATCTCTATTATTAAAAGTAATAGGCCATACTCATAGTATTTTTAGTGGAGCTCAATCAACAACATGAAGGAAGTCAAGGCGACGGAAGCCGACAACCAACTTAGATTTTTTATGTTGGATTTTGAATCTTAGCTGCCCTGAGCATCTTCATTTCTCCCATTGAGATGCAAAACTGTATGACATTTTTAATACAGATATATTTTAATTTTACCAGTGCTATTATTTTTCCCTGCTTAAGCTTTTTACAATCAGGTGGCGTGTTAAAAAACTAAAACCGGTTAAAATAAAATACTGGTGTAAATGTCAAACTTCTTGGAGAATTTTTAAACTGTATTGGGAACACTTTATTTGGCAAATGCATGCTTCGGCAAATCCACTATATACTTACACTATATATACTTTCAGGTATTGTGACATGTAAAGTAAAATACAACACAGTGCTTATAATACACTCTTTTATAATATACTAGGCGGAGCCAGAGCAGAGCGGCTATTGAATTTCGAAAGGTTTAAATGTCAATATTTTGTTTGAATTTCAAAATATGCCAATACTAACCCAGAGCGTATTTCATTTTTTGTAACATGCATTTTGTTTTTACGATCGCCCTACCAGGTAAATTTATTGCTTTATTAAGTCTACGATTATAATATAGAAATCATAGTATCTATACTACTATACATATTTTTTACTCTGAGTAGCACCATAAATATTCTGGATATTCTGGAACTACTATTTTACCTTCCGTTTGTTGGGCTGGGCATAGGCGTATTTATTTTCTGGGAATGATTTAACCCACATAAAATAATATTGATGCACTAACACTACAAAGTGACAAGCCATTTCGTCAGGAAGTCTACAATGTGATAAGCCATTGCATTGTTTACCTAAAGCTTATAAAATATATGAGACACATTTACATATGAAATTGAGAGACTCCGACTTTATTTACTCATTGACAAAATTCAGGTCTTCTAGCATCACTAGCAACTAAAAGAAACTTGGAATCTGTAATGGGTAATGCTTCCACAGTACATTTGTAGTGGTCAATTTACAAATTATTAAACGTATCTAAAATTAATTTGTTTCACATGCATAATAATGCTTATGGGGATCGCTCGCAACAAATAGTTATAGCAAGAACAGAGCTGAGCACGGTAGGGAGCCCTCTACCCTGCCCATTTTGTCCAGACAAAATGGTTATGACTAGTGGACGAAACGGTTTTGTTCTATGGACGAAACGGTTTTGTTCTATGGACAAAACTAATGTGATTCGGACAAAACTCAACCCTGACGAAATTCATCTGAAAATATATTAGCGATGTCTGATTTACTTCTAGTTGCAGGGATTTCACTTTGACGATTGACTTTGGCGACCACTACTAGGCGAAGAAACTCTTTTAAGTATTATAATATAACTATAAAATATAAGGTCCAATAAAACATATAGAATATAACCTTGTACATGCAACAATATAAAGTTAGAAAGCTACATACAACAGGAAATTATGCTTTCTAACATTCTATTGCTACGTACGAAGCTTTTACTTAAAGCTGTCGCACACACACTAGCCAATCCACATAAAGGTCATTTTAATACATTCGGAGAATTCACAACACAATTCGCCGTAAAATATTTTTGAGTCACAAGAAGTAGTTGTTTTCTATGATGTTGCATTATTTGTCATTCTCGTGGCCGAGTTCTGTCTAAATCCATTATAACTTAACGCTTGAACATTAGTTTTGTTGCATTACGGGTATGTAAGCAAGGAACATAATATAAGCAATACCTTTGTGACATGTATATAATGAACATATGATGTAAAACAGGAATTTTGATTTAAAAAAGCACTGTTTTACGATATATGCATAAAAAACGAATCAACTTTTACCTAATATTTTTACTAATCAAATGTAAAATCTACATTATGAAATAATGTTGAAAACAACATGACTTTAATCTAGAAAAATCAAATTACAAAAGTCACATGTTTCGCTTTTATGAACAAACCTACATTATTAGTGACATTTATGCCTTTTTTCATGGAATATATTTTCTGGAAAGCTTTGAAAATGTATTTAAATAAAAAGTTCTCCGTATAACCATAAAAGTATTATAGTTTTAAAGTAAAACTAGTAAGCCGCAAATATTTAAACATCCTATATTATTTATGGCGACTTGTGTTGTGAATTCTCCGAATGTCGTAAAACATATGTGGATTGGCTAATGTGTCACAACTTTAAGTAAAAACTTCGTATGCAGCAATAGTACTTAATATGTACTTAATACTGCCTCTTGTAAAAGTTTTAGTAAAGGTTTTATTGAATTAATTTTTTCGTCGGGTATTTGAGCCATTTGGCTTGTGTATTACTAGTTACTAGTATTTATTAATCCTGCACAATACACACTGTCAATCAGGCAACTACGGAATAGAAAAATATAATATTTCTACTACCGTAAATATGGATATAGTTCCGCCTATTGAAGTAATTCCGTGTACGCGGAATTATTTCGATTTTACTTCCCTTTTTAGGCCGTTCTAACAAATAATTCCGCGTATCGAAATAATTCCTGGTAGTTTTACCTGCGTATTCGTGTTACTGTAGGTAAAAGGCAAATTCATCCAGACTTGGAAGAAAAACGAAAATAGAGTTGCTCGAAGGCTGTTAAGGAGTTGTCGGCCTATGAGGTATAATGTGGACCCATCTTTTATTGTGAAGAAGTCAACGACTTTTAGTTTTTTGGAAATCATGGCTCTGCACACAATGATGTTATCGGTCAAAATAAAACGATAGGAGAAATAGTGCGTGCATAATCAATTATTTCATAACTATACGCCATCTGCATTCATGTTTTAATCACAGCACATCTTTACAAGCACAAAAACAAAACATTATAAATTAATGATCATTTATCATAATTGCCAAAATAAATACATATAAAATAAATTGTAGGGCCAGATGCACATCAAACAGCGAATTAATAATTCATCCTAATAGTCAATAGTTGTGACTCTCTCAGTCTACTATTCAGGCAGAACAAAAAAATATGTGGTGTTTTGGCTTGGTTGCTTGAATTTTTGTCTCATGGAATTCACCGGATTGTACTGTCAGATAACATTGTTACTGTAACTATTTCGACGCTAGAGTAGCATATTATTATTATACAGATATACGAGATACTCATACTGCGATTCCCAGCTTAGAAAATTTGACAATTATAACAATCATAATAATATAACACCAATCAATATGTGTACTAAATATAATGTTTTATTTTTGTAAAAAATTATTTGCCGTGATCGCGCTTTACCTATAAGTGCATTTATTGATACAACGAAATTAAATTTTCCATTTCAGATATATTTTGGTCAACAATATTTAAGTAATACTACAGAACGCATTCTAGAAAATCTTTCAGGATAAAATAAATCACAGCATGAGACAGGCTCGTAAAAATTCCTACAACAATATTATAACCTACAACCTTGATTCTTATGGAACAAAAATGAGATTGTTAATCAAAATTTGAAAACAAAGCAAATTATTAGGTATAAGGATATAATGATGCTTCTATAACAATTAGTATAGTAACAAAAAGTGTATTGCTATCTACATACAGCTTTAAGAGTAGATTTCTTGAAACGAAAGAATCGTTTCAAGAGTTCCCTTGCTAATCGAATATAGGAACTTTGGAATTTTATCATTTTCTATGATACTGAATCGGCCAATGAAAACTTTGCATGTGGTACAGGATTTTCTGAATTTCTTGAACTGTTTCAATTCCCCACCTATCAAATTCTTCGGCGGAGACGTATTCCATGAATCCAGACAATTTTTAGAGCTTTCATTCAGCTGTCCAGTGAAATGAAGTACCACTGCCCACACCACGGTCATGTACAATGCAAGTACCATACAGATTGTCCGTAACAACCCGTCGGTGGTTTCCCAATGGACTATAATGAGAAACATGACAAAGTAAACCGTGCGTTTGAATATGAATTGAAAGGCAACGATAGCCGTGGCATACACATCATTGAACAGGTCGCAGTAAATCTGGACACTTCGGTATATTTGGCGACTTAGTGGCGGACTCCGCATTGTCTCGACCGTAACATACGATTCCTGGCCCAACCTGTTGAAAAATAAGTTGCATCAACCTTTCTTACCAATGAGTACTTTGGCTATGGGTATATAAAATATGAATGTAGGACACTAAGACATGTTTAAAAATCGATACGTCGTTAGGATAAGTAATTTGCAAATACTTACGTGATTTCTTTCATCAACAATGTGATAGTGGGTGCTACAATGAAGACAACAGAGAGACCGAACATCACGAAGGCGCAGACACCAAAATAGAACCACAGATGTAGTATTGCAATCAGGAAATGAAGACTCAATGAAAGATGTTCCGGATACAACAGAGATGTGAAGTGGATATTATCGTCTGGACGTATAGCTACGTAGCTAACCCATACCAAAGGCCCAACCAGTTCGAAGTAAATACCTCCAACCAGAGCCAATTCCATTCCCGACAACTTGTGCTTGAATTCAGGTTTGAAATACAGCTCTGAAAGAAGATAATGTTAGTAATTCAAAAAATAAATTGGTTAAAAAATTTAATGAAGTTGTTTTGGCAAAAGCAGTAAAATTTTGAAAAAGAATATAGACACTTAAGGCATTAATCACAAAAATTTGTTAAAAAAGGTAATTCAAAAAAGTTTTCGGTCACAGATGATATACATTAGAAATATTTCAGAAACTAAAGCTATTCTTTTTGTGGTATTATTATTTAAGGATTTAAAATAACTGACTTACCCCTCCACATTTTCGTGTTGAATATTAGAGAATTACACAAATACACTATTGAATTTTTCTTCCAAATGAACATCTGTATTCCCAAAAATACTCCAATTGACCCCAGCAAAAATACGGGCAAAAAGGTGCGGATTATATCTCCATACAGTATCCCTTGTACGAGTCGACCAATCAGGTATGACAGATACACATATCCGAAAATAAGTGTAACGACAAATTGCATTTTCTTCCAAGGAGATTCAGAGAATGACAAATAGCGTCCTGATCTGGATTTTATATCTAAGCGCAGGGGCAACCCTGCTGCCAAAATTCCCCAGCGGACAATCAAGGTGAATAAGTAGACTGAGGTTTTAGAAACCATTTTGAAAAGGAAATTCACAATAAAAAATGTTATATTTGAAAAGCAAAGAAAATTTTTAGCTAGCTATGTTGAGAGGGAATTAGAGAACGTCTATTTCTTATTGAACTATGAATATGAATGCATTACTAAATAGTCGACACAAAAGTAAATAATTAGATGTACTTGAAAGTTTGCAAAGACATATTTTCTTTCATATGTTTGAGGAAGAAGCTAGACTTACCTATTAAGAAATATTTTTAAATATAGACATTTACTGGAATAGCAAAATTACTTTAATGGAATGGAAAGTATACTTATTATTGGGTAAATAAGGGAAAGTATCTTATTGTGAATTATTTGCTGATGTACAGTTGTTTACCATTTCGTACTTCTTAGGTTGTTACCAACCAAGTCGGAAATCATTGCTTTGGGCTTGGGGTCTCGTCGAAAGAACTAAATTGACTCTTGCAAATCGATATTCCTGGCAAAGTAAAATTATATTACAAATAATACCTAATTACTGTCATCTGATCATACAAATAAATAAGTGCTACTTCCTGTACTCATAATGTCATACATAGCCTAAGAATTGCAATCATTACAATTTGAACAAAATTTAAAATTATGTTGTAAATAACACACACCATACCAACGTACTATTTCCTATGAACATATTCACATATAATAATCAAAAGCAACAATGTCGTAGTAACATAATTATTGTGTAAAGTGAAGCCCTCTATTTCCTGTTATTTTAAAAATCAATAATAATTAGGTCAGATTCCATTAAAATATGACTGAGTTGCAGGGCCGTCCCGAGGCATGTGCCACCCGTGCACCCGCACTGGGCGGCAAATTTTAGAGGGCGGCAAAATTTTCGGTGTAGACTATATAATTTGGCACTTTATTGAAATTAGAAAAGTTAAAATATTGGATAGAAGTTGAATATTATAATCTGAATAGGAAATAGAGAAATATTTTTGTCGAAAGAAATCCTTGATCTTGTATTTGTTTTAGCAAACCAAAATAAGGTGATGATTGATTACTGTGATGAAACATGAGCGCAAAAACAAACGACTGTGTAAGATTAATTGAATTTGAATTGAATGGCAAATAAAGAACAAGAGCATTTAAGTCTTTAATATAAATGTTTTTAGAAGTAAACTGCTATATGTAGTTTTAATGTCACTAAAGAAACGGTCAGATAAATTGTCTAGGGCCGAGTATAGGCGGAAAAGACAGCATGAAGAAGAATTACAGGGCACTTTGAAAAATTCGTTGGATGAGTTTTTGATAAAAGTTCCACAGATTGACGGTAATGAAGAAAGTAGCCCTGAAAACTCTGAACAAAAATAATCTGCTTTAGATGTCAACACCAATGCCGTATTGAGGGGGGCATTGGGGGAAAATGCAAAGGCAAAGGCAAATGCACCCCTCCGAAATCCAAGAAAAAAGAAAATTTTTTCTCAAAATACCAAAAAAATTCGCGCTTCGCGGGATTTTATGTGATTTTTAGGCTATTTTTGACTCATTTTGGAGAAAATAAGCCAAAATTTTTCGCGCCTCGCGCGAATATGCTTAATATATATAGTCTCATCATATCATTACCCCCTCCGAAATCGACTTCTAAATACGGTACTGGTGCACACAACATCCATATCCGAAATTGGCCCAACAAACGACATAAAGGATGACACAAAAGAAATTGCTGATGGTATTGGAAATTTAATTACAAATGCCGATATGTATGTAAAAGCATTTTTGTGGTTTTTTGTTTCTCTTCAGTTACCATTATAAACAGAAACAAACAGTGTCCCTTTTTAGGGGAAAAGAGAGGGGTGGCATTATTGCATTATAATTAATTTTAAGTTCAATTAATTTTAAAATGTATTTTACTACTACATGTGACCCAGAAATAAAATTGCTGGCCAGAAATAAAAATGCTAACCAGAAATAATATTTTTATTGAGGGCGGCATTTTCTATTTTGCACTGGGCGGCATTTAACCTAGGGACGGCCCTGCTGAGTTGGTACTTGAATGCTGAAAATGTAAACTGTGTTTCAAATGATGTCGAAGTACAACATTCAATACGTTTAAGCAATTTCATACAATATGCATATTATTATGATACGTAATTGGGCTAACTGAATTATAAAGTCAGAATGATAATTGCGTATAATTCAAGTATCCAAAGATATTTAATTCTAACCAAATTTGTATTTACTGAAATAACGTTCATGTCTTCGTAAATCAGCTTTTCTAGCTCTTTGACAAATACAAAGATGCCATATACTTAAAATTATGTTATTTATTGTCTCCTGTCATATTTAAATGTATTTACTTAACTGTTTATATCTACTTTTTAACTGTTTCTAAGGTGATTGAAGTGTTTACCTAATACTTTACCAAATCATCGGTCGCTGATGTCGCTCATCAAGTAATGTGAACATTGACATTTATCTAGATCTCGATCTTACATCGACCTCATGAGCATCAGCAACCTCAACTTCTGTTCAGAAATTGCAATACAATTGATATAAAACATAATCGTTTAAAATATTCATCTCTACAATTACGGTAGCTAATTTCATTGGAATGAAATATTATCGAATTAAATTTCCACCGCATATTTGGTTCTGATTTTGTGATTTTGACTGGTGAATACATACACATAGTCTTCTTTTCGCCATCAGCAATCACTTCATTCGCTCAACTCAACTAATGCTACATACCCTGACAGACAACTCACAACCCCTTTTGTACATGCAGTATTGATATTTACGATATTTTTAGGTAGATAAAATAAAACTAATGACTTCTCTTGGGAAATGTGGAATATATTATGAGAAGCTATTTCGTTTTATTATAGCATTAAAAGTATTGCAAATCTATAGTAACAATAAATTTTTTCATGCCAAACTTAAATTTTATCGGTCATTAAGGCCGATCAATATGTCTCTTAATTAAATCTACGATCTATGACATTGGACAATTCATCTAGTTTGGTGCATAGATTTAATTAGATTTTCTAAACTGAAGTTACAAAGCATTGCATATTTTACGAGTCGCATAACAATATATTGTAAGGCGCAATGTTGTCCCAATTTATAAATTTTTGGGATACTGATACCTTAAGGGCATGGATTCTTGTGGTAGAGTTACGAAAGAGAGAATAAGAATAGTAATTCCAACTACGATCTCCGAAATAGGTTAGAGATACATTTATTTAAATTGACATAATTAAAGAAATAAATAATTATATTTTTATAGCTACATACTTACTACCAATATTAAGGTCGATAAACTTATTAAGACTACATTCAAATAACAAAAAGCCATAATACTCTAGCAAAAGCATACCTGTATAGTTTTTATATCTCGTGCTTATGGTAATCTAAATATAAAATTAGAAATGAACATTGACACAATGAATCAAGGCAGTGTTGAATTGTATGTAGTTTTAGAACAAAGGAATGCGGAAATAATGAAAACACCAGTGGGATACATTAGTAAATGAAACTAGAACAAAGTGAGGACTGATTAAGCACGGTGGAGTCAGAAAGGTCAAAAAAATATCATTATCTTAATACTGAAAAAATCTGAATCTAAAGCACCTAGACCCACAATGGGGAAAATATTTGCATGGTTTCTTTTTTGCTCCTTTTTGCTCGTGGCTTTCCCACCAAGAGATTGTGGTAAGTGGATGAATGCATTTGCGGAACAAGAACCCAAAATTTTTATCCAAGCCGACAAAAAATTAAGAGAATTTCAATTCGATTATTATTAACATGGTTTGATATGTGTACCTTGAATAATTTTTGGGTTGATATGATGGTGGAATGAATTTAAGATAAATCTAATCATTTGAGTATTATTAATTTGGGAAAGATTATAATAAATACTAAAATTGTAATATCATGTATTAAAGAGGGAAGACCGGAGGAACTGGCTGGTAATTCATGGAGACTTTCAGACGACGTAAGCAACTAAAATTCTGATCAAAATATTTTCATTGGTCAATGTCAATACAATATCTATCATGATATTATTACACAACTTGTAAGTTTTATCTCTCTTTATTAGTGTAGCAAACTGAACCAAAAATGCACAATGGGCGAAAGCGAAAGAGAAGACTATGATGCAGATAAAGAAATAGAGTGTTGCAACACAAGAAAACAGTTTTTAACTTGCAAGGCCTACAAATGCGTCCCTCGCGATGCTAAAGGCTAACTTATAATACACACTCCAATAATGTACTGGTTATCATTTTATTACACGTAATATATTTTAAATATTTTATGTATAATAAATGTATGGATAAATTAATGTGACACTACTTTTTCGGCCAATTGCTATATTTGGGTATTTTAAGCATGAATCTACACATTAGAAGTAGTTTGTCCCCAATTCAAAGTTTCATTACACACAAATAGTTTCATATTATACGAATACCTGACTGGAGGAAAAATACATGTAAAATCTGACTTCATTTCATATTTGCATTGGCAATTTTCTCTTAACTCCATCACTTCTGCACAAGAACCTGCAATAAGGACTCACTAATTTGTAAATGCATTTTAAACTGACTGTTATAACATAGAGAATGATTTTGAGAAATGAGCCGAACTAGAAATGACACGATTTTGCATCAAGGCAATTTGGTCAATGAATAAAATTTGCTTCGTTTCGTTCAAACATAGAGATCTGAAAAAGCATTGCATTCATTATCTGTCTTAAAATGAACAATTACCAAAATGTTTAATTTTCTCAAATCTGAATTTTGAAATTATGAAGGGTATTATTATGGTCAATAACTGATTACATTGCACCTTCGGAACAAAAATAGATATCAAAGTACAAGGAAATCATATAGAAGGTATCGTATAAATATTTATAGTTTTTTGAATTTGCTTAGAATTACCCTTGTAAAAGAGACATGTTGGTATTACTTTGTGTGCGGACGAATAACTTTGGGTACCTACTAATAAAGTTTCCAAAATTAGAATTTTAGTAATCGGCAATAATTTAAGAAATTGATTTCTGCTACGCGATAAATATCTTGTCTGTTCATTAACACCAAAACAGTATAGCTTTTGCAAGCCGTCTCAATCTGTTTCATTTAAATTTAATGAAGAGCAAATGTTGCGATTTTTAAATTTAACTTTGAATGCATAGCTATAATATAAATTTTAAAAAAATTAGGAATAATTCACAAATATAACAAAAAATATTTATAAGCAATTCTTTCATTCTTTCATTCAAATCAAAATTTTGAACAGTACCAGTTTGAGAGTTTTTGAGTATATTAAACCGTCATAGTTAAGGAATGGCATAAATGACCAAATTTATAAATTAAATTCTAATTTTTGATTGGTTAGGTTTTGTTACTAATTTTAAGCAAACTTATTATTGAGACCTTCATTTACAACAATTTTTAACCTGTGTAAAAAACACTAATGTCTTTTATATTATTATCTAAATTTATTAGAAGTATTAACTGTTTGAAATCAATTTCTTTTTTGCAGTTAATCTATTTGTATATTTACTATACTAATCCTAACCGGAGTAATAGATTGCTGCTTGTTAATATTTTATCTTCCATCGAAATAACGAAATGATTTGGCTATTTGGTAAATAAGATTATATCTCGGGGAGTATTAGAAATGTATTTTAACTTTTTTAATTATCACGTGTTTGTTTTTAATTACAAGTAATCAAATGTAAATACTATTTAATTATTACCCAAATTACTTTGCCTTATTCGTTAATTACCATACACACTGGTATTCACTTTGAAATGTATAAAACCATTATAAATGGAATATGATAACAAAAGTAAATACTATGTTATGACAGCTAAAATGAATGACAGCTAAATGAATTTGAGATCTATATCATATACAAAATTAAGAAGGTAGACGATTGGATTCAGATATATCTGTAAACCTTAATTTTCTAACATTAACATTCACAAGTGCAATTTTCGGTGGAATTTAAGAAAATAAAATGAAAGAGCTTCCTAGTTTAAGATGTAAGAGCAAAAAAGTAAAATAACAAACATTTCGAAAATATGATTTTCAACAATGCATTACATTACTATGGTGAAATATTTATTGTGTTGTCTCATTTACATATAATTCCGTATAATTGGAACAGACAAAAAATGAAACTAGAATCTAAAAGGAGTTGGTACTCATTACTTGTATGGAATTTGAATGGACTTTTTGTGGCGTGCAATTTATTAATTCTTTTAGCCCAACTTCGTTACTCGCTTGAGCAAAAAACAAACGAATTTCAGTTATTAATGCATTTCTTTTGGATCATATCATATCTGTATGGTATTTTAAAATTTATCAACACCTCCTTGTACAAAAACGAAATTCTCAACTTCATTAATCAACTTTTGCATTTCTGTGGCAAATTTAAAGGTACGGTATATTTATGAACTAGGAAGTAATATTATTTGTACATAACATTACTGTATAGCTGTCTATTTATAATTCTTTTTTGGAGGAGTTACATATTATATCAATCTACAGAAATTTTGTTAACGTAAGTCGTTTGATGTTTAGAAGAAACAACGGGATCCACAAGATCAGAATTCATCTTACAACTCTTCTTGATAATATTTCCAATTTATTTATATATCTTCCTAATCTGCATAATCATTCAATTCTTAAACTTTCCAACCAGTAACTACTTTCTTTATTCGTTAGTATTTCCACATTGGAATGGAACAGCGTTTCTTTACGTCTTTTTGACTTTAGAAATATTTATGTATGCTTCATTACTTGGTCACTTTTTACTTTACTTTTTCTTCAATCTGGTCTATCTACACAGGTCCTGTTCATATCTACTATTTCTAAGGTAATTGCAGTTATTGACATTTCGGACATGAAAATGCTTTAATGTTGACTGTACGTCATTATGTCTTTTTTAACTGTTTTTAACTTACTACTTTTTTTATTAGCTCACCTATTTTTTAATTTTATTAAAACTATTTTGACAATTTTTGCCAAAAATTACTTCTAACATAAAATGGTTGAATTTTTTATTTTTCCATGCTTAGTGTTACGTCTAATGAAACGGTTTGATAATTTTATTGAAACATTTCAATACATTAGTAATGTATATCTACCATATTTTCCTTTTGGATAAAGTTCTTAAATTACTTATGTCGTCATTTTAGGAAATTGTGTTGGAAAGTTTAAATAACCATCCACAAGGGCGTATCTAGAAATCGGATCTAGGGGGTGCTAATTTCTAAAAATGAGTATTACATAAATCAAGCAATTAGAACCGTCATTACAAGCACGTATACAGAACTGAGTTTCGGAAGGGGCTAATTCCAATAGATATTTTAATGATATTTATTCGCGCGTAGCGCGAAAATTTTTAGATGTTTTTGACGAAAATGAGTCAAAAAAGGTCTAAAAAAGGAAATAAACGCGCTGAGCGCAAAATTTTTAGATGTTTTTGACGAAAATGAGTCAAAAAAGGCCTAAAAAGGAAATAATCGCGCTGAGCGCAAAATTTTTTGTGATTGTGAGAAAAAATGCCTCTTTTCGTTGATTTTGGTAAAGCCCATCCCTCAATATGTCCTTGCGTCATTATATTAGTAAAAAAGAAAAATATACGCGCGAAGCGCGAAAAACTTTATGATTTTTAATCTTTGTCAAAAAAATCCACTTTATATCAAGATTAAGGGGCTAGGAGCCTTCTAAATATGTGATTTATCTGTCATCACCCACCCAGTTCGGCCGATTTAGTTTTAGGAGTTTTAAACAAAAAACCTGTTTTCAGAAGTGGTCAATTGCTAAGCACATTTCCATTTTGTAACAATATAATATAAAGTAATCTCAGATCCTAAGGTTCAATACAGGGAAAAAGGATTCGAAAATGTTCAAACATATTCGAAAATGCTCGAAAATAAAATATATGTTTCCTCCAATTTGGAATTTGGAATTAAATACTTGAATATTACATAAGTGGTGAAAACGCGATAATATCTAGTGTGTTTTCAAAATATTTAGGGGGTGCTTAAGCACCCTAGCACCCCCCCTAAATACGTCCTTGACCATCCATCATCCATCATAAGCGATTCATGTTATTAAAATAATCAAAATCATTGATACTGAACTTACTAATTAATATTGATATTTGTCTAGATTGCACATGAACCAAATGGGTGTCAAAAAATTTGTGGCAATGTTCAGAAATCTTCAAGTGCTGCACAATCGCTATAAAATATGTTCATCAAGAATATTCAGTCCTACAATAATATTCTCCCCCTTTTTTCTTATTTCAATATCAAATTACGCCTGCATTGAACACTTTAATGCCGTGCATAGCTGGTACATTTATGTGGTGTTCTTTCCCTTATCAGCAGCTCTTTCAGTCTTTGAAATAATGTTACACACCCTGACTGGCAATATACACGCTTTCTCCTCTAAATTTATCCGTATAAAATCTGAGAGAAGTTCGTACAATTTGAAAATATACAAGTCGTGCCTGCCTCTAAAAGTCGATGTAGGAACTCTTTATTCAATTGACAGATTTACAATTGTCAAGTATTTTCATTCCATTTTGTTAATCACTGCGAGACTTTGTATTTTGAGAAGAAAGTAAACCCACCAGTTTAGAACATCTTTTTCAACCGTATTGTACACATAGGACACAATATAATAGCAAGATACATTCGTCCCTTGAAATATGGAAATATTCTGTATCCATTTTCATATTGATAGCCTTCCTATGTTGATCCGGATATTAAATAGCCTTCCTAAGTCCATAAATGCCTCGAAGCGGAGTAAGCTTTATTGTGCGAAACGAAAAAAGGATATAGGCTATTTACTGTAATAAAATGAAAGTGGATGCAGGCTTTTTCATTCATAAGGGACGATATCATAACTTCAAATATCCAAATTTCCTTTTACTACAAATTAATACAAGGATTGTGAAAGGAAATCGATACTAAAAATGGGAAAAAAAGAAATCCCTCAATTTCGTATGGTTAAAATTAACAGTATTAACATTTATGGTGTTACTTATTGTTGTCAGCAAACAGTTTTAAAAAATTATGGTGTTGAAGTCTTGAACATTCAAAATTCGAAAAGGAGTATGTATAGTATGTGTGTGTATAAATACTATGTACTATAAGCCATAAGCTATGTAAGTAGGAGTGGGAGTTGAGTAAAATCACGTCAATTTTGCCATTGGAAAGGCATCAAATATTTTTATTCTAGTATTCGCAAATACTGAACAATATTAAGAGGTGAGTATGTCTTAATCTGAATTTTCATCTGAAACATGAAAAACAAACGGATTCATCATTGTCGACATTGACTGGACAAACATATCGTTTTCGAATATTCAAGACTCATCTGCCATAATTTTTAAGACTATTTTTAATTAGACTATCAGTAAGATAAAGTATTTATTCCATTGTATTTACATTATTTAATTTTTTCGCATTTTGTAAAATGAAGTAAATTCAAGGTAGCAATATTTTCGTCCAAAATAAGGATGAAATATTTGAATAACTAAGAAAGTCTCAATTTTATCTGACTTAATTTTAACGTGTTGGTACTAGTGAAAAATTGTGTAAGCCTGCAAACGGGTTAAAATTGGTGTTTTGAGCTCACTAAATAAACAGTTCAATTTTTGTACTACTAAAATTGTTTATTGTGCATGAAGACCAATAATTATTTCCTTTATAGCCTATTTTCCATTGTCATCAATATTTAGTCACTGTTTGTTTTTCACCGTTCATTCACTCCATTTAAAAATTAATGGAACGGGATTGTTGCATAAAAAATAAACTTAATAAGTACATCCTGGTTCCTTTTTGGTCTCCATTCAACTTATAGAATTCATCGCCACCTCTTTTGATTTACGGATATACATTCCATTAGGTAAAGTCTTTGAGTAATTTTCCATAAAATAAGCAGAAACATGAATAAACAATAATTGCAATTTGTATTTCATTAGGTACAACAATTAAGTATCTATTAAAGATAAAATATTATTATGATGCAATAAATTTTAATTCGTTAGTTTATTTTTTGGTTATGTATGATGTACCAATTGGGCGAATATTAAATTAAACGTATATAATTTTGTAATTAAATTATTAACTTAAAGTCAGTTAACAGTTTCATTAAAATTTTATTAAATGCCAAATACTTTGTTGATTTTCCTATCCACCTACTTATAAACATTATGCAAATTTTGCAAATATGTCTTTTCCTGTGATCAACTGAAATAAATCTCTTGATTCCATAGGAAGATGAAGGTGTCAGTTTTGCTGTTTTTTGTGCTTGCTATACTCGGTCTAATGTTATCCGGACCTACTGAAGTCGAAGCCAAACCAAAAATGAGCAGCACTGACCTGGCTCTGAAGTGCTTAAACACATATTGCACCACTAGCGATGATTGTCAAGAGTGTCCAAACAAAGTGTGCATCGTAAACGGGGGAAGATTAGGAGCCAGCAGTTGCTATTAAACGCCTTTTCAACTAAGAAGCGATATCAATCATAAAATTGTAATTGTATAACCAGACTCTAAACTGTATATGCATATACTTAGATTTGACATGTCTTTAAATTGTATTACTAATATAAAGTAATAATAAATTACATGAGAGTTCCTATCAATGTAACCTTTGAGGTTGGGAAATTGGTTTTGGGATTAAGGTTTCAACATAAGGGGGCGAAAGTACATCCTAATATAAGGCTTTTAAGAAATATAGTTTTCTTGAAAATGAGTCGTTTGGGAGAAATTCCAATTTTTCCTATTTTTCTTGGACCCGTTGTATCTCGAAAACGAGTGGATGGATTTTGATGGGATTGGTCTTAAAATGACCACAAGAGCATAAGCTTTGGTGTCGGTGTTCTCAGATTTTGTCTACGAGGTCAACTTTTCGAGATATAAAAATATTTAGTTCAAGCCTAGGTTATAACGTTGTTAAGGGTGCCTTGTTTCCATTGGGTCTCAAACATGATTTGATGCCAAACATGAAATTGAAAATGATTTTCCTTTCGAATGGTAATTATTGCAGTTAATGTTGTGTCACTGGTTTAAGACTTTTGAAAAGGTTGTCAGAAAAATGTTCAATTTTATTTGGTCAAAATAGAACAACAATGTTACAAATATTTAAACAAACGTTACAAATAATTTAACTATACATATACATTACCGTATTTGACATTATAACAGGTATGTCATTAGTATTTGTATGTAATTACATTAGGTTGACCTAGCATAACGATTATAAGCTGCTTGCACTGCATCGTCATCAGACTGCGATAACTTATATATCGATTGATTTCTACTGGCTGTTGCAAAAGGGGCGCTGACTTTCGCAACTATATCATTTAATGGAACAATGTCTATTTTCTCTACTTGAGGCCACTTAAAATTTTTGCCTTTTCCCATTCGGGTCATGAATTTTATTTCGGCTTCTTTACTTTCCGTATCTATTAATAATACCAAGCCAAGTTGGCATGATCTATTGTAACTAAAGCAAACGTTGCAAACTAAAGCAAACGTTGTCTTTGGACTAGCTTCCCTTCAGGTGTAGGATTAGACGGAAATTTTTTTACTCCAAATATAACTGCATTATATAATCAGCATTGGTCAAGGAATTTTACAACTGTAAAAGTTGAAGTAGATGATTTTAAGGGACCTGAGATCACTCCATTTTATGTAAACACTGGTATTGGAATATGGAGTATGGCAGTTACTTTTTGCTTCATTTTATTAGGAACCTTTACATTTCTACTTTGGCGTAGGCTGAACATACTAGAATCAGCAATCCATGCATCAAGTTTGTAATTTGGTAACAAAACAAAACCTTCAATCTTTGTAAAATATAGCTTATTATTGTTAAAATATAACATCATGGTATGCTTATGTCGTTAATGTTGATAAATGTTTTCTGTGCAATAAATTATTTTGTTGTAAATTGCTTACATACCTTTTCATGTTTAATTCCATGTATTTAGCAATAATTACCATTCGAAAGGAAAATCATTTTCAATTTCATGTTTGGCATCAAATCATGTTTGAGACCCAATGGAAACAAGGCACCCTTAACAACGTTATAACCTAGGCTTGAACTAAATATTTTTATATCTCGAAAAGTTGACCTCGTAGACAAAATCTGAGAACACCGACACCAAAGCTTATGCTCTTGTGGTCATTTTAAGACCAATCCCATCAAAATCCATCCACTCGTTTTCGAGATACAACGGGTCCAAGAAAAATAGGAAAAATTGGAATTTCTCCCAAACGACTCATTTTCAAGAAAACTATATTTCTTAAAAGCCTTATATTAGGATGTACTTTCGCCCCCTTATGTTGAAACCTTAATCCCAAAACCAATTTCCCAACCTCAAAGGTTACATTGATAGGAACTCATGAATATAATATCACAAAAATGGATGCAAGAAAATTAAACGAAGATACTTCTTTAGTGTTACAACGAAAAATTTGGTGGGATCAGATTTAGTCTCCAATATCTAAGCCATTGTACATAGCATACATTTTGGAAAATTGAAAAGTTATAGAGCTTTCAATAAATGTTGATTGAAAGTCCTTAGTTGATGTTGATAATAATTGTTTTCTGTAATAAGGCAAATGATGGGAAAAAAATTCTGATTTTTAGAAGCAGATCAAACTTTTGTGGTTCGTTCCTGTCCTTGCATCTTCGCCGACAGCTTTGTTACATGCTTAAGTGTGGCAAATTTTTTTTTGGTCTGTATTCTGTATGGCCATCATTGAAAATCAAAAAAGTCGCCTTATTTCATTCCATATTTTTTACATGCTTAATGTTTGACAGACAATGAAATTCGCCAACTCAAAAATGCAATATAATATTATGGGTTTGAAATTTTTGATTTTGTTTATTTATTCCCTGATAAATCCTGTTCACAATCACACTATTATTTAATATTATTAATATGCGCAGCATGCACACCAAACTATCTTTTCAATTTTTATTTTGCATTAATTATTACTTACACATACGCCATAAACAGAAAGAAAACATTTATAAAACAGGACTCTTTAAAGAAGGCAGAAGATAAATCTATTTATTTGTATATGGCGTTAACATGCACTTACTAATAATCATACAAACTCAAATTCAGAAGCAGCACTTAAAGTCAACGTTATTTAATGCCGAATCATCACCTAAAATGGTAAAAGTAAAAATTACTGTCAGTTTCATAATTTTTAAAGTGATAAAAATAATTTAAACAGCTTACCTCCTCCTTGAGGGGGCTCTATTTGTGTTCTTATACCACAAATTCTTTCTCCACCTGGGCAATTGATAGATAAACTCCAAAAGCCCTTAGTAGTTCCATCCCCAATTTTCCATCCTTCACTTTTACAAAATAATTGCAAATTGTTGGCCGCCGTATCGTCACAGCTACCACAAGAGGCTTCCTGGCGAATTTTAAAACCAGTGACAAAGCCTTTGCCACATCTCATTACTTCCTGCCAATTCCCCCAAGGACCTACAGAACTGCTAATTTGGTGGTCGTCATTTCTGTCTGCATTGGGAGAAGTATTGCAAAACAGTTTTATTCCGTTTATTGCGGTTTCATCACCTCCACTGTCAATTGGCTGTTCAACTTTTAATTGAAATCCAACAACGTACGTCGACGGAGGACAATATTCCCAACTACCCCAAGGACCCCAATCGGTTATCCTTGGTGAATGTATTTTGCTATCACTAACCACACAGACAATTGAAATTTGTATTTGCAGTAAAAATATTGAAACCTTAAGTAAAAATCCCATATTTTAATTGATTACTGATATCTATCAGGCAGAGGAATCGGCGAATAGCAAAATGTTGACTGTTTCTTGTTATTATGAATACCTTAATATTTTCATTTTACCCTGTTTATACATATTCAAATACTGTGAAGTAAAATAAATGGAAAACACTATTACTGTTTACGTTTTAAGTCCCTTAGTTTCTTCTCTAACCTCAAAGGACCACCCCAGTCTTCAAATGAAAACCAGGGACACTTTATGTTATCTAAATTTCAACAACAATCAAATAACGATTAATCAGTTAGTGTAATATCAAACGGAAGGTGTCTGGCTTTATTTGATAAACTTTAATTCTCAATAACGTGACAGTGTTATCAAAGTGGCGTGGATTTTACAACACGACATGAATAGTTCCCAATACAGTATTATGGGTTTCAACACAGGACAGGAAACTCCCGAACTCGCATATTTTAATGCAATGTTCCCTATGCATGTGTCAATGAATGGCTTTATTCAGCTAATACAAACCAAATATTAATAGCCTGAGATACAACAATACAATCCAACCTTAGCTCAATATAATAGCTAGCATTTAATCCCTGACTCAAATTTCACAATACTTAATATTATGTAGATTCTAGCATGATATATTTCAACTATCAACATAAAAAATAATCACTCTATAGTATAATCATGTTGCTCGAGTGGCGCAGTGAAAAATTCCGTAGGTATGTTTGTTTATATCATCGTGTGTTAATTTGCCGCTCTAATTACGCAGCTAAAAATCCCAACAAATCCGTATATTTCATAACAAAGCAAATATTTCCACCTTTCGGCTCCTATTATTTCATGGGCGGGAAAATTTAAAATTTGGACATTTATATTTTTGAAATTATGATACAAGACAATACAATTGCCAAGTACCTCCTCCCTGTCCGGAGATACGGACAGTTTTCAAAAACAAAAGTCCCTATACCTATCAATGTAAAGTTTCTACCTCTGACGCCGACCCACAAAATGAGAAACAATAAAAAGTTCAATAATTAATATTTTCGATAATGTACCCCAAAGCAGTTTACCCAAAGTTGAACACACGTAATGTGCCTATGTCGGGTGCCTTCCGAAGTTACCCGACACAGGCACATTACGTGTGTTGGACTTCGGGTGAACGACTTTGGGGTACATTATCGAAAACATTAATTAGAAAAAGCTATGCATCTGAAATACTTTCGTCTCATCGTACAATATTGCCCCCGGAATACACACTAGCTTTATTTATAACAGAGTCTAGGTCCTGTGACCGGCTAGTAAATAATATTTCGTCTAGTTAACTTTTTTATTCTTCCAGTGCCCCGAAAACTTTATGTAAAGCTGCAAAAGGATGATAGAGGCTATTTCCTGCACCAAACAAAAAAATGGATATAGGCTTTTTTCTTTACCAAACAATAAATGAATATAGGCTTTTTCTATCCTTAAGGGACGATATGACCTTTTTCAGCCAATTTTTTCAAAAAAGCTATCTCATCATGTTTAACAATTTAAATAACTTTTCAGCCCTAGATTACATTCAGGAAGTTTGAAATTATAATCTCCAACCTTTTTTCAGTTATCATGCTGACAGACAGACAGACTGGTCATTCCTATAAAGCAGCTCTACTACTTAATAACAGTCATTCAGTTTAGGTGGTTACTTTGATACATCAAAACCTGTTATCAAGATTACGAGGAGAGTTGAAAAGTAACTTTTGTAAAATGTTCTTGAAAATACTCATTTCATAACATTTATAGCGTTACCTACATAGAACTTAATGATGGTTTTTATTAAAACTATGACAAATATGAAACCATTTATTGCATTTCTAAGCCAATATGAGATAATATTTAAATATATTCGCCATTTTCATAATATCTGTGATTTTTAATTTTCACTCTTTAGTAAAATAATGAATTTACATTAAAGATGACGAAATACCAAGTTTAGAAGCAAAGAAATAATTGAATTTACATTCCTATATTTAAGTAGTGAGAAAGTGAATTGAATACTATCAAACTATCATCATTTAATTTTTAATTATCGGATGCCAAATAAGTTGCTAGCAAACTGAAATATTGGCGCCTCTTTCTGCTTTTCCTAGAAGAAACTTGTCATGCTAATGAAAAAATGGATGTTTAGTATTTGCTTTTGTTGCCCCAATTTTTATACCAGAGAATGATATAGAACATTGCTTATTGCTTTCAAATAGTATTCCCAGTATATTTTAACTATAAGACAGGATAGGAAGTAAGTAAATTGAACACGAAGAATCGAACTCTATTAAAACATTGAAGAACGTTCGATGATTGTATTAAACATCAAAGTATAAGTATGTATATGGATTTACTGATATTGTATCTAGTATCTACTAAAAACTTAAGGACTACTTTCCTGACGTGTCGTTATGAATTTTGTGCTGTAACTACCAAACAGGAATAATGCATAACAACAAATAAATTATTGATGAATTTTGTATTTTTTACCACATTTAACTGCCGTGTATTTCATCGCATACTTTTATATAGAAGGGAGCTATTTATCAGAGAAAGTCAATAAAATGAAGTTTACAAAAATCTTAGTTTTCACACTTTTCTTGTCCTTTATTTTAACAGTAAAATCGTTTGAAGATTTTGGCAATGTACTGTCATCATTAACTAACTACATCAATGAAAACTGTTATTTTAAATTTTTTCTATTCAACCCGGAACATGTAACGAGCATGGATCTATCGATAGATATGGAGAATCTTAAAAAACCAATAACATTTTGTCGTGTGGAAAATCGTTCTTTACAACTTCAAAATTCCGAATGGCATAAGAACTTGGAACAAAAATACTTATTGCCATATAAAAATGACAGAAATTGTTTTGAAGAGATTTTTGTGTTCCCAAATGCGGCTGAGCACGATCCACATTTTACAGAGACTAAGTCGAAGTTAAACTCTAAAAAGGGTGCAGTAATACACATTGTGTTCCAAAATAAATTCCAGCAAGAAAAGAGTTCCTTGTACAAAAAGTTTCTAAGAGTTGCTGGTCATAGAAAATTTGATATCGGAGATGACAGTGTACTGTACAGCAGAGGGCCTCAGTTCAAAACGTACATATATTTCAGTGGAACGGAAATTGTTCGCTTCGTGTGTACTCGTTGCAACGGGCGTTATGATATTGTAAGAAAATTTGAAGAAGAACAACTGCTTTTGTCAAATCCTACATGCCCATTAAAAATGGACAGAATATACTATAGGAATTTGGTTACCGGTCTACGTTTAACTGTGAAATACGAAAATAAAAACCATAGAATTCAATACTCTGGAAAACCAATTAAGAACTTGGCTCTTTTGGATGGAACGTCTTTCTCTAGTCCTTATTCAGATTTTGGAACTGTACTATTGTCCATGTTAACTATGGACATGGCCAACACTACGGTAAATAATTTTATCGGGAAGCAACAAAGATCAGCATTAACACAAGTAGTCTCTTATATCAAACTGATGGTGGACGATGGTAATTACCGCATGGAACTACTGCACGGAAATGGCATATTGGATATTGTTCTGACAGAAGAGGACGACTATTACATCACATCTTGTGCCGTTCTAGAAGAAGGAATTTCCTTTAGAGGTTTTGTCAATCCGTACCAATTTTCAGCTTGGATGGTTGGTCTGTCTGTAATTGGTTTCTCTGTATTATTCGTGCATCTAGTTTTGTATTTCAAGAAGATTAAAGATATTCCCTTCGCACTGATTTGCTACGCTTATCTACTAGAAATAAGTTATTCTATCCCAAGCAAATATCAAAAGAAACTAATTTGGTTTCAAATTTTTACTGGACCTTTTCTTCTGATGGGAATTATACTCACAAATGGCTACAAAGGATTGGTGACAAACGAACTCACAGCACCTTGGCCAAAAAGACAGATTGAGTCATTAGAAGACATTGTGGATTATAATATTGAGTATTTCACTCGAATTAAATTAAACTCACTGGAGGATATGTTCTCACGCGATTTTGCTTTGAACTTGTCTCAAAAGCTGAACGGAATTTTGCCAGATGATCGAAAAGTAAAAATCGAGCCTGACAATAGGACATTAATAGAACAATGCCAAGCAAATAAACACAATTGCAAGCATCGCAGCTTTGAATTCGTTTATGTTCTCAAACAAATATCACAACAAAACGAATTAAAACCTAAGAAAAGAGAATTTTATGATAGTTTAGAGAGAAATCATAAATTTTATCAGGGATACTCAAATAAATCTGTACAGAAATGGCTGTCTCAGGGATATCTTAGATCTGCCTTCATTGGAAACACAGTTGAAATAACCCAGCTTTACAATGACGTCAATTGGAATAAGAATGAAAAAATAGTACCATCTGAAACTCTTTATAAACGTAAAATTAATGGCAACTACTTTAGGCGTAGCCAAGGGTTTATATTTTATGACGAGGTGACTTATTCAAGGCATTTAAATATGATCCCTATAATTAGACCTTATCTCAGAAATAGACTCACGAGTATAGTTCAAGCTGGATTGTATGACCATGTAAAATATTTTACGCATAATAAAGGCTACGTCGAATGTAGACATTGTTTTCAGAACACATTTCACCCAATGCCCCTGAAATTTGAAAAATCAAATATAACTGCAATTTTCTATGTCTGTCTGGCCCTTGTAGGCATTTATGTACTCACCTTTTCCGTCGAATGCAGATGGAAACTTGCTATAACAATAAAAAAGTTTCTTTGCTTTGTACAAGTCAAGCTTTGCTCTGTACAAGTGAAAAATCTAATTTCAAGATGCCTACCTATTAAACATTGCCAGCCACCACCGACAATCACTATTACTATGGTTTCTTCAAGCAAAGCCAAAGAAAGGCCTTAAAAAGTTAAGAATATAATTTTAAAATCTGATATAATATGACAGAAACTCAAAACAAACAAGCATTATCAATCATAATTTTTAATTTTCACGCTGTACCTTGCCAACATATAGCAATAAAGGTAACTATACTAATATTTGTGCTTTGTTAAATATCGTAACTTTTGATTATAAAATGCATAAATAAATTACGATGAGTACTGAGCGTTTCTTATTGCTGTATTTCTCTTTTTTACTGCATTTTTACTACTTAAAGCTTAATCCTTAAATGCTTTTCCAGAGTATTCAATTCTATATGGTTTCCATTTTCATTTTCCAAAGTTAATCTCAGACCAGAAACTAATTTTTTCTAAATGAATTTCCTGGTATAACTTGACAAGAAATATACTGCAAGCTCAATGCTTCATGTATTAAGGAGAAAATGAATAAAAGCATCATTAATTTGTAGTCATGACCTAATACTCCTCACGAATATTTAGAATATAGAATGCGAATACTATATGGACATCAGGAAGACACGCCAGATCTTAATCAAGTTTTTAATATCAACTGTTAAATTGGAAATAGGTTGATCTTTGTCTTTTGATAATCATATATATTTTAAACCATATTATATGTTAATAAGAATTAATATTTGAGATCGATTAGCTTTATGAGTCTGGCACTGTTTTTACAACCTAATAGTTATGTCTCAAAGTAATTCGGTAAAACATCCAAGCGTTCTTGACAACAGAAGCAAATAGAACATCTTTAAATTAAATATTGGTGTAGTTCCCCCACCGCCAAACAAATTTTAGATTATCATTATAACAAACTATTACAACAGTAGTATAAAACACAATTACATTAATAATACTCTAACGACATTAACTTTATATAGCTGAAGTCAATTCTAAAGTTAAATTGACATTTCTTACCTCCCATAAGGAAATTTATACTTGAAGTGTCATTCAAAGGTTTGTTTGGTGGATACATTGAACTAACATTGGATAAAAAGATGTTCTATTTGCTTTTGTTGTCCTGAATTCTTAGAATATTTTTGTATTTGGATAGATTCCTGAGACAGTCATAGTCATGAGACGTACCAGTAAATTTAAAAGAAAGACATGCTAGACTTGTACTTAACAAATGAAGTAGAGTATAACTAACCGGAATATAAATTCCCAGTGGAACATTTGAAAATGTATACTAATGTTTAGTCCATATACAAATAGATGATTCTCTATCGACCAAAGTATAAATTAAATATTAACAGATTCCTACTAAATCATACTGTCTAGCGTGTCTGGTGTTCATGTCGTATTATAAATAGCACAGAAAAATTAATACTTAGAAATTATTACTAGCTGGTGACTGCAAATTCTTAAAGTTTAATAAACTGCTGTGAAAAGTCCCATTTAAACACGAAATCTAAAAGCACTAACTATCCGCCGTTAATTCTTACATCTTGTCAATTCTCTATTTTCCGTTTATTAAAATATTTCATTAATTTACTATATTTACAACGGTTTGCATTAAAATGATGTTTTCAAAAAGTTTTAGTTTTTTATTTTTCTTAATCCTTGTCATGTCTGCAAAATCGTTAGAAAATTTTGGAAGTGTATTTTCAACGTTGACGAATTACATAAACGAAAATTGTTATTTTAGGTTTTTTCTATACAATGCAAAACATGTAATGAGCAAGGAATTAGTAAGGGACATGGAGAATCTGAAGAAACCAATAACATTTACTCGTATGGATAATGAAGTCAACTCATCCACCTCGTCTGCATCTCATAGTCATTTGGAACGTGAATATTTCCCTCCATCCTTTGGGAACGTATCCTACAAAAATAGTTTTAATTGTTTTGAAATGGTTTTTGTGTTTCCAAATGAATACGAATATTTTAGTAATTTGAAAGAGCTTGATGATATTACAAAATGTTCATCTATTCACATTGTGTTTGAGAATAAATTCTTGGCAGAAGAAAGTTCTTTGTATAAAAGAATGTTTTGGGTCGCAGGTCAACAGCAAAATGAATCGGTAGACTTGGAGCTATACGGTAAAGGTACTCGGGTGAAAACCTTTATCCATTTCAGTGGAAGTCAAACTATTCGGTTCTTGTGTCCAAAGTGTGACAAGACTACTGTAGTCGATCAGAGGAACATTTTTTTATCCCCCAAACCAACACTGCAATTAGTTTTCTATAACGACGTACGAAAAATTGACGACCTTTCTCTGTCAAGTCATTGGAATCTATTTCAAATAGACAAAATTTACTACAAACATTTTGTGATGGATTTGTTTCTACATTTGGGATTTAGTGTAAAGCATAAGAATGACTACTGTGGAAAACCAATCAAGAACTTGGCTCTTCTGGATGGAACTTCTTTCTCCAGTAAGTACTCAGATATGGACACTGTCCTTTTGTCCATGCTGACTCTGGATATGCCCAACGCTACAATTGCCAACCACCGTATCCTGGATTATTACCAAATTCAGACTTGTAAAGAAAATGGGAGAGATCATAATGACGAATTGACTCAAACTCTTGCGCATGCCAAGTTGTTGGAAAAAGATTATGGAATTTCTCTACAAGATGTGCAAGTAACTGGCGATGACCTAATTGTAAATATTGTTTTGACAGAAGAGGACGAGTATTACATCACATCTTGTGCCGTCTTAGAAGAAGGAATTTCCTTTAGAGGTTTTATCAATCCATACCAATTTTCAGCTTGGATGGTTGGTCTGACTGTAATTGGTTTCTCCGTATTTTTTGTGCACCTGGTTTTGTATTTCAAGAAGATTAAGGACATTCCCTTCGCACTGATTTGCTATGCATATCTACTTGAGATAAGTTATTCTATCCCAAATAAATATCTTAAGAAATTAATTTGGTTTCACATTTTTACTGGACCTTTTCTTCTGATGGGAATTATACTCACAAATGCCTACAAAGGATTGGTGACAAACGAACTCACAGCGCCTTGGCCAAAAAGACAGATTGAGTCATTAGAAGACATTGTGGATTATAACATTGGGTATTTCAGTCACATTAAAGGCAACCCCGAGACTGATATTTCAATGCAGAATAGCTATGTCAAGTGGATGCCAAAAAAGTTTCAAAAAGGAAGAACGGAGCCTGATAACAGGACAGAAATAGAACAATGCCAAGACAATAAATATGGATGCAAGGATCGCCTTTTCACACTAGTTACGTTCTTGAAAACAATATCAAAACTAAATACATTAAAACCTGCTCTAAGAAAATTATATGAAAAAATTGAAAAAAATCATAAATTTTACCCTCAATTTCAAAATGTATCTCTACAAAGATGGTTATCTCAATGCCATCAAAAGTCTGTCTTCATTGGGAACAACGAGGAAATTAGCGAGCTGTACAATGACAGACTATGGTGGGAAGAGGAAAAAATAAAACCTTCTAATTCCCTTTATAAACGAAGGATAAATACACCCCAATTCAAGGACAGCGAAGGATTGGTGTTTTGCGATGTGCGTTCCTTTTCACGTTTGAAATTGACTCCCATAATTAGACCTTACCTCAAAAGTAGACTCATGAGTATAGTTCAGGCTGGATTGTATGACCATGTGAAATATTTTACTTACAATAAAGATTATGTCGAATGTAGACATTGTTTTCAGAATACATTTCACCCAATGCCCCTGAAATTTGAAAAATCAAATATAACGGCCATATTCTATGTATGTTTGGCCCTTGTAGGCATTTATGTACTCACCTTTTCCGTCGAATGCAGATGGAAACTTGTTATAATAATAAAAAAGTTTCTTTGCTTTGTACAAGTACAAGTGAAGCTTTGCTCTGTACAAGTGAAGCTTTGCTCTGTACAAGTGAAGCTTTGCTCTGTACAAGTGAAAAATCTAATTTCAAGATACCTACCTATTAAACATTGCCAGCCACCACCGACAATCACTATTACTATGGTTTCAAGCAAAGCCAAAGAAAGGTCTTAAAAAGTTAAGAATATAATTTTAAAATCTGATATAATATGACAGAAACTCAAAATAAACAAGCATTATCAATCATAATTTTTAATTTTCACGCTGTACCTTGCCAACATATAGCAATAAAGGTAACTATACTAATATTTGTGCTTTGTTAAATATCGTAATTTGTCTTAATTTTTGATTATAGAATTCATAAATAAATTACGCTGAGTACTGAGCGTCCCTTCTGTAAACATTGAGATAACAATGTAATTATGAACTGAAATCGGATATTCTTGCATTGCACAACGGTAAGAGTTTTAATATAATTTGTTGAACATGTCAGTTTTGAAAATTATAATTGTGGATTAGTTCGATAGCTCGCTGTTATTTTACCTTTTCCTTTATCTACTTTTTGCTCAAAAATCACAGTTACCTTACATCGATACATTTTATTTAGAGTAAAGGGCAATCTCTGAAAAAACATTCTTAAATTCAACAAAGTCAAAATGAAAAATGTGAACTAGAATTTACCTAAGTTACATTACAAATTACAAATGATCACCATGCCTAATATTCTATAGACAAGTTACTTTTGCACATCTCTGTAGTTACATTGATTTTTTATTTTTACTCCATCTTCCACCTATTTATTTGTAGTAGAGATACTTTCGTTTACTAAATAATTCCCAGAAAGTCAAGATTTGCAGAAATTGTATTAATAGATACACTACCAGAACCAGTTTATGATGCAATGTACTTACTGGTACATATTATATTTGGTTACAGTAAAACACAGAAGAGCCAGTAACATAAACATGGATTTATTAAATAACAAGCAGACAAACTGATATTCTTATGGTTGATAATGAAACAAGAGCATTGATTTCATTTATCTAGAAGGGTAATCTCATGCAGGCAACGAGTTTTAATGCCAAGCCGGACCATCTGGAATAGGAAACTATCACTCACTCATGTTACATTTATTATAGGGACCTACGCAATGAGATGCTCAAGCAATTGTTTTATTCAATTAAATATTGCATAAGTATGGTGATCAGTTCATTAATAATCCTAATGCAAGTGTTCACGTTTTTTTCTTTTGTTCCTTATTCTAGAATAAATTATTCATTATTATTATCCATTCATGCCTACCTTGTGTAAGAGAGAAGACGCATTTGGTCTCAAGCTCCGATTGAGAGAAGATGATGTTTACTTATCTCCTTCTCGTCGCCATTTTTCCCCTGGCACTCGCCAACTCACCGGTCGAGAGCAGCACGACAAATACCTCTTCTCAAACAAATTCAACACAATTTACAACTCCTGTTAGTTTTCGAAATTTATTATTCAAATAGTATTACTTATTACATAATTTGTAAGACACAGCTACTTAATTAAGAAAACAGTAATTTAATTAAATTGATTTATATTGACAGGGAAATCTGCGTCAAGATGTAGATGAAGATCCGCTGGGAGGAGGCATAGAGGGGCTGTCCTTTGCTAATAGTGTGCTCAAACAACTCGTGTCACTACTTGGCTCTATCGCCAACCAAGGTGCGAGTCAAAATGCAAATAAAGAAAAAACTACAGATGAGTCTGTCGTAGTCGTGTCAAAATAAATTATTCCTTTTTAAGTAATTATATACATAAACAACAGTAAAACTGAGAAATAAAAACAAAGTTAAATTCACTCAAAAAGAAGGGTTTTCCTAAATAATTTAAATAGTTTAAGTTTAAACCATAATATTATTATAATATGCATGGTTTTGTGATGTTTTGCATTACTCTATTTCCATACAGCTAAAATGATATAGAAAATGTGCTCCTATAAGCTATACCCTGAGTCTACAATTGAGATTTTGAAAATAAAAATTGTTAACATTAAAAATTATTATTAAATAATAATTTTTAAATCTAATTTTAACGATTCGAGCAGATGATATGAGCACTGTGCATGATCAATGTAATGAAAGCCTTAATTTACTATAATACTATGTATTATTTACTCCCTCTCCCCACCTTTTTGACAGCACCAATATACTGATGTTATTTTAACAAGTGCCACGCCACCGTTGACGCTATACGACATTGGGGCTTGATGGAATGAATTGGTAAACTAGTTCTTCGCAGACTTTCAGCTGTCAGAAACGTGGGGCAGCGTAGATTTTTTGTGATGGAGAACTATAACCACGCTAGAAATAATGTTGACCCATAATAAATATAATAAGTAGCATAGTACAAATAGCAGTGACAAATAAATATTTAATGCACGAATTTTCATATAATTTCATTATTAGAGGAATTTCAAATCCGGACACCAAGGGAATGGAATGAAAATGTCATTCTTATGTTGTAGCAGCAGGGGTTGTAGTAGTTGGTGTTGTGGTCCCGGCAGTAGTGGTTCCGGCAGTTGTTGTTGCGGCGGTGGTAGTCGCAGCCCCTCCAACCGGAATAAAAGGCAGAGGAATGAAGAACGGCTTGAAAAATGCTAAATTACAAAAAAAGTCATTTGAATAATTCTACAAGCGTAAAAGTTAACGTTATAAACAATGAAATCTATATTGCATTTAATTCATAAACGTTGATAATTTCAACAAGATTTTTCTAAGCTGATGAATAATACATTTTGCTACTCTAATTACATAATTCATTAAAGACAACGTCCTCGAACATTCAATAATTTGAAAATAAAATTCATAAAACAAATTAATGCTTATGCATAATATCTGTATTTACGATAGTAGCTATTTAAAAAAAATACTATTTCTCCTAAAATTCAGCATGTAGGCTGTGAGTAAATTAAATCACTTATAATTCGAACAATAAAAATGAATTTAATAGCCATTTCCTTATGTTGACATTATAGTTAGAGGAATTAACGAATTAACTTTTAAAATGTAGTTAGTACTGAAAACGTGAATATACTAATTTTTAAAGAAAATATTTTTGACTTCCTGTTATTTTTTCCATGCAAATTATCATTTTATGATAATTTCTTTCGTAATAAAAATAGTCGAAATTTAAATTAATAACGACAATAATTATTCGAAGTCTCTTTCGAAAACGAACAAAGAGGTAACCTATCTCGGAATTCCCTACTCGAGTGCAACCATACGGCATCGCATGTTACACGTTAAACTTGAACTTCAATCTATGGCTTCATACTTGTAAAAGGTGTAACTTTCGCAGGTATGATTAAGCCTTGACATGGCAAACTGAGAATTAATTTGACTTACGGAAAAAGAATTTATCCTCAGGAGCGACTCCTGCTGTTTCTGCTTCCTATAAAATTTCACATTAATTATCCAATCAGTAATCTGTGAATGCGAACAAATATATTTTTCTATTTAGTTAAAAAGTACCTCTCGGAGAGCTGGCAGACCTTGCACAGTTGCAATAAGTGCAACAGCGATAAAAAGCATTAGCTTCAGCATACTGATATCTTCCCTCTTGGAGTGAGTAAGTTGAAGTAATTGCAACTATCAGAAGTCAATGATAGCAATGAGTCGATCCCCAATCCATTTATATAGTGAGTTTCTTAAATCCGGTATCTGTATTATTCAATAGGTGTTATTATTTGTCTATTCACTATGACAGGACTATTTTGCATGATTTCGTTTAGACAGATTCCCTTTAATTGCATACACAGGCTATAAAAACATTCTTAGTAATCATTTTTCCATGAAACCGCGAACAGACTGTTGAATCAAACATTATTAGTTTTGTGGCTAGAATGTTTGCTGTACAATCGGTCGAATATTTTACATTTATTTGATAGATCTGTATCTGTATTAACTGGTAAGCTAACTTAATATTCTTGTAAATCATTAAAGGTTGCGAATTAAAGTTTATGGCACACACAGGAATTTTGTATGGCAATAAATTTTAGTAAACAGTCGTAATTTGTATGGTGTGTTATAAAAAACCGTGTCAATTTTTCTGGTAGTTAAGGTAATAATGTATGGTACTTGTACTAAGAGTAGTGCGACACAAAGAATGGTGGACCCGATGACCCGACATAAAAAATGTAAATATTTCGTCATTGCAAGTAAATAATTTTTATTTGTATGCATTAGAAAATTAAGAAAATGAAATTAGGTAAACAAGCTAAATTAGGCAATGTAAATTCAATAATCCAGTAAATGAAGCAGTAGATAATGATAAGTTATTAAAGTTAAAGTAAAGTTATTGTCTTGAGGTCGTGTCAGTTTCTTTGGCCGGCCTCTTTTTATTCGCTGTCCGATATAGGTATGGCTTTATGGCTTTAGCTGCATCTGATATAACCTCTTTGTTATCATCCAGGAACGGAGGAGAGCGGCTGGATTTTTGATATCGTTGCTTTAAATGCATTAAAAAAATCAAATTCTCGAAAAATTGAGTCAGTTTTAGTTTTTGTAAAACGTTGATGCTTTTGTATCATTTAAAGCAGAGATATCAAGAATCTAGGCTCTCTCCCCCGTTCCTGAACAATCCAGAATTTCAAAAACAGTCCCATAAAAATCGAACTTATTCTTCGGGAGGAATTAAGCCAGATGTAAAACACTTTTTAACATGCATTTTGGTACTCCGATTTGGTTGCTGGTTACTATGCAGGCGCAAAATATGATCTTAACCTTACCTTACCCTCTTTAGTTACCCTTGGTACTCTTATTAGTACCACACATTATTCCCTTAACTACTAGAAAAATTCACACGGTTTTCTATAACACACCATACAAATTCCGACTGTTTACTAATATTTCTTGCCATACAAAATTCCTGTGTGTGCCATAAGAATTCCTTTATTAAATAAACCTATCCATTTGACATAAAAGAGCAAAATCCGCTCAATAGAATTGCTGCAGACGTTAAAATTGCGATTACGTAAAATATCTAACGTGAAAATGTGAACATCACAATTAACAGATACCATCTGCAATCTTATTTTTGTAACGGGCTTTTGTTGCCAATTGCGGTAAAAAAAAGTAACAGTACATCAAATTTGAATGGGCATTTATAAAAGATTATTTGATGAAAGTTAAAATGCCTAGAATTTATTATTTTCTATATTCAGCATCCTATTTCTCCTTCTCCCTTATTGGTACATTTACCTTTTCCAGACGTAACCTCAACAACCTTGACTCTCTAACCCTTACTACGAAACCGTTCCAATTAAATTAGGTATTACTATTAATAGATAAATAACAAGTTTCAACAGAAAGGATGTTATGGGTGTTTTATTTAAATGACGTAGGCATCTGTCATACTGATTATATATTTATTGTTAACTCACTTTACATTGTTAATTTTTATTCTGACTTAATGTGCAAGTGTAGATATATAAATAATATTTCTTTCGTCATATTTTTTAATTGACATCAACAACTTTTGACGTGGAAAAAACTAGAGACTACTACCTACAGATTTACCCTTAGTACATATTATAACACAATACTAAATCACAAGTTATTACATATCAAATATTATATATAACAGTCAATTTATCAATACTGGTTGTGGTTACTAAACTCACAAACTTACATTACTGAATTAAATACTCAAATACAAGCTAAAATTAATTAGAATTAGTCTTAGAGGACATTTTCATATTAGTTCAGGTACTTAATTTTAAAAACAGGATTCAATTAAGGGCACAACATAAATTGTGGTGTACATTTCACTTCCAATGATAACAAATTGGAGTACTTTAAGGCGTTTCGATTGGCCTAGGCACTATAGAGCATTTGAAAAATAAAAAATGTTAAAATACATGTAAATGTTAAATTGCGGTTTAGAATGGCTTTGTTTTGTGACAAGTTTGCGATTTATTCAAAGCTAGTTGGAAGTAAAATTATAGAACTAGGAAGTCTCGAATTCCAAAAATATGTAATAATCTCCATATCTTGCAGTACCATAGGAAGAATTTCCATCTGGTGAATAGCAGTGGAAATCGTCAATACTAATGACTTTAGGGTAACAATCATCAATTTTGTTGTCGTTTTTTGAAGGTACTCCAAACAATGACACAAGAAACGAGTGCATTATCATTTTCTCGACATTTTCCCGTCCATATTGCCAGGTTTTTATTTCGAAAGTATCCTTCTGATCTTCTGAAGATGTATCTATTAAATATTGGGTGTTAATTAGAATATCAACTTCGACATTTTTGAATGCATCGACAAGAGAAATGCGAGAAAATATTTTTGGTTCGATATCCCCTGATGAACAATGAGTTCCTTGCAATACCATTTCTTCAAACTCCTTCCGTGTAGAAAAATTGGAAGCTTTAACCATATGTGCATCAAAATTCCAATCTCCATGTCCTTTTATTGACATTTTATTAGTGATAACCATGTCTCCGTCGGCTTTTCCATTCATCGATTCTTCTTCATCCGGATATGGGGCTTTGTTGTTTATTTTGGTGACCCTGTTGGAAGCACTGATGATTCTAGGTAATGCATAGCGGAGTTTCCGGCCAAATCTTCGTGTATTTACTATACGATTTATGTAAACATTTTCTTCTCTTGTTTCCAATTTTTGTTGTCCTGGTTCCTTCATTAGCTCCATGTTTGTGGAGTCTATTAAAATATAATTAGTTAAGGGTGATTACATTCTAATGTCTGTACCAGTGATTAGCTATAAATATTTTATTATCCCAAAAATAAATTTAAAAAAAATGTATTGAAAATGAAAAGTTACTATTTAAGGTAAAAGATTTTTTGAAAAATGTTTGAGACTAGAGTAAGGGATTATGGATTATAATATCATATCCAAAATATGGCATGAAGTATTTTTCCAAACAATTTGTAAGGCAGCTTTTCTTCTACAAAGCAGTGTTAATAAAGAGGTACATTTTCAAAATTAATTTAACAAATCCTCATCCTGTGCCATATTAATGAATGATGAAAACAAATTGAGCCCATGGAATAATCTGTCCAATATGTGTTGGTAGTCAGACACTTCTATATGGCAATGGTACAGCACCTGTATAAATATTTTTACCTTTCAGTCAAGATTCTTGCTTTAAATAAATAAATAAATAAATGGGCTTAATTATATTTAATTAATTGTATTGAGTTAGTGAGTTATAAAATTATTACCATTAACGATGGAAATTACAATTCCCAATTGTTTCAATTTCTAATGACGTTTTAGCCGACTGACTCAAAGATTGTTTAAATATTCGTCATAAATCATTACGACCGAGCATTTTTCGCGATTTATAGAACTACTTAGTATACTTATTAACTACAGACAATCATTTTCAACTGCTCTTGCTCACTCATTTCAACAACCACTATCTACTCACATAAAACAGTCTCATCACCATCATTGTCTCATTTCATTTCGTGTGTCATTTCGGTATATTGTGGGCCCAGCTCAACGTCTAAGTACAGGGCAAGACAGGATCCATTATCGTCATGCAAACAGTAAAATTATTGACTTTTGTCGAAGTCAGAGCTGTCCGCCGTAAGGCCTATGTTAAATTGAAAACAACGTATGTGAGGCTGTCACAACGTCCTGCCCTGTGAGAAAGTCATTTTGGATATCATCTCTAGGCTGTTTCCATAGGGGTGTGAAAAACAGATCAAATTGGTCAAAGTTTATCAATTTAATCTGTTTTTTACACCCCTATGGAAACAGCCTAGAGATGATATCCAAAATGACTTTCTCACAGGGCAGGACGTTGTGACAGCCTCACATACGTTGTTTTCAATTTAACATAGGCCTTACGGCGGACAGCTCTGACTTCGACAAAAGTCAATAATTTTACTGTTTGCATGACGATAATGGATCCTGTCTTGCCCTGTACTTAGACGTTGAGCTGGGCCCACAATACATACACATACACTAAATTAAATACACTTTTGACTGGACACTGTGGCCTTGTTCCCGTTGTGGCTTGTGAACAGACTCATAGCAATGTTTTGTAAACTCATGATTTCTCAACTTGCCTCGCATTGGCATTACTGTAACGGTAAGAATAATAATATTAATACGATTGATTGAGACTGCACTACTGCACTATGTGGGTGCTGAATGCTGCTGATACACATTTCACATTACAAACTCACAGTGTCACCTCTCTAGCTTATAGTTTCAGTCTCATAGAATGTGATATTGCAGTCGCAGCAAACAGCACTCACGACTCACATACTGCACCGTCTCAATCAATCGTATTAATATTACTATACTTACAAATGAAATACTTGTCAATGCGAGGCAAGTTGAGAAATCATGAATTACAGTTACAGTTAAGTAGTTAGTAGTTAGTACTATCAATGCACCAATGCGAGGCAAGTTGAGAAATTGTGACATGCAGTTCATAGTACTTAGTTAGTACAATCAATGTATCAATGCGAAGCAAGTTGAGAATTTATGACGTACAGTTTACAGTACTTAGTACTATCAAGTTACTATTGCGAGGCAAGTTGAGAAATCGTGACTTACAGTTTATAGTATTTAGTTAGTACTATCAATGTATCATAGTCCTTGTACACTAACATTAGTACATCTTTCAACTGCACTGATTGCTGACATTAACAATTCGTATTCACTAATTACATTTATCCATTACGATATTTGCAAACCTTAATTCGACCATACTTTTGAGAATTTGTAGGAATGCCAATATAAAAAAAGAAAAAAATATTCCGTATCACCTTGTTTGGCTTCAAATTGAGAGTTAATTATTTTATTAAAGCATTTTCAGCATTGGTGTATGGTGTAATTATTTTTAATACCAAAATAAATTTTAACCACAGATTGTTGGCAATTAGTAATTATACTACTTATCATTAGTTTAAGATACTTAAGAAGATACAGACTTTTAAAATATTTTAAAAATATTGTTGTAAATATTTAAAATATATAATAAGTTTTTCTTAAACTGACAATATTATAAATAACGAAAATCGACCAAAGTGGAGTGGGATACGTATCTCAAAGTATACTACAGCTCAATTGTTAAACATTTTCCGTGTAAAATGTCCCAGGCAAGTATCTATATAATATTTCTAAGTGAACTGAGAGGTTATGACACCTTTGTTTATAAGAAGATTCACACAGAGTTCGGAGTAGGGATTTACATGAAAAGGCGGGTGAGTTGTACAGTATATTATTTAGTAATATAGATGTATAGAGAGAGCAGAACTTACTTTATACGCAAAATCACATTCCAGGTATTTAATAAATCTAAAGTGGCATAACCTGACAGCGATTAATTTACTGTTGCGTGTAAATAAACCATGATGAATACTAGATAGGTTAATAATAACTTTAAAAAGACTTTGATGTGGTAGTAGTAAATACTGGGATATCCAAACCAGTTACAGAATCCTTATTTAAAATGTAGATTACAATTGTTACTATCAAGACGATAACTACTGGCGTTAAGCATAGCAACGTTGGTCCATATGAGTTCCAGAATTTACTTCCACGCATGGATACATCCATCTGCAAAGAAACCGAGCATAAATAATAATATAACATTTTTCTTCAACAAGTACAATTTGTCATTGTCACACTTTAGTAACTATTATCTCATATTTTATACATCGCACAATATGACTATATTAAACTATGAAATCCTCAATTAATACTAGATGTTGGTATTTAAATTGAAATTTAATTTTACATGTAATATTGCTGCTCCTAATAATAGCGCTTTAAATTCACTTGGCATTTTAACATGGAACTGGAGTCCGTGCATCGATTTGCTATTCGAATCCTTCAGACACATAAAACCAAATTTCGCCGAGAGTTTTCCCGTCTTTCCTTCAGAGAAATCGTAAACATACCAGCATTCTGTGTTATTACCTTTTGCAGTACGTCTTATTTGCCATATTGTTTGATTTTCTGCATTTTTAATATAATTTCCTTTAACTGAGCCAATGAAATCGTTGCCAACATTTATGTCCAAACTGCTCTGCAATACACAACATAGAATTTCATTAATTTACATTGCGATTTTTTATCTATTAAAAATGAAGATAAAATTACTGCTGGAGTATCAATTTCCATGATTGTATGTCCAAATAGATTTTTGCACAATCTGAGAGGCTTTGTATAAGCAGATGGAAGATCCATACATTGTCTAAAACAATTGAACATGGGCTTAAATCCATTGTAAATTCTATCAGCATCCCACGTAAATCGAAACAAACGTTCTCCATCCGAATTAAGGACGTAATAATTACATAGCGCTTTGTAAACTCCAATTTTTCCTATACAATTTAATTTAATAATTTTAATGCATTATTTTGTTGTATTTGGCGAACTGGCCCAAGGAAAACTGCCACCTTAGCATGGGGATTTAACATGATTAGATTAAGTGCATTGGAACCAGTTGTCCTTATTGGCCACTTATCATGGGTCCAGTTTTCGCCTAAATATATCGTTATGGTTTTCAATTTTTATAGAATAATGACGCACCTGGTGACCCAATTGGTTGGAATATGAGTTTGTTCACTTTTCCTAAAGATTCGTAAAATTGTAGTTTTCTCTCAGCCTCTACACCAAACCGTTATTACATTAATGCAATATTTTTGCAGAATTCTATGTTAATGTTATATAATTACATTGCATTTGGAATTGAGATTATAATAATGAATACAATTAATATTAATACTGAAAGACATTAATAGTATACTTTACGTTTAACTTCTAATTATAAATTTTCTACTATGAATATTTTCATTACTTGATCCCTTCATCACTGTATTAAGATTATAAAAGCATTCATCAATAGAACGTTTTATTTCTGCTTCGGTCAGAGGTTTCGTAACTTGCTCTTTGACATGTGAGTTTCCACTTTGTTCAAGTCCGTTGAGAAAATGTATATACGCATCGTCATTCTTATCCAATAATGTGGTACACAGATCTACACATTTGTCGTAGTCACTAGGATGACTTATCTAGATGTTTAGTTAATACATTTGCAAATACATTACTTTTGAATTAGATATAATTATTTTAATGATATTGTTTGCTACTTACAATATTGTCCCTTTCCCTGATTTCAATTGCACTTACAGAGAGCAAATAAACCAATAATTTTGGTAAATTGCCAGTATTTTCGGCAATATACGGCAGTTGACAAAGAATTTGCTTTTTCGAATTAGGATGCATGTTTCTTACTTACCAATACTGTTTGTTTATCAAGGTGCGGGACAGAACAAAACTTTCAACCAAATACAACCTTGTATACTCTCTGGTTTATCTTATCTCAAAATTTGCACAATAGAAATGGAATGAATTGTTTTCATTTTGTTGATTCCCCAAAACTTCCTCAATGACCTCGATTTATTTTCTCCATTCCTTCATTTTGTCTGATAATAATTCAATTTATAATAATAATATGCGGCTTGTTATAAGCAGTAAAAAGTTCTTTCAATTGCAGAGCATAAATTATATAGTGCAATACCTATGCAGGGTACTAAATCGCCACTTTGAGCTGGTTTGATTGATTTTCCCAACACATTTCAGTGGACTCAAACATTGTACATTATTCATCAGATATTAAAAAATCCTTACATTTAAAATTTTCTGAATAGATAATCGTGGTGATTAATATAATTAGGTAAAAAAAATTAATGTTTTTAAACATCGCATTAATTAATTATTATATACGAATGTGGCAATTCTCACAATTCAATCCTATATAATATATTATACATATTAACGAGCTTATTAAAACGATCCAATATATCTCAATCGACGCAATCAATCATAGTAAAAATGTGATATGCATGCTACTTGTTCTGTGCGATGTTACCAGTGCATAATAATTACCATTCAGGATAATACTAATAATATGCGTCTTTTAGCTTTACTTAGCTATAATAATGATAGTAATGTATCACTATATATAAAATTATTTTGATGTTACGCGTTTGCCTGAACGTATCGCTTAATTTGCATACTACAAAACAAGAAAGCACCACAAAGACGTTAATTAATAGTTATTAAAGGATGTGGTCAATGGGAATTCCGTGCGCTAAGTGAACTCAACGGTAATTCTATTTCTTAGAAAATTATTACAGAGTAATACAATTTTGTTTGTAGCATCCTAATAGACTGCAGCGAATTAGTGATAATAATTATTATTAATTATGCAATAAGGATGTGGATGTGGTAATTCAAGGGAATTTTCAAACTCACGTTTCTTGCTTTTAACAAACTTTCATAGGTGGGTCGAAAGCATGGAAAGATTAAATCAATGGAATTCAAAACCAAAATGTAAAAAAATTGCATTTAAAAACTGAAAATAACAAAATTAAAATACTTTAATTATGATTTTTTAACAAAAGAAGATGCGTATTTTCTGCTCTCCTACGTGTGTTGCTAAATAAATCGCAAATGATTATACGGAGAAATAAATGAATGCAAACTTAAATAATATGGTGCAACGGTAAATATTTATTTGTGACACATGCATTGAGTGTGAGTTGGTGGCAGATAAAGACAAAATTATTGAAACATTAAAGGTATTTATTAAACATGCTTTAAGTTAAAGCAATAGAAATGAATATTCTATTTAGATGATCATCTTTCCAACGCCTATGGGTATTTACCATTTACGCAAGTCTCTGGCAATCCTCCTGGAGAGATTCTCTGCCATTTCCAGAGCCTTTTCCATAATTTCAAATGTCAGCAGTGTTGTAGCATAGTAAATACCATTTCTTCCTTGAATGGCATCAAATTTTTTGTAAAATCCGTTTTGAAGACTCGTAGTGTTAACGTGAGGAAAATATTCTGGATTTTTCATGTCCAAGATTTCAGACTTTCCACGGCCATGCTTGTCTACCTTGCGAAGGGAGTCTTCCAAATTATTTCGTAACTGTTGCATTTCAGTAGGAGTGGCCACAGAATGGAAATCTCCTCGAATCCAGGAATAGGAGCTGTAAATGTGTTGGCGTTTCTAAAATCAAAAACAAGATAATAATATACATCACATCAAAATCTAATAAAATTAAATGCTAATTGTAAATGCAAAACCGAAGATGTAATTTATAATTTAAAGCAAAACTTACTCCATGAATACTTTGTCTAAGAAAAGCAGTAGCTTCTCCAATGCCCTTAGGTCCACTCAGGACTGGATTTTGAGGGTAAGTAGGAGGGAGGGCTTCGACGTACATGCTATGGCTCCAACTTGGGATGCTCAATGCAGCTGAAGTGTACTTATGAATTTTGACTTGTTCCAATACTTGCCATTCTTCTTTTTCCAACTGCATAATCTTTTGAATATTCGGGAGCAAAGGTGGAAATGCTAGGACGATCTTGGAGCATTTTTTACTTCGGCCACCTCTGAAATGGATAGTTTGGCCCCTATCTCCTCTTTGGATGTGTTTGACTTCGTATTTCAAGTAAACTGGTTTAGATAATTTGCTAGCAATCTTTTCAATCAGTTTGTCAAGACCTTCTTTGACATAGAAGAAAGATGGTACATCTGGATTAACGAGAGTAGTCATTTTATACTTGTCCAGCAGTTGCATCACGTAAAGAGCAGGAACATCTTCCAAGTCGCCATAGCCTTGAGTTGTGATCAACATTGTGATAATCGGCCGCAAAGTCTGTAAATTATTATTATCTAACCATTTCTTCATCGAGACGAAGAGATTAGGGGAAGTTTTCAAATATCCGTAGGACAAATCGGTCAAAGATCGGTCTTCAATTATTTTCAGGTAATTCTTTACGCCAGCCCCAATTTGCATTATTTGTTCTTTAGTAGGATTTATAATTTGCTTGGGCTCCATATTCTCAATGGAGTATCCCCATCGGTCCTTTTCGTTGAAATCTTGTCTGCCGAATTTGAACTCATTGATGAAATTAATAATTCTTTCGCTGACAGGGCTGATCAGCAAGGGACACATGTCAACCTGAACTTGATCTCCTAGTCGAAAAGTCTTCACCTTACCTCCCACCTTAGATTCTTTCTCGAAAACCTCTACATTATGGCCCAGTTTCTCTAACTGCAATGCGATTCCTATTCCGCTAAAACCGCCACCTACAACGCAGACAGGTAACGTAGAACTTGTCCTTCGATTTCCATTTTGACGGGGTCTTCTGTTTACTATTAAAAATTATTCGTAAAGAATTAAATATTGAAATCAAAATGATAAAAAATTTCGTCATTTTTTGACACTTACTTCTCCAATTAGACGATTCATCCTCGTCTGCATGCACTATTGACAAAATCAAGGAAAAAACGACAAATGTTGCAATGCTTGGATGGATCATCTTGAACAAATAGAGGATGTCAATCGAATAGTCAGGCAGCCAGGTTTATACATGCTTTATATATTATTAATATATCCTGTTATTATCAAGAAGTTACTGTCTAAAACTAATTATTAATTGGTTAATAACATTCATAATATATATGAGGATTCAGTTTTTTGTGGTTATTATTAGGTATTATAAAGTGGAAAGCCACAGGAATACAGGAAAAATAATTATTCCAGCAACTATGGCTTGCAGACTGATTAAAACTACTTGGTGGTTATTGTACTACATAATTGCAAATACAGTATAATTCCATTTAAATTCCACACAGTGATTACCATTTTTAATGGTCAGGTAAAAAATATAATAGACACTTTTGTAGTAATATACAGCTAAGGTAATTGTAATACCAATTAATAATGAACTTACATAAAAAACTAAAAAATATAGTGACCACTTTGGAGTATAAATTTTTATCGCTTTTTAAACATACCTTTTTGACTTAAATTCGAAATAATATTGCTGCTTATTTTGTTGGATTTTAAAATTTATTCGGTCTCATTCATAAATTAAAAATTAAACTCACTGGCTGGCTACTGTCTCTGAAGGCGTATAAAGTGTGTTATTAAGTTATATATGAGTTAATTTTGCCAAAGTTTATTTTTGTCCCCTGAGGAAGTATAATATTTACATCTTCAGCTAAAAAAAACTCAGATATTAATTTTGGTTTATTGATTGAATTTAATGTTTCCACTCCATGCTTTTGAATACGTTCCTGATCCTGACATGATTAAGTAAATCGCATTACAAATAACACTATTAATAGTAAAGGAGAATTATGAATATTAACGAAAATTATGAATGACAACAGTTGTCGGGGTATAGTAAGATTAGTCATAGAGATATGTAAACCGCCGACAATTATGTAAACGCGGGGCTGCCGTGAGCCAGCCAATGGCTGCACTAGTGAGTGAAGCCATTGGATGACTCTCAGCAGACTTGTGAAAAGAGTCGGGAGAACTAAGTTGGAAGCAGAGGAGAGAAGGTGCGAGTCTAGAGCCAATAAAGAGGTTGTGGGACAGAGAAACGAGGTCTTGGCTTGGGTTGAGTTATTGGCATCTTGGTATTGGCATCTTCGGGACTTTGACCTGACACTGACCTGACCGAAAGAAGGACATTCGGAGAATACCTCTCCTGGTTGACCCGTGGCTTTACCTAGCGAGCGCATCACCCAAGAGGAGTACCTTCCGTACGACAAGCTGCAGGATCGAAGATTGGGACAAGGATATATTCGGATTTACTTTTTTCGGGTAAGTGAAGTGTCAACATTTCAAAAAACATCATTTTTATTATGGGGGCATAAGTAATTGATGTCAAATTTGGATGGGGAATACGAAAATTATTGTTTGTGAGGGATCTTGGAAATGTGCATAGTTATAGGTACATGTTGTATGTGTCGTTCTTCGCCATAAAAGTAAATTTTGTTTTTTGGGCTTAACTTAAATTTTTAATTAATGGGACTAATTTCCTGATATAAACTATTGTATGGGCTATTTGGGGAAATTATTATCAAAATTATGGGAATAACACTTTTGGTATAATCGGCAAAAAATGATGACCGTCCGTCATCATAAAGGACGATTTTTGTTTTTGGAGTTAAAATAATTTTGATTTTCTTGGGAATAATTTTCTGATGTTACCTATCTTATGGGCTATACAAACATATTTATATCATAATTATGCGGAAATTAGTTCTCGTTCTATGGACAAAAAACTGAAGACAAAAAACGACCTACACACTTAAGCGCAGTGCACATTCCAATGCAGAATTTCGGGGAACGTAAAAATAATTTGGTGACTTCGTCATAATTATTATAGTAATATTTAAAGGGATTTGCGAATTTATGGGCATTGGTCATAAAAAAAAAATTTATTTTCCAAGGGGTGAAATTCATAATCAAAATTTTGAAATGGTGAATTGTATTAGGGAGCTAGTGGAATTGCGTTCGGTATACAACATACGCTGCGCATAGCGAGTCAAAGCTGGATTTTCTTTAATTACATTTTTGTTTGGAAAGTCAATCTCTGCAATTGACTAGGAATCTTTTTCATTTTTTTCTTTGGTTGAATAAATAGCTACACGGTCATTTTATGTACATGAAAATTTTTGTCTTTTGGTACTGCACTGAGTCCTCGAGTGGCATGCAGTGAGTACATTCGATTTCGATCGATTTAATTGAGTTTCACCAAAACAATAATAGCAATATGAACGTAAAATGTTTCCCTTTAATCCGTTATGTGTTCTAGATCACGCATTTAGAAATAATTGCTATATATACGTTTTACCTAACGAATTGCCGTGCAATTTTGAAACGTTTAAGATTTGCCGTGTCATTGAAACGCATTTTAACGGCCGTTATTGGGGAAACCATCAGACTATTCGTTTTCTAACTTTCTATATTCTGTCTGTACGAAACGGATTTAAATTTTTCTTGGTATCCGAGCAGACAGCTAAAGAAAATTCTGAGCATTTTTCAAAAGTCTTACGGGATTATTACTAATTATGTTTTCAGTACTGTTGTGTGAATACAAAGTACATTTCTAAAACTAAGTGCTGCTCAAATTTTTCTTATTTTCTTGATTCGCCCCATGTGAGAATAAAACATAGTAGACCTTTCAGTCTATTATATGGTGGTAGATACGGGACGTTGTCTTACTCTCATAAGCTAAGCGTTGCTTTATGTTAATTCGTGGCGACAGTTGGGCATTGAACTTATCTGCCATATCGCGCGTTTGACTTTGTTAAAAGTCGAGTAAAAAAGAGAGATGAATCCCTAATTAGCTAAAAAAGACGCCAATGAATATAAATTAAGTTGAATGACTGGGCATATGTTGATTTGATTGTAGTTGAGTGTAAAAAAGTCTAAGTTATGAATAGTTTGGGAACTTATCTAATAATTTAAATAATTTGTAAAAAGAGAAGTGAACGGAGGACACTAAGGATAAGCATAAAACATTGTGAATGTGTATTAATCCTAATTTGTTTTCTCTGAGATAACCTTTGTTTGACAATGAGTGCCTTGGGCGACGGAGATAATGACGGAGAGTGGGATTATGATGCTGGCAATGCAAACCGTGGTGATGGCAATGAGCGGAGGAATGAGGAGCAAGCTCAAGGAATTGGAGGACAAGCTCATGACGCTCATAATGAAGGAGTGGAGGACGAAGTTACACTGTTGCGACGACAACTCGCAGAATTACAGGCTCGGTTTGATCTTCTTAATACTGGAAACGCAGGTACTGTACGTTCCAATGTTAACAATGCCAGATCCGATAGCCAGAATATGGTAGTAAATCCTAACCTTTTCGCGCATCATCAGGCCATTCAACAATTGCGGCACTATGAAGGAAAGTCTGATGCGGAGGAATTTCTTTTGAAATTTGAGACTGATTTGGAATTTATTGGTTTGACAAAGCAATGGGCTATCCATAACTTTGATCGAGTTTTGGAGGGCGATGCTAAAAATTGGTGGACGGCAGAATATCCATCAATCGGAAACCAAGTAAAGGAGATTAATCCTGACTTTGAGGATATTTGGTTTGAAATTAAATTTAAATTCTTAAAGTTTTTCGATCACTCCTCGCAAAAGACTTACTATCGTATACAAAATAAAGCGCTGGTATACAACATTGGAGATGATCCACAGAAGTATGTGGCTAGTAAGCTAGAAATATTGCGCAATATTGAGCCGACTATGTCGATTCAAAGAAAAATCGAGCAGTTGACCAAGACTTTACCATTTGATATTCAGACTAACTTAATAGGTCAAGACTTTAAATCAACTGGTGAATTTCTTGATAAATTGCGTAAAATTGCCGAAATATACGCAATGAATAAGACGAGTACTAGCACCCGGAGTTCAAATTCACGTAGTACATATGTACCAGGACCCGTGAATTCGAGCTTTAGAGAATCTGGTGGGCGGTCCCAACGCTTTAATAATGTTCGTGATGTTCGTTCAAGTTCAGTCCCTAATAGTAATAATAATTCGGGAAATAATCAAAATGAACAAACTGGGAGAAATCCCAATCAAGGCAATTATTATCGGGGAAGTGAACAAAGTGGGAGAAATCCCAATCAAGGAAATTATTATCGGGGAAATAATAGAGGGAACTATTATAGACCACAAAATAATCGTGGAAATACGGGAGAAAGGCCTGTTACATGCTATCGTTGTGGAGAGACTGGTCACGTGTCATATTATTGTCCTAATCCCTTGAATAATGGGACAGTAGGAAATAATTCCACACCAGCGCCACAAAATAATAATGCTGGAGGTCAGCAGAGCTCCAATCAAGTTCCTCCTCCCCAACCTTTAAACCAAAACTCTGTACAGCGTCAGTAAAGAGTCTGACAATTGTTGGTAATGGATCTGGTTTTGGTGAAACATTGAATAATAATAAAAATTTGGGAAATAATGTGGGAAAATATAATTCAGTTGTATGTGATAGTAATGTGCAATATTTAAGGGGGTTAAATGAGAGGAATATAATAAGTAATAATGATAATAATGTTAATTTGGGAAATGGAAATGTTAGTAATGAGATGAATGAGTGCAATAATGTGAGTATGTGCGTTAATAGTGGGACTGTGGATGAGAATGTGGCTATCCACAATAGAAATTTAATTTTTACTAATTCTAAGATGGATAGGAGTGATGTGCATATTTCAGGAAAGGGATCTTATGCATCGGTAGTGAAAGAGGGAGTTGTTGGTAGTCCATATGTACCATCGGGGGGACATGATGGAAAGGCTCAACATTATATTCGGAAAAATTTATTTAAAAATTGGCAGTTGAGAGAAAAGAATTTGGAATTGCATTCGGAGAGTAGATGTGGGAAAGCATTAAGTAAAATTATCGGGTTTGAAAGTAAGGAGCCTAGGATGGAGAGTGAAATTAGTTCTGACAGTGCGTATTTGAATCTTTTGACCTCCACTTCAGAAGGTCAATCAACGGAATCAAATACTAGCAATGTCAAGGATGTTGTTGATGAGAAAGTGATGATTGGGAAGAAAGAAAAAGTTGCTAATGTGAGGAAAAAGAGTGGAAGTAAGGGAAGGAGATTGAATAGTAAAGTTGATTTTGATGTTAAGTTGAGGAATAGATTCAGTGTGTTGAGTGATACTAGTCCGGATGCTAGTGATGAGAATGATAGTGAGTATGAGAGGAAATGGGAGGATTGTGAAGTCACGTTGAGTGACATTAATAAAAGTTTAAGGAGGAAGAAGAATTGTCGGAAAGTGGCTCATCCATACCATACTAGTGTAACCGAGGATAGTATTGACGAGACTTCAGAGACTACGGTTTACACTGAAACTCCATATGGCATGTTTCCAGCTAGGCATCGCATGCAAAATGAAAGATGGAAGCGACAGCTTAACTTGAAAATTAATGGCAAGTTTACGGAGGTATTGGTGGATACGGGGGCTACTATTTCGGGAATTAGCTATAAATTCTATAGAGACATGATGGGAAATCCTAGCGGAGAACAATATGTACACAGGGTTAGTGACATACAACCATTTACTATTGGACTATCGATAGAGGAAGCAGGAGAGTACGTAGTAAGACAGAAAATTGAAATGTTCTTGGAGATAGATGGATATAAGATATTATGGTGTTTCTATATTGTACCTGGTTTATCTAGTAATGTAGTTTTGGGAAGAGATTGGTTATTAGCATACGGCGTTAAACTGAATTATTTTAAAGGTCCTAATTTGTTTACGTACGGTGTGGACATAGCTAACGAATCACGAAGATATTTGAATGGGATACCAATATCTGAGTTTACAGATTGGGCGACAGTTCTACTACCTAATGTAAAAGCGTGTAAGGACGCAGTACCAGCAGAGAAGGGAGACCCTCGGGTTAAAAACGATGTTAATTCATCATGCCTGACGGAATCTTTTTGCCCAGTTGCCAAGGAAATAGGCGTAAAGCCTGAAGTCGGCAAAGGCAGTACTGAAAAAGAAGCCCGGCCACAATTGGGTATTAACGTACCACGGCCGCGGGGCCAAACCAACGAAAGTCCTATCACGACTACTTCTGATACTGATGCCGCTTGGGCAAGTGGACCTACTACTTGTACTTCGTTGCCAGGGTTTACGACTTCTGAAAAGTCAGATGAACTGAAATCGCACCAATCACCAGACAATCAAATCAGACTGAATCGTAATGTTATCGTTCCACCGAATAACGCTAAGAAAGTACATTTTTTCATAGATGAAGATGTTGACGCCAGTATTATGATAACACCTCGAGTACAACTACAATACACGAAACACATACAAGTAGGCAATGCTATAGTCGACGTTAAGAGAGGGAAAGGTTGTACATTCATGATAAATCCAACTAACAGGCCTATATTATTACGAAAGCGAGTTCTTATTGGTTCGTATGACTTTTTAACACCTAACATGATAGTGTGCAATGCAGATGAGGTTGAAACTACCATTAAGTCAGAAAAAGCAGAGTCTGTAAAAAAGTCTACTACTAATACTAAGGAACAGAAAGTACGTATGGAGCATTTAGGTGCCATGGACATAGATGCAGAAGATTTTTTGGGTAAAATATCTCTAGGTAAAGACTTGACTGATGAAGAACGTGAACAAGTTAATGTTTTGTTGTATCGATATCGTGACGTATTTACGAAAAACGCATTAGACTTGGGTAGGTGTAATATGGTGACACATAACATAGACGTACAAGGTGCAAAGCCGGTAGCACAGAAGCCCTATAGATGTTCGTTTGCTGAAAGGCAAGAGATTTCTAAACAGGTTTCTGAATTATTAGCTAAGGGGATAATAGTACCTTCGGATTCACCATGGTCTTCTCCGGTCGTTTTAGTCAAAAAGTCTGACGGGACTTTACGCTTTTGCGTTGATTTTCGAGCTGTGAATGCGCTCACTAAAAAGAGTAGTTATCCTTTGCCTAGATTAGACGATGCACTTGATCGTTTTGCATTTTCCAAATACTTGAGCACTATGGATTGCGAGTCGGCATACTATCAGGTACCAATGGATGAAGAGTCTAAAGACAAAACAGCTTTTGTTTGTCCAGACGGCCTATTCCAGTGGAATTTTATGCCTTTTGGTTTATGCAATGCACCAGCTACTTTTCAGAGATTAATAGATGCAGTGCTGGGAGGTCTTAAATGGACCATCGCATTGGCATATCTTGATGATATTATCGTTTATAGTAAGGATTTTCACGCGCATCTTGAGCATTTAGAGACTATATTCGAATGTCTAAAGAAAGCCGGACTTAAGCTAAAACCAGCTAAGTGTAATTTTGCGGACAATAAAATTAAGTTTTTAGGTCATATTATCTCTGCTGAGGGAATATCAGCCGATCCTAACAAATGTCGGGCTGTAAATGAATTTCCTAGACCTAAGACAGTACGTGACATCTTATCCTTCGTTAATTTTTGTGGATATTATCGCAGATTTATTAAGGGCTTCTCAAACATAGCGAGACCATTAACTGCGCTTACGTGTAAAAACGTACCTTTTATTTGGGGTGAGGAGCAAGAGCAAGCATTCATACAACTTAAGCAAGCCTTGGTTTCTCCACCAATAATGGCACATCCACAGGATGACGCTCCTACGAGAATCTGTACTGACGCTAGTTATACTGGCCTAGGTGCAACTCTTGAGCAACAGGAGATAAATCATTCCATAGAACAGCAGGGTAAAGATGGGCAATGGAAAGTGGTAGCATATATCTCAAGAACTTTGAAACCGCATGAAAAGAAGTATAGTGTGTCAGAAATTGAATGTCTGGGCATTTTGTATGCAGTGGAGGCATTCCGACCATATATTCATGGTAGACCGTTCACTATTGTGACAGATCATTGTTCGTTGTGCTATTTGTTAAAACTTAAAGACCCACAGGGAAGATTAGCAAGATGGGCTCTAAGGTTATCGCCTTATTATTTTGACATCCAATATGTGTCAGGGAAAAGTCACGGACATGTGGATGCATTATCCCGGTATCCACTCGCATTAAGTAATTGTACTTCAATTACAGATCCTTTGAATTTCGGGGATAATTTATGCGGCATGGATAAACGCTCTGAGTGGGAGTCTAGACAGAAAGCAGATCCTATGTTGAAAGACATAATTAGCGATCTAATACATGCAAAGTGGCAAGAGGACTATGAAATTGATCCTAAACATGATAGCTATACTTCAATTGATGGATTATTGTATAAGGCAGGTGATACGGAAGATGAAAATCTTTGGCGTTTGGTAGTTCCTCAGGGATTAAGGAAAGAAGTTCTTACGGAAGTGCATGAGAATAACGCTATGCACTTAGGATTTTTCAAAACTTGGTGTTTAATCAAATCGCGTTATTATTGGCGAAAAATGTATTCGCATACACGTCAATTTGTATTGGGTTGTCAACTCTGTCAACAATACAACAGGAGGGTCGGAGCAGCCCCAGGGCCGGCTCAGCCTATTCCAACTCCTGACATGCCATATGATCGCGTAGGAATTGATTTGATCGGTCCATTTCCAAGTACTCCTTTTCCTAGACGAAACCAATATGCGCTAGTAATTATGGATCACTTAACTCGGTTTGTCGATATTTTTCCAGTTAAAAGTACAGAAACTAAGCAAATCGTTAAAGTTCTGACGGAAGGAATGATATATTCATCTCATCATTCTTGTCCAAAAGAAATTTTGACCGATTGTGGTACTAACTTCATGTCTAAAGACTTCCGGGAATTTTGTGACAAATATCACATCAATTTGATTCATTCTTCACCATACAATCCTCAGACTAACGGAATAGTCGAGCGTTCTAATGCGGTCATAAAAAACATCTTGGCTAAGCATGTGAACGAAACAATGAACGACTGGGATAAGTATTTGAATAGAGTCGCCTACGCAATGAATAATACAGTCCATAGAGTAAATCAATATTCGCCATATTATTTACTTCACGGTAGAGAACCTAGATTGCCTTGTGATGCAATTACTCCTACTATTTCGGAGAGAGTAGGCGATGAAGAACCTAATATTATTATGACAAGAGCGCGTCGTGCTCAACAGGTCGCCAAGGACCGAACGGATAGGTTTCAGAACATAGAGAAACGACGTTGGGACGCGAAACATAAACCGAGACATTATAATACCGGAGATTTTGTTTGGCTAGCTAATTTTGCGCGTATTCCAGGAAAAGTTTCCAAGTGGTTGGTACACTGGAAAGGTCCATACTGCGTTGTAAAACAGACGGGCCCTATCAGTTACTTAATTGCGGATGAACGCAAATTTGGTCATACTAGAGTGGAAAATGTCAGACATTTGAAGCCTTATTACGGGGAATTTACGTCGGACGAAGCTTCCGAATGCGACTTTTATGATGAAGTCGAACTTCCACCTGAACTTGTTTCAACTTTGTCTGATAAACCTTCTACTGACTGCAGTAATCCTATTTCTATTCAGGATGATGGTCTAGAGTTCAGTGAGCGTAATAACTCAAGAGACGATCCTGGTAATGTCAGTGACGCTACGGTTTATACGGAAATTGCTCGTTTGCTAACTACGGAGGACTTAGAAGGTCCAGGAGAAATTTCTAACATAGCGCATGCATCGGGTAATAACGTAGAATCTGTTAATATAAGTGTAAATAGTAATATTGGCAATAGAACGACTGATAGTCATAGCCAAGTAGAGGAAAGAGTCAGTATTGACAGTAGAAATCGTATGAGTGGTGAAAATGTGAGTGTGAATGTGACTGGTAGTGTAGAAAGTATTTTTGGGTCGAGAGATGTCTCATTTATTGATTTTGGTACAGGGGGTAATGTTAATACTTCAGAGAGAAATTCTGATATTTTTGGGGAAAGTTCTAATGTTTCTAATAATGTTTCTTTAAATATTTCTGGGGAAAATTCAGTTTTGGGGAATAGTAGTAATGCTAGCAATTTTTTTGATCTAAGTACTGCTAATAGCGCTGAGAGTGTTGCGCAAAGTCCGGATTATTTTGGTACTCCAGCGGCGAGTCCAGGTGATAATCCACAGGAGACTGAAGGTACGGAGGAAACGGGGACGGTAGAGACGGAGGAGAGCTCTGTTCGACGTAGTGTTAGAACAACTATTCCAATTGATCGTTTTGGGTGTCCAGTACCGTCTTCCATGATAAATAGCAGAGGTCAACTGAAAAGGCTGTGTAAAGTCGCCAGCGCGGTTCAAATGCTGTGTGGCATGTATTAATTTGTATATTTTTTCTGATTTTTGTGTACAGAATGGCAGGGAATAGCCAAAACGTTGAGTTGGTGCGACGGGATCCTCAGGAAGAGTCTTGGGTTGATGAGGAGGAGGCCAATCGCTTTAATTTCAGGAGTTTCGCCGTCAGTATTCCAACGGTCGGATATCTGGATGTAGAGGGAGATACGAGGACGTTTCAACCAGATACAAGTCGTAATTCGGTGTGGTCTCAGTGGCGAGATCCTGTTCGACAAGGCCCAAATGACGGGGGCAGTCGCAACGGCCCGCGGGGAGGCGCAACAGCTCCCGGGCGAAGAAGCAGCCAAGGGCAAGGACAACAAAGACGAAGTGATCGTCGTGGAGATTCAGCACGTCGCAACAACGGCCACGGCAATAGATTTGGAAGTGGCGAGAACCGAGAGCAACATCGGGATCGAGGTGTGTCGCGATCAATCTCGAAAATATACACGAACAAAGTGGGTACCAAGATCTGTTACGCGTGTGGTTCTTGCTCTCATCTCTTTGCAAAATGTGAACGACTTCACGAGATACTTTTGGATCGTGAACAGAAAGCCCAAGCTATGTGTGTTCGGTGCGGCAGATATTTAGGATATCCGGGAAAAATCTGTCGACAATGTTTAGTGCACTATACACATTTATATTGACATTTTATTGCTATAATGTGTTGACTATTAGTGCTACGAAATTGTTGATGTGAAGGCATATTTTTGGTTTTGGTGAATTAATTTTACGGAAATGAATTTATGAATTTATGCTATCATTTGATTATATTTTGTGTTCAATAATTTCTAAAGGTGTAATCATTATCTGTGGGACTTTATGTATTTCTTTGTAGTTAATTACCATTGTATTAATTAATTGGTATGGCTAATGTTTTTGCTATAATGTTAGTAATTGTTTTTTGTCTTGGTGTTTATGTATTAACTTAGAATGTAGTTATTATTGGTTCTTAACTCTGTAATTTTCGAGTATCTTTTCTACCCGGGGGAGTTTACGTCTGGGGACCAGCCGTCTTTGTTGGCGTGGTGTCGGGGTATAGTAAGATTAGTCATAGAGATATGTAAACCGCCGACAATTATGTAAACGCGGGGCTGCCGTGAGCCAGCCAATGGCTGCACTAGTGAGTGAAGCCATTGGATGACTCTCAGCAGACTTGTGAAAAGAGTCGGGAGAACTAAGTTGGAAGCAGAGGAGAGAAGGTGCGAGTCTAGAGCCAATAAAGAGGTTGTGGGACAGAGAAACGAGGTCTTGGCTTGGGTTGAGTTATTGGCATCTTGGTATTGGCATCTTCGGGACTTTGACCTGACACTGACCTGACCGAAAGAAGGACATTCGGAGAATACCTCTCCTGGTTGACCCGTGGCTTTACCTAGCGAGCGCATCACCCAAGAGGAGTACCTTCCGTACGACACAGTTTTAACTTGGATGGCATATTTAAATGAGCAAGATCAATATCATTCATATCGAAGATGGCATATATTACTAAAAAAATTCAATATACAAATAAAGTAAGATACTTAATGATTCATAAAAATTCACAGATATTCTTTTCTAGGATAACCAAGACACGAATTATATTAAGCTAATGTAATTACTAGAATTGCCACAAACATCCTATAATTATTAAACCATTTTTATATTCAATTCTCTGTCATGCTACTTAATGCTACTCCAAACCCAATAAAATAAGGATTTGGCAGTACAATAACTATTAAGCATACCACAAATTATATATTGTACACTTATCCTTTTTTATCAACTTCCGTGCACACAACCAATCTGTTTCACCAAACCAAACTGCTTAAGCAGCTTGTATTACTTCACCACAAACACTAGAGACTGCTAGGCATTTATAAGTATTTACATCGTATTTAGTTTTTTCATGGTCAACCGCACTATAGTTACCAAATTGATTTATAGTATATTAAAACTAGGGAATTTATTAGCATACACTTTCATATGAAAATCTTCTGTCTTCGCGGGCGAAAATATTCCAATTTTGAAAAAAAAACGGGAGATACTATTGTGGGCTACACTAAAAGCATATTATTTGTATTGTCTCAATCATTGCAAATAGATTACCGTTAAAGCAAAATTAAATAATAAACCAAAGGGCATTGCAAATATTTGGTAGTTATACTATTAGTTGTGACTGTCGTTAAAACGAGGTTACAAAATTTACATGCCCTGACTTCCTACTTGTTCAATTGGTGTAAACGATGCTCGATGGACTTATGCTGTCCCATGAATAAAGTAGAAACTATGAATTTCTTTATTGATTTGGAATTACTCAGGGTTAATAATTCTCTATTATAAGACCAAAGCGGGCCCTCGAAACATTATTTCTTCTTATAGCATCTTGCAAACAGACGGCATAATTGTTCGCTGTACCTACAGACGAATTAGATAATATTAGAGAAGTTACTTAGTAAAGCTGTAAAGTTAACCCATGAAAGGAATGAAGAATGAAGGTAGTTATTACATTTAAATTTTAATTGAAAAATTATATTTTTAATTGTTTAATTAAATATACTTTAAGTTTATTGTCTTATTATTATACTTTAACTGAGTTAAGGAGAGGGATGGAGAGGAACAAACATTAGTTAAATTCGACTAAATTATCTGGAATGAGTTTGAAACATTTCTTTGATTGCATTCTAATTTCGTATTCATCTCCTCCAAATGTTTCAAACACTTTCCATAGGGTTGGTCATTCTTCTGTACTTAGAAATACACTTTTCTGATGAATCTCATTTTTCTGTGATCTGAGAAACTTTGTCAAAGTTAAAGTGGCTAAATTTTGTCATTATTTTCTAGATGGTATTTTAATTTACAACACGTAATTGCATCACTGGATATTTAGTAGTATCAATAACTGCTTGGCAGCTAGTTGTTATCAAGTATATGTATCAGTAAATTATTATTTATTAAGTCTGATCCACTGGAAAATTTATCACTCTAAGGTCACGTTTAAACGTTGATAAATATATCAGGCAAACTAGTAGAAGATTTGTAGTTTGCTGTAATTGCCTTTGTATTTTTCTAGTAAATGTTTATGTTTCAATAGATTTATCTGAAAGTAAATGAAATATTTGATAAAAGAAATGAATACACCACGTACTTATTATGCAAAGTTAGTTCAGTTCAAATTCAAATGTTTATCAAAATGAATGTTAAGTGCACTATTTATTTAGCAATTTCATGTTTCAAAGTAAATAGATTCCAAATGTTTCAAGACATGTTTCATTCCTCATTTCAATAACCTCATTTATTTCTAAAATTTATGTATTTGAGGTATATGCCTACTTAACATTCTGATAGTTGTGAGATCATTAAGATATTTTCATCTGATTGCATAATATCTATCTACTATTTACTTTCTACCCTTGAAACTTGATATCTGATTCTCGTATTTTACTGATATCTCTGTTTAATAATAGATTACTCATTAAACAACTTTAAACACATTTTGTGTTGTGTATTAATTATTTCTATATAAAAGCGTGAAATAATTTTCGAGAGACATTAGTTGCTAATAATTTACCAAAATGCTTTCAATTCAAACTGTACTTACACTTGCTACTGTTTTAATCTTTTCTTTCAGTGTCATTGCGGACCCTAGAGGAAGGACTGATTTGAGAAGTATGGTTTTGAAAATTCAATCACATTTCGATTTTTTTAAAATAATTACATTGCTATAGGGAATAAATAGTTAGCAATAATATTATTTTTAATATTTGAACTTTATTTCAGTTACTGGGGGCCTTTGTCAAGAAGAGAAAGAGGATCGATGTTATGGAATGGGTACAAGAAACTATACGATTGACAATATGTATCAAAAGTTGGGGAGGACACAATATTCTTTACAGACTTACAACTTCAGGCCTTTGAGTATTGATTGTACTAATGGGGGCCAATTCAATGGATACCAATGGGTAGATCCTGCAGAAACTATTTCCCACGCCGTTTTGTTAGACACAAATGGCATTGTTGCAGGATTCCAACTTTTGGTAATATTAAAATGTTTATTCTTCTAAAACTATAAGATAATATTATATTATAATATTATATTATGCTGATACATCTGTAGATGTCAGAATTTTGCCTCATATTAATAGTTTAGTATTAAAAAAGTAATTTTAGACTTTTTTATAATTACTCAACAGATGCCCTATAATGAAGTCGATTTGACACTTCAGCCCCATTACCGTTACGATTTGCAACCAGCATTTCAAAACCAAACAATTGATGGTGTGGAGTACTCTCGAATTACTGTTTATTTCATGGATCCAGGTAAAATAAGATCACATTTTTGAATATTTATAGTAAATGGAGTAAATGTCATGTGTCTAGGCGCCGTACTAAATTGACTGAAAATATATCTATGTTTTATTTAACAAAAATTGAAATACATTTAATGCTGAATGTTATCACAGGGTTGATCTGTACTCTTGGACGTGATGAAAACCAACTAGAAACAGAAGGAACGATTTCACGATTTTACATTCAAGTGGGTCCGTCGCCAATTTGGGCCAAGGAACTTTCCCTGAACAGCCCACCTAGAACAATGTATGATCAACAATTACTAAGTATGTGGGATGTCAACAACTGCTACAGATATATGGGTAAGGCGTATTTCTTAAAAATGCGTAAAATATTTTCAGTTTTATTTCTGGAAAATAATATTTGAAAAACTATAAAATTTGAGATTTTAAGAATTTTTGTTTTGTTTTTAAGAAAAATCCTTTATTCGGTTCCCACCTTTTTCCTGCCTGATTATTTTTAATTTTTCTGTTTCCCTTAATTTAATAGTCCGTAAATATATTTTATGCGTTTTACATAATTCCAAACAGGTTGGCATCGATTTTTTGATCAAGACTCGTGGGACGTGGACAACTGCGCAAATTTTCTTCCGTTTTTCCTCATGTACACCGATAAAAATGACGGCGGAGATTTAAACGGATTTGGATTTGTCGTCCCTGGAAAAGCTTCTGCCGAAGCCTTTGAACGTCCCACATATAGCTTAACAAAGGTAATTTCACAGGGCATAATTTCATTTTGATCCATTAAATAGCACTGCAAATACGGAAATATGTATTTATTTTAAAAATTATAGACACACATTTTGATCGATTGTGACCTATAACTGTATATTTTGTATAATTTTTAAGTGGCAAGGTGGAACCAACAACAATACGGATAACGTGCCAAAATGTTTTGAAGAAGCTTATAATTTATATGGAATGTCCTCGTTCCATGTTTATTTGTCGGAAAAGCCCTATCGCTTCCTTTGTTCAAATGCACAAGATTCGTCTTATTATCAACAGCGAAAAGGTTGGTAATCACTTTTAGGTAAACCTGAATTTACTGAAGGTTGTATATATATCTTATTATATATATTATATTATATATCTTATTGAATTATTGCTGAACAGTTTGTATAAATTCGGATAACAAATATCATTAAAATAAATTCTGATGGACCTCAATTGTTTACAATTCTATATAATCAGTAAGAAATAGGTCAGCGGCAGTGTGTGTATACTTTGATGCGTCCTTCAGGCTTGGACACTTTTCAGTTACTAAACGTTAATCTACCAGTCTTATCTCCTTCAGGCTGTATACTCATACATTACATTCACTTTTTAAACACATCTGCACTCGCTTGTACCTAATGAAACTTACTTCGGAATGGGGAATAATTTCATATGGTTTTATAATTTATAATTGAAGGTAAGTAGGTAATTAAGCATTTATTTTCATACATGCAAGTCATTTAATGTCACTACTGTTTAAAATTCGAAGAACTGCCAATGATTAATATATAGGACACATATAATTTGCATCGTTGGCGTTCTAATTAGATTATTATTACCTGGAATAACTGGAATTAGATACTGGGGTACTCCGAATAAATTCTGAAAAATTTGGTCTCCAATTTCCGTGAAATAGATTAATTAAATGGTATATAAACGGAAAGCAATATTCATTAAACATGCAGAGAAATCCAAGTCTTTTATTGACTGAAAACCTAAAACTACAACAAAAGACATCGAAAGTTTAAAATTTTCAAAATGGAAAAACTCTTTCTCGTTTTCCTTTGCCTAGCAACAAAATCGGCATTGTCGTATACTTTGGAGTCCAAACCAGTTGAAAAAGAAGGTATGAAACAATTGTAGAAATTAATTTAAAAATAATTTGGTATCTAATACCACGAACACGAATTGAAAATTAATACTTAATTTGATACTTAGGTTTTACACAAAAAAATAAAACACATTTATATCTTAACCTTTTCAGGTTTTACTTTTTTGGGCTACGTAAATGGATCATCTTCCAAATCTGATGAAATTTCTACCAAAGCTCTGTACCTGAGCAACAGTCCAGTAAGTATACTTATTGATGTCATTAATTTTTTAGATACCCAACTTTTAAAATCAAATGTAAAGAATTGATGCGTTTTAATTAATAAAATATTATTATGTATGTGTTAGCTGTCGTGGACGAATGCGTACTTGGCCTGTGAATCTGGAAAATTGGTTTCGTTAGAAAATGTAGCAAAAGATACAGAAGTAAATGAACATTTACAAAGAACAGGGTTGGGTGAGTTAAAGAAATTTATTGTTTTTAAATGCAAAACAAGAAACAAGTTTTTCTGCAGCCTTTTATTTTATTGCCTTCATATCTAAAATCTATCTTTCCTACAGTAAACATTCCCATTTGGACATCTGGAAGATATGATTCCACCAAGGGAATTTATGTTTGGCAGAAGAAAAGTCCCATTCCAGTGACTTATACCAACTGGTTAGCTGGACATCCACTAAACAGAAATAGTTATTGCGTTTACGTTACCGGCGATTTGTTTAGCTACGGTTGGGCAAGTGGCGGTTGTGCCAATAGTTATCGCTACATTTGCGAAGTTTAGTCTACTTGCCATCAATGTATCACAAATAATTGATTTCCATCTCAGATTTTGCTAAGGCTGTATTATGTTGTACTAATTTTATTGTATGTACGAGATGTTAACAGTTACACAGTTACAAACAAAATGTATTAAAGCTCTAAAAATTCTGCAGATACAAACAAAAATTTCTAACCTCTTTTATTTTATAAAATGACAAAGGGGATCGAAGCACAGACTAAGCAAATGACATAAAAAACTATCTCCTTTACAAATACAAATGCATATTATAATGTATGCTTAAAGTAATAATGGCATCTGACATCATAAAATTTGTTTGCATTCTATTTTTGTAATACGGTGGGTATCATTTACGACTCTGCATTATACAATTAGACGTTACAGATAAATTATTAATTTTTGCGGCATTGTATCATAAAGTATGGTTTTCGAATTAGAGATATTAGCGTTTATTGGTGAAAATTATCACTAATTATTAAATTATGCTAACAAAACTATTTTTAAAGAATTTGTCAGTTTAGATTAGAAAAACGTTTTTTGAACACCGACTTTAACGGGTTGTAAATTTCATCAGAATGCATGAAATAAATATATATTACTTCTGTAACATTATTATAACTATTTCCCAGAAAGAGCATAAAATAGTTGAACATTGATTTTATGGTGACTCTGACCTCAAAACTATGTTGACCCAGTGGCATATAATATTATTTGATTTACGTGATTAACTGAGAGGAAAATTTGTTTAAAATGACTTGCTCTTTTTCCAATAATGGCAATAAAATAAATGATTGTTTGGTTACTGATTAGTCAGCATTTTTAAACATCATTTTTATAGATTCAGCTTCCAAATAATATTAACCTTTTGAATAACCATGCATGTACCCCCGAAAATCCAATAAAAAAGTAGTCTAATATTTTTAGGAAGGTTAAAAATGTAAAAAAAATTTAGCCTTGCAAACTAATAGGCATTATTTCGGACCAAATGTAGCTAAATATATAAACAAAATTTAAGCTTTATGCAAAAATTACAGGAATGCATATATTTAAAAGTTTATTGTGACATGTGCCTTCTTGACCAAATATTTTCATACTTGCCTAATGAAAATTAAACAATATTTCACAGAGAGGCAACTGTGGTAATACGTTAATAGTTCACTATTATACACACTGTAATTTTATCATGTGGTGTATGTGAGCAATACTGAATGATAATGATAATGACTAACTAAACAATTACAGGTCAGCAAATCTCTAAACAAATGTATACTACAACTACAATAAAAAATAATTGGATTCATTGTTATAAAAGGCAGAGTTTTCAAATCTTGTCTGCATTCTGTCTGTTAAAAACGGAACAAGCTACCAAACTATACTGTTCCTTCAAAATTCTTTTTTATATTGCAAGCCATTGTAATTCAAAATAATGAAATTAGTAACTACTACATGTGTTTGGATATTCACAGTTTCTGTGATTACCCCCAGACAACTGTTGGCTAGTTCAAAAGTTTTCCCAGAAGAGAACAACGGTAATAGAGCAAAATTTCAATTACTAAATTTAACATTCATGTAAAAGTTCTTTTAAAATAATTTCAGATGCCTCCAGACAGATTCGGAGTTCTACCTTCTCAGGTTCCCTTTACCTGAGCAAATACCCGGTAGACAGTACACAGTTTTGTTACACAGTTAATATTTAATTACTTTGTCATCGTTTTCCTTGACATTCTAGACTTCTAGACTATCTTGACTATATGAATACTATTTTAATTATTAGTGTAAATGTATACGTTCCGTTATTTCCCGCCCGATTTTCACGGCAACTGCGAAATGAACTGGAAAATTATATTGTAGTGTTTTGAAAATGGAGTCTATCTACTCCCGTGTCTCCAGTATTTCCCATCTCCTAATTTTCCATATCAATATTATTATAAGTCAATGGTATAATTATGATCTTATTATATTAGATTATATTTTATACGCGACTTTGGGGGAAGAGCACTAAGAGCAGTCACTTTAATAAAGCTAAACGGGAACTTGAACATATTTTAATACTTTTAAGCTTTCGTGGTTCGATGCTTTCTTGGCCTGCAGAGGAGAATTGATGTCATTAGAAACAATAATCAAAGACGAAAAAATGAAAGAGCATCTGTTTCAAAATAAATGTATATACCAAACATTTGTAATACTTTTTTATTTGCAATCCTTCTAATTTTCTAGTTTCTAGTATTTGCTTGTATTATTTATAAAATGTTTTTAGACAACTTTTCCATTTGGACTGCAGGAAGGTCTGACATTGAATCCTTAGGGAAAGAATACGTTTGGCAAAAATTTTCGTCTATCCCGATTAATTTCTCTAATTGGTTTGAAGGACATCCTATTCAGAAACCAGATTACTGTGTATTTACCCAAGTGAAAGATGGCGACTTATTTAATTACGGATGGGGTACAGCTAATTGTTCAAACAAGTATTTATACGCTTGCGAATTTTGATACCTAATTGCGAATTTTATGTAAAAGTACTTATCTTCAACTTTTTTAAATCTGAAAACTTTTCTAAACTTCCATTAAATCTCTCTTTTATGTCGGCATTCTCGGTATTTTTATACTTTATTATCAGTCTCATAGCTTAACCTCAGTTTACAGTGGGATGCATTTACTACCGTGCCTTGCTCATCTCTTTATAATTATACGTTCGGGAAAGATAGATCCCTATCGGTGAGTGAGTACAGAAGGAGTTATTAATGTAGTTTTACATTATCTCTTATTGACGTCAGACTATGGCTACATATAAACAGATAATGATTCGTTGCATTTCTATTGACGTCATAAATTGGTTTCATGACAAGAATATTGTCTTTAATTAAGTAGTAGAAGACAGCAAGAAGCTATCTTTCAAATGTAAACTACTATTAAACATTATGTGATTATGTGTATGCAAAGGAAACGTAATTAATTTTACTTGGGTAGATAACCTTTCGTCCATTCATAAGTATTTACTATGAAGTTCAAATGTTGTAATCAATGGAATTCCCAGGATAATATTTTCATTCTAGATTTCTTGTGAATGGACAACGAGAAGTAAAAGATAATTACAGCTAGCTTTTGCGGGATGCCTTAATGTGGTTGTTATGTGTATACATGGGGCAATACCATGAGTACTTCAGAATGACTAAATGTCAAAGTGGTAAAGTCCCGCGACTTCTTTATAAATTCTCAGTTAGTTGCAACGCTAGAAAACCAAAAACTCAGTTTTCAGCAATATAATATTCACTTTTTAGCCACCCGCCAACCATAAGTTAATAAAAAATATTTTTTGATAATCAGAATAGTAAGTCATAATTAAAAACACATATTGTGCTCCTGTCCATCGAATAACAGACCCTATAAGGTCTTATTTTACGAGTCCCGACGGCAAAACTGAAATGTAGCCGATGATTAAGGAACATCATAATATAAAACTTATGCAATTGTAACTGTAACTCTGTTGACATCCGGACAACCAAGCGTGTCAACTGTAAAACACTTAGCGGGCGAAAGAAAAGCGGGTAAAAACCAATTTATTAAATTGGTTTCTAGTCTCAGTTAATTTTGAGTTGTTAGTACATAGATTTTTATGGTACTATGCGACTTTCATGTCTGATTGTCTGTCAAATCATTGCTAAACTAAAAAAATAATTGGGACAATTAGGATATAGAGGTTAATTAAAATAATGCAGTTAATTAAAGTATAATGGGGTAGACTAAAACTAAATAATAAGGGTTAAAGTAGTGGGGTCAACTAAAATAACAGGGCTAATGAAAGTAATAACTTGGACTAAAACAAAAGTATGATTAAATGTGTGGGCTTAATTAAAACAACAAGATTGAACAAAAACCTGTCCATGATATTATTTTTGTGAAAACCGCTAACAGATGATGAAAAGACTTAAAACAGCAACTGTAGAAAAAGTTTCACTGTTCGATGAAATAATTGAATTTGATTGATTACTCTCCTTCCCAGAGCCTGAGACTAACCATGCAGTGGGTTTCACAACCGCCAAAGACTGATGACTCTTTCGATTGCTTTCTTACTAAATTGGAAACTCCCAAATTCTATTTATGATATTCATTAATTTGTGCCTCAAGACCGTTTAAATGTTTAATTTTTTTTAATGTTCTCAAGATATAAATATTAATTCTCAGTATTTGTTAGTAGTTAACTACAAATTCTTCACCATATCATGTTACTATATTCACAAAGGGATTTTATCAGTATAGCATTTAAAGGTTGCATGAGTAATTACTACTTAAGTGTTGTGATATAAATATCGTTTCCCGAATTTTCAGATATGAAGCTACTAATTACCAAGACTGGAGTTGTTTGCTTCGAGGGCGTATTCAGTAACAGTTTATCGTTAATACCTATGTTCGTTTTCGTTTAAATATGCATTACGGTGCATAATCAAAGTAATCATTATGTTTATGTTAACAAGGATCGGTATGTTGTAGTCATGTTTCAATTATACTATTTGATTGTAATCAACACTCTTCTGACGTCTTTTGTATGGAAATTGAGATGAATTTATAATCGCTTCTTACCCAAGAAATGAGTATTTAAACTCCGAACGACAGTAGCAATAATCATCATTCAACTGAATTAACCACTTCTGACAAGTTGTCATTTGATAGACTTACTGTTTGGGTCACCAAAACAAAATAAGTTTTCAAAGAAAATTCAAAATGGAAAAACTTTTGGTAATTCATAAACTTATACCCTTCATAAATAATTATTCAAAAGACACTCTTGACAGCTAAAATTATTAATATGATTAGCCTTTAATTACAATTATTATCCTTCTTTCAGGTGAATTTGCTTCTGCTATCGGTTGCAGTTGTAGCGACAGCAAGTACAGTAAAACTAAATCCATTGTAGGAAAAAATGAATCTACAACCACGTCGGCTGTTCGAGAAAAAATGGGTAATTTTTCAGACGAAAATGAACAAAAACAGCGTGAAGTGAGATCTCCGAATAGACATCATAACGACAACCATCACAACAACGACAACCACCACGACAACGACAATCGTCGCGATAACGACAACCATCACGACAACGACAATCACCACGATAATTGGCACAACCACCGCGAAGTAAGATCTCCGAATAGACATCACAACGACAACGACAACCATCACGACAACGACAACCATCACGATAACGACAACCATCATGATAACGACAACCATCACGATAACGATAATCACCACGATAATTGGCACAACCACCGTGAAGTAAGATCTCCGAATAGAAATCACAACGACAACGACAACCATCACGATAACGACAACCATCATGATAACGACAACCATCACGATAACGACAATCACCACGATAATTGGCACAACCACCGTGAAGTAAGATCTCCGAATAGACATCAAAACGACAACGACAACCATCACGACAACGACAACCATCACGATAACGACAATCACCACGATAATTGGCACAACCACCGTGAAGTAAGATCTCCGAATAGACATCACAACGACAACGACAACCATCACGACAACGACAACCATCACGATAACGACAATCACCACGATAATTGGCACAACCACCGTGAAGTAAGATCTCCGAATAGAAATCACAACGACAACCATCACGACAACGACAACCATCACGATAACGACAACCATCATGATAATTGGCACAACCACCGTGAAGTAAGATCTCCGAATAGAAATCACAACGACAACGACAACCATCACGATAACGACAACCATCATGATAACGACAACCATCACGATAACGACAATCACCACGATAATTGGCACAACCACCGTGAAGTAAGATCTCCGAATAGACATCACAACGACAACGACAACCATCACGACAACGACAACCATCACGACAACGACAACCATCACGATAACGACAATCACCACGATAATTGGCACAACCACCGTAAAATAAGATCTCCGAATAGAAATCACAACGACAACGACAACCATCACGACAACGACAACCATCACGATAACGACAACCATCATGATAATTGGCACAACCACCGTGAAGTAAGATCTCCGAATAGAAATCACAACGACAACGACAACCATCACGATAACGACAACCATCACGACAACGACAATCACCACGATAATTGGCACAACCACCGCGAAGTAAGATCTCCGAATAGACATCACAACGACAACGACAACCATCACGACAACGACAACCATCACGATAACGACAACCATCATGATAACGACAACCATCACGATAACGATAATCACCACGATAATTGGCACGACCACCATGAATTAAGATCTCCGAATAGAAATCACAACGACAACGACAACCATCACGATAACGACAACCATCATGATAACGACAACCATCACGATAACGACAATCACCACGATAATTGGCACAACCACCGTGAAGTAAGATCTCCGAATAGACATCACAACGACAACGACAACCATCACGACAACGACAATCGTCACGATAACGACAACCATCATGATAACGACAACCATCACGATAACGACAATCACCACGATAATTGGCACAACCACCGCGAAGTAAGATCTCCGAATAGACATCACAACGACAACGACAACCATCACGACAACGACAACCATCACGACAACGACAACCATCGAGACAACGACAACCACGACGGTAATAAGAATTGGAATTGGTAAAACCACCGGAAATAGAACTTCTAAAGCCAAAATGATAATTTTTTAGCACCTCAATTTTGCATTAAATTGTTTTTAGTCTAAAATTTATTCTCGTTTGAACCCTGAAATAAAATATTTAATCACTGTATCCAAGAATGAAAGTGTCTGAAATTATAATTTAATTAACCCTGGAATGCCCGCAGTGCTCCATCCATGGATTTTAGGTCTTTGCTCTATCTTAGCTTCGAGTAGATATGCCTTACAACTTCAAGGTTTTTTTTATTTGTCATGAATGCGTTTCTCTCTTTATGTAGAAAATTTCATTAAAATCAGTTGTTATTTAAGGCTAAATAACATTAAAAAACTGAAAATTGGGACCACTTTTCTACGCTAATGCCCAAGCTGGTCCATCCATGGACAGTGCTGCTGGTGAGACATATTATTTATAGTGAACCCAGCTAAGGAGCAAATCTGGCACTCAAGAGAAATTCAGCAAGCCACCCATTACAGTAATAAAAACAATTTCGAAAACATCCCATTAGGTTATTATGTTAACTTTTAACTACAAAGTGTATTTAAATTAATATACTTTTATTTCCTACAGTTTTTGGGAAAATTAGCTGCAGCTCCAAATTCCTGATAAAAAGTAATTTCCTACACCAAAATAATAACTGTTAGATTGTAGCATCAAATACAGAGAACAATGAAAGACTCTATTTTCGAAAAAACTCCCACAAAGTTACCAAAAAGCTCCCTTGAAAATCAAAAAAAAATTTTTTAGATGCCTTTGTTCCCAGGAAAAGGTTGAACTTTTGCTATGGCATTCGCTAAGGAGCTGTATTATAATTGGAATTGAGGTTTCAACATTCCCCTTTTCATATGACAAAATAATATACCATTTTCCGAAACATTTATCACATGAACATAGAAATTGGAATTTATCTCTATAGATTTTATATTTAACCTAAAAAGCATCTATTTGCTAATTTTGATTGGCAGAAAGGCCTTATTTCGAGGAATTTTGACGCAGAACCCTAGCAACCCCTTTAGCTCCGCCCACAACAGATTCCCGTTCATTAAACAAAAGATTCAATGTTAAAGAGAAAGAGTTTATGTACATATTATAATTTGTTGGTGGTGTGGTTAAATGCGGTACCAAGGCTGAAATGTACAGTTCCGCCATATGAATTTTGGTTACTTTTTGGACAGAGTCTACATAACCAAATTTATAACAGTAATATGAGTAAAAAGAGCCTAAAATTTGAGATCCTAAGTACAGTATTGAATTGAAACGAATCATTATTATTTTAATTAATCAATATAGTCTGGTATTCAATTTTTCAGGGCCGCGTAATCAGAAAACAATATAATGTGTTATAATATGTAAACTAGTAGACTCTATAAAACAACATTATTTTAGAGTTTACCGTAATAATCGATATAATTCCCCGTATCGAAATAATTCCCCGGAAGGGAAACTACTATAAAAATATTAATAACCGAGACTGATTACGACTTTAGCGCCAAATTGAGGGGTTACTTTTACGAGTTGTGTACTTCATATTACACATAGCATATTTTAGTCGTGCTGCATTCGGTATGCAAGTTTGTGTTTACCTTAGGTTATATGAATGCAAGATGTACAGCAAAGGCGGAGCTATTATCATATGGGAGTCTCGCTTTTTAATACTTTTATAGTACACTAGTTGAATCCCAGCACATAAAATGTGCTAGAAAAATGTTGAAATCTGTAAATTTCTAGCGATTGCGCATTGACCCGAATTTCATAAACCGTTGATTTTTTACACCAATTTTTGATGCCTAAGTGTTGAAATATAGAACAAACACAGTAGTGATAGTCTGGTCCTTACTCATACTCATTAATTACAAAATATTACGGACATAGATACAAACATTTATTCAAGAATAGTGAAAGAATCCCATGCGCATGCCCCACTTTATGTTTATGTAGAGTAAAGATTGATTTTCCCCCGCAAATAACAGCCTTTGGAACTATAATTTCCCGTATTGCAATAATTCCCCGGTCAAATCTAAGGGCATTTGGTACGTGCGCACTTACAGTAAGTTTGTACATGTCTACATGTGTTGACATGTGTACTAAAAGAGAAAGGAAGCAAGAACATTGGCATTGAAAGGTAGAAATTGTTGCAGTCCACAATAACTCTGAAAGGGCAGAAGGAAGAGAACAACGCTACGGTTTTATTAGACTCCAAAAAGACCCAGTGCATATGTATTTTGAAATTTAACTTTTAAACTGAAAGCTTTCAAACTAAGTGAACACATCTCCATTTCCAGCGCCAGTAAACAGTTACAAATTGACCGAAAAAGCCTAACGGAATAGAATAGAAACGGAAAAAATTTGATTATGAAAGACCATTTGATCACTGCCTTTAAACCAGGCAAAGATTGCAGTGAAGGGTTGGAAAGGTTAAAGCATTTTTACATTTTGCTGCCATCGAACGATGATGATATGGATGTACGTATCATGGAACCTATGGGACAGCATTACTTTCCTCTGACGGTGTTCGGACACATGTGCCAAAAATAAAAGTGTCAATTGGCACTTATATCCTACCTCAAAAAACGTATGTGCCATTTCCATAAGTGCCAAAGCATAAAGTGCCATTATTCATAATGTATTGTATAGTGTATTAGGCTATCAATTTCACAAAATATAATATGTAGTGTGCATTTAACATTTATGAAGTAGTTTATAAGTAAGGAAGACTGCCTAGAGAATGTAAGAAAAGTAATGACAACGGTCATTTTACATAATTATTCGTAGACGCTGATATGCAGATGAGATTTTTGAGGTTTTGTAGCAATCTCGGAAATAATAATCCTCGTTCTTTCAGCCACTGCCTACCATTCAGCATGGCACAAGTAGTTGAGAAAAAGCATGTATCTGGATATTCGAACATCAAAAAATGTGTTGTGAGAAACACAAAGTGTTGGAGGTGCTATGACAGAGCCAAATATAAATGTTGTCGTAGTTAGATTGAAAATTTGACATCTGGCGAATTTAAATCCGGGAGACAGGAGCCCACCCATCCTCCGTATTAACGGATGTCTCTTTCATCTCGGTCAAAATATTTTTCGGCAAATTCAAAAGTCTCCGGAAATACTACAGAAGTACACAACGGATCCAAAATTCTGCTAAGCAGCCAGATATTTTCAGGCAATAGCATTTGTCCCACCACAGCATGCTTTACTTTCATTAGATGTTTATCGTCGACAATTTCTAAAATATTATCCTCTGCTCAATCCATTAGCAGAATATTTTGAAAAGACTTACGTCGGTCGTTACCAAGAACCTCTCTTTCCTCCCGAAGTGTGGTCAGTTTATAAACGCGTACAAGAAGTAGTTCCAAGGACAACAAATGCTTTAGAAGGGTGGCACAGTGGCTTCAATTACCGGGTGGACAAACCTCATCCTTCAATTTGGATTTTACTTTCTCATCGTCAAAATGAGCAATTCCATTGTTCTCTTATGATCCTTTACTTCAATAATGCAATGGCACCATCTCAGAAGAAAGAATATCGGGAACTCGATTCGAAAATCACTTTCCAAGTTGCACAATACTTTACAAAACCAAACATTGATTATATCAAAGCTTTTACATATTTCGTAGGCTGGCACAACCAAAAATCCAAACCCTAAAATGACATAACTATTCCTATTCATAAGGAAAAACTGATGTATATAACTAAACCATGACTAATTAAAATATTATTGGCATTATTCGTATTGGCACTTATAAAAGCCCCTTGGCACAAAGGGTCATAAAACACTTGGCATTATTGACCTTTGGCACATAGGTCCGGGAATCCCTCGAAACGACGACGAAAATTAATTACATTTCAATAAAACTTTTTCAATTTTTTTAAATAATGCATTAATAATCTAAAAAATATTGACTTTGAAACTATAAATTCCCCGTATCGAAATAATTCTCCATCCGGGGAACTGCATAGATTTTTCTTGGCCAAAAAATGGCCATGAAACTATAATTCCCCCGAGGTATTAATTCGATTATTAGTACGATAGTTCAAAGGAATGGATATTTTATTTAATGGAGGTAAACAATATCGTAAAAAATGACAATGCTTACATTAAATATTTTTGATTGGAATGCAAACAATCATGAATACAAAATACAAATAGATCTTAATGATTTACTGCATGGTTCATTATTCATTATAATAATATTATTGTATTGCATAGCTATTAAACGAATAAAAAAATTCCGTTTGAATTTTTGAAGACCGAAATTTTATATAAAAGGACATAATATTCTATTAATGCTGTCTCAGTGCAAGGCACACACATCATAGTATAGCGGAACCAGGGTTGTGGGTCGGGTTTTTTATGGGTTGGGGTTTTTTGGGTTTTTTGGCAAAAAACCCACCCCGCTTTACTTAAAAAACCCCGGGTTTATTGGGTTTTTTGGGTTTTTTAAAAAACATACAAGAATGTGCACTACAGCTCCATCTAGATACGCAATACAGACAACCATCACGATAACGACAACCATCACGACAACGACAATCACCGCGATAATTGGCACAACCACCGCGAAGTAAGATCTCCAAATAGACATCATTGCGACAACGACAACCATCACGATAACGACAACCATCACGATAACGACAACCATCACGACAACGACAATCACCGCGATAATTGGCACAACCACCGTGAAGTAAGATCTCCAAATAAACATCATAGCGACAACGACAACCATTACGACAACGACAACCAACACGATAACGACAATCACCACGATAATTGGCACAACCACCGTGAAATAAGATCTCCAAATAAACATCATAACGACAACCATCACGACAACGACAATCACCACGACAACGATAACCACAACGGTAATAAGAATTGGAATTGGCACAACCGGAAATAGGACTTCTAAAGCCAAAATGATAATTTTTTAGCATGCCAATTTGGCATTAAATTGTTTTTAGTCTAATATCATGTATTCTCGTTTGAAATCCTGAAACAAAATATCTAATCACTGTATCCAAGATTGAAATTGTCTAAAATATAATATTTATTTAATTAATTCTATAATTAGTTAATTAATTATGATATAAAACTGAAATGCAACCATTTGCGCGCATTACTTTGGTTTCCAAAATGGCCTTCTCAAAGCATTTTTTGTTCTGTGCAGGAAATAACCTTGATGGATTTTTTGTTTTGTGCACGAAATACTAGTGTTAATGCGTCAATCAAAAAGTGCAGAAATGTTTCGTGCACAAAAGAAAAAATTCATTCACGCTATTTCGTACACCAAACAAAAAGTGCATTGAAGCTAAATCGATATAAATAAGAAAGAGTAAATTAATAAAAAAGGTAAAAACATTTATAAAAAACTCATCAGGAGACTATGAAATCTAGAAAACAAGAAAAATTAAACCTATGCACAATCAGAATAGAGCGTAATTAAAAAAACGTACATCGTCTGCTTAATATTAATATTACAACGTAACAAGCCATTTTATCATGGCTGCTACAAAGTAACACACAGTAATATGAGTAAAAAAAGCCTAAAATTTAAAAAGTACAGTACTGTATTGAATTAAAACGAATCATTATTATTTTAATTATTCAATATAGTCTGGTATTCAATTTTTCAGGGCCGCGTTGAATGCAAAATCTATAACATTTAGTTCAAAGAATATATATTTTATTTAATTGAGGTAAACAATATCGTAAAAAATGACAATGCTTACATTAAATATTTTTGATTGGAATGCAAACAATCATGAATACAAAATACAAATAGATCTTAATGATTTACTGCATGGTTCATTATTCATTATAATAATATTATTGTATTGCATAGCTATTAAACGAATAAAAAAATTCCGTTTGAATTTTTGAAGACCGAAATTTTATATAAAAGGACATAATATTCTATTAATGCTGTCTCAGTGCAAGGCACACACATCATAGTATAGCGGAACCAGGGTTGTGGGTCGGGTTTTTTATGGGTTGGGGTTTTTTGGGTTTTTTGGCAAAAAACCCACCCCGCTATACTTAAAAACCCCGGGTTTATTGGGTTTTTTGGGTTTTTTACAAAACATACAAGAATGTGCACTACAGCTCCATCTAGATACGCAATACATACTAATTTCTATTCAAAAATGTAAACAAATGCATAATCAGGTGGAAACAAATACAGCTTCTACACTTCTACGCGTAATTAATGTATCGTAATGTGAGGACTATAATAATATTAGTTTTATGTATACTTTAGTCATTGCATTGTGAAGATTATGTTTATAATATTGTTGTACACATATGCTCAATTTCATTTTATCAATTACATATTCATTGCTGTAATGCTTTGCAATTAAAGCTTCAAATTAACGAAGGAATAATTTCATAAAGTCAATATAATCAGTAACATATTATAATGCTTAATATTTCACTAGTTGTCATCAAACAGTAATAATAATATAGGTGTTCACAAAAATACTGCATTTGCTACGTTACAACATAATAAAATTAAACTTTTATGCTTTAATTTTCTTTTCATTGACATAAGTAATAGTAGCTGACACGGTTGTTGTTGTTGTCAGCTGTAGTTTTCATATATGGTATAGTATAGGCTTGTATTTATACCTATAGTTATATAAAAAACCCTTAAACCCAAAAAACCCAAAAAACCCTAAAAAACCCAAAAAACCCGGGGTCGAGGGTTTTTTCCTAAAAAACCCGGGTTTTTCGATACCTTGAGCGGAACTAATAAATAGGTAGAAAGCAAAGTTCATTAGCAAAAATTAACTTTCTTATTTTTTGTGAGAGACAAACATCCAAACAAGATGAAATACGTTATTTTATTGGTCCTTCTGTACATCATTTGTGATGATGTCACAAGAACAAACGCTGATGATGTTGAGACCTGTACTCCCAGTCAGTGCAATATTATTTTATAAATTGTGAATATTGTATGCATTTAATTTATAACAGTATGAATTAAAGTAAATCAATGCATTTTTTCAGCATGTTTTATAAAGGCAGTGATGACGGACGCAGCATTGTGCGAAAAAAAGGAAAAAAATAAAAGATCGTTATCGTTTTATTATGAAACCAAGACAGGCAAATGCGTTTCTTCTTATTTCCTAAAGGATTATGGACAGTATTTTGAAACTGAAAAGGAGTGCAGCGAAAAATGTCAAAGTTGTCAAAAACTTTTGAAAAATATAACGCTGATGGTAAGTGGAAGATTAGATTGACCACATCACAAGGCTCTTATACAAAAATATACCTATATACAAAATTTTACAAACCCTACTTTTCCTAAATGTAAAATTTAATAGTTGAAATATTTTTTACATATGTTTGACGAATGAACTTTTATTTGATATTTTATATATGCTTCCTATATTATTATCATTTGATTTATTGTTATACAGACGAGTGTCTCAAAACCCTCGGAATGCAAGGCACTTTAAAGAAGACAGAAGAGGTGGTTAGCCCGTCAAATGTTTGGACCTTTGACACTAATTCTGGAAAATGCAAGAGTATCATTAGTAACTTCCATAAATTTGAAAAAGGTTGGTCCATAGCTACTGGGATTGCATTACCTACTGAAGAGGAATGTAATAAACGTTGCCCAACAATTCAATGATAATGACAGATGCCTAATGACGACAGATGACAAATAAACCCTTACTGCCAAGATTTAACCTTATACAGCAAAAATAGCCACTGATTAAAATATAATATAAATTTTTATCAGGACGCGATTATATTTTATTGTTAATATTAATTAACTGCTATATTTACATGATTTTGTATTCGGCTTTCCCAGTAAGTCCAACATTAAAGAATTGTATCGAAACAATCCTCGTAACCTCGGCTACAAATTCTTGCATTCAGTTCAGCAATGTCTTGAGGTCTGGTTTCGTAAATGAGTGACTTGAGATGGCCCCAAATGAAAACTATCAAAATTGTCATCTTTATCCAGCCATTGAAAATTAACATTTTCAATGAATGGATTTCCATTGCTGAACTGAATGCGAGAATTTGTATCCGGGGTTACGAGGATTGTTTCGATACAATTCTTTAATGTTGGACTTACTGGCAAAGCCGAATAGAGGAGGTAGTAACATAGAGAAGTTATAAAATTTATGAAATTAAAATACATGAAAAATCCCATACTGTCTTAACTGACTAACCCTGTATATAATTATAAAATTAATATTACCCCTAATACTAATGCTAAATTTCAAAAGGATTTGGTATATTAACAATGTTTAATTTTCGAAATAAAGGAATGTTCACTCATATTGGACTTCTTTGTTTTAAGCAATATGCATTGTGTCAGGGCCGCAAGCAGAGAAAAATTGAGGGGAGCCGACAAAAGTTAAAACATAAATTTTTGTTTAACGAAAAAATTCCTTGCTTTTCTTCGATTGCGGGGGAGGAGGGTTGTTAGGGTCCTGTCCGCGGCTCTGCATTGTATTCACACATGTGCATTGCAGCAAAAAGCCGCATCATCCCATGGCATAGATAGGTAGATGCGACATAGTAAGAAACAATTTTATATTATAAAATTATTATTGCTTTATCCAAGACGATCGTTATTATATAGAGATAAGCTTCTGTTAATGCTATATAATTTGTTGATCTACGCATTCATGTAACAATATTTTTGCAAGATGAGCTATTTATAGCAGTCTGGACGAGCAAATAAAACCCTATACGTATATAATTTGACGTAGTCATTGTGCCATGATAATTTATCGATTGTATTTGTAATAAATTATTATATTTAAAAGAATATCATTAGCGTTTAATTTATAGCCACAGTATAGTTGTAAAAATTGATGTTAATAAAATGTTGCTGTCTTGGTATGTTGATGTTTCTTCAATTCTAAAAATGGAATTAAAAGGAACATCGATACTTGAATTCAATTCAAGGTTCACCACTTTCTTAATCAATTTCCTTGCAATTTGGAGAAACGCCATTAAAGTTGTGCCTACATCTGCAATAGGAATATTTTACGCAAATTTACAACGAACAAACTTGTATTCGGTGAAGATAAAAATTCAGTTTGGACAGATGCAATAATTATTGCAAAATAAAAAATGGCCAAAATTATTTTCATTTTCCAAAAATTGTTGTTTGGTATAAGAGCGAGAGAGCACTACAGGTAGATTTTGAGTGATTATTGAAATGTAAATCGAAGCCGGAATGATTTTTACCATGATATGAATCAAAATCAACTCTCTATATATACATTTAAAATTTAGAGAGACAGACATAACACTTGACTATAAAACATTAAAAGTCATTAAACCTTAGTAAAAAACTAAACCATATCATCTTGTATCTATAATAGTTTATTTGACTTTCTGTTAATTTTTACAGACTAAATTTATTAGTTTTGATTTTCTGTTAATTTTTAAAGACTAAGCTAATTAGTTTTTTAAAAAAAATTTTTGCAGACAAAATTAATCAGTTTTGATTTTCTGTTGATTAAACTGAAAATACAAATACGAATACAAAATCATGTAAATATAGCAGTTAATTAATATTAACAATAAAATATAATCGCGTCCTGATAAAAATTTATATTATATTTTAATCAGTGGCTATTTTTGCTGTATAAGGTTAAATCTTGGCAGTAAGGGTTTATTTGTCATCTGTCGTCATTAGGCATCTGTCATTATCATTGAATTGTTGGGCAACGTTTATTACATTCCTCTTCAGTAGGTAATGCAATCCCAGTAGCTATGGACCAACCTTTTTCAAATTTATGGAAGTTACTAATGATACTCTTGCATTTTCCAGAATTAGTGTCAAAGGTCCAAACATTTGACGGGCTAACCACCTCTTCTGTCTTCTTTAAAGTGCCTTGCATTCCGAGGGTTTTGAGACACTCGTCTGTATAACAATAAATCAAATGATAATAATATAGGAAGCATATATAAAATATCAAATAAAAGTTCATTCGTCAAACATATGTAAAAAATATTTCAACTATTAAATTTTACATTTAGGAAAAGTAGGGTTTGTAAAATTTTGTATATAGGTATATTTTTGTATAAGAGCCTTGTGATGTGGTCAATCTAATCTTCCACTTACCATCAGCGTTATATTTTTTCAAAAGTTTTTGACAACTTTGACATTTTTCGCTGCACTCCTTTTCAGTTTCAAAATACTGTCCATAATCCTTTAGGCAATAAGAAGAAACGCATTTGCCTGTCTTGGTTTCATAATAAAACGATAACGATCTTTTATTTTTTTCCTTTTTTTCGCACAATGCTGCGTCCGTCATCACTGCCTTTATAAAACATGCTGAAAAAAATGCATTGATTTACTTTAATTCATACTGTTATAAATTAAATGCATACAATATTCACAATTTATAAAATAATATTGCACTGACTGGGAGTACAGGTCTCAACATCATCAGCGTTTGTTCTTGTGACATCATCACAAATGATGTACAGAAGGACCAATAAAATAACGTATTTCATCTTGTTTGGATGTTTGTCTCTCACAAAAAATAAGAAAGTTAATTTTTGCTAATGAACTTTGCTTTCTACCTATTTATTAGTTCCGCTCAAGGTATCGAAAAACCCGGGTTTTTTAGGAAAAAACCCTCGACCCCGGGTTTTTTGGGTTTTTTAGGGTTTTTTGGGTTTTTTGGGTTTAAGGGTTTTTTATATAACTATAGGTATAAATACAAGCCTATACTATACCATATATGAAAACTACAGCTGACAACAACAACAACCGTGTCAGCTACTATTACTTATGTCAATGAAAAGAAAATTAAAGCATAAAAGTTTAATTTTATTATGTTGTAACGTAGCAAATGCAGTATTTTTGTGAACACCTATATTATTATTACTGTTTGATGACAACTAGTGAAATATTAAGCATTATAATATGTTACTGATTATATTGACTTTATGAAATTATTCCTTCGTTAATTTGAAGCTTTAATTGCAAAGCATTACAGCAATGAATATGTAATTGATAAAATGAAATTGAGCATATGTGTACAACAATATTATAAACATAATCTTCACAATGCAATGACTAAAGTATACATAAAACTAATATTATTATAGTCCTCACATTACGATACATTAATTACGCGTAGAAGTGTAGAAGCTGTATTTGTTTCCACCTGATTATGCATTTGTTTACATTTTTGAATAGAAATTAGTATGTATTGCGTATCTAGATGGAGCTGTAGTGCACATTCTTGTATGTTTTGTAAAAAACCCAAAAAACCCAATAAACCCGGGGTTTTTTAAGTAAAGCGGGGTGGGTTTTTTGCCAAAAAACCCAAAAAACCCCAACCCATAAAAAACCCGACCCACAACCCTGGTTCCGCTATACTATGATGTGTGTGCCTTGCACTGAGACAGCATTAATAGAATATTATGTCCTTTTATATAAAATTTCGGTCTTCAAAAATTCAAACGGAATTTTTTTATTCGTTTAATAGCTATGCAATACAATAATATTATTATAATGAATAATGAACCATGCAGTAAATCATTAAGATCTATTTGTATTTTGTATTCATGATTGTTTGCATTCCAATCAAAAATATTTAATGTAAGCATTGTCATTTTTTACGATATTGTTTACCTCAATTAAATAAAATATATATTCTTTGAACTAAATGTTATAGATTTTGCATTCAACGCGGCCCTGAAAAATTGAATACCAGACTATATTGAATAATTAAAATAATAATGATTCGTTTTAATTCAATACAGTACTGTACTTTTAAATTTTAGGCTTTTTTACTCATATTACTGTGTGTTACTTTGTAGCAGCCATGATAAAATGGCTTGTTACGTTGTAATATTAATATTAAGCAGACGATGTACGTTTTTTTAATTACGCTCTATTCTGATTGTGCATAGGTTTAATTTTTTCTTGTTTTCTAGATTTCATAGTCTCCTGATGAGTTTTTTATAAATGTTTTTACCTTTTTTATTAATTTACTCTTTCTTATTTATATCGATTTAGCTTCAATGCACTTTTTGTTTGGTGTACGAAATAGCGTGAATGAATTTTTTCTTTTGTGCACGAAACATTTCTGCACTTTTTGATTGACGCATTAACACTAGTATTTCGTGCACAAAACAAAAAATCCATCAAGGTTATTTCCTGCACAGAACAAAAAATGCTTTGAGAAGGCCATTTTGGAAACCAAAGTAATGCGCGCAAATGGTTGCATTTCAGTTTTATATCATAATTAATTAACTAATTATAGAATTAATTAAATAAATATTATATTTTAGACAATTTCAATCTTGGATACAGTGATTAGATATTTTGTTTCAGGATTTCAAACGAGAATACATGATATTAGACTAAAAACAATTTAATGCCAAATTGGCATGCTAAAAAATTATCATTTTGGCTTTAGAAGTCCTATTTCCGGTTGTGCCAATTCCAATTCTTATTACCGTTGTGGTTATCGTTGTCGTGGTGATTGTCGTTGTCGTGATGGTTGTCGTTATGATGTTTATTTGGAGATCTTATTTCACGGTGGTTGTGCCAATTATCGTGGTGATTGTCGTTATCGTGTTGGTTGTCGTTGTCGTAATGGTTGTCGTTGTCGCTATGATGTTTATTTGGAGATCTTACTTCACGGTGGTTGTGCCAATTATCGCGGTGATTGTCGTTGTCGTGATGGTTGTCGTTATCGTGATGGTTGTCGTTATCGTGATGGTTGTCGTTGTCGCAATGATGTCTATTTGGAGATCTTACTTCGCGGTGGTTGTGCCAATTATCGCGGTGATTGTCGTTGTCGTGATGGTTGTCGTTATCGTGATGGTTGTCTGTATTGCGTATCTAGATGGAGCTGTAGTGCACATTCTTGTATGTTTTTTAAAAAACCCAAAAAACCCAATAAACCCGGGGTTTTTTAAGTAAAGCGGGGTGGGTTTTTTGCCAAAAAACCCAAAAAACCCCAACCCATAAAAAACCCGACCCACAACCCTGGTTCCGCTATACTATGATGTGTGTGCCTTGCACTGAGACAGCATTAATAGAATATTATGTCCTTTTATATAAAATTTCGGTCTTCAAAAATTCAAACGGAATTTTTTTATTCGTTTAATAGCTATGCAATACAATAATATTATTATAATGAATAATGAACCATGCAGTAAATCATTAAGATCTATTTGTATTTTGTATTCATGATTGTTTGCATTCCAATCAAAAATATTTAATGTAAGCATTGTCATTTTTTACGATATTGTTTACCTCAATTAAATAAAATATATATTCTTTGAACTAAATGTTATAGATTTTGCATTCAACGCGGCCCTGAAAAATTGAATACCAGACTATATTGAATAATTAAAATAATAATGATTCGTTTTAATTCAATACAGTACTGTACTTTTAAATTTTAGGCTTTTTTTACTCATATTACTGTGTGTTACTTTGTAGCAGCCATGATAAAATGGCTTGTTACGTTGTAATATTAATATTAAGCAGACGATGTACGTTTTTTTAATTACGCTCTATTCTGATTGTGCATAGGTTTAATTTTTCTTGTTTTCTAGATTTCATAGTCTCCTGATGAGTTTTTTATAAATGTTTTTACCTTTTTTATTAATTTACTCTTTCTTATTTATATCGATTTAGCTTCAATGCACTTTTTGTTTGGTGTACGAAATAGCGTGAATGAATTTTTTCTTTTGTGCACGAAACATTTCTGCACTTTTTGATTGACGCATTAACACTAGTATTTCGTGCACAAAACAAAAAATCCATCAAGGTTATTTCCTGCACAGAACAAAAAATGCTTTGAGAAGGCCATTTTGGAAACCAAAGTAATGCGCGCAAATGGTTGCATTTCAGTTTTATATCATAATTAATTAACTAATTATAGAATTAATTAAATAAATATTATATTTTAGACAATTTCAATCTTGGATACAGTGATTAGATATTTTGTTTCAGGATTTCAAACGAGAATACATGATATTAGACTAAAAACAATTTAATGCCAAATTGGCATGCTAAAAAATTATCATTTTGGCTTTAGAAGTCCTATTTCCGGTTGTGCCAATTCCAATTCTTATTACCGTTGTGGTTATCGTTGTCGTGGTGATTGTCGTTGTCGTGATGGTTGTCGTTATGATGTTTATTTGGAGATCTTATTTCACGGTGGTTGTGCCAATTATCGTGGTGATTGTCGTTATCGTGTTGGTTGTCGTTGTCGCTATGATGTTTATTTGGAGATCTTACTTCACGGTGGTTGTGCCAATTATCGCGGTGATTGTCGTTGTCGTGATGGTTGTCGTTATCGTAATGGTTGTCGTTATCGTGATGGTTGTCGTTGTCGCAATGATGTCTATTTGGAGATCTTACTTCGCGGTGGTTGTGCCAATTATCGCGGTGATTGTCGTTGTCGTGATGGTTGTCGTTATCGTGATGGTTGTCGTTGTCGGTATGATGTCTATTTGGAGATCTTACTTCACGGTGGTTGTGCCAATTATCGTGGTGATTTTCTTTGTCGTGATGGTTGTCGTTATCGTGATGGTTGTCATTGTCGTTATGATGTCTATTCGGAGATCTCACTTCACGGTGTTTTTGTTCATTTTCTTGAGTAAAATTTCCCATTTTTTCTCCAATAGCCGACGTGGTTGTTGATTCATTTTTTCCTACGGCGGACGCCACATCGAGAATATTTAGTTTTAATGTACTTGCTGTCGCTACAACTGCAACCGATAGCAGAAGCAAATTGACCTTAAAGAAGGATAATAATTGTAATTAAAGGCCAATCGTATTAATAATTTGATCTGTCAAGAGTGTCTTGTGAATTATTTATGAAAGTTATAATTTTATGAATTACCAAAAGTTTTTCCATTTTGAATTTTCTTTGAAAACTTATTTTGTTTTGGTGACCCAAACAGTAAGTCTATCAAATGACAACTTGTCAGAAGTGGTTAATTCAGTTGAATGATGATTATTGCTACTGTCGTTCGGAGTTTAAATACTCATTTCTTGGGTAAGAAGCGATTATAAATTCATCTAAAATTCCATACAAAAGACGTCAGAAGAGTGTTGATTACAATCAAATAGTATAATTGAAACATGACTACAACATACCGATCCTTGTTAACATAAAGCTAATGATTACTTTGATTATGCACCGTAATGCATATTTAAACGACAACGAACGAGTATTAAGGATAAACTGTTCTTGAATACGCCCTCGAAGGAAACAACTCCAGTCTCGGTAATTAGTAGCTTTCATACTTGGAATTCGGGAAAAGATATTTATATCACAACATTTATGTAGTAATTACTCATGCAACCGCTAAATACTATAACGGTTTTATGCCTTTGTGAATATAGTAACATGATATGGTGAAGAATTTGTAGTTAACTACTAACAAATACTGAGAATTAATATTTATATCTTGAGAACATTAGAAAAAATTAAACATTTAAACGGTCTTGAGGCACAAATTAATGAATATCATAAATAGAATTTGGGAGTTTCCAATTTAGTAAGAAAGCAATCGAAAGAGTCATCAGTCTTTGGCGGTTGTGAAATCCACTACATGGTTAGTCTAAGGCTCTGGGAAGGAGAGTAATCAATCAAATTTAATTATTTAACCGAACAGTGAAAGCTTTTCTACAGTTGCTGTTTTAAGTCCTTCCATCATCTGTTGCTGGTTTTCATAAAAACATCATTGACAAAATGTTACATTTTTTATAAAATGACTATTTAAAAAATTTTTTATTACAAATAATCATCAACTTAATCTTTGTATATTATTATATGAAAATTGTTGAGTGGCAAAACTCAGATATTTCCTAGTTTGTCTTCATAAAAATATTTTTATCTGGAACATGAGAAAACTTTTACCATTTGAACGGTCTTGAAGCATAAATTAATGAATATCATAAACAGGTTTTTGTTCTACCTTGTTGTTTTAATTAAGCCCACACATTTAATCATACTTATGTTCATTTCTCAACGTCTAAACGAAGCACTCTAACTATAGTCTGCGACAACCAAGGACATATTTAGGGGGGGTCCTAGGGTGCTTAAGCACCCCCTAAATATTTTGAAAACACACTAGATATTATCGCGTTTTCACCCCTTGTGTAATATTCAAGTATTTAATTCCAAATTGGAGGAAACATATATTTTCTTTTTCATATGACACAATAACATATATTTTATTTTCGAATATGTTTGAACATTTTCGAATCCTTTTTTCCCTGTAATGAACCTTAGGATCTGAGATTACTTTATGTTATATTGTTACAAAATGGAAATGTGCTTATATAGCAATTGACCACTTCTGAAATGAGGTTTTTTGTTTAAAACATCTAAAACTAAATCGGCCGAACTGGGTGGGTGATGATAGATAAATCACATATTTAGAAGGCTCCCAGCCCCTTAATCTTGATATAAAGTGGATTTTTTTGACAAAGATTAAAAATCATAAATTTTTTCGCGCTTTGCGCGTATATTTCTTCTTTTTTACTAATATAATTATGTAAGGACGTATTGAGGGATGGGCTTTACCAAAATCAACAAAAAGAGGCATTTTTTCTCTCAATCGCAAAAAATTTTGCGCTCCGCGCGATTATTTTCTTTTTTAGGCCTTTTTTGACTCATTTCCGTCAAAAAAATCTAAAAATTTTCGCGCTACGCGCAAATAAATATTATTTACACATATATGGGATTAGCCCCTTCCGAAACTCAGTTCTGTATACGTGCTTGTAATGACGGTTCTAATTGCTTGATTTATGTAATACTCATTTTTAGAAATTAGCACCCCCTAGATCCAATTTCTAGATACGCCCTTGGCGACAACCATATATGCGAATAATTAGCACTCTGTTCTCGGGATACCACTAAGTTCCAATACACGTTTGTCGTCTAATAACTCAAAAACCTACACCTTTAATAATAGCGTGATATGGGGGTAAGATGGTTGAAAATCGCTTTATCGAAATTCCCGGTAGTTTTTACACATTAAATACTCTTTACAACTTACAAAAGTTTATTAATGTCTGGTATGTTTTCCCTATGGTTTCCCATGTATAAATTAAATTTTAGTTCATCATTATTTTTTGACTTTACTTTCAAATAATTATTTGTTATATACCAATCTTTAAGTTAATTCAGCCTCTTTCCAATGGTAGTACACCTATTTTTCTATCTGCTCTAGTTTTTGAGTTATTAGCCGACAAACATGTATTGGAACTTAGTGGTAACTCTGTACATGCAGAATTTTCAAATAATTTTCAGAATCAAAAAATAGGAAATCGAAGCCAGAGGGGATGAAAGTTTAGGTCATTAGCAGCGTTTATAATGATCGGTGGAAAATTGTAGGAGGAGATAGTGAACATAATTTCCAAAACTCCCCAACTCTTTGCATGTGAAAATCTGACTTTCAAAAAATCATAAAAAAATTTCTATGAAATTAAACGTTATGAAAATGATAATTTAGGGTTCTGACTATGAAATGCACATCCAGTAATAATTTCAAAGCTTATTATTTACTTTAGAGTATTTAAAAAAAACTGGTTTCTATTCGAATTATTTGTGAATATCGGCTAGCACCTGTGATACTTACTGAGTTTTTAATCAGGCACTTTTGGATCCTCAATCAGTGCGTGGGAAAAACTGAACCTGAAGTACAAATTAAGAAACAATTTTGACAATTTACCACTAATGAAAATAATGAATTAGGTGCCAATGAGAACTAACTTACCTATATAAAAGTCATTGAGGCTATTGAGAAATTTGAGAAGAATCTACAATATTTAGAATGAGCCTCGTGTCAAAATATAATAATATACGTAAAATACGTAAACGATTTAGGGAAATTTATTCAATTACTTATCCGTCCATTACAATGAATTATCTCCAGCCAAAAAATGTCAATCTAAATTTCAATGGACATCAACTATGTTTAAGTATTTTCCAGAATGTAGACAATTATATTTATTCCAGTGCTTTGCTTAAAATAAAAGCAAATCCCTTGCGATAGCTTATTACAGCGAGATTTCCAACTTTCTATGAAGGTATCGGAGTTTTCGAAAAGCAAACGGATATTTACAGAAAAGCTATTTCTGCGTCTCCCATTATGAAGTGCAGGCATGAGAATGTAAAATGGCACTTTGATCACAATATACAGTAAAGCCTCAATGATGCAAAATTAGTGACAATCACAAGTGCGTGATGTGAATATTCCTAAGATAAGATAAGACCGGCAGGAACAGAAAATGTATTGAAATAACTTGTTATGTTAATACACATTTGTTTTCTATAAAAAATTCTAGCTTTAAATTCAAAACGACGAAATTGAATTTTTGATGCAACAATTTTGTCACGGTAAGCAAGGATTTTGAGCCAGGCCAATGTTCCACTCAAATAGAAAACAAAAATATAAACACAATGTAAAAGGTGAAGGGAAATGTGTAAAGCTAGGAACGGTGCAAAGAATAAGCAATACAATCGGTATTTTATTTTAATCGGCTTCTTTACATTTTAGCCAGCCGGTCGGTCATTTTATCCGGTTAAATTGGCTGATGGCTAAAATGTCTATATCTCAATTTACATTGGTTTTAATTTTATTGTAATGATGTAGAAAATACCAAATTATAAATTGCTTGCATTTTGCATATAGGATTCAGCTCCAAGCAAACATTCAGCAAGATACCCAATAAAAAACTGTTCCCATTAATGTCGGACTTAGTGCCTTTAGCACAACCACTATATCATTTTTTTATTCCATGGTCGTCAATTTTCTGGCTCTCTGTAAATGAAAAAATACAATAGTACAGGGTTAGTCATTTAGGACACTATGGGATTTTTACACGTACTTTAATTACATAAATAATACAAATGCTCTAATCCTACTGCTCTGCTATGAAAGACGAACGTTAAAGAGTAGCATGGTAACATCAGGGTAATTCTCGCGGCGACAATTCTTGCCTTCAGTTCACCAATGTTTTGGGGTCTGGTTTCCTAAATGAATTCAGATGACCTCAAAGGAAAAATGCCACTTGCCAAAAATTGTTATCCTTTACCATCATCAGGTCTGTTGTATAGCTATACTTTCTAAATCAGAACACTTTGATTAAAAACGCAATGCTCCCATTATAAATTCCTCTTTTATGTAGGCAATAATCATTCTCGGTATTTTTATATTTTATTATCAGTCTCATACTCATAACTTAACCTCAGTTTACAGTGGGATGCATTATGCATTGGACATTTGCTACCGTGCCTTGCTCATCTCTATATACTTAATAATACGTTCGGGATAGATAGATCGCTATCTGTGAGTGAGTACAGAAAGAGTTAATGTGGTTTTACATTATCTCTTACTGACGTCAGAGAATGGCTTCATATAAACAGATAATCACTCGTTGCATTTCTATTGACGTCATAAATAGATTTCACGACAAGACTATTTATTGTCTTTAATTACGTATAGTAGAAGACAAGGAAGAAGCTATTTTCCGAAAGTAAACTACTATTAAACATTATGTGATTATGTGTATGCAAAGGAAATGTAATTAATTTTACTTGGGCAGATAACCGGTCGTCCATTCATAAGTATTTTCTATGAAGTTCAAATATTGTAATCAATGGAATTCCCAAGATAATATTTTCATTCTAGATTTCTTGTGAATGGACAACAAGGAGTAAAAGATAATTACAGCTAAGCTGTTACGGGATGCATTAATGTGGTTATTAGTAATTGTGTATACATGAGGACAAAATATTTTATTTTTTATAGTACAGTATATTACTCTTTATATACCTATACTATTTACATATCATAGTCTATTAGTAACCATGAGTACTTCAGTTCAGTATGAATTTTCAGAACTATACAAACTATTAACAAAGAATTTTATTAATGTGCATCCAATGTTAATGTTAAGTGAAAGCGTTTTATTCGGATAGGTTTGTATAACTATTAATAATTTTAATAGGATTTTTAAGCATACCTTTATTAATAATTCAGAGGAGCTTTGAAGGAGTCTTAGTTGACCAAGTGAATGTCAACGTATCTCAGACGAATCTACTCTACGTCTACACTGCCTACGCTACGGCATTCAAAATTCTACCTTACGGATTCCACTTTCAAAATTCAACAAATTGTTGCAAATTGTATAGGGTACTGGAAACGATTGCACTATAGTTATCATTTTTATTTGTCACTTTTGCTTTTCTTTTTACAAAGTGAAAAGTAAAATCATTGCACCAAAATTTTGGCTTCACTAATTGCATTCTGCCATCAAAATGTAAAAAAGTCACACTTGTTAATTGTGCCTTGTTTCTTAGTCACACTTTACTTGACTTCGAAGTTCATTCCATTGACTTTAACATATTTAATCTTCTGATTCCGTAGCTAACTCAATAAAAACCGCACCTTTAAAACATCCCATATTGTTCAATGTTCCTGTACTATTATCATACTTGACAAGCCTCTAGACACATGCGATAAGAATGCAAAATTGTTCAACCAATTCAACCTGTTCTTTTCTAATTTTTTCCATTCTATTCTGATTATGTTTATGAAAATGTTGCCCCATGTTTACAAAGTTGCATTTCTCACATTATCTAACAAAGGTTTATGAAAGTGTTAGTGAGAGTTTGCGATAATCTTCGTGCGGTTTACGAAAATGTCGTTAATGAATTCTCCGAAAGCCGAAAAAAATGCTGGGCATCTCAGCAATTGTGTTTTGGAAATACAAACTGGACTAAGCTAAAGAAAAGCTAATCTAATCACAATAGGAAATTATAGTTATTAAGGCTTCTATATCAGGAAATATCCAAAATAGATGCACACCACGGAGCTCTTGAATCGTGCATAATCAGAAAAATGATTCCAGGATTTTGATAAGTCGTAAAAATATAACCAAACTTCCATAAAAAAGACAAAAGAAAATGAGGGCGACCATGAGGCGCCTTTTTGAATTTGTGTCGGCAAACGTTAACAAAAATTCAAGATAATATATTTCTTACATGTATTTCTCTACTCCAAATCTAAATTTTCAAATAGAATTTTCGATGACTTAAACATGGTATTTGATAATTGGGCTTTAATTCTCGTCTTTAGAATCTTTGTAGATTCTGAAACTGGAAACCACATTACATTACGTTCAGCCAATTTCTCTTTAGCAATATTCGATGCAAGTCGCCACACCTCCTTAACACCTACAGCATTTATTATTGGTATCGTTTAATAAATTCATGAATAATGATAGCTGCATTATCCAAAATTCCATTATACAGCCTAATAACAATTTGGTTTTGATAACATTTAATAAGTATAAGAGTGCGCGATAACATGGTATCTCAAATTGACCTCAAATAACGACTAAAATAATAAAATATTTACTGTAGAAAACACATTGGTTATCAATACTACCACTGTGGTTTCAAAATTTCAGTTTACAGATATCTGGTTCTTGTACATGTGCACGGGGGCTCCATTATAGACAAAACCACAAACCCATTCTTCAATCTTAGATAGTGCAATTACTTATTTTATTTCAGGATTTTTAAATAGCATACACGATTAGATACCTAAAAACAATTTAATGAAAAGTTGACAAACAAAATATATATTATTGTTTTGGCTTTGGGAATCCTATTTACGGTGGTTGTGCCAATTCCAATTATCGTGGTGGTTGTCGTTATCGTGGTGGTTGTCGTTGTCGTGATGATTGTCGTTGTCGTTGTAGTGTCTATTGGGAGACCTTACTTCACGGTGGTTGTGCCAATTATAATTATCGTGGTGGTTGTCGTTGTCGTGATGGTTGTCGTTATCGTGGTGGTTGTCATTGTCGTGATGATTGTCGTTGTCGTGTCTATTGGGAGACCTTACTTCATGGTGGTTGTGCCAATTATAATTATCGTGGTGGTTGTCGTTGTCGTGGTGGTTGTCGTTGTCGTGATGATTGTCGTTGTCGTGTCTATTGGGAGACCTTACTTCACGGTGGTTGTGCCAATTATAATTATCGTGGTGGTTGTCGTTGTCGTGATGATTGTCGTTGTCGTGTCTATTGGGAGACCTTACTTCACGGTGGTTGTGCCAATTCCAATTATCGTGGTGGTTATCGTTATCGTGATGGTTGTCGTTATCGTGGTGGTTGTCGTTGTCGTTGTCGTGATGATTGTCGTTGTCGTGTCTATTGGGAGACCTTACTTCACGGTGGTTATGCCAATTCCAATTATCGTGGTGGTTGTCGTTGTCGTGATGGTTGTCGTTATCGTGGTGGTTTTCGTTGTCGTGATGATTGTCGTTGTCGTGTCTATTGGGAGACCTTACTTCACGGTGGTTATGCCAATTCCAATTATCGTGGTGGTTGTCGTTGTCGTGATGGTTGTCGTTATCGTGGTGGTTGTCGTTGTCGTGATGATTGTCGTTGTCGTGTCTATTGGGAGACCTTACTTCACGGTGGTTGTGCCAATTCCAATTATCGTGGTGGTTGTCGTTGTCGTGATGGTTGTCGTTATCGTGGTGGTTGTCGTTGTCGTGATGATTGTCGTTGTCGTGTCTATTGGGAGACCTTACTTCACGGTGGTTGTGCCAATTCCAATTATCGTGGTGGTTGTCGTTGTCGTGATGGTTGTCGTTGTCGTGATGATTGTCGTTGTCGTGTCTATTGGGAGACCTTACTTCACGGTGGTTGTGCCAATTATAATTATCGTGGTGGTTGTCGTTGTCGTGATGGTTGTCGTTATCGTGGTGGTTGTCGTTGTCGTGATGATTGTCGTTGTCGTGTCTATTGGGAGACCTTACTTCACGGTGGTTGTGCCAATTATAATTATCGTGGTGGTTGTCGTTGTCGTGATGGTTGTCGTTATCGTGGTGGTTGTCGTTGTCGTGATGATTGTCGTTGTCGTGTCTATTGGGAGACCTTACTTCACGGTGGTTGTGCCAATTCCAATTATCGTGGTGGTTGTCGTTGTCGTGATGGTTGTCGTTATCGTGGTGGTTGTCGTTGTCGTGATGATTGTCGTTGTCGTGTTTATTGGGAGACCTTACTTCACGGTGGTTGTGCCAATTCCAATTATCGTGGTGGTTGTCGTTGCCGTGATGGTTGTCGTTGTCGTGATGATTGTCGTTGTCGTGTCTATTGGGAGACCTTACTTCACGGTGGTTGTGCCAATTCCAATTATCGTGGTGGTTGTCGTTGTCGTGATGGTTGTCGTTGTCGTGATGATTGTCGTTGTCGTGTCTATTGGGAGACCTTACTTCACGGTGGTTGTGCCAATTATAATTATCGTGGTGGTTGTCGTTGTCGTGATGGTTGTCGTTATCGTGGTGGTTGTCGTTGTCGTGATGATTGTCGTTGTCGTGTCTATTGGGAGACCTTGCTTCACGGTGGTTGTGCCAATTATAATTATCGTGGTGGTTGTCGTTGTCGTGATGGTTGTCGTTATCGTGGTGGTTGTCGTTGTCGTGATGATTGTCGTTGTCGTGTCTATTGGGAGACCTTACTTCACGGTGGTTGTGCCAATTATAATTATCGTGGTGGTTGTCGTTGTCGTTATGGTTGTTGTTATCGTGGTGGTTGTCGTTGTCGTGATGGTTGTCGTTGTCGTGATAGTTGTCGTTATGGTGTCTATTGGGAGACCTTACCTCTCTGTGTTCAATTTCCTGAGTAAAAATTCCAATTTTTTCTCCATCAACCAACGTGTTTGTTGATTCAATTTTTTCTTCCGCGGACGCCAGATCGAACGTAGTATTTAGTTTTGATGTATTTGCTGTTGCTAAAACTGTAATAACTAGCAAAAGCAAATTTACCTGGAAGAAATATAATAATTGTAATGTAAATCCCAATCGTGTTAATAATTTTAATTGTCGTAATTGTAATCATATTGTATAGTATTATGAATTACCAAAAGTTTTTCCATTTTGAATTTTGGTTGAAAACTTATTTTGCTCCGGTGACTCAAATAGTATGTCTATCAAATACAACTTGTTAAAAGTAGTAATTCAGTTGAATGATGTTTATTGCAACTGTCGTTCGGAGTTTATATACTCCCTTGAGTAAGAAGCGATTATACATTCATCCCAAATTGCATTCAAAAGACGTCAGAAGAATATTAATCACAATCAAATAGTATAATAGAAACATGACTATAACATACCGATCCATGTTAACATAAACATAATGATTACTTTGGTTATGCACCGTAATGGATATTTAAACGAAAACGAACATAGGTAATAAGGAAAAACTGATACTAAATACGCCCTCGAAGCAAATAACTCCAATCTTGGTAATTAGTAGCTTTCATACCTGGAATTCGGGAAAAGATATTTATATCGTTCACAACACTTATGTAGTAATTACTCATGCAACCGTTAAATACTAAATATTGAAAGAATCCCTTTGTGAATACAGTAACCGGATATGGATAAAATTTGTAAACTACTAAGAAATACTGAGAATTAATATTTATATTTTGCACATGGGAAAAAATTAAACATTTAAACGGTCTTGAGGCACAAATTAATGAATAAAGAGATTTTGGGAATTTCCAATTTAGTAAGAAAGCAATCGAAAGAGTTATCAATCTTTGGGAGTTGTGAAATCCACTATGCTTAGAAACCATATGCAGCATTAGTAGTCTGAGGCTCTGAGAAGGAGAGTAATCAACCCAATTTTATCATTATTTAGCCCAACAGTGAAACTTTTTCTACACTTATACTCTTTTAAACATTCGTCACAAAATTTTCATAATAACATTATTAACAAAATGTTACTTTTCCTATACAACGATTACCTAAAACGGTATTAATAATTTTTTATTAAGGATCAATTTTATATTAATAATGAAAAATGTCTGCCTGCCAAATTTTAAATATTTCACATTTTGTCCTCTATATAAAAACCGTTATTCAGAGTAGGGCTTAGACAGGCAGTATCAATGCATAAGGAAAATTCGACCTCTGCCAATTGAAACTGCATGTTGGACCCGATCGCTGTAAGACTAAAGACCGCCAACCTATTAATGCACTACCAATGTTACTCGAAAGTGAACACTACCGACAGCTGACTATATGTTCACAGTTAATAGTCTTACGGCGATCGGGTCCAACATGCAGTTTCAATTGGCAGAGGTCGAATTTTCCTTATGCATTGATACTGCCTGTGCCGTTATTGATCCAGATCGGACGCATGCATTTACTTTTGCGTGTTTCATGTCACAGGAAACAAAAATGTACTCCTTTACAAAAAAGCAAAAAAGTACCAACTATTTTTAAAAGCAGTTTTTTTCCTTTTATTACATGTAAATTAATGTAAATGGGGCAAAGTGGTACATCAAAAAGGTAAAACGGCAATGGTGGACTGCTTTACGAAAACATTATTTCTATCTTTTTCATAAAAAAGACAAAAAAGGTCCTTTTTTGTTTACTGCATGCCATGAAATTTGTAATGGTTGAGTTTCCTATTATAAATCTTCTATTGGATTTGGTCCTCTTCTCACTAAAGTGAGCATAAGGTAGTATGTGCTCAACAGATATTGCAATAAAGTATATTATGTCAATGTAAATAATTTTTTTCAGGGCAGTGGTGCACTATCAAGTGAGCTGTTAGTATTGCTATGGTCCATATACAAGGACGTATTTAGGAGGAGGGTGCTTAAGCACCTCTTAAATATTTTAAAAATACACTAGATATTATATATAGTTATGGTTGAACATTTATTTAATATTTAATTATTTAATTCTAAATTGGCTTGGGAGAAGCATATTTTCGTTTTTATATGACTCAATTGCATGTATCTTATTTTCGAGAGCATTCGAATCTGTTTGAGAATTTTCGAAAATGTTTGAGCGTTAACCTAACCTTACCTAACCTAAATTAATCTGTTCTAGAATTTTCAAATACTTTTTCCCTATATTGAACCTTAGGAAATGTATGTAGCAATTGGCCACTTGTATCTGAAATGAGGTTTTATGTTTAAAACACCTAAAATTAAATCCGCCAAACTGACTGGGTGATGACAGATAAATCACGTATTTAGAGGGATTTAAATGGGATATTTTTGTCAAAGAAAATAAAAAGTCATAATTTTTTCTTTATCAATATTTTGTGGCGTTCTAATTTCTTTGATGTATGCAGTACTCATTTATAGAGATCAATTGCGTATCCAGAAAACGAATTTAAGGGGTGCTTAAACATATCAGCAGATTTTTTTAAAGTGTAAAACTACTTTTTACTAATTTTTGAGAAATATATAGTGTGTTTTTAGGAAATTTAGGGGGTGATTGAGCACCCTAGCACCCCCCTAAATACGTCCTTGATAGAGATTAGCACCCACTAGATCCAATTTCTAGATACGCCCTTTTTATGTTGTTAAAAATCATCGCGCATGTCGTGCATGGTCTCTGTCGATGAATATCAGGAATGCGCAATCGCTAGAAATCTAATATCAAGAAATTAGGCAGACTACGTACATAGTCAAGACTCTTTGCTTATGAACTCGATGCGTCTTACGGTTGGTTAGTTTTCTGAGTACTATATTCATTATCACCATGACTATATACAGTTCAAATGCTTGTGTTGGCGATTGGCGAATGCACATACGAACTATTAACGGACCAAAAACGACATTTAACTAAAAGTCGAACTTATGTGATATCACACTTTTAATTATGAAATGAATAGCAGATGCTTGGAGCATTTAAGTGCGAATTATTGAGTCATTTGAACCAGTTGTTCTATGTAATAGGCACTGAAATCGCGGCCAAAATTTTGTCTCCCATTTAAAATACATGGGAAATTTTGACTTGACTTTTAAAAAAACCGAAAGCTGCCTAAAACCCAAAATTATTTTTAAGAAGTAGGCCTAAGATGCGGTGATATGCATGCTTAAAACAAAAGTGACAAACCTTGCCTCAGAGAAATCGTAAGTCAAAAATTAAAGCTAAAATGAGCAATTTTCCGAAATTCACCTAAAATGTGCACGACAACGTGTCATAAAGTTAAGTTTACTAAGTTATCATTCCAGAGCAGTAGCAGGTCAAGCGTCAATGATGACTATTAGTATTAAAAAATACAAAAACAAAAATATCTGAAATCAAATTTTATTTACCTTTGGCGGTAATTTATAGGTTTAATAATATTAAGTTATGTCAATATGATGTTAAAAATTGTTTAAATTTGTAACTTCTACAGTTAAAACGCAATTTGAGAGCTTATAGTGCGGTTTTATTATAATTTGTCGGATGAGTTACAAGGTGCCTTTCGGGTAAAGTGTCGATAAGTGGTATTTATTAAATTGTTTCATATCGTCTGCTTAACATTACAATGTAACACGCCATTTTATCCTGGCTTGTTGCTTTGTAGCAGCCATAATATAATGTCGGCCGGCAAAAACGATGCCTATATAGACCACTGACGATCCCTATTGATTTTGGGACAAATCGGTCCATTGGTTGCTGAGATACCGCGCACTCAATTTGTTTCATTTTGATAGTCAAAGTAGAAAATGGATATTAAAAAGGTCAATTGCGGTTAACTATAAATTGTTTGCGGCAAATATTTCACTCCGCTTCTATCAAATTTAAGATTTATTTTGATAGTCAAATATAACTTATTTTACTTATTTTAAAACTTTTTGATTTTGATAGTGTATTATGATCAATATTGATCTAATTTGAATTACTGTAGAATTTAGTAATCAACAGATACGTATCTAGAAATTTGGTCAAGGGGGGGGGGGCTCAACCAAAACTGATGTTAAAAATAATAAGATAAGATATTTGCACGAAGCGCGAAATTTTTTTTTCAATTTTTGGTCTTTTTTGGAAAAAATCCTTTTTTTCTCAGATTTAGGGGGCGCTGCGCCTTCCCACTCCCTACTGGATACGTGCTTGGTAATCAAAATATACATATTTCTACTATCATTCTACCAAAAATGTGCACATGGTCGCCTTTACTCAGGCGAGCTTCTGTTACGGCTTGCTGTAGGTTTTGTTCTCTACTCCTCAGAGTATAAAGTCGGCATGCCGTAAATTATTTTCAGATGCCGCATGCCGTAAATGCCGTAAATGCCGTAAAAGCTGTAAAAGCCGTAAATGCCGTAAAATACATAATACACGGCATTAGCAGTTTAATAGTAATATTCAACTACTGAAAGAACAAAAAATATAATTTTGATCATCTTATAATAAATGACAACTGTCATAAGTTATAAAATGAGTTTTCACTTTTCAAAGCTTTACAGCCAGAAGGAGTGGCATAAAATGATGTTAATACATAATATTGATGTATAAAATCACTTTTAGCGTGTTTTTACTCACTTAATACATCAATGTATGTATAAAAACAGCTAAAAACGGAAAAAATAATTTACGGCATTTACGGCATGCCGCCAAATACCAAATGCCGTAAATTCTATTTACGGCATTTACGGCATGCGGCATTTACGGCACACTCGACACCTTGCTACTCCTGTACTCGAAAAGAGTAAAATTTGAACGTGAGTGAGTGCTTGGACGTGTCCAGTGGGGTAGGGGGTGCAGCGCCCCTTTCAAAGTAACGTTACCTTGTACCCCAGGTTAAAAATGAGACCCTAGTAGTGGGTGGCCAGAATATGTTACCGATCGCCAATATGCTATTTTAATACAAACATATTGACTCAGGCATCGAAAATCTATTGCAAACTGCATGGTTGCTGTGGAAATCGGCCCTCACCCCGCCCCCAAAGTAGGAGGAGCTTACGTGTTCTCAGCCAATAGAATGTCACGCTCCCTTTGGGGTCGTGGCTAATTGGCGGAGCTAAAGTGTGGAAATTAGCCAGTGAGCGGGGCTTGTTACACTGGAAATTTTTTCGATGCCTATTGACCCTATAGGTAGTAGTAAGATGAAATTTTACAATATTTTTTGACTATTGAAGTAACTCATTGAGCATACTATTATACCATATACCGTATATTTTATACATTGTGATATTCAGGATTCCAAAAATGTACCACACAAGAAAATCGGGTAAGAACTTTAAACAGAATTCCAAGAGTTGTAAAGCAATTTTTACATGTATTTTGATGATCATCAGAGATTTCCGGGAGCTTAAAGTCCTGGTGCATACAAACGTAAATGATCTCTTGACTATAATATTCCTCATTAACTTTTTTTTGGGAAAGTGCTAAAAGATCCGAGATTTCTGATCCTACACCCATAAAGTAAATTCAATAAAGATTCATCGGAACTTATTCTAGAGGTTGTATTTTGAAAATTTCACAATTTTGTCTTTGATTGGAAGATACACGGATCACAAAATTCAAATACAGGATTATGTATCGATTTCAAGTTTCAAACGATGATATCTTCAAGCCAGAGACAAAAATGTGAAGTTTTCAAAGTATAACCTCTGGAATAAGTTTTGAAGAATCTTTTTACACCTACTACGTGGGTGTAGGACCAGTAATCTCAGATCCTTTAGGACTTTCCCAAAAAAGTACGAATTTTCGCGATTCCCACTTACCCTCTATGATAATTTTTGCTGGTTACCTAGCAGCGTCCCGATTTGTGGCAAAAACAATCTTTTGAAATCTGCATCACTGCTTTAAACGGTGCAAAATTTGCTTTACAGAATCGAAAACTAGTTCACTTTTTTGGGAATCTAACTTTTATTGAACCAATTCAAAATTCCAAACATCAATGTAAATGGCCAAATTGAATTTTCCCGCACATGAAGTAATAGAAACCTTGAGCGCACTGAAAGCTGGAAAAATTTTCATACAGAATGCATGCATTTTGCATTTTTCCTGTTATGAAATTTTGTTTGTGCCTTGTGAGTCGTAGGAGACTATAGACCGCGCAGTGCATAATTGCGTACTGCCGCCAAATTGTTCTGCTTTGGACGTGTTGGAATTTGCCTCATTATGTACGTTATTATGTGCTTGGCTGCGTTTTAGAATTACGGCAAATCAAGACACGGAAGTACAAACAAACCTATGGAATTAGACTTTAGTTGTTTATTTATAAGGATAAGGACGAGTCCCGACTGTAGTTATAATGAACGCCACTTTACTTTTCTGAATAGACCTCACAAACAATAAGATTAAAAGATAAGAAGACAATGGAAGCCCTCGCTCGACTCGGCTCACCGAGGTATATGCGTACCTATTGAAAGAGTGCACAGTGGGTCTAATTCATAAGAAAAGTGGACATAACTGCGCAGTGTAATGAGTAGGGAGTAGGGACTAGGAGATGGTTGAAGAGCATGAATTAAACATTGCAAAGTGGCACACGAATAAATAAAGCACAAAACACTCAAAAATTAAACAATTAAAATTTATTTTTAAATCAATATTTTTAAAAATTATAGAACGAATTGTTTCTAAAAACGAACTCGGCTAACTCGTGCAAAAAAATTAAATTCGTATTTTTGCGAAAATGTTTTTAGTGCGAATTAGTGTAAACAATTCGCATTCATACGAAAACTTCGTTTTTATTGCGAATTGGTCTAAACAATTCGCAATTTTACGAAATTTACGTTTTTTGTACGAGTTTACCGAAACATTTCGTGTTTTTGCAAAATCTTCATTTTTTGTTCGAGTTTACTAAAACTTCGTTTTATGTGTGAACTGGTCTAAACATCTCACATTTAAACGAAATCGTCAATTTTTGTACGAGTTTGTCGAAATATTTGGCTTTTATGGGAAAATGTTTTTTGTGAGTTTTCGTTTTTAGAAACAATTCGCTTTATAATTTTTAAAAATATTGATTTAAAAATAAATTTTAATTGTTTAATTTTATGTGCTTTATTTATTTGTGTGCCACTTTGCAATGTGTAATTCATGCTCTTCAACCATCTCCTAGTCCCTACTCCTTACTCATTGCACTGCGCAGTTATGTCCACTTTTCTTATGAATTAGACCCACTGTGCACTCTTTCAATGGGTACGCATATACCTCGGTGAGCCGAGTCGAGCGAGGGCTTCCATTGTCTTCTTATCTTTTAATCCTATTGTTTGCGAGGTCTATTCAGAAAAGTAAAGTGGCGTTCATGTACAGATAGCGTCTGCCTAATATTACAACGTAACAAGCCATTTCATCATGACTGCTACAAAGTAACAAACCATTTTATCATGGCTGAGACAAAGCTAAGTAACAAACCATTTTATCATGGCTGAGACAAAGCTAAGTAACAAACCATTTTATCATGGCTGCGACAATGTAACAAACCTAACTCCTGATACTTTGGTTTGTTACATTGTCGCGGTCATGATAAAATGGTTTGTTACTTTGTCTCAGCCATGATAAAATGGTTTGTTACTTTGTAGCAGTCATGATGAAAAGGCCTTGTTACGTTGTAATATTAGACAGACGATAGAGAGTCTACAGCGAAGCGGGCCCATTCAAATTTTCTTCGGCGAGCGTCGGGAGGAGTACGAGTCCGTGGTAAGAAAAAAAAATGCGACACGTGTACGATAAGTCATCTAGTCACACACGTGAATGTGGACGACCATTGAATTGATTGAAAGTCCTAATAATAGTATAATAATAAGGGGTTATCTTGTTATCCAAAATCCACACCAACCACGACAAACACTGGAACTATAATAGTTCAATCAAGGCAATTTCTTATTTCCTTTTTCTTCAGAAATTCCACGATGCCGAATCCAAAATCGTCAATGCCACAACCACAACTTAAGTCGTCAAGATCAGTATTGAATCCCAAAAGAATTAGAAGGTAAGTTTCACGTCAGCAGGAAGTCAGCACAGCAGTTCTTATTTTTTTTAAATTTTGAATTCTTCAAATGGCGTTTATCTTACAAGTGCTAACTAACATTTGATATTCGGACCTGAAATATTTTTCTATTTTCAATTGTATAGCAAGCGAAATACTGGATTAATTTTTGAAGATTTTACCTTGGATTACATGAATGTTTTGGGGCTGCTTTTTAGCATTGTTGGAATACTGATGCAGGTAAAGTTTTCTATTATTTTAAAATTTATTTTACGATGTTCATTAAAATCTGGATTTTCAGTGCTATTTTTTCAACGGTAAATTAATGTCATTCATCATTATAAAATTTCATTGTAAGTTGTTTGCTGCCAGGCATTGCATTATTAAAGTAAAAAATGGCATTCTTCAATAACAGTACGGAAAAATAATAATAATCCATCCAATTTCTATTGTACAAAAGATTACATTAGTAGTCTATGTTCTGTTCTATCCAACTTTAAAGTATTATATTCCGATTTTTAACAAAACTTAAATGTGTATAGATAAAATTGTGTGGATGGCTTGCGATTTGGTGTTCCTGCATTGGATTTGGGTCCGCAAAATCTAATGATGATTACAAACAAATTTTAAGCGGACTACTGTGAGTGTATTTTAGCACTCTGATTGTTTTATTTATTGTCAGTGTAATCCTATTCCCATATTTAATTTTTAATATTTTATTTTCTAAAGGTTGAGCATTTCCTCCGTGGTTACGACGTACTATCATGATTCGTCACCAATGACACTGCCGTTCATAAATTAAGCCGTCACCAATTAACCAATACATAAACAGCTTTTGTTTCGTACTTTTCATTTACATGTGATAAATTTAATTTGGAAATAAGCTTTGGATCTGAAGGTATAGTATAAAAACACCTGTATGATATGAAACGAGAATAAAATTAAGATTCCCCCAGAGCAAGTTACAACGTGGACAATGTTATTAATTAATAAAAATGCAATATTTTAATATAAACAATTCAATTTTGACGAATACCAGATAGGATAAATTAATGCAATGTTAATTTTGGCAATTAAGATCAGTACCAATGAAGTTTCATAGTTATAATTTATGATATGACTTTAATTTTGAATGTACAATTTTGCCACGGTCGATTTGGTCGATACCGTTTCATTAAATACAAAGTCGTAAGAAATGAATATACACTAGCAAATTTTAAAAGTGGTTATTATAACTAATTAGCTTTTCTACCAATGAATTTTCAATGGTTTTAAAGAAGTAGGTTTTGGAACTAGAATTTGGAATTTGGCATCACATTGGGTAATATGGTTTGTATTATAACACTGTGGTAGTTTCATTTACAGTTCTGTCATGAGGTCAAATTCAGATTCTAAAATCGGTGTTCCCATTCCATCCTTGAATAAATAATACCGGGCGTTATTACTCACTAGTTTTTTGAGAGCCTCGCTTCCGAACATGAGTCCGTAGGGCTTAACGATAGGTCCGATGGCAAGAGACTTATTTTTACAGCGTTGCAAAGTCAATAGGAAGTCTTGTTCGTCTTTAGCAATATCCGCAATGGATGCATCATATTCCAATAACATTATGACAGTACTTTCTGGTTGCAAATACGCCAAAAGTTGGTGGGCATCTTCGAAGAAATTGTCAGACAGAATCAGTTTGTCCAACTTTTTGACTCCTTGTCCCCTTAATTTAACTTGATCGTGAATTCGAAGTTTTGTCACAGTTTTTGGGATCCAATTGACATCAATTTCCACTTCCGGCACAGCATATCTGATGAACATGGTGGACAGACTGGGGCAATTTTGGAAATACCTCGCTGCATTCGAAGAAATGTCCAAATGTTTCAACTCGGGAAGACATAGCGAAGAATAGTTAACAATTCTTCCAAAATGGGATTCCCTAATATCAAGATATTGGATTCTTTCAGGAATGGCCAGTAGACAATCAAGCAACACCAAGTAATTTACGTCCATAACTGCAGTGACTGAAACTGGAGCCAAATTTCGAATGTAAGCGCAGCCGAAATTGGAAACTTTCCAATTTGAACTGTTCCAATTGAAAACTTGAATTCCCACTCCTTCTAAGTCGACGGCATCCATAACGAAATTTCCAGACAGGTCCATGTTTATAGAGTTGCTTGGGTCAAAGTGCATGATTGAAAGTCGCTTCGTACTTGCAAAATTGATGAAATCGTTGATTGTTCGTCCCTTATTAGGAGGAAATACGATATGACATGCCCTCAGTATACACTCCTCCGGGGATACAATTTCATTTCCAGTAAACGACGAAAATTTCAGGCCGCAATTCACAAGCTTTAGAAATTTGATCTGAGGAAAGTATTCAATCATAACTTGCAACTCCTGAGATTCACAATTGATATTAAGCTTCCGCAAAGGCATCTGCTTCAACTTATGCCCTAGATTGTAATATTCAGTGTACTCATTTTTGAATTTAATAAAATCAATTCGCAAGTCGGTAATTTGCCTTCCCATAGTTTCAACAAGTTCCAACAATACCGATTCTGGCCAAGGTGCGCTCTTTGGACCGAATTTCGGATCTCTAATCAATACTGCTCGAAATGGAATGTCACTCAGAGACAACTGAAAATCAGCATTGAAGTGTAACAGAGACTTTGGATTAGTCGGTGGGTGCAATACAAAACCAATCCTTGCTTGTTTTCGAAGAAATAATTCTCCAGCGTATCTCCAGTCTTCACAGACTTGACGAGCTATTTTTATATCTCGAACTTTCAGGAACCCAAAAATGCAATCTGTTACCTGCATAAAATAAGAGATAATAATATTAAGATATAACATGAATTATTCTAAAGCAGATCTGTCAACAGTTTTATATGAAAGTAAACATTGATAAATTATTAGATGTTAGAAATTCGTTAATTACTTCGTCGATTAGCAATGGATGATTCATTACTAAATACTCTGACTTATGATCTTCCATCGATTTGTCTTTGGTCATTAAACTCTGTGCGAATCCGTCATTTGCTTCCACTGAATGCTCCATTATCTGCTTCAGTTGTCAGTTTAGTATTCTGTAAAAATAATTATCCAAATTCCAATAATGAATTTTATATTCCTTTGCGAGTTGTTTGTTGCGATTGGAATAATCAATTATAGTAAAATTAAATGTGAAATTCAGAGAAACGCTTTCAAAGACAAAAAATTACACTACAACTGACAACAGTCAACCATTGACCAATTGACCATACATACCTTAATGTTTCACTTTGAATGAGTGATAATGAAAACACGAACCACAACAATTAAAAACTGAAAACGTCAGTTAAGCTAACATTCAAAATTTCCCTCTGTTTCCTTGTACTTTTTCTCACTAACCCACATAAAGGAGAAGGTCGTAATATGGGCATTATGAGATAATCAATTCATATCAATGCATGCACGTACTAAAAAAGTTTTTTAGCATTATATTGTGGGCTTCTTTTTGACATTTATAAATAAAAAGTTGGGCCATTTTCTGCAAAGATTAATACATCCAAAAGAGCCTGTGAGACAGATACATTAAATCTGTAGTCGTTAGTTTTTGACAGATTTTATTTGATATAGGTAATTGGTTTTCCCGATGGCTTCCAAAATGCCAATTTCTTCTCTCTACATGTGAGAAATGGGAATAGGAACAAACAACTTTCAGGGAAAAAATCATTTTGGACCCTGTCAGTAGTTATATGAAAAAGACCTCTTAAAAGGGAAAGGACCCCTGGCTTTGATGAAAGTTGGTATGGACCCCCCCCCCCTATAAGTATATCTCCAGAGGTTTTTTGAAAGAGCTCTAACGTTCTAGTTTTTTGATTTCAAATGGCCCGGCAAAGTTAAAAAAAGTGGGTTTTATCGGGTTTTTACCTAAATGAAAATATTTTTTCAAAAGTCTGTTCGGTTAAAGGTTAAATTAAAGAGAATATAAAACTGCAGTTTGTTGGCATATATCAAGTATTTAACTTTCAGTGACCCCTGCCCAGTGTCAAAGGTTAAAACTAGTTATTGTGTAGAATATCACCGTCTGATGTATCAATCAAAAGCTCATAAGCGCCCTGATGTCGCTTAAGGATTATTTTGGCTAACAAAGACCTCTAAATCAGTTTAAGTTTCATATAATGCAATAATACTGTAACGTTAATGTATATAAACAATGACAAAATTGCGAAATAATTCCGAAAAAACATGTATCTTCTTAAAACCCTTTAATGTGACCCCGAAAGGTCAAATTATGATTTTGAAAATTTTAACTCCGCACCAAAACTATAAAGAAATACAGCTGAGGGAATGGATGGATTATTTTTTGTGTTTTATAGAAATGTTTTTAGATATGCGTGCATAGTATGGTATTAATAAAGCTGACTGTGGCTATGCAAGTAGATTATGCCAAGGTTATTATTTCACATTTCTGCCTTGTCCTCCTCTCCTCCCCATAACAATATTACATTATCTTTTAAAAATTATTATTATTATTTTCCAAAACCATTTAATTTCGTGTACATTGTTGTATGACAATGAAGTAAATATCATAGACTAAGTATTCATAGCAGAAAAAAGCTTTTTCTGCTATAAGACACACAAAGTCCATTTACCAATCTGAAGGCAAAATTGGCGCCTGTTCTCTAACTCCAATCCACCAGAGGTGGTCATAATTTAGTCATTGTCATTGGTTGTCAACTAGCCAATAGTAATGATTAAATTATGAGAGATGGCATCAAATATAAAAAAGACTCTGGGCATATTAAGCTGTTTCAGGCTTAATCTTAGTATATTATGAGTAAATATTAATTGATAATCTAACAATGCCTGTATACTAACTATACATATCAGCCGATAAAGAGTTTTGTACTATTTTCCCATTCGAAAATATTATAAGGTTTTAAGCCAAGGGGAATGTGACAAGTAGAGTGACAGTAAAGGAGAGAATTGCTTCGTATGTATCGAATAGATGCTTCTGTTTGACAGTTTTCAAGATTCCGTAACGAATTCCATAGGGTCTTATGGCTTTTAATTTTAATCGATCAATTTTTCCGTTGCTAGATGTTGACCGCATATGTTCGAACACTTGGAATGACTTTTCCCAGCATATTGCTGAACCCATCAGTAGCATGGTCATGTAAATAAAACCAGCCCAACCACTTACATTTACAACGAAGATCTCTAATACCTTTCCTTTGAAAATTCTCAAAGTAATAAACACGGTTGTCGTTACAATCAGTGAGCACACAAATGTCAAAGTTGGCAATATTGCAGACAAGCAACTCTCGTTGTACAGTATGTTCAGGATCCTCAGTTTTTGAAAAAGTGAAATCTTGATTTTCATATTTTTTTCCAAGCTACAAAATTTATCATTTCAAAATTGTTAGTACAGAAATTTCACAAGTTGAATTATTTGCAAGGATCTATTTTTACCTCAATTTTTGCAACATCGAGAAATTTCTAGAGTTGTAAACTGATAAGTAGAGGAAAAAGAAAACAAATGCCAGGCCACAGATAGTTGCCAAAATATCTTCAATTAGGAAAAGCGCTACAATTAGAAAAACGTTTCCAATTCTGCCAGGAAAAATGAAATCGGCAATGAAATGATTTCCGGGGCACAAGAAATTAGTGATGGGGAAAAATATTGTCGCCACGATCCAAAATGAAGGGATCGACCACTTCCAAAAAAATATTTCCAGCTTTAAGGTGTCCTCGCTTCTCCGTCCTTCCCCTATCTCTCTTCCTATGAACAAAAAATTAAATTTATTCCTGCAAATCTTGCCTTCTTTATTAATAAAGAGTTTAGGATGAGGGCCGTTGGCTTTTGTAACGGATGGTGTCCAAGATCAAGAATGATAATAATATAAGGATGGAAATTGGAACTAAATAATAAAATTATGTTTAGCTGTTTTCTCACCGTTGAGTATGCTTTTGTAATCCATTTGATTCAAAACTCGCACGATGCGCTCTCCATTTGCTGTAACATTGGCCATTATCATAGACAACATCACGCACCCAGTGAAAAACATACAAAGGAATGCCAATTGAATGGCATTGGGATGGGGACTTTTTAATTCTGCTATTAGCTGAACGAATAGATAAAATGTCAACAAGTAGATACTTTTTGAAATAACATAGCTGACAAAAATATCTTTCTTTGATGTAGTGATCAGAAATTTTTCTTTCGTGGTACTCCAAGCAAATGGAATAGCTCCACAACTGGCTAAAATATCTAGCCATAATTTTGGTCCCACTTCTAATTTTTTAATCTGTGTTAGTTTAGATTTCAATTATGCATTGTACTTCAAAATTTTTGTACTCATTTTAAGACCTGTTGTTCCAAAAAAGTTCTTTTGGGTAATGCATGCATATAATACAATGAATACATAAGTACTGTTCTACTGGATCAATGCTAAATCTAGTTGTGGTTGTGTATAGTTTGTTTTGATGAATCGGTGTACTCCTTTTTAATTACGAAGGTATTTAACGGATGACAGACAGTGTCTACTTTCGATATTGTTATTTGCGTTATTTTATCGCCAAAATTACTTTATATAATTAAATTTACAGATAACGCACATTAAATTGTTTATTTTCAACCTCAAATACAGTTTTCTCTTTATTGACATAAGGCGAGATTTCCCTATGTTTAAAAAATGTTTCTGTAAAGCTAAAGAGCCAAAGCCAACTCTTCAATTTTGTCCACGTCTTTCTGTTTTTTTACCTTTTTATTTACACTCTGCAAATTGCTAGTAAATAATAGCTGTTAAGACAACTTTCGGCACTGCTTCTAGTACCTCTTATAATATGTTCCTTGTTCCCTCTTATATGTTAGTCTTCATATTACAAAGAAATGCGTACATATTCATTACAAAGTTTACTAACTATTAAAAGAAATAAATTGAATTTGCTATCAGAATCACCAATGAACGGCGAAAAAAGAGATTTGAATTGGAGATGGGGAAATTTAGCAATAAATCTTTATCTGGATTTTTACGTTAAAAGGTTTTCTAAAACTCATTGTTTCATAATATTATTCCGCTTAGTCCAATCTCCAATCATCTGAATAAGGGAATCTATTATTGTGACGTAAATTTGAAGTTTTACAGAATACCAGTAAATCACACAACAAAACAACTTAATTGATAATTTAGATATATTTTTATAATTACTGCTAGTAAATAGAACTATTTTGCCATAGGTTCCCATATTCAATAACTTTGGCATTTAAAAGCGTAATTTTAGAATACTACTGTATCATTTAATCAAACAGTACCAGAACTTTTTCACTGTCTGTGACTCAGTGACGGTGTACGCCGATTTAGGCCAATCAAATTAGGCCAAAGGGCAAAACCCATTTAGGCCAAACCAGAAACTCTGAAAACCCACTTAGGCCAAAAAAGTGACCACTTAGATCAAAACTTTCTTTGCGCAGGAGTTAGCCACATATCGTAAATAATGAACGAAAATATGTGAGTTATTCAAGATTTTGCAATGCAGTGAAGGTAATAAATGGAAATTACGCCGTGCCGTAATCATATTGCAAATAAGGAAATCCGAATAAACCAATACATTTTCATTATTTTGTACCATGAATATACATTTTTGAAATAAATTGGCAAAAATTATCTTAATTATTGTTTACTATGATAAAATTGATTCAAAAAATAATTACATTCTTAAACACATAATAATATCTATATAGTTGTTGATTTTAGACAGATGCAATAAAATGAAGAAATTACTGCCGGTTTTTAAGCGGCTTAGCATATCATAATCAACTTTAAACACGACAATTTATCCAGGATTACAATACTAAATATTCTGTTAGTGTCATTATTGCATTATTGATATTTAAATTTAGATGGAAATATGGGGAAAATATTGAAAAAAATGGAACGATTGCCAGTAGGTAATTAAAAGTCATTATGTCATTAAATTAATTAGCATCCTTTTTATTTTCAAAATTATCATATATAGGTACTTAAAATGAGATAATTATGGCTGGCAAATTAATCAGACTTTAAAATAAGAAACCATGCCTTTAACTTTATTAATTATGGTAAATTCCACGACTAAATAAATCCAAAAATCCAGACATGAAAAATAGACAAATAAAATCCCTAATGACACTAATAATATATTTGTCATTTTGCAATGTAGTCGTTTTGTTTTACAGTTTTTAGTATCTATAAATACAAAACATTAATCATTAGCTCACAAATATGCTATATAGCACGTGGAAATAAAAGATAATTAATTTGTTAATTGTTGTATTTGTCGGTATAAATTCCTCAACCGCATTCGATGTAACAAGCTTCGTTTTGAAACGACTTATTTACAATTGAGGAATTCTTGAAAATGTTAAGGAGGTGTGGGGACTTCCAACGAATATTGAGGAATAATACGAATAATAAGTTTTGATATTAAGTAGGGAAGCACAGACTGCAGACAAATTCAAAGAAGGTTATTGTTATATTTTTACGCCTTACCAAAATCCAGGAATAATTTTTTCTGCTTACAAATGGGAACATTTTAGTAATGATGGCAACAACTTAAACTTTACGGAACGTGAGACAATAGCTACCACCCATGATGCAGCAACTCAATAGTGGTGTGGATCTATTGTGGTGCTTTCCGTAGTAAATTACCCCATGACAGCCAAAGTCTGCACACATCCTTAAAAGCGAAACATTTTGTCGGTTCAACACAAACAATTTTATTGCCTATTGGGAAAGTATATAATATTCAGTGGCGCTGTGATACTTTCCAGCAGTACTGTTTTTACCTTCGAAGATTTCAGATCCTGAACGGAAATAAAATGGGAAATCTTTGGCTCGCCTTTGGCTTTTTGATTCTTGCAATCAATTTGCACTCGAATTACCCGAATTCGGAAAACTGTGTGGATCAAAAGTCGAAATTTGGCGACTCGGATGACGTCGAGACTTTCGTTTTGGACCGTTTCTCTAGAGAAGGACCAGCACTGAACCGAGAAAAACGAAATCCTCAGGTTTGGCATCATAAAGGTAGACCCCCTGGCTATGGGAATAAAGGAGTAGGGAAAGGACGCCCTCGTACATTCATTCTAAAATATCCACCATCAGAAAACTACTACTACGACTACCCGTAAAATAAAATTTACCTGGATCGATGCAGTAAAAAGTTTTCGAAAATGTTTAACTGAATATTCCCTGGTATTGACTCCTGTTGGGCTGTTTGAGGCAGTAGTGGATAGTAGACTAAAAGGCCCAATCTCACACTGGTTACCTCTATATATAGTATACTGCAAGGGTCTTTGACAGATATTGGGGAAAATGACGATTATTTGGACTGCCAAAAGTCCAAATATCATCCCATTATAATATAATTGAAATAAGTAAAAATGAAATCGATAGTTCACCCAACAGTCATCTTGCAACATAGCCGACATTTAATTATAAATGCATACCTTAAATACTTCAAAATAGGTTATAATGGTACCTGGTATAATTTGAGATTGTTTGTGACTTAATTTATCAGAATATTTTAATAAGAATTAGGACCAAGAATAAGGAACACTTAAATTGAAAAATATTGGTTTTAGTGTTTGATGGCAAAAATCTGTTACTGCTGGGCAAATTACTTGAATAACATAGTAGATATCAAATAGAACCATTTTGAACATAATCAAACAACTTATTGGCGGATATCGGGTAATTTGATCAAGTAAACGCTAATCTTTGACCTGTGATTTTTTTTACACGGCAGGGAAGGGCATATTTGTTCTTGGTGCCCTGATTTGTCAATGTCTTAGCTACAATTTTATGTTCATTTGGTGTTTGGGGCAAGTTGGGGATTATATAAAAGTTTATGGGGCGGGTGAGGCGCCACACCTTAGAATGGGGCCTTTTAGCCTTTCCGCTTGTATGAGCCTTATGAGTAAATGCCATTCATTCAGAAAATGTATCGGTTGCCGACCTTTTTCTATATTTTTTCTATATTTTTGAAACTTTTTACATACAAATAACTAATGATTTTCAACATTACATTCCAAAGTCAAGCAATTAATATTTATTATTTTTTTTGTTTTCAGTGGCCGTGGTGACGACTGGATAGACGTAAGTTTCAACTGCATGATTAGATAGTAGGAGATTTCGTCTAATTTTGAATGTCATTTCGCCAAAAAGGTATAGGTACAATCGACAATTGCATTTCTTCAATCCGACAAACTATGCAACTGTCACAAAGACGATCTCGATTCTGAAATCGGATAAATTGAGAAAAAGTGAGGAAAGGTGGCAAAAATTTAAAAGTCAATATTGCTTTTTTGCCCTGATGGGTGGCTAATTAGCATTTTTGTCCTTAATCGACTACAACTGAACTCTGACAGAGAGAGCTAAGCCAAAATAAATGTTGGAGCTGTTGTCAGTGGACTTGCAAGTTGACAAGCACTACAAATAATAATGACCATGACGGTTTTCTTGATCTAATAATTCGTATTTAAGGGTATTAATAATCCGTGCTGTAAACACGTAGATGCCCAACGGTTATTATTAGAGTAGCCTTCATCTTATAATTATGTTACTAACATTACATTTACATGTATGCGAATTACGGGTATATCACTGAATCTATTTGGATTGGCGATTCTGCCTTTGAAAGTCAATAGTCGGAATGGCTTTAGACGAATTCTCCAATGTCGTAAGTACAAGTAATACTTTATTTGAGGATCGAATGTAAGGAGCTTTACGTAAAATTTGCAATGAATTTGTTATGAACTTGTAATTTCTATGCGATTGTTTTTACGCCACTTCAATGCGCAAACATTCGTATCCTAGCCAAATTATTTTTGGACGCATACATAGTCGACTATTTCATCCTTTTTTCTCTATAGTACTACTAAGGATTATTTCCATTAAGGATAATTTCCAAACGGAGCGCTGGCTATTACAATGGAACGACATCAAAAGTAGACCATTAAACAGAAATTATTAAAATCTTATTATTATATTATGCTTTGTAGTTTTCCACTTCTTTATTGTATTTAAATTACAGATATTATTAAAATTTGTATAAGATTTCAATTAAAAAATTATTTGGACATATTTGTTTACCCTTTTCTGGGCAGCAGATACAAACAGAGATGGCCACTAAGTCTTGCACATCACATCAATCCTAAAACTTTACCACATCAAACATCACACCACATTTTACATACAAAATAGGCTAATTTTTGACCACATCACCATATCACATCAAATTTGATGTGATGTGGGCCATCTCTGGATACAAAGGGGGTGGGGAAACTGTATAAACCCCCTGAATCTGAGAAAGAGCAAACGTTATTTCCAACAATTGAGCATTAATCACAAAAAATACCCAATTATACTCTTATTTTTGTTCCGCCCCCTGACTTATTCTAGACGCGTGCCTGTTTTAATAGACAATTGTAGAATGTGAATTCCACGACTAATGAATACGCAGACATGGAAAATATACAAATAAAAACATTAAAGATGTGTTGCAATATGGTTGTTTTGTTTGTAATTGTATTAAGAGTTTTATTGCATTTGGTATTTACAAAAATACGAAAGAGTAATTATTAACTGACAATTATATTTCATTTCTACACAGAATGTTGAATTGATTGTGGCAATTTTTAACTATTGTATTTGTCGGTATAAATTCCACAACTACGCTAGAGGTAAAAGCTATGGGCCTTTGACCATTATTATACTTATACTGCATTGATAATAAATTATTAAAAGGTCTATTCAAAATTGGGAAACATATTTGTCGGTTCAAAGTAAACAATATTTTTATTAGCTACTGCGAATACTTATATTCCATTGCACTCTGAGACTTTCTAGCAGTACTACATTTGACTTCAAAGAGTTCAGATCCTGAACGGAAATAAAATGGGAAACCTTTGGCTCGCCTTTGGCTTTTTAATTCTTGCAATCAATTTGCACTCAAATTACCCGAATTCGGAAAACTGTGTGGATCAAAAGTCGAAATTTGGTGACTTAGATGATGTCGAGAATTTCGTTTTGAACCGTTTCTCTGGAGAAGAACCAATACTGAACCGAGAAAAACGAAATCCTCAGGTTTGGGATCATAAAGGCAGACCCCCTGGCTATGGGAATAAAGCACCAGGGAAACGCCCTCGCGCACGTATTTTATCTCGTCCACCAGCTTACTACTACGACTACCCGTAAAATAATATTTACCTAGATCGATGCAATAAAACGATTTCCAAAATGTTTAAAACTGAATGTTCGCTGGCATTGACTCTGTTGGGCTGTTTGAGGCAGTTTTGAACAAGCCTGACAGGTAAATGCCATTTCCATTTAGAAAATGTATTGGTTGTCAAACGCTTAGTACTAGAATTATGTTTTTCAAACTTTGTATACAAATAATTAATGTTTTTCAACATGAAATTCCAAAGTCACAGTAATTATTTCTTGTGTTTTTAGGGGCCGTGGTGACGACTGGATGGACGTAAGTATATGAATTAATAGTGGGATATTTCGTCTAATTTTGAATGTCATTTCGATAAAAAGGCATAGGTTTAATCGACAATTGCATTTCTTTAATCCGACAACACTATACCACTGGCATAATGATGATCCCGATTCTTAATTTATGATAAATTGAGAAAGAGTGGGGAAATGGGACAAAAATCTAAAAAATACAGATGTAAAATATGACCCTATATTGTACATATCACTTGTGTCTATTTTTTCCGGATGGGTGACTAAATTGCATTTACTTTTTAATCGACTACAACTAAACTCTGATATAGAGCTAAGTCAAAATAACCAAAAGATAACAAACGTTGGAGCTGTTGTCAATGGATTTGCAAATTAACACGCACTAATAATGACTATGACGGCTTTCAATTCAAAGGCTAAATAATTATAAGGATATTAATAATAGACTGTGCTGTAAATATGGAGATGCCCAATGTGGTAACATTAGACTAAGCTAAATTTAACTATTTAACTTCTCATTACGTATATTATTATGTATAAAAGCTGATTATTAACATATTATAATTGTACATGGATAATAACTTTTGAATTGTCGATTTTACCTTTGAAAGTCGAAATGACATTAGACGTATTCTCTTCCAATGTCATAAGCTTACTAAAAGGTATGCTTTAGTTGAGGATCGAGTGTATGTAAATATTTCCATGAAATATTTGTTTTGAACCAGTAACTACCTCTTTTCCATTCTAAACAAGCTCTTTCGCTACCTCAATGGCCAAACATTTTTCTAACCAAATTAGTTTTGAACGTATACATAGTCGACTATATCATCTTTTTTTCTCAACAGTACTACTAAGGATAATATCAAAACGGAGAGCTGGCTACAATGGAACGACAACAAAAGTGGACCAAACAGAAATTATTTTTATCTTATGCTGATGTTTTGTATTTTCCAACTATTCTGTTGTATATAAATGATTATTAAAATTTGTATAAAATGCAAATTAAAAAAATTATTTTTGTTTACCAATTATTGTTTACTCTTGTCTGGGCAAGAAACAAACTTTGTTTCCAACAATGGGATAATAATCGCAAAAATCGCAAAATTCACGCAATTATATATTATTTATGTTCTTATTTTTGTTCCGCCTTTTAGACCTATTCTACAGGGTGTCAAACTAGGATTCAGGCCATATGTATCTAAAGAACCGTAGCACGACAAAACCGTTGATACCAATCGAAAGCCCGTGCAAAGTTACATTGAAACACAGGTTTTCATCAACTTATTCCTATTCCGCATTCGCTTACACCAGCAGTTCTCCCAAAAAAAGTTGAAAATATAAATAAATTACTAGCTAATTCATGACCAAATCTCTCGCGGGGGCTGAATTTAGGCAACGGTACTGTGTTGCCACTGTTTCCGCTGTTGCCGCTGGAAGGTATGGGGGTGAGCGGCAACAGCAAAATAGCAGAGACAGTGGCAACAACGGCAACAGTGGCGACACGCTAGAACCCCTGGCGGCAACAGTGGCGACACGCAACAACCACTGGCGGCAACAGTGGCGACACGCAACAACCACTAGCGGCAACAGCGGCGACACGCTACAACCACTTGCAGCAACTGGGGCGACACGCTGCAACCACTAGCGGCAACACTGACCAGCGGCAACAGAGACACATTAATCTGGTTTCCTCTGTGTTGCTCTTGTCTTAGAGCATTGAGCTCAGAGCAACAGTGCACTGGCTTATATTAGGTTTAGCGGCAACAGAGGAAATCAGATTAATATGACTCTGTTGCCGCTAGTGGTTGCAGCGTGTCCCTGCTGTTGCCGCAAGTGGTTGTAGCGTGTCGCCGCTGTTGCCGCTAGTGGTTGTTGCGTGTCGCCACTGTTGCCGCCTGTGGTTATAGCGTGTCGCCACTGTCTCCGCTATTATGCTGTTGCCGCTCACCCCCATACCTCCCAGCGGCAACGGCGGCAACAGCGGAAACAGTGGCAACACAGTATCGCTGCCTAAATTCAGCCCCCGCGACCGATTTGGTCACGAATTAGATAGTAATTTATTTATATTTTCAACATTTTTTGGGAGAACTGCTGGTGTAAGCGAATGCGGAGGAATAAGTTGATGAAAACCGGTGTTTCAATGTAACTTTGCACGGGCTTTCGATTGGTATAAACGGTTTTGTCGTGCTACTTACGGTTCTTTAGATACATAGGGCCTGAATCCTAGTTTGATAGTTTGACACCCTGTAGATCCGTGCCTGTTTTAATTGAGACATCAATTTAGTCAATGGTTATCAATCAAATCAATAATTATGTGAATTCCACGACTAAATAAATCCAGGCATGCAAAATAAACAAATAAAAAAACGAATGATAATATATTTGTCAATTTGGAATGTGGTTGTCTTGTTTGTATTCAGAGTTTTATTGCATTTAGTATTTACAGAAATACGAAAGAGTAATTATTAACTCACAATTATATTTCATTACTATGCAGCACGTGGAATTTATTATAGCAATCTTTAACTATTGTATTTGTCGGTATAAATTCCACAACAACGTAGAGGTAAAAGCTGTGGGCCTTTGACCATTATTATACTTATACTGCATTGATAATAAATTATTAAACGGTCTATTCAAAATTGAGAAACATATTTGTCGGTTCAAAGTAAACAATATTTTTATTAGCTACTGCGAATACCTACTTATATTCCATTGCACTCTGAGACTTTCTAGCAGTACTACATTTGACTTCAAAGAGTTCTGACACTGAAAAGAAATAAAATGGGAAATCTTTGGTTCGCTTTTGGATTTTTGATTCTTGCAATCAATTTGCACTCAAATTACCCGAATTCGGAAAACTGTGTGGATCAAAAGTCGAAGTTTGGTGACTCTGATGATATCGAGAATTTCGTTTTGGACCGTTTCCCTGGAGAAGAACCAATACTGAACCGAGAAAAACGAAATCCTCAGGTTTGGAATCATAAAGGTAGACCCCCTGGCTATGGGACTAAAGGAGTAGGGAAAGGACGCCCTCGTGCACGCATTTTATCTCGTCCACCAGCTTACTACTACGACTACCCGTAAAATAATATTTAACTATAGATCGATGCAGTAAAACGATTCCCAAAATATTTAAATCTGAATGTTCCCTGGCATTTATTTCCCTATCCAGCTAACTTTTCCGGCGAATTTTTAATCCTATTAATTATCCTTTTGTTCGTGGCTGCCGAAGCAGTGAGCTACGAATACATCGAGATTGAAAATCAATGGACCACCCACCAAGCTAATTGGGTGGCCTATTCATCTCTAGTCACGATTTATTCGCATCTCACTGCTTCGCCAGCCACGAACAAAAGATCAATTATTAGAATTAAAATTTAGCAGAAAAAGTTGGATAGGGTTTTACTCTGTTGGGCTATTTGAGGCAGTTTTGAACAAGCCTGACAGGTAAATGCCATTTCCATTTAGACAATGTATTGGTATTCGAACATTTAGTACTAGAATTGTGTTTTTAAAACTTTGCATATAAATAATTAATGTTTTTCAACATGAAATTCCAAAGTCACAGCAATTATTTCTTGTGTTTTAGTGGCCGTGGTGATGACTGGATGGACGTAAGTATATAGATAAATAGTAGGACATTTCTCCTAATTTTGAATGTCATTTCGCCAAAAAGGTATAGGTACAATCGACAATTACATTTCTTCAATCCATCAACACTAAACTACTGACAAAAACGATCTCTATTCTTAAATATGATAAATTGAGAAAAAGTGGAGAAATGGGGCATAAATCTAAAAAAGAAAGACGTCAAATATGACCCAATATTGTATCACCTTTTCGTATTTTGCCCGGATGGCTGGCTAAATTGCATTTATTTTTCAGTCGATTACAACTAGACTTTCACAGAGAAAGCTAAGCCAAAATATCCTGAAGTTAATAAAAGTTGAAGCTGTTGTCAGTGGACTTGCAGGTTGACACGCACCAATAATGAACATGACGGCTTTCAATTCTAAGGCAAAATAATGTTAAGGATATTAATAAACTGTGTTGTAAACTCGATAGATGCCCAATACGGTATACCATTAGATTAAGCTTAATATATTTTACCTTCACTACATATGCCTTAGCTATTGTATTAATTGTATATGGATAAAAACTTTAGAATTGTCGATTCTACCTTTGAAAGTCGAAATCGAAATGGCTTTTGACAAATTTTCCTCTAATGTCATGAGTTTACGCTATGCTTTAGCTGAGGATCGAATGCTAGAAGCTGTATGTAAATATTTCAATGAAATATTCGTTTTGAAACACTAACCTTTGCTTGCACAAGCTTTTACGTAACCTCAATGCCCAAACATTTGTATCCTAATAAAATATATTTACAACATATACTAACTTACTTTTTTCTCTACAGTACTACTAAGAATAATTTTCTAAAGAAGCGCTGGTTACAATGGAACTAAAGCAGACCAACCATAATTCACTTTTGTAATACTATTATATATTTTTTATTTTTCCACATGAAATTGCTTCAATATCACACAGAAAATTAATAATCCTCATAAAATGTTAATTCTATAATAATATGACTGTTTTTAACATTAAAAACATTGAATTTCAAAACAATATTATAAAGTTTTGTGTTCTTATTAGTATTTCTTCAGTTACATTACAGTTTCACACTCCTCTATAGGTATTAGTATACTAGTACATTTCCATCAATTTGTAAATGTTTCCTAATCCTAAAATCCTAGTATTAATTGTGTTGCACTTCATAAAGGACAACGGCTATATAGCATGCAAAAAGAATTATAGGTTTTATATACATGATTTAGTTGCCGTGCATAATATTAATGATATACGTTTTATTTTGATGCGAACGGGCAAGGAGTTTTTGTAATACGGACTTGTTGAGATTTACCACATTAAAGTTTAAAATTGAGTTCAGCCTAGCTGCGTTATCAGAAAGGCAAATTAACACACGATGATATATACATACCGACATACGAAATTCACTGCGAAATTCGAACTACGCGATTATACTATAGTAGTGATAATGTCAAACGGTAGCTTTAATAAAATAAGTAATTCATCAATTTAGTTTCTGAAGTCCATGTTGGGTTAAAAGTAATTAGCGGCAAAGTGACAACAAAATTTGGGACACTATTATTTCGGTCCAATTTATATACCAATTCATATGACGTGGAGATTCTGCACGTTGCAGGTGCATGTTGCAGGTGATTGTATTACTAACTTAGGTATTTCTTTTTATCTTGCTGTGCTGAAAAGGGAATTTGTATGGCATTCACTGCATAATCATTATTTTACTATGTAATATTGTTTTTGCTATGAGAGATGACTTGGAAATGAAACTCGATGTATAAAATGAACTACAATTAAGCTGGTGCTTGGTCAGGCTTAAGTCGATGCATCGGTAAAATTATTTAAATGGTAAAACACTGAATTGATCTTATGCAATCTGAAATCTTGTGCATAGCAGTAAAAAATCTACTCACCTATGCCATTATAGTTGTTTTAACTTTTCAAACGAAAGGATAAGTGGCATTTGTATAGACAAACACTAAACCTTTCTTCTAATAATGCTTTTCAAAATCCCCTACGAAGGTACAGAATGTTGGTTTTTATCTATGCATATATTTACATAAAGGTGTAGTAACTGGTATATATTAAATTGAATTGCAACAGTACATAATGTTGAACTAAACTATGCAAACAGTAAAAAAATATTTAAGCATAAAAAACAAAATTTAATAATAATAATATTTTGCATAGGCCACGGACGCTACTTTTACCTTTAGAATCGCAATCAAGTTTATTAAGCCATTCCCCAGAATTTAGTTACTTAAAAATTTAGTAAAAAAGGACAAAACGTTTGCAAAAATAGAAAAATAAGTTCTAAAAAATAACTTTAAAATTGTTAATAACATTAATTGTACTTAATATGATTTTGATATATTATATTTTAATATGAAATTTGAAACCACTGATATTCTCCATGCAATTTAAATTCAATTGTTATCTGTGAGTATAGCCAATCAATATTTTTATTAACAATGGTCAATATTTCATTAAAAAATAAATTGTCTTTGGTAACTGTATAGATTTTTAATACTGATTTAGTGTACGCAATTAAATCTTATGATTTAATTGGTAGAAAATGCAGACGTCGAAGAAACGAATCCCTGAAAGTTGTGATTGTAAACCATGATCTTAACTAAAGACTAATCCCAGGGTGAATAGAATCGCACAGTCATGCTGACAAGAGTATGTCTATCATTTGATATTGTTATGCAAATTGAATAGCTAGGTTACTCTTTCTTTGGCATCGAAAGTGTCAAGTACTTAAGATGTTCTGCAAGATGCTAGTCTAGTTAGTACATCCTTTTGTTAAAATCTCTTTTGATATATTATAACGTTATTATTTTCTCTTAGTACTGAATTATGAATGGTTAAATAAAAGTACATCACCCATCACCGTAGATGTACCTTTATAATCAATATCACAGTAAGTTGTTTTTATATTTACAAAAGTCCCAAACCAGCATCATGTAATTTTTATAATATGCCGTATCACAAGATCTAAATTTACTATAAACTCCATAGGACATGCAATCTTTCATTTGTGGCTACATTGGACACTTGAAATGTACTCTCACCCTAGTATTGCCTAATACATCATGTTTGTTTTATTTTTATGCAAAATGAAAAGTAAGTCGTGATCATGACTTACTTTTAAAAATCTAAATGCAAAATAAAAGACTGTCTCGATATTTAAACCACTTCTTTGCTACAGTCACACCTGAGAGGAATTAGTTTTCTGCTGTTTGAAAAATAATCAATAAGTTACATAATAAATAAAAATGATTTCAAAATGTTTTGTACCCTTTTTTGTTAGTTTTCTTATTCATTTTGTTGAACCAGGGAGACAACAAGCTTTAACTGGTGATACAGAATCTAGTTTTCGTGTTGTGGGACAATTGTGCAGTTTGCCAGAAAAACGTATCGAAGCTATTGCTCATGATTTTTTTTGCTGCTACGATCAAGTTCCGGTACATCAATATTTTTTATTTTAATGATGCTTTAATAATTATTATTTTTACATTATTATTTCTAAACAGAAAGAACTTTTCGCTGCCTGCCAAAATGAAATTTTTGGGTGCATCTGGGATAATCTAGCTTGTATCACTAAAAATTGTCCCAGATTTCGGGAAGTGTATCAAAGTGTAAGTTTTTCAAACATAATATTATACCATGTCCAAGCACGTATCCAGTTGGAGGCGGGGGTGCAGCACGCCCCCTAAATCTAAGAAAATGAGAATTTTTATCTCAAAAAGGCCAAAAATTGGAATTTTTATTTCTTTTTGTCATTCATTTTGGTTGCGCCCTCTTGAACAAATTTCTAGATACGTGCCTGACTATGCGCATTATTTCAATTTGTGTTAATGACATGTAAAATCGTAATATTATAAATAGTACACCAACTGCATTGTCGGACGATACCAAAAAGCAGGGTTGTCAATTCAGGATTTAATGGCAGCTGGGACAAAAATTAATGTAAGTCCATCATAATCATTTCGAATATTGCAATTTAATATAGTTGTGGGCCGACCAATACAATCCAATACAGCGATCTAGTAAGAATGCAGAAAAGTAGTAAGGCTAGTAATAAGGAATATGGTTACTGAACTACTTCTCTGCACTATGACTAGATACTAGTTACTAGTATTGCATTGCATTGGTCGGCCCACATAATATTATCTTTTACTGTATTGCTTATTATCTCTAAAATGTTGCAGGTTTGTCAAGGAAGGACTGTTGGCTTATAATACCAAAATTATTTATTTATACTATGACTCATAACTCGTAAGTAGTAATAAAAACCAGTTAGATACCTTACTAGGACTATTTATGATATTTGTGGTATTGATCAGAAAAGACAAACAAAAATAATATTTGAAATATTTACAAATTCAGTTTACTTGTATTGTAGCCTTGTAGCCCTGACTACCAAGCGCAGCGGGTAAAAAATTGCCATCCTTTTAACTTATTATTAGTATATTATTATTTCACGTATGTATGTACGTATATTATACGTGTTATTAGTTTTTCATAAGCCTACTTTGGTCTTTAACAATTATGCAATGTCAATCCAACCCTAAATAGCTTTGTAACTTAAAATATGTATATTAACAACTGAAAAATAAAAAATGATTTCGAATAGAGTTGCGGCTTTGTACACATAATTAGATTCTTCCGGTTAAAGGATATGTGGACATGATTAACACTATGCGGATCTTTTCTCGGAGCATTCACTGCGATTCGTATCACCCTTCTAGAACTTCAATTCCATTCCATTTTTAATCCTATTAGGTTGGGCTATCGATCGTGGCTAGTGAAGCAGAGGGTTGCTAAGGAATCATGACATGACTGAAGAAAGATAAACAATTAATAGGGTTGTAATAGATTTTCAGAACAATAATTAAAGGACGAGTACTTTATAACTGTAATAACATGGAGACGAATATGTTCAAATATTTGAATGCAATACTACTTAGACATATACTGATATGTAACAAATTTTATTAAGAAATTAAATTATTTTTAACAACAATTAAGATGTTGACCAAACGGAATTATGGAAATAGCTAATTCACAATTTATGTGCACCTCAATTTAAGCCAAAAGATGTGGGGATTGAATGCTCGAAGAGACCTCCCATGCATAATATGACAAAAGGCAAACAAAATCATTTTTTCTTTTGTAATTATTTTGGTGCCCCTAGACATTTCTGTATAATATGTGTTTGGTTTCTGTATACGGTGAAGTAACTTTTATTCCAATCATTATTGTCAGTGTCCTAACAGTTAGTTAGTGTTAAGGAGTGAATCCATATTTTTTGATCAACGATAAGTTAGGTAGTCAGTAGTGCATCTACAGTGTAGTCAACCACGAGAGCCATAAATGTGAAAGTTGTGGACCTCTGAAGATAGAAGAAGGGCCCGACATCAACTTTGATTGGTTTGCATCCTCTGCAGAAACTTCTCATTGTCTTATTCCCCTTCTCCAGCCATACACGATTAAATGCCAACGACAATTCATTTACTTTTGCTCCTTGGGGAATGATAGTGCCGGCCAAAATGAGTACTACTACCAAAAGTGTTGGCCATAGCAAGTAAGTTGGCATCCCGACGACTTCATATGTTGTGATGATGCAGTAATTGACAATCACGGCAAATACAAATCCCAATCCGTACAGGGTTGAGGCTATCAGGACACTGAAATCATTGACCATACTGTTAGTCATCTGAAGCATAATTTGAGCTTGTCGTAGCCAGTGATATAGATGCCTCATTTTATTTTGTCGTTCCAGCCTCTTCTTTGGGCTTTCATTTTCCACTTTTGCTTTCAAATTCGCAAGAATTCTTGGTGCCTTGAAGATCATGTATCTTGACCAACCTGTAGATATTTGTATGTACATCAGTGTCGACATCATGATGTAAATAAATAGGCCGGTGATGAGATATGCTCCACAGAATACGGCCAGAACACCCATCAGTTTAATTTCCAAGGAAAATCCGTTGATCAGTGGATATGCCGGGCTGTATGGGTTGAAGATGATGCCAATCGCACCAATTATAATAGCGAGAAGCGCAATAGGCATTATTAGATAAAGTGACTTTTCAATTATGCTTGCTCGTGGTTCTTCAACTGGCTCCAATTCTCCAAAAACCTCTAAATGCATTAATGTTTTGAAATTAGTCACGCTTAAGGATTTTAAAAGAAAACCATTAAAATTAAAAAAAATGTCTGATAAATTCTTAAATCGAAGCAATTATCATTTATCAAAGCCACAAATCTACAGTAGGTATGGTAAAATACTGACTGAGATGGACAGAAACAATTAGAAGACATTAATTATTTATTCCAAACTCCTATTCACTTAATTTTTGTTAGTTTTTAATAATACCTTTTAGTTTGAGATCCGTCGATAAAGCACGCAGTGTACCATCGGTTATTAAATGGTTCTTCCAGAAAACGGTTACTACGAAGACGTCCAAGATTAAAATGGTCACTGACATCAAAACATGCACCACAATTTCGATTACGTCAAATCCAATGTTGAGAGTAGACGTTGAAACTATCCAAAAGAATCTGACTGCCAGGCCCCAAGTCAAGACATTTATAATCGCCGTCATACACAACCATCCTGCTTGGATCCATTTGTTGTCCCTCCATTTTACTGATTTAACAATTCCAGCTTCTACATTTGGTTCAATTAGCGTGAAAGGAAGCGGGCTAAATATTTTCCAATATAGTGTAGCCGCTCTGTTTACATGTTTAGAATACATTTTGGGAATCACAAAGTTACATCAATTTTAATAGCTTTGTTTAAATGTATTGGGTAGGTCCAGGTTATTTTATAGAAAGTATTTACACCGTCATCACAATATCTTAAGTGCCACACAATGGCTGGTTACGTCTAATTTGTCTAACTATGGCTTCGTACTTTTATATCCATATTACAGAATTCACTCATCAATTTAAATTTGTTCTAACTAGCTACCCTCTATTTTGTAAAAAAAATCTACAATTTTATGTAACTAATTTTATTAAGTTTCAAACATTTAGATAAAACTACTTCGGGAATAACTTGCCACTTGTGTAAACCCGAGTCTCGTACTTTTCACTTTACCCCTTTCTTGAGTACTGCTTATGGACGAGAACATTATTTTATTCCGCTTTGCTTCGAGTTGAACTTATACTTAGGTCAATATTAACATAATAATATATTATAATAGTAATGGTCTATCAAATGTCTCCTAATATATAATTCAATTCCAATCAAATGGCTGGTCTCTTTGCTGGGAAGTGAATGTATGAATAATATATTATACTAACCTTTGATAATTCTCTGTGTGGCATCCTTTGTGGCTGCGGGCACTGATTTTGATTTACTACTAATGTACCCAACAAATAAGCCTATCTAGGCATAAAACTTCTGTGCGTAGCGCCTAACAATACCATTTGGGCGTTTTATGCCCGATTTCAGAAAATCTTAAAATGTATTTTAACTATACTCTTTAAAGTTTTGCTGATTTAAATGATGATGTTTATAATGTACAGTACTCAATAAATATAATAAAAAAAGCCAAGAGGTAGCACAATTGAACGAAATGTCTGCCAACGTCCCACAATTTTGTCAGTTATACAATGCAACATTCTTGACTTGACCTTTGACAGAATATAGCAAATAACCTATCGCTGGAGCTATCTCTTGACGTTTTAGGATGTACAGAATTAAAACTACGTCGATTTTTGGTTTCGAACCACTCGTATGGACAAGGGATGTGTTCTGTTTATCCCATTTTAAAAATCGATTTTGAATTGGACCTCTAGATTACGTACAAGAAGTTTGAACCGATTATTTCACTCCGTTTTTGAGTTATCGTCCTAATTGACAGGTATACAAATTGACGAATTGGTCACTCGTTTAAAGTGATTCACAACATAATAATATAATTTATAAATATTGCTACCATACTACAAACGCAATTTTGTTTCAAACTCCTGTGACATGATGGAACATGATATTGCCATTGTCCCACAGACGTAATAGTTCACACTGTGATGGGAAAAAATTGTGAACTAAACTATTTTCTCTGACTATCATTGCATTGGTATTAATTCAGGAAAATGGCATTGACAAGTTTCTGATGCGTAATTTAAAAGTTTTTTGAAATTTGTCAGGCAAAATTTTTCAGTGACTTTTGGTATTACACAGATATCAATTTTTACTTTTATTTAGTATTTTGGTTTTCAATGACAAAAATTTGTTTCTTTCTGAAACAATCCTTATAAATAAACGGCAAAAGTCTAATTCTGTAGGTTTGCTTGTACTTCTGTGCGTTGATTTGCCGCAATTCTAAAACGCAGCTAAGCACACAATAACGCATTCAATGAGGCAAATTCCAACACGACCGAAGCAGAACAACTTCTTGCCAGTGAGGAATTATATACTGCGCGCTCTATGTCTATGGCACAAAAATATTTCATAGCAGAAACAATGCATATATTATTCTGTATGCAAATTTTTCCAGCTTTCAGTGCGCTTAAGGTTTCCATTATTCATGTGCGGGAAAAATGAATTTGGCCATTCACATTGATGTTTTTAATTGTTTTTAAAAAAGTTAGATTCCCAAAAACGAGAGTCAATAAACGAACACCTCCAATTCGAGTCCAAATATCACCCTATACGGAAAAATGTGCTATAAAAATTTCAGTCTTTTCAGTGGACTTTAAAAAAACTATGATCCCTTTTAGCGCTACTAATATACCGCAATTAAGGATACTTTATGCGCCTGCATAGCAACCAAGTGGGACTATCAAAAGGCATCTAAAGTATGTTTTACATCTGGCTTAATTCCTCCCGAAGGAATCATTTGATTTTTATGGGGCTTGAATTTATGCAATCGTGGAATATCCTGTCTCAAAAGTTGGATTCGGATTATTGATATCTGTCTTTTAAATGCCTTCGAAAACTCATAGTTTGGAAAAGGTTAAAAATTGTCCCTCATTTTAATGTTTCATAGGTATTTAAAATACAGATACCAAAAATCCCAATCCAAATTTTTGTGCCTGGATATTCTATGATGCAAAAGTTCAAGCACCATTAAAATCAAATGATTCCTTCTGGAGGAGGCATTAAGCCTTAGCCTGTTCTATACCTTCCGTTTTCCCTTCACTTTCACGTCATGTGACGTCCCTACAGTTAATCTTTTCCAACACGAGGACGTCATTTTGACGTTAAACTTTAAAAGTGAAGGGAAAACTGAAAGTCTAAAGCAGGCTTTAGAGTTTTAAGGCAAAACTTATTTTCTTTTCTTCAATTTCTGGGGGCGGCCCGTAGGCACCCTTGCGGCTCTGTATCGTAGATGATAAGCTAAAAAAATAAAATTGTCACTTCTTGTTTAATTTTGCAGTCTGTAAGATTCACGCAGGATCTATCAGGTTTTAAATTAGAAATCCGAAAAATGGGGGTGGTATTTCCTCACTGCAAAAAAGAGGGAAAGTAAATCGAAGAGAAGATTAGAAAATCAAAACGTGAGAAAATGGGTGACAGCAAAGCGCAGGTTAAACATGTTTCCAAAAAACAGATTTTTATGTGTTATTTGGAAACCATTAGAAAGTATATGAAATATAAAATATTATTATGCAGGAAGTTTCCCAGTTACATTAAATTTTGCAGTTGACTATCAAAAAGAGTTGGGGTGTATTTCTTATAGTAGGATATTTCTATCAATGAAATGACATTGTCATTTTCAGTTGCTCATGGAATTGTTGATTTTTACCTGAATTCTTTTTAAACTATTGCATTGGCACTACATTAATAGCATAATAGTATTCACAATGAGTGACTACAAGTGTCAAATAATATTCTAAACGTTACTTTAGACTGTACTACTAACTAGGGTCAACATTAATTTAGTATTAAAATAACATTATGGCTATCGGCAACTTACTCTGGCCACCAGGGCACATTTTAAACTTGAAGTATAAGGTAACGTAACTTTGAGGGGGCTCTGCGCCCCATCCACTGGATACGTGCTCATGGAGTTGAGTATGAACTGTTGCCAAAAATGTGTGGACGCTACTCACGTTCGAATTTTACTCTTTACTTTACCGCTTGACGCTACATTGCTAATTAAGGCTATCTTGACCTCAAAATGATATATTGTCCATTGTTGGCAGTATGTGTAATGGTGATTAAAAGTATCTGAGTCAAAAATGTGATCATGGTAGGAGTCTGTAATAATTTGCCAATAGCCACAATTCTATTTCTAAACAAAAAATTGACCCTAGGCTTTTCTAAGGCGAAGTTTTGTAATATTTTTTGACTCTATCAAAGCAATGTAAAATCTGTCTCTGACCCACCTAAGGAGAAAGCGTGGAAAGGTCAATTGGAATTAATATAATATTATTGTAACATCCAATCTTGAACGTATGTACCTACGTACAATATTGCCCCGGAATACACGCTAGCTTTATTTATAACAGGACCTGGGTCCTGTGACCGGCTAGTAGAAAAATAAATAGATGACGGATATATGATTATTGGTATAGATAGTTAGAGTCACTGAATGGTAATAATAAAGCTACATGATTTGGGCAGTACATTTACTAAGAAGTAAAACAGGCGACTAAGGGTATTTCTGCCATCCTGGCTTTCTTTTATTTTCACGTGGCACGGGAATGCTTGTGAATTCACATGAATGTGAATTCACGTGAATGTAAATTCACATGAATATTTATTATTTATTATAAGATACATTATAAGTATACAGTAAAAATGGACAAAGAATACTGCTAGCATTATTACATTATGATATTAACGTTTCTTAACAAATATCAAGGTTTACCTACATTCACTCTTCCTAGTTTTTATTTTAAGAGCGGATAGAAATAAGATTGAAAATACTGCTACTATATTTGTAAAATAATTGTACTGGTATTATAGTCTAATCCCTCTCCAATTAGTTTCTTTATTTGTCAACTAAAGTTCCAATTGTACAGATTCATTTTGTTAAGACATAATCAGGCCTTTAAATTTTACAAGTTAAACTGACTAGTTGGATAAATATATTTAAGCAGTGGCAGCTGCACTAAATAAAGTTTAACTCTTAGCGAGTCAAATCCAAGTGTAGGAATCAAAAAAACAAGTCAGACCGCCTAATTGCATTGATGTGAATGATATGATTTTTACATTTCATTTGGTACTTTGGTAGTCGATGAAAAAATTTATTATTCAAGTTACCGAAGTTCTGAGACAACAAAATTTTACTTATTATTAGTAATAAAGAACTACGCATTATTTGGGAAAAAAATTTACTAAGAAGTAAAGCATCCGATTTCTATTCCTGCTACTACTCTACTGGCTTTCTTTTACTTATACTTGAGTATTATTTCTCACCAGGGAGGAAACAATTATTACAATATGAAACGATATTTGAAAGAGAGGGTAGCATAGCATATTCATATATAACTATATATATATTATATATATATAGCATAATATACATTTATTCATATACATACGTGTACCGAACTGCATAGGCACAGTTAACTGATAGAATGTAAAATTATGATGCGCAAATGTTTATGACATTCTGAAAGTAGATTGCAAATAAAGCGAAGACAATTTTCGTTGGATATTATACATATAGATACAATTACAAATAGTCAGTAATCAAATCATGATTACAAGGCATGCGTAATAGACATTATAGACACAAATTTTTATTCGCATCGTTAGAGTTAGTGTCCTACCAGTTAGTTAGTGTTAAGGAGTGAATCCATTTTTTAACAACGATTAAGTTAGGTAGTCAGTAGTGCATCTACAGTGTAGTCAACCACGAGAGCCATAAATGTGAAAGTTGTGGACCTCTTAAGATAGAAGAAGGGCCCTACATCAACTTTGATTGGTTTGCAACCTCTGCAGAAACTTCTCATTGCCTTATTCCCCTTTTCCAGCCATAAACGATTGAATGCCAACGACAATTCATTTACTTTTGCTCCTTGGGGAATGATAGTACCGGCCAAAATGAGTACTACTACCAAAAGTGTAGGCCATAGCAAGTAAGTTGGCATCCCGACGACTTCATATGTTGTGATGATGCAGTAATTGACAATCACGGCAAATACAAATCCCAGTCCGTACAGGGTTGAGGCTACCAAGACACTGAAATCATTGACCATACTGTTAGTCATCTGAAGCATAATTTGAGCTTGTCGAAGCCAGTGATATAGATGCCTCATTTTATTTTGTCGTCCCAACCTCTTCTTTGGGCTTTCATTTTCCACTTTTGCTTTCAAATTTGCAAGAATTCTTGGTGCCTTCAGGTTCATGTATTTTAACCAGCCTGTGGATATTTGTATGTACATCAGTGTCGACATCATGATGTAAATAAATAGGCCGGTGATGAGATATGCTCCACAGAATACGACCAGAACACCCATCAGTTTAATTTCCAAGGAAAATCCGTTGATCAGTGGATATGCCGGGCTGTATGGGTTGAAGATGATGCCAATCGCACCAATTATAATAGCGAGAAGCGCAATAGGCATTATTAGATAAAGTGACTTTTCAATTATGCTTGCTCGTGGTTCTTCAACTGGCTCCAATTCTCCAAAAACCTCTAAATGCATTAATGTTTTGAAATTAGTAACTACGAGTACGGATTTTAAAAGGAAAACCATTAAAATTAAAAAAAAATAGTCTGATAAATTCTTAAATCGAAGCAATTATCAGCCACAAATCTACAGTGGTAAAATACTGAGATGGACAGATAAAAGACATTATTTATTCCAAACAACTCCTATTCATTTAATTTTTGTTGGTTTTTAATAATACCTTTTAGTTTGAGATCCATTGATAAAGCACGCAGTGTACCATCGGTTATTAAATGGTTCTTCCAGAAAACGGTTACTACGAAGACGTCCAAGATTAAAATGGTCACTGACATCAAAACATGCACCACAATTTCGATTACGTCAAATCCATTGTTGAGAGTGGACGTTGAAACTATCCAAAGGAATCTGACTGCCACACCCCAAGTCAAGACATTTATAATCGCTGTCATGCACAACCATCCTGCTTGGATCCATTTGTTGTCCCTCCATTTTACTGATTTAACAATTCCAGCTTCTACATTTGGTTCAATTAGCGTGAAAGGAAGCGGACTAAATATTTTCCAATATAGTGTAGCAGCTCTGTTAACATGCTTAGAATACATTTTGGGAATCACAAAGTTATACCAATTTTAATAAATTTCCTATAATGTAGTGGGAATGTCCTCATTTGTTGGCCCTGACTGTCTTCTTAGCTATCATTCCAGCTATTCAGCAAGAAAACAAGCAGTGTAACATCAAAAACATAGTCAAGGTATAAGTGCTGATCACCCTGTGCACAGTCTAAGTCTACTCATCAAATTATTGGCTAAATTACATTCTGTCTTAGTCAAAACACTGTAGAACCCGAAGTATATGCGTAACTTCAGTAAAGGCTTGATACACCAACCTATATTTAAATATGGTTTTAGTAGCTATCTGGGATGTTTGTAAAATAAGACATTGTGAGTTACTAGGGTATTTGTTTCATTAATCGTTTACTAGGCAACTACTGCTTTTCCTGGGCAAGGTATTCTAGTATTCAAGTCTGTAGTGTTATGTAGTTGGGGTTAGTTTAGGTTTGTGTATGTAAAGCAGGCTGTCTATTACTCTTTAGTGTAATTGTAATAAAATTTCCTGGACAATGTTTATAGTGTTAACCCCAGTGTATGAAGTGGTGGGAATGGGTAGTATTATCCCAGTCACATCAGTAGTTTCTAAATGTTTGGGGACGACTTGGAGAAATGCTACATTACTTTTTGCAATTGTGTGTGCATGACAATATGTGGATGGGGTGATGAAAAATTGCTATATTTAAAGAGTAACTGGTTGGACGGTGGCCTAAGTCGTAGAGCTAAGGTTGTGATACCAAGTGAACTCACATAAAACAGAATGCACTTCCATATAACATATTTTCGTATCCATATAACTGCATTCTCTCACCAATGTTAAATTTGTTCGAACAACTAGCTACTTTCTATTTTATAAAATAACTACAATTTATGCAACCTTTAAATAAAACTACTACGGCATTAACTTGCCACTTGTGTAAACCCGAGTCTCGTACTCTTCACTGTACCCCCTTCTTGAGTGCAGCTGGACTATGGACTAGTAGAACATTATTTTATTTGACTTTGCTTCGAGTTGAACTTCAAGATAAATCAACAGAAAATATCGTCCCTTAAGGAATGAAAAATCCATTTTTTGTTTAGTTGCGGAAAGAGCCAATGTCCCTTTTTTGTTTGGTTACGAAAAAAGTCAATATCCATTTTTTGATTGGTTGTAGAAAAAGCCTACATCCACACGCTTGTTATTGCAACCAAACTAAAAATGGATATTGGCTTTTATTCCGCAACCAAACGAAAAATGGATATTGGCTATTTCCGCAACCAAAGAAAATGAATATTAACTTTTTCCGCAGCCAAAGAAAATGAATATTAACTTTTTCCGCAGCCAAAGAAAATGAATATTAACTTTTTCCGCAGCCAAAGAAAATGAATATTAACTTTTTCCGCAGCCAAAGAAAATGAATATTAACTTTTTCCGCAACCAAAGAAAATGAATATTAACTTTTTCCGCAGCCAAAGAAAATGAATATTAACTTTTTCCGCAGCCAAAGAAAATGAATATTAACTTTTTCCGCAGCCAAAGAAAATGAATATTAACTTTTTCCGCAACCAAAGAAAATGAATATTAACTTTTTCCGCAGCCAAAGAAAATGAATATTAACTTTTTCCGCAACAAAACAAAAAATGGTTATTGGCTTTCTCGTTCGTTAAAGGACGATATATTGTATTATACGGTCTATCAAATGTCTCCTAATATATAATTCAATTCCAATTTAATGTCTGGTCGCTTTATATACTGCGTAGTGAATGTATGAATATTACTAACCTTTGGCAATTATCTGTGGCTTCTCTTGTGGCTGCGGGCACTGAGTTTTGATTTACTACTAGTGCACCCATCAAATAAGCCTAACAAGGCATAGAATTTCTGTGCCTAGTACTTAGCAATACTATTTGGATGTTTTAGATCCGATACCAGAAAAACTTAAAATGTAGGTTACTGTTACAATTATCGCTACGCGATATTTTTCAAATAATAACCGCAGTGAAAATCGCTTCTGATTGGTCGATGCATTTTTGAAATTGACCAATCAGGGCACAGGATTCCATAGCAAAATTTTATATGATTTTCATAAATCATTACCAAGGGAAATATTTATTTTAACACTGAACTTTGAACTACAGACTTGTGATAGGATAGGAAAATACGGACTCACACTTTTAGCATAATCGCAAACTAATACACTGCACTCAACTCTATGATGCTTACTTGCTGAACAGAGCAACTGCTTTCATGTGTTACAATTGATTATTACTTCACTAAGCAGTCTGAACAAACATATAATCATAACATTTTGCATAAATATTATCACCACTACTACACTCCGTATTCATCTTTCTCTATGAAGTAGTACAAACTAATTAATTAGATTTACTTTTAAAATTACAATTACAAGATATGATTGAAAGTCAAGTGGGATATGCCAGTCTAGTGGGATAGGTCAGTCTAGTGGGATAGATAAGTGTAGTTGGATAGGTCAGTCTAGTTGGATATGTCAGTCAGATAGTACAGGTCTGTCAGGTGGTAGATATTTAAATATTTAAATTGTGCTTAAACATCGTACTATGTAATAGTTACGTCTTAGTATACTTTAAAGTACATAATAATAGTTTTCAAAATGTTATGATTTTGTATGTTCAGACTGCTGATAATAGTGAAGTAATAATCAAATTTGTAATACATGCAAGCAGTTGCTCTGTTCAGTAAGTAAATTGGTTAGTCTGTAATTTAATTTAATTTATAGTACACTGTATTAGTTTGCGATTATGCTAAAAAAATTTATGCAAAAAATTTATTTTCAATCATATCTTGTAATTGTAATTTTAAAAGTAAATCTAATTAATTAGTTTGTACTACTTCTTCATAGAGAAAGATGAATACGGAGTGTAGTAGTGGTGATAATATTTATGCAAAATGTTATGATTATATGTTTGTTCAGACTTCTTAGTGAAGTAATGATCAATTGTAACACATGAAAGCAGTTGCTCTGTTCAGCAAGTAAGCATCATAGAGTTGAGTGCAGTGTATAAGTTTGCGATTATGCTAAAAGTGTGAGTCCGTATTTTCCTATCCTATCACAAGTCTGTAGTTCAAAGTTCAGTGTTAAAATAAATATTTCCCTTGGTAATGATTTATGAAAATCATATAAAATTTTGCTATGGAATCCTGTGCTCTGATTGGTCAATTTCAAAAATGCATCGACCAATCAGAAGCGATTTTCACTGCGGTTATTATTTGAAAAATATCGCGTAGCGATAATTGTAACAGTATACTCCTTTAAAGTTTTGCTGATTTAAATTGTCTAATGAACAGTACTCAATAAATGTAAAAAAAAGCCCATAAGGTAAAACAGTTCAACGAAATGTCTTGCAACTTGCAACTTCACACTTTATAATTTTGTCAGTTAAGCAATACAACGTTCTTGACAATCGAGCTATTTGTTGACGTTTTAGGATGCACAGAATTAAAATTACGTCGAGATTTGGTTTTGAACCACTCTTTTGGGCAAGGGATGTGTTTGGGTTTGTCCACTTTTAAAATCGATGTTGAATTGGACCTCTAGATTACGTACAGGAAGTTAGAACCGATTGTTTCAATCCGTTTTGGAGTTATCGTTCTAATGGACAGATATAAGAATTGTTCACTCGTTTAAAGTGATTCAGAACACATTATAATAAATATTGATACTATACTCCAAACGTAAATTTGTCTCAAACTCGTGTGACATGTTGGGATATGATATTGACATTATCCCACAGATATCATATAGATCACACTGTGAGGGAAAGAGATCGTGAACTAAACTATTTTCTCTGACTATCATTGCACTAGTATTGACTTAGAAAAATGGAATTGACAAGTTTCTGGTGCATAATGGAAAAGTTTTTAGAGTATTGTTTGACAATTTTTTTTCCAATATTTTAAGTGGTTTCGGCTTACCGATATAAATTTTTAGTTTTATTTAGTATTTTGTTGTCGTTGACAAAAATTTGTTTCTTTCTGAGACAATAGAAAAATAAAAAGATGACGAACATGTTTATTGGTATAGATAGTTAGCATTGCTCTCTGAGAAAATAATCAACTTCACTGAAATAATAAAGCTACATCATTTGGGAAGTACATTTACTAAGACTAAGAAGTGAAACACGCGACTTAGGGTATTTCTGCCATCCTGGCGGTGTCCTTTTATTTGCACGTGACACGTGAATGCATGTGAATTTATGTGGATAAGAATTCACATGCATATTTATTATTTATTATTAGATACATTATAATCATACAGCAACTAGAAATGAACAAAAAATACTGCTATCATTATTACATGATAATAACATTCCTTAACAAATGTCAAGGTTGAGACAACATTTACTCTTTCTAGTTTTTATTGTAAAGAGCGGATAGAAATAAGGTTGAAGGTACTGCTACTATAGCTGCAAAATTATTGTACAGGTAGTCTAATCCCTCTCCAATTAGTTTCTTCATTAGTCAAATAAAGTTCCAATTAAGTTTAACTCTTAGTGAGTCTAGAGTAGGAATCAAGAAAACAAGTTAAACAGCCTAATTTGTATTAATGTGAATGATATGAATTTTATATTTCATTTAGTATTTTGGTAGTCAATGAAAACATGATACAAAACAAAACTTGCCAAGTACCTCCTCTCTGCCCGGAGATACGGACAGTTTTCTAAAACAAAAGTCTTACACCTATCAATGTAAAATCTCTCCCTCCGACGCCGACCCACTAAATGAGAAACCATGAAAAGTTCAATTAGAAAAATCTATGCATCTGAAATACTTTCGTCTCATGCATGGTACAATATTGCCCCCGGAATACACACTATAGCTTTATTTATAACAGGGCCTAGGTCCTGTGACCGGCTATAACTTAAAATTCTGCTGCCTTATGCAAATGCGAACATCATTGGCTTAACATAACATAACATAACATATCGTCCCTTAAGGATAGAATAAGCCTGTATCCACTTTCAGATTGGTACAGGAATAAGCCAAAATCCATTTTTTGTTTGGTACAGGAATAAGCCTATCTCCAATTTTCGTTTGGCGCAGGAAATAGCCTCTGCTGCTGCGGTTGCAAGAGGATAGAGGCTATTTCCTGTACCAAACGAAAATTGGAGATAGGCTTATTCCTGTACCAAACAAAAAATGGATTTTGGCTTATTCCTGTACCAATCTGAAAGTGGATACAGGCTTATTCTATCCTTAAGGGACGATATGCATAATAAAGATTTTCCGGAAAACGTTTCAAAAAAACTTTCTTTAATTTTAATGCCTAGCCATTTTTAATGTTTAAAAGGCATAATATTATGACTTTTAGGTATACTTTTAATTCATTGCACTTCAATGCAAACTATAATGTACAGATTTCTATATTTTAAAGCAATTATTATCATTACCTTTCAGCTTACGGTCCATTCCTATCACAAGCAACAGTCAGATAATTGGTTTCAGAATTTACCGTCAGTATGAAGACATCCATGACGATAAGTATCAGGACAGGCTAGCGTACGTATAGAGCCGTCAATCCCAAACCGAGAGGTCAAGCGCGGATTCAATGCTTGGTGACATCCAGTGTTTGGGTGGAGTTTTTTTTCAACGCTGTTAAGTAATGCCACTATTATGTAATAGATTTTCTTTATCTGTAATAAAGAAATACCTTGCCAATGCAATCATCGTCGGTAATATAACAACACTGGAACTGTTTAGAAAGAACAAGTAAAGTAGCTAGAAATATGCAATCCATGTGGCTGCAAGTAGCAAGTGTGCATATGTGCATGTGGGATACCTTTGAGCATCCGCACGCAGTACCGTATTTAGAAGTTAATTTCGGAGGGGGCAATGATATCATAGGACAATATATTAGGATATTCATTTTAGTTTTCTGAATAGACCTCGAGAACAATAGGATTAAAAGATAACAACACAATGAAAGCTCTCGCTCGACTCGGCTCACCGAGGTATATGCGTACCTAGTGAAAGAGTGCACACTGTGTCTAATCAAGTGGACTAGCGGACATAATGGCGCAATGTATTGAGTAATGAGTAAGGACTAGGAGATGGTTGAAGAGCATGAATTAAACATTGTAAAGTAGCACACAAATAAATAAAACACAAAACACTCAAAAATTAAACATTTAAAATTTATTTTTAAATCAACAGTCTTAAAAATTATAAAAGCGATTTGCTTCGACAAACTTGCAAAAAAACGACCTTTTCGTATAAATGCGAGTTGCGTCGACAAACTCGCACAAAAAATGACATTTTCGTTTAACTGCGAGTTGCGTCGACAAACTCGCACAAAAAATGACATTTTCGTGTAAGTGCGAATTTCTTCGACGCAACTCGCACTTATACGAAAATGTCATTTTTTAGTGCGAGTTTGTCGAAGCAATTCGCACTTATACGAAAATGTCATTTTTTAGTGCGAGTTTGTCGAAGCAATTCGCACTTACACGAAAATGTCATTTTTTGTGCGAGTTTGTCAAAGCAATTCGACCTTATACGAAAATGTCATTTTTGTGCAAATTTGTCGACGCAGCTCGCACTTATACGAAAATGTCATTTTTTAGTGCGAGTTTGTCGAAGCAATTCGCACTTACACAAAAATGTCATTTTTGTGCGAGTTTGTCGAAGCAACTCGCACCTATACGAAAATGCCATTTTTTGTGCGAGTTTGTCGAAGCAACTCGCACTTATACGAAAATGCCATTTTTTGTGCGAGTTTGTCGACGCAACTCGCAGTTATAAGAAAATGTCATTTTTTGTGCGAGTTTGTCGACGCAACTCGCAGTTAAACGAAAATGTCATTTTTTGTGCGAGTTTGTCGACGCAACTCGCAGTTAAACGAAAATGTCATTTTTTGTGCGAGTTTGTCGACGCAACTCGCAGTTAAACGAAAATGTCATTTTTTGTGCGAGTTTGTCGACGCAACTCGCAGTTAAACGAAAATGTCATTTTTTGTGCGAGTTTGTCGACGCAACTCGCATTTATACGAAAAGGTCGTTTTTTTGCAAGTTTGTCGAAGCAAATCGCTTTTATAATTTTTAAGACTGCTGATTTAAAAATAAATTTTAAATGTTTAATTTTTGAGTGTTTTGTGTTTTATTTATTTGTGTGCTACTTTACTATGTTTAATTCATGCTCTTCAACCATCTCCTAGTCCTTAGTCATTACTCAATACATTGCGCCATTATGTCCGCTAGTCCACTTGATTAGACACAGTGTGCACTCTTTCACTAGGTACGCATATACCTCGGTGAGCCGAGTCGAGCGAGAGCTTTCATTGTGTTGTTATCTTTTAATCCTATTGTTCTCGAGGTCTATTCAGAAAACTAAAATGAATATCCTAATATATTAGAAATAATCGCGCGTAGCGCGACAAATTTTGGCTTATTTTATCTAAATTGAGTCAAAAATAGCCAAAAAATCACATAAAATTGCACGAAGCGCGAAATTTTTTGATATTTTGAGAAAAAAATTCTCTTTTCCTTGGATTTCGGGGGGGGGGCATTTGCCCCCGATGCCCGCCCCCCTCAATACAGCCTTGTCCGCACGTGCTCAAAAGGATCCGGATACGTTAGAGCACTTTTGGAAACCATTAGGTTAGGTCTTCTTCAGGGTGCTCAAAGGTATTCAGATACTTTTGAGCACGTGCAGATGCTCAAAAGTATCCCATATCATATGTGATGGTTTTTATTTATAATGACCTTTTCTATAATTTTATTGGGTGGATGATATGTTTTAAATCAGTTATACTCAAATCCAGCATATTATGCAGTAAATTAAGCAAAGACAATGTATACAAAGGTATGTATATTAACAAAGGTGTAGGTATTTGTTAATAAAAATGACTCAAGTTCATGTTTAAACTAAGTAAATGTTGTCACTTGTCCCTGAGAAAATAAATATTAATATGAATACTGCTAATAAATGCTATACTATGGCGAGCAAGCAGAGCAAACAATAAACAAAAGAAACACAAGTTGGATTGTTGCCCATGAATATTTATTAAACAAATAAATAAGTTTGACTCGTATTTAATGTAGAATTGCTTTTCATGAGACAAAATTTATGCGCAGGTGTTGATGTAGTCTTTTTATCAAAACATGTTGACTAATAATATAGTTGAATAATGAAATGATACAATATTTTAAAACTCTATTGAAATGAAAATTTTCATATTTAAAAGTCTGAATTGGGTTAGAAAATTAAATCCTAATAAAATACAAAGATGAAACGTTAAGTACGATTAATGTTATTTTTATGCAATTAAATAATAGTAACAGCCAATAGCATTGTTGATGGCTTGTTTAAGTTAGGCGGTCATTACTATCACTATTCACACTTTGTGACCATTTGTTTTAATTTTCAAAATTATTTATTGGAAATGAAAATCTTTCGTATGAACATTTCATCTCGTTTGTTTAGCAAAATATAATTATGATAATTTTATTCAGGAATTTACTTACAATAATATGTAGCGTATGAATATAAAAGGATACAGCAGTGCTTTAAAACACATTGTTAAGTAACTCAAACTATGAGAATCATGGATTCTAATTACGTCCTATTTACAATCTCCATTCTTTTCACAGCGACTTTGGGTACAGTCTTAAGTACGGATAGTCCCAAATGGAATTCCCGAGGGCAAGTGGGTATGTATGCCTTGTTTTCCTTGTTAAAATACGTGTTAGTATACTTCTACATTTTGGATTTTTAGTAAAGTTGTATTTTGGGAGATATTTTTAAAAATGTATCTTTAATGGGTTATTTTAAACAAGTTAAATTAAATTAAACACAAACCAGAAAATATTATTTAATTGTAATGTTTCTAATTTATCTATTGTGTACAATAATTAGACTGATAATTTTAATTGAATTATTGAAAATGAATTTAGCAATTAATGGTATTAATTTTTTGTAAATTATCTTCTTAGTAGTGAATTAATAGGTTTTAATTTATTTAGTATTTGTCGGAGACTCAATAACGTACGGTTGGAGTAACGTTAACGGCAATGCTACTTGGGATCAGTTTTACAAACCTCTTGGAGCAGTTAACACAGGAGTTCCAGGAGCAACGACCACATATGTAATAAACCAAATCACTACTGATGGAAGTATCGATAACCTGAATGCTTATTTGGCAGTTTTGATGATTGGAAATAATGATCTTGGTTGGGCTGGCGCTTCTGAAGAAGAAGTGTTTAACAATATTGGAACGATTATTAATTTAATAAAAACTAAAAACATCGGAGTGAAAATTTTAATTTTGGGTATTCTTCCGGTTGGCGATTCTGGAACTCATCAAAAGTACCGAAATGTAAACACTATGCTTCCTAATCATTCTGATGAAAAAGAAGTTTTCTTTCTCGATATGGAGAGCAGCTTTTCAACCGGATTGGGCCAAGTTATTCCAGATCTCTATGTTGAGGATCACGTACATCTAACTGCAAAGGGATATGAAGTCTGGGCAAAGGCTATGAACTCGATATTCAATCGTATATTAAATGAACCGTTCAATGGCAAAGCAGGTGAGAAAATCATCTGTGTTGAAAATAATCCGCAGGACATTTTAATCATTTTTTGATACCAAAATAGGCAAAAAACCCTATCGGAATTCATTGGCTTAAGTGGCCCAGTTACCACGTAATGTATTAAAAATAGAGGGGATAGCCAAGGCCTTGCTATTTTCTATGAGTTTTAAGCAGTCAGCTGTAGTTACCCGTTTCACAGGTTACCGGTGCACATTTTTGTGGAAATGTCAATTTTATTATAATAGCAGTAGAATGCTTGGGGTCGGGAGTCGGAACCTAAGTAACGTTTGTAAGCTTGTTATTTTCCTAATTCCATCGACATAATTGAATAACTAAGCAACTAATCAATTGACTGTTAAAATATTTTATGTATGAGGAAGAGGCAACAATGAATAATAATAATCAGGGTGACTCGAACGTTATAGGGTGAAGACAATAGGATGTTTTGCTCTTTTTCTGCAGCAAGTTTAGATAGGAAAACTGGGTGCAGGCCCAGGGGGGATCAGTGGCTGTATCCATAACCACGGGATTTTTCACAGCTAAAAGTCAACTGAATGCACCCGGCTGCAGAAAGACAGCAAAACATTCTACTGTCTTCACCCTATAACGTTCGAGTCACCCTGATAATAATAATATGCCATGTCAAATACTTGTGACTTGTACAAAAAAGGAGCAGGGTTAATTCGGCTTTGCAACGTTTCATTACATTTATCAAGGTATTTTTCCAATGAACTTTGACATTTGACCCGCATGATTTACCTTGACCCAATCTAGTGAAAAACCTTTCGAACGACTGCTGACTCATGATGTTCTACAACCAGGAGAACTAAAGATACAATTTTTGTGTGTGATTTCGTTCATTTTCACACTCGACATCACTTTTCATCTCTAGATTGCTTATACAGAAAGTTTGAGTAATAATAAGTGGAAGTTAGTTGTATGTGTCAAACCTCTGACGGAGAGCAGTTTTCTCCCCTGAGTTATCGTGCTAACGGACGGGCAAACAGATCCGGCATTCCTATACAGCAGCTCTGCTACTTAATAATGCTAATAATACCGGAGTCTTTAAAAACTATTTGATTGCAGCTTCAAAAACTATGTTTTACTGTTAAATGGAGGGAAGGCCAATAATGGAGACGATTTAAGAAGTGTCAAAGGATTATCATGGATGTTTTCTGATGTTTGATATTTATTATTTATTTTAAGGTTTCTTAAACAGATACAATTGTTCTCTGAATAAAATTACACAAAACTCTGCAAAATTCTTTTTTCCATGTTCTAATAACTTTTATAAAGGTGACATGGTAAAGTACAAATTAACTTGACTACAAATTAACTAGCGAAGACGTTTAGCAACTCGCTTCACTTTGCCTCAATATTATAGCGGCATCCAGAATGGAGTGTGCTAAATGTCTCTTTCGAGTAAAATGGCCAGGGTTGTGTCTGCAGAATGACAAGAACCAAATGACAGAAGCAATGTGACCGCAGCAGCCAACAACCCTAGAGCCTGACTTACACATGCAATACCATTTCGTGATTGCGTTTTCTCCATTGAGATCAGGGTTATATTCCAACCACATCTGATGAACAGTAGAACTAGAAAACCTCGATTCAATTTTTGCCCGTAAAAGATAAGGATTTTCTTTGTGAATAAATAATTCATATCCAGAATTTTCGTCCAAATGTAAAAATGTGTAATTTTCCGCCATTTCAATTTGGTAAACACCAAGCGTAATGTTTTTTATCTCCAATTCAGTAAGTTTTGGAAAATCTTTTAAATCATTGTCATTCACCTTTTCCCATACGATTCTTTTTTGATGGAGATCTTCTTTTTTAATATAGTCCTGTAAATGGTTTTCATGTTCCATACGACTGAGTGCTTTTTCCGCTAGTTTCATGTGATTATCGTTTTCATTAAGAAGTGGAGGGAAAAAGCAATTATTTATAGCACACGCAATTCGGAACAACGATCCTAACACTGGAAGGTAAGACGTCTCAATTTTTGAGTCAAAAAACTTGAAGACATTTTTAATTCTCCCGTTGACACTCTCCACGACCCAGCGTATCATGGTCACACGCCGACTTTCATTTGACTGGTTAGTACTGAACTGCTTTTGGTCTTTTTCCAGAAATTGTGGTGTTGATACTTCAATATTTAGCTCTTGCAATTTTGGTATTGAATCCCTGAAGCCGCGGTCTAAAACTAAGTGATCTTCCTCAACCAAAAACTTTCGAATCCCATTTTCGTTCTGCAACATCGCATTCAATATTTTTGAGTCGTTATTACCTCCGTCGGCAAAATATAGACCTTCAGCCTCGATGATGTAACCATCTGGGCATACGACCATAAGTGGTTTTACTAAATTGCGCATTTTGTGCTGACTGTATGTTTTCTTCTGCAATTGAAAGTCGGAAGGTTTCTGTATAAAAAGATAAGTTCCATCTAAGATCAGTATTACGCTATCAGGAATCTCCTCGAGAAGAACTCTTGTATAATTAGGCTGATGGTGAAGAAGAACATTTTCCCGTGAGATATGATCATACCCTAAATATTTTGTAACGAATTTTTCTTCTAATATCACCCTGACTCGGTCAATGATATCACTGATTCTGGGTTGACTGTAGATTCCAAACAAAATAGACAATACTTGCTGGGAGAGATTAAGTCTCAACTTCATCAGAAATATTGCGAGAGCATTTTTAGTTGAACGGTTTACACTTGTTCGTAGTGACTGCTTACAATAGGAATGTAGAATTTCAAAATTCTCTCTCGTTAATCCAAGCAAAACGTAGTAATCTAAGGTCCTCATTGAAGAGTTTTCATCGAAAGAAACAATGATATTTTGCATGCAACTAAAGTCTGCTAGACAATTCAAGAACGCTGTACAATCTCGAACACTGATGCAAGTGGTGCCTCGAACTGGTTGCAGTTTATCCAGCTCTTCTTTTTTGATGACGCCATGTTCAAGATGGTCTTTACAAATTCTGTTTCTAAATGGAATTCTTATTTTCCTTTTCACCCAAGCATTTACAATTGCTGTTTTGGGAATGAGAATGCGATCGGGTACCTTCTTACAAATGAAACATGCTCTCTCAGTACTAATTGTCGATTGGATTTTCAGCGTTACACATTCTTTTGGAATATTGCGTCTTAAATTCTGTGAATCTGCAAGGGGTTCCATGCTCTGTGAATTAATCACGTCCTGTGAATGACTAAAAGATAGTGACTGTGAGAAATCTTCATCCGTATGGATATCACTGCTGCTACTGCCGCCAGACTCTATATCAGTAAACTGTGTTTGCAGTGAATATTGGGAATGAGGGTCACTATCATTAATGTTTCTATGCTGTCTGGCTTTTCTTTTGAGAGACGCATTTCCGGTGAAGCTTATCTCTCCAAAACACGTTTTGCAAATTAAATTGTCTTTCTGCGACTCTCCGATATCTTTCCCTATACTTCTTCCAAAGGTTTTTACTTTTTCCCAAATTGAGGGCATTCTCAATCTTTTCTTCTTCTCATTGCATTCAATTCTGCCGTCACAGAGATGACAGTATACGAGTGGCATTGCTGAGAAAAAATTATCATGCATTTATTAGTAGTGATTAATTCTATTATTTTCATTTTTAATTTTGAGTCAAGTCAGCAGCTTCTAATAATATACATATACTTAGATTCTTACCTAATACTTGTACGTCGACTTCTTTAGTATGAACTGAAGAAAGAGTAATTTATTGCTGCCGCTTATTGATTTAATACATAATCTTTCGACATTATGAATAGATGCAATGATTAAATGATCAGCGGATGTTTGTCCTTGTGCAATACTTGCATGTTGTTTACTGCTTAGTGGCAAGACTGAATACAATACTATTTGTGTACATGGTAACAGTAAACCCCATAAAATGGCTACATCTCTAGCTCATTTTCATATTCTTACCTTCTCATTTTAATAGTCCTGTCAGAGTAACTAAGCAGTTGCTAATAACTAAATAAGCCAATAAGATAACTAAATAAAGCAATGACCAAGTGCAAGAATCATGATTTGTTGCAACAACTTTTTGCTTGATTTTGGGTTTTTAGGCGAACGAATAGTACATAACTTTTTTACGCAATATACACCTTCAATGATATGTCTACTACTTACACAAAAAATTAGAACCCCTAAATCGCTTGTATTCACTTACAAATAATTTTTAAAGGGAGATAATTTTATTTCCGCTTTACTTCCATGCAAAATCTTGTTCCACTAAAATATTTTTATCTTTTTTTAAACGAGTACATAACTCCTGATACGCTGTCCTGACATTCGTAAAGGATGTATGTACATGTGTAACAAATATCAAGACTGAGATCACTTGTATTCACTTATAATCTTTGGGCCTAGTGAAGTGGACTCGTAGATAGGCACCTTTAAGTCAAACTGGTACCTAAATAACATTATTAACTACCAATTACAGTTTGGCTTGGTGATTCATTAACTGAATTATGGACTACAAGTGGAGCATCGACCTGGAATAATTCTTACGCCCCAATACAGTCTCTCAATGTCGCTAAATCTGCAGATACGTCAGCAAATACAATTTCCAGAATCAATGAAGGACTGCTTAATGGACTGAATTCCAAAGTGGCAACACTATTGATCGGTGCAAATGACATTTCAACTGGTTCACTAGCACAACAGACCGTTGTAAATATTGAACAAATAATAAAACTCATTAAAGGGAAACTATCACACGTCAGAATTATTCTTCTGGGTCTCCTCCCCGCGGGTGGAAGATCTCTTCTTGCCTCTGCAGATGTCAAATTGATAAATAATGCTCTGTCGTTGCTGAACAACGGTCAAGATGTCTTCTATCTGGATATGTCAGATAAATTTGCTGATGCAGTCGGAAACATTGACACAAGTCTGTATCAAACCGATGGAAATAACCTTTCATCGGTTGGTTATTCGATTTGGAAAACGGCAATGGATCCCATTTTTCAAAAATTGCTTCTATTTACATAGTCATCAACTTTAGATATTCTGTCTCTGTAATTTAAAAATCTTAATACTTACTCTGGATTGAAAAATTATTGCTAAAGATATATTATTATATAGAATATACCTATCTATGTTACAAAGTGGGAAGTAGTCATTAATGCCTTACACCCATTGTATACCACGATATCACATAATTAAATTCTGGTTTTTCGGAAGCCTTTTGCCTTCTGATCATGCGCGAGTTTGGAGGAGGAGAGGGCTGATGATATAGCAGGCAATGTGTGCGTAGTAAGGAAGGTTGTAGGTTGGGAGATGCAGGCTATTGGGATTGGAAGAAATGCAATGCAGTGAATACACCGAGGCGAGCGAGTAAATAACAGAACAGAACAAGAGATGGCAGCTGTATCATATCTCATATTCTCCTACAACATGAGAAATGTGCACTTATGGCCTCAGTTAGAGGTGTAAGCTCTATATAATAAATTACGCAAATGTTGTACAACTGGGTTGATGAAAAAATTATTTTTGTTATGGGGCGGGTTATGGGTGGGGAAGTGGAGATTACGTGGAGCTAATAAAAAACTTTTTTCCATTGTGGGAGGAGGATGGGTGGGGAAGTAGAGACTACTTGGAGCTAACAAAAACTTTTTTTGCTTTGTGGGAGGGGGATGGGTGGGGAAGTGGAGACTATGTGGAGGTAATAAAAAAACTTTTTTTGCTTTGTGGGAGGAGAATGGGTGGGGAAGTGGAGACTATGTGGAGCTAATAAAAAAACTTTTTTTGCTTTGTGGGAGGAGAATGGGTGGGGAAGTGGAGACTACGTGGAGCTAATAAAAAACTTTTTTTGCTTTGTGGGAGGAGAATGGGTGGGGAAGTGGAGACTACGTGGAGCTAATAAAAAAACCTTTTTGCTTTGTGGGAGGGGGATGGTTGGGGAAGTGGAGACTACATGGAGCTAATAAAAAAACTTTTTTGCTTTGTGGGAGGAGAATGGGTGGGGAAGTGGAGACTACGTGGAGCTAATAAAAAAACTTTTTTTGCTTTGTGGGAGGGGGATGGGTGGGGAAGTGGAGACTACGTGGAGCTAATAAAAAAACTTTTTTGCTTTGTGGGAGGAGAATAGGTGGGGAAGTGGAGACTACGTGGAGCTAATAAAAAACTTTTTTTGCTTTGTGGGAGGAGAATGGGTGGTGAAGTGGAGACTACGTGGAGCTAATAAAAAAAGCTTTTTTTTCTTTGTGGGAGGAGAATGGGTGAGAAAGTGGAGATTACGTGGAGCTAATAAAAAACTTTTTCTGCTTTGTGAGGAGGGATGGGTGATGAGGTGGAGATTATGTTGAGCAAATAAAAAACCTATTTTGTCTTTATGGGAGGGGGTGGGTGGGGAAGTGGAGACTACGTGGAGCTAATAAAAAACTTTTTTTGCTTTGTGGGAGGAGGATGGGCAGGGAAGAGGAGACTACGTGGAGCTAATAATAAACCTTTTTTGCTTTGTGGAAGGGGGATGGATTGGGAAGTGGAGATTACGTGGAGGTAATAAAAAACTTTTTTGCTTTGTGGGAGGAGAATGGGTGGGGAATTGGAGACTACGTGGAGCTAATAAACATATTTTTTGGGTTGTGGGAGGGATTTGGATGGGAAATGGAAATTTGCGGGAGGGGTGGGATAGGGTGGAGACATTAACCTGAATTTGATAATATTTTTGTTTAGGGAAAAGAAATGTGAGTTTAAGATTTGGGCCTTAATAAATTTGTTTTTTTGTTTAGTAGAAGTGGAATGAGTAGTGAAGCAGAGATATTTTAATGGGGAAAAATTGGTGAAAATTGGAGGCTAAATGAAACTTATGTTTTGTTGTAAAACAATTGCTTATTCATTTAGTCGAACAATGGAAAAGACATACAATATGTAGTTTTTGGATCCACACTAATCCTGTTCTTGGGCCAAAGTAAGAGCAATTTAAGATTGAAAAACTTTTATGGGAAGCGTGCGTGGGAAGTGATTGTGGAGAGCGAAACGGATCTGTAATATAATTTTTTGTTTTCAGTGGAGAATAGGAGGGCAGATATCACATGGAAAATATATGAGGCTGGTTAAATGTTTTTATTTGGGGGGAGGGAATGGAGCGGAGAGCTAAAAAATTCGTTGATCTGACTAATTTATGGAGGGTTAGGAAGTGGGGATAACATGGATATATAAACACGTTTACCGAACTAAAAAATTTCCTTTGTGACAATTGGGTGTAAGTTGGGGCCTACATGAAACTGATTCATTGGTAGCTGGCAGTAGCTTTGGTAAATGGATGAGGAGATAGCATGGAACTCATAACAAGTATTTTGTAGATTTAGTAGGAAATCGAGCATACACAGAACTTTGCTCTGGGGGAGGGCATTGTGTGAGGAAGTGGAGACATCATTTAATAAATAGAAATTACTTTTTGTTAGGGAAGTCAATGCGTTGGAAGGTGGAGATTAAGTGGAGCTTATAAAAACTATTTTGTTGGGGTGGCGGATAGGTTGGGAAGTAGGAGACTACATCTCTATATTATAATCGTAGACTTGATAAAGCAATAAATTTACCTATCTATATATCTATGTATGTATGTTTGTATGTATGTCTGGTAGGGTGATCGTGATCGTAAAAGCAAAATGTCATGAAATTTGGAAACGAGTGTTGAAAGTGGAATAAGCTGCTGCCCTAGCAGCATACCAAAATTCAAATAGAATTGTTTCATAATGTGTACATTTGTACAATGCAACTGTAAGAAGTATCAACTGTACTATTTACATTTTGCGCTTTCAATACATTTTTTGCTGATTTTTGACGAAAACACGAGTTACCAAATTCTCTTCTGTCTGCCATCAAAAGAAATACTCATCTTTCTGATCTGAAAATTAGCAACTGTGAATTTATACCTACACATTGTCCTCAAAACTGAAACTGCTGCTGATTTAAATGAATATAAGGCTCATTCATTGTAAGTGTAAGTGATTAAATGTATTATGGTAAAATTTTAATTTGATACACTTTTAATAAGATTTGGAAAATGAGGTTTCATGTTGCTTATTTGAAACCAATTGTTAATTTTAGCTTATAATAATCTCCTTTGTATTTGAATAATATTTTCTGCATTTAAAAGTCGAAGTGTATTTTCTGTTCAATCAAGAAGATTCAATGTGTTTACCATTGGCTAATGACTTTCCAACAAATGGTCCAATAATTATAAATAATATATAATAATTACATATAATAATTATAATTTTATATATATTGTCCAACTCCAACATGGTTGGACAATAAATAATGTTGCCATATTATTGTAAAACATTGGGTAATAGCAAAAGGAAAAGTCACAATATTACTGATTACTGTGATTACCGAGTAAGCGAAGATCTTATACACATAAATATGTTAGGGTTTTTCACTTATTCGTTACAGGCTTATAGCTACTGGCCTTACATCTCCCAAAATCTAAATAAACACATATAAGGCGGGCAATAAATGAGCGCTTCTTTTTTGCAAGTCTTATCTTACAGTTACTATTAATAATAAGATAAAAAATAAAACATGTAAAAGAAGTATGAATTTTGGATTTACGCTCTCATTTGGTCAATAAGTCAACCTATATGTTGTGTTTTCTTGTAGATGTAAGCCAAGTACGCCGAAAAACATGCCTTTCGGTGTGGTTTCGGTTTACTTGATTTCTGTCTGTCTGTCTGTCTGTCCGTCCCTATACGCGATAACTTTAGAACGGTTACACCTACAATACTCAAATTTTCAGGAAACAATCATGAGGTAAAATGTAGGTCTGAGTTCGTATATGAGCAGGATCGGTCACATCCCCTGACTGGGGGAAAGGGTTGAAAATTTCAATTGGCGATAACTTTGGAACAGTTATACCTAAACTGCTCAAATTTTCAGAGCACAATATTGAGGTAAAATGTAGGTCTGAGTTTGTATATGAGCAGGATCGGTCACATCCCCTGACTGGGGGAAAGGGTTGAAAATTTCAATTGGCGATAACTTTGGAACGGTAATACCTAAACTGCTCAAATAAATTTCAATTGGTGATACTTTGGAACGCGAAACTCCTCTGCTGTTATACCCCGTTTTGCAACGGTTTATTCTATATAGAGATACACCAATAATTTGTGATTACGGTTACATGTAGGATTTTGAATTTAATAGATGTGCTAGATTCATTTCTTTGCTGGGTTCACTAGTTAAAGATATTTATAATTGGTTAGGTAGATATGTTGGTTAGAAGTAAATGGATAATATTAATTTTTTGGTTTCCTGTTAACTTTAATCTTAATTTCTATTTTTGTGAATAACGATTTTCGAACAATTGCTACCGTGACGAAGTCACGGGTCGAGAACGGGCTCGTATAATACTGTATTGATGATTTATTACATTTACAGTGTGAACGCTGTCACTTCATTTGAAATTAGTATTTAATTGCAATTCGGCAGGACTTTAGAGTAAGTATTCTATTAGTAGCATTAAATCAAATAGTATCTCAATTTTTCGACGGTTATAATATAAGTAAGGATGAAAATCGCAAGTTTTTCTTACATTGACTCAATTATCAGTATTATCGAGAATTGGAGAAATATTCTGTAAATTACTACGATATGTACGGAAGGTTTCGTTAATTTTTGGCGAAACAATAACTGAAAAATTAACAAAATCTTGATTGGCTATAAACTAAAAAATATTTTTGAAATTGCAACTACGGGAATTTACGTTCAAAAAACATTAATTTATTGCTTAAATTTGTTTTCACGACATTCTGATTCGGCCATTTTGTTTATTTATTACCATTAGAATATTTTTAAACAATGCAAAGATGCGAATGAATTAAACTAGTTTAGAAGACACCAAATTAGAAGCGACAACATAAAGAAGATAATATATTTAAGTTTACATTAAGTTTGTATTACAAAATATCTCCAATATCCACTGGATGCAACTTCCGATGGAAAATCTCGGGACAATTATTCCAACTTCGTCTCAATGCTATGAAATAAAGCGGTCATAATAGTATAATATTATTGTTAAGACAAGAAGTATACTATAATACATAAAGTACATAACACACTCACATCTCAATTAGATGACACTTGTACGTTTGCATTTCCTGTGATAATAACCAACTGGCCGGGTGGTGGCTCAAACAGATAAAGTTAAAATAGCCTAAGACAGTTAAGCCAAGAGGAGAATAATATATTATATAAAGGGAATACGAATTGGGAAGAAACCAAGATAGTATAGAAACAATACAAACGCAATATTAAGCAAACCAAAAACAGAATTTATAATAAAAGTAGAATTGTTAGATCCAAAAGGTTTTTGAATTTAGATTTTGTATATGAATCAGCGCATGGAAATATTAGCAGTGGCAGCTGTTAAGAAGTTTCCAATTAATATTCACCGAGAAACTTAAATTAGCAGAGTAGAAATAGTAGTTGGAAATGTAGGCTATGGTATTTTTCATGTTCCTCATAACAAAGTGAGTTGGTAAACGGAAAATCAGAATTCAACATTATATAGGATATTAAATACTAATAACTATACTAATTTGGAAGGATTTCTGAGAAGTGTGGTATGGTTATGGTAGTAGTGAAGTTTCAGGTAGCTGACAAAATTGATGCAATGCAATGGTTAATTGTGATGGGTTAGGATATGTATTATACAGAGCTGGAGATTCTATCCCTTTTTCCAGTAAATATAAGATGCCGTGGGCTAATCAGTAATCCGTGACTGTACATTAAACGTGCTACTTTTACATAACCATGAGTCATTCCGAGAGTCTGTATGGCATGAACTTCTGCTTGCATTCAATGCTGTGATACAACGTTGCATTTATTGCAGTTCACAAAAGTTGCATATAGGTATATTCCTTTTGTATCATTCCATGTATTCAAAGGATAGAACTTTATCGTGTCCCACTGCATAATAGTAGTAACAACACGCAGTCGGAAAAGGGCGAAAAATAAAAGGAAGAAGACCAAGGCCATATTCCCCACAACTTACAGAGTAGTATTAATAATTGAGTGCATTTATTTATGAAAATCGTTGATAATCGATATATATCTCTGATGTTTCTGTTTAAAACTTTTTTCGCACCAATGCTGACTTAGTAAAGCAGTTGTGTTTAAACACCTGATGAATAAACCTTGTCGTTTTGACTCAATACAGCTGTGGTTATAGTTCTTCATCATGTCTGAATCAAAGTTAGAGTTAACGAAGGAAAAGATGCATTTACTTGCAGAGAATACCACAAAATTGACAGCATTTATAAATCTTCTAATTCGAAATAAAATCTTGACCCCAATGGAAGTGGAGGAAATCGTAAGTTGCACATTGTGCTTATTATTCAATTTTTGTTATGACGTAAGATTTAATGATCTATGTAAACAGGTGTGGTATATTTACACAACTTTACCGCCTAAGGCATTGCATCTTTTGCATGCCATTTTACCACCGCAAACCATTCGGTATTGATGTATGTTCTCAGCAATAAATACATACAACTTGAGATTTGTAGTCTTATCATTACCAAACATAAACACCATTTCCATTAATTAATTCATTAAAGTTACTTGAAAATAGCTGAAATTAATTTTTTCTAAGATTCTATCCAAGTTTCTAAAATACAACGGATGCAGCATTTTGGTATATTAAAATTGACAAGTTTTCAGTTTTATATCAAGGTCCATTCAGATCATTTCAGTGGTTTTCGAGGCATATTAACAGTTTTAGATCTTTCAGATGTTTTTCCATTTGCATGATTGATCTGAGGCGTAATGATCTTTCTCTTTCTCCAAGATGTTTGTTTGTACTCATTCGGGGTCGTGAGGGTCACGTATTCACGTATTCCAGATAAAATCTGTCCATTGGCCTTTACATCTGTTTAGTTTTAGTAACGACTTGAATTGAGGCAATACAAGAGTTTGAGTTGGATTTAACAGATATGTTACTTACAGGCTGCTGGCTTGTGGAGTATTTGTATCTTATGTATGTATGTACGTAATAGTATTTCTTAGTTAGATATATCCATGCCATGTATTCACATTGCTTAAATTATTATATTTATTAGTTATTACGGTTAAATCAATATTACTGCGCATTACATGATATTATTACAATAAACTATACATTGATAATTCTATGTAGTAACACAGATAGTACTTTACTATACGTTGCTTTATATCACCGTTTAGTTTCTGCATTAGTATATTTAGCTTGGCAGTTGTTGAATTAATTCAGTTACTAGTAGCTCTATGCTATAAAGCGACATGAATAAAAAATTGAAGTTTCCTGAAGACCAAGTTCAGTTGCACTGTTGCAACTATTCTCATTGAATGGTATTATTAGTACTTTAGTACTCAGTATCTGTCAAAATAGTTTTAAGCTGTTGCGTATGATGAATTTGGTGAAGTGTTGATCCATAAACTGCAGGATAGTTTTTCCTTTTCTTTAGTTAACTGTCAAAACTTTGAAATTTCGTATTTGTTAGGTTGAGAAAAAGCAAATGTTTTCGCACCCTTTATATTATTATTATTTTTATAGTTTTACTAATACTCACTCTATCTATCACTATTTGGGGAAAAGTCGCCATTTAGGTACACATCAAAAAATGATGTCCAATACACTACTATTTTTAAATTACCATAATGATGCTGTGTGCATGATCAATTAATTGTATTGCTATTTCTGAACTGAAAGTAATAATATTAGTATTAAATAGAACCTTGCTACCAAAAATTTCCCCGTCCCCGTTAAATACTATTTATATAAGTTAGATAGTTTCGGATCACGGATAACTTGTATAAAATGTTTCGTATATGAGGGTGATGACGTCTTGTATATGCAAAGGGATAGCCCGTATATGGATACTGACGTCTTGTATATGCAAATGGATAGCCCGTATATGGATAGTAACATCTTGTATATGCAAAGGGATAGCCCGTATATTGATAGTGATATCTTGTATACGCAAATGGATATCTCGTATCGCATATTTGTGGTATCTGTAAATCTGAATAAGTAAGGCGGCTAAAGGTAGTGTGAATGTCAATCGTGTATGTGGACTGAGATTTAGTTCTCTTTGTACATTTGACTTGGTGAGAGCTCGTGTCAATGATGGCTGAAATCACTGGTGTCCGATTCTTAAAAACTAGCCTTCGCCGGATACGTATATAGTCATAGTAAAGATCTAAAAGGGGGTGGATCGTATTGGATTTGTGAGAAGCGTCCGAGGTGCAAAGGAAGTATCAATTATTCTAAAGGTGGAGGAATTGAGGAAATAACGCAACATGACCACATACCTGAACCTGGAAGGTAATTTGCTAATTAAGTGGATTAAATAATAATCATAATATTTGCTAAATAAACAATAATTGGTATTATGTTATAATAATGTTCTTAATTGTTGGGTTTTTAAAATTTCGATAGATTTGAAGTTCTGAATTTAATCGAGGAAATGAAAGAGAAGGCAGTAGAGACAGAATCCATACCATCAGCTATATATGCTAAGACTATGCTCGGGGCCAGTGAGGATGCCATAGCCAATGTTAATGAGGAAAGCTGCAAACGGTTGGTGCGACGAGTAAGAGCCAAGAAACAAAATTACCCTAAGGAACCTTTGAATAGGCAGGAAATTGTATTAGAAGGCATATACAGTGAGACACTATCTGAAGGACGGCCTATGCAGAATTTTGTTTTGTGGGACTCTAATGATGACGAAAGTCTAATCCTAAAAACAATGAAAATGTCGCTCCTGAACCACTTCCTGACAATTTTGAATCATCACCAAGCACAAGTAATACCTCTGAACAAAAGTCCTTCAAAAGACGTAAAATATAGACATCTTACTCAATGGTACTCCATTAGCACGTTATGACTTATTGTTTTATATGTTTGGCAAAGTGAATTAGCAAGTTTGCTTCAGTGACTAATTATTTTTTCTTTGACATAACCCATAATAATACAATTATTGACAGTTTTTCCGTGATTGATTAAATTTCATTAAATATCATTGTAAAATTCCTGTGTTTGCATCTGTACTCCATGACAATAATCCATACTAAGAGCATAATATACAGGATATCCTTTTGCATATACAAGTTATCACTATCGGGATACGAGATATCCCTTTGCATATACAAGACGTCACTATCCATATACGGGCTATCCATTTGCATATACAAGATGTCACTATCCATATACGGGATATCCTTTTGCATATACAAGTTGTCACTACCCCCATATACGAAACAATTTATACAAGTTATCCGGATACCGATAGTTTCACCTTGCCATAGTATTATAATAGGTAACATAATAAGCAATTCAGCCTTAACTGTAGAAGGCATTGAAATTTTGGCTTTTACACATTTTACTGTATAATGTACTGCTTGCAATGAGTAGCTTCATTAAATTGGAACAAATTGAATTTAAAAATGTACATTTTCATATTTTTATTATTTATATTTGAATGCTTATTGTGTAGTTAAAAGTCCAATGAAAAAATTATCAATTTTATTAAAAGTGTTTTATTTTGATTTAACAGGATGCAGAAAATACTCCACATAAAAAATGTGCCATTCTTCTTAGAATATTAATTGAAAAGGACGAGGATTGTCGTGAAAAATTTATTGACTATCTAAATAACTGCACCATGGAATCCGAACTTAAACCAGAGCTAGCAAAAAATGGTACTTCTTCTCTAATTTGGTTTAATATCCGCCAGCCAACCAAACTTTATATCGGAAGAGAGGAAGAACTAAGCAAGATAGATGCGTTATGGAAAAGCTCGCAAAAACGATTACAATTGGTAGCAATAACTGGATTGGGTGGGGTTGGAAAAACGGAACTTGCAATCAACTACGCAATGAAATTTCACAATGAAGAAAAGGGAGACTGCATTATGATTGATTCTGAAACTTCTTACACAGCTTTTGAATCTTTAAGACGTCTCTCTCCACAACTTGAGATATCTGTGGATGATTTTGAAAAAAAAGAAAATAGGCTGGAGATTTTAATCGTGGAAGTATTTAAAAGATTGGCGAGTAAAAAATGTCTGATTATTCTGGACAATATGGATAGCTACAATATGGACCTCGTCAAAGCATTTACAACCTTCGCAAATCGGGACTACCCATCAGCAATAAAACCATTTTTCTTGTTGACTTCTCGTTACCAACGTGTAAAAGAGTCCTTAAATTTTAATATCGGTTGTATTGAACTTGATGCATTGAGAAATGACTCCGCTGAAAAGTTTTTGACAATTACGTTGGGAGTGAAAGAAAACGAACCAAACTGCAAAAAATTAATCAGTGGATTAGCGGAGCAACTGCAAGGTCACCCTTTGGCTTTACATCAAGCTGTATGCTATTTTTCAGACAAAATGTTCAATAGTGATTTGCAATCTGCGATGAAGAAGTATCTAGCTGATATTAAAAATCCAATACTCACTTTCCCACTACCAAGTCCAGAAGAAACATCTGCCCATGACATTTCCGTTTCCAAAACTATTTATTCAACATTATACGTTTCCCTGGAAAAAATCAGAAATACGTCGGAAATTGGAAAAGACGCAGAACTCGTTTGCAGCGTGATCAGCTTTCTTTATCCTGATCGCATTCCTGTTAAACTCCTTGAAATGATCCTTAAGAAAGTTAAGAAATCCGATGAGGTCATTCCGGATTCGGTTTTCAGTCTCATCAATGATAATTCCCTCTGCAAATTGAAAGATGGCATGATTTCAATTCATCGGCTTGTACAAGAAGCGATTCGATTTTATTTGGATGAAAATAAGGAAACGCTTAATCTACTTGATGGTTTGGTGACAAGCTTTCAAGAAATCATCAAGGCACGAGAGATATCCAGAGAGGAAATAATTTTTATCGAATCTTTGTGGTCCCATGTGGTTCAGTATGACCAAATTTTGGAAAATCATCCTGATTTTGCAGATAACATTTTCTACCTTTACCGGAAATGTGGTTGGTACATGGAAAAACAAGATTTCTGCCTGAAGTCACTTCCAACGCTTCAGAGAATGTTTGGAGAAAGGAATAAATGGACTTTAAGAATGATGTTTTGGAAAGCAGAGCAAGGTGAACGGGAAGGGGCTTTCAATTTGTTAAAAAGGGTTTACGCTATACAGAATGAATTATTTGGCGATGATAATCTAGAATGTTTCTTCACAGCAAGAAAACTAGCAAGTTTTTATGAACAATGGAGACAATTTGATTCGGCAATGTATTGGATTCAGAAAGCTTTGGAACATCAGAAATCAGTAGAAAATGTGAAAAACGCCCTCATATATCTTGAAGTTGATATGGCACGATGTTATGCTGGTCAACGTAAGGAAGGAAAAGCATTGGACATGTTGCGGACAATTTTGAAGAATGAAAAAGACGATGCTACGGAAACCGTCTGCATGAGAGCCAGGTCTTCATTAGCTGAAATTTTACAGAAACAAAAAAAATTTGATTTAGCTCTGAAGGAGTATTTCACTCTGCTAGAAATACAAAACGAACACTTGGAAAAAGATCATCCTCACACTCTAAACACCAAATTCAAAATATGTCATGTTTACCGGGCCATGGGAAGGATCTCAGAAGCCTTGAAACTCGCTCGTGAAGTCCATGACAAAAGTCTGTCAAATAACAAGAACAAAAAAAATTGGCTAACAATAAAGGCAAACGAATTCATTGAAAATACAAACTGCTATCATACATGGCGTTGAAATTTAGATAATAAATCGCTTAGGCTTGAATTAGGCTTACCAACATTGGAGTCTCTTCTGAACTGATAAGACCACCTACTACTAGAATTACTAAAATATTTGAGAATTTTTTCATCAGAGTAAATTATTTAATGTTGTATTGTTTGTGTCGATGAAGTAAAGATAACGATTATAATATCATATTATATAAGTAGCTGTAGTATGCAATTATATAGTTGCACCGGCTTTTACTTAAATGATATAGTATGTAGGTAGGTAGATAATAATATTTTAAATAGCAGATTTTTCTCCCTACCTCTTTTGACATCCATTCTGTTGTTTAATTTAAGTTTTCTACGAATACATGGACTATACTATGAGCCTTTTTCACACAGTCCGAGCTTTTAGGAAGTACGTTCAGAAGTTTGTCTACCTATTTATAGCATGAGAAGTATTATTTGAAAAGTTTCAGTGTTATTCAAATTGCAGCAATTTTCATAAGTATATCTGAATTAATTAATCTAATATTTATTTAGTCATTATTATACCTATGCGATATTACATGTTGTTATACTACGTATATTAATACATTATATTCTTCTTAGAGGACACCTTCACACCTTTGTATATGGATAATAAATATTAACAAAATAGCGTGCAATGCCTAAAAATATAGACTTCGTTCTTGGCCTTCATTAATTAAATACCTATATCGTGTTAATGGATACATATTATTATAACCTATCACTGTATAACTGACATTATAGCTAATAGTATATACAAAGGTTTAGCGCTTTCATAGTAGGAAAAATGATACTGCACGGTATTTGGTTATCTCACATGTAAATGCCAATTACTGAGGTTTCTATAATTACATCAGTCAACACGTCAACAGTCTGGCGAATAATTCTAGGGACATTTAATTTTAAATGGACATATTTTCTATTAAATTAATATGAAATCAAATTGCAAACAACTTTCAATTTTTATTATTAAGTAAGCAAATGCTTTAATAGAATCGATGCAAAGTTTAGTAAATGATATTATGATAAATTGATAAATATCTGTATATCTGATCTGTACATTAATATATTATATCATTATAATTTTATTGTGTGACATGATTTTATCATCAGCCCTTTTTTGTTATATTCAAACGCTTACTAATGGATTTAGAACACTAAAGGACTTAAAAAGAAATGACATTCAGTTGTAACAGCCAGCACTAACGGATTTTGCATCATCAAATAACTGATTAACCTTTGCATATCTTTGAGTTACGTTGTATCCTCCGTAGCATGTTGCAGTCCCATTAAAATTGATGCCAGTGTACAATGTCCATGGATTTTTGGATCCTGTAATAAGAAGAGATTTGGGGACAAATGGAAGAAAGGCATTAGCTGGTCCGCCAACTCTAAAGACCATTCCTTCAAATTCAGGGTCAGAGAAAAGCGTTAGCCCTCGACCATCAGCAGCTTCGGCATCAGGCCCTACGTAGCGAGATGAGGCTATGGTCTGGGAACCATGGTTAACCATCACACAAACCTCACCATCCCATTCATTTTGGGTGGGATGTGGGTTTGCTGCTCCTTTGTAATTTATGTCGTTGTAAGTAATCCACCTTATTGAAAATAAGGGAAATGTTCACATTTAAAAGTACAACTCGATTGTCACAGTATTATAAATTAAAATTAAATTAAAATCATCAATTAAAATTATAATTAATTATTATATCTGACATTCTCTATAAAATCTGATTAATGTTTAATTTAAATGTTAAGCCGATATTTCAGAATTTTACTTACAATCCTGTGGTACATATTTTTTGAGCCACTCCAGCAATCCCTGGGGCAAATGCTTGAAAATCTGAAACATTGGTGTATATAGTTAGGGAACTCACATTGTAACCACGATATTGGTTATGAAGGGTTAAATATCGCTTTGCACTGCTCAATGTTCCCAAAACTGCTAAAAATGCTACCAGAAATAAGTTTTTAATCATTATAGCAAATTATATTCGAATTTTGAACACGTAATATAGCAATCTATACTTGTTTTTAAGCGTTTGAATATAATAGCCAAGTCAAATTATTACTAACTTGTGCAGTTTACGACTGATTAATATTACTATTTGTTTCGTTATTATATATAGTGTCATCCTTATATAATTAAGTATGCATTTTTGTTACCAAATTGATAGTAAGGCAGAAAATAACAATTATCACGAAGTAATCAACTGGATTTTTTTATTTTCTGTTGTAATTTGGATAATATTTTGTTGTGGGGAGCATATTATTTGTATTATGTGTCATTCAATTTGGGATTATTACTTACTGTTAGGGACTTAATGGCAATTAAGGATGAAATAAGCTTTAACCTTCCTATTGTTTTTGGAAAAGTTAACTAGGGTTAACTACAAATAAGTTTAACACTAATTGCCATGTTTAACATCAAAGCACATGAAGCAAGCGAAAATTATTTTAACTGTAATGAGTTACCTATACAATCACTCTATAATATAATGTCTTGTTCGATTTGCGCAGTGAAAAATTCCGTGGAGATGCTTGTTTATATCATCGTGTATTAATTTGTCACTCTGATAGCGCAGCTAAACAGACCTCAATCTTAAACGTTACCTAAATGGGGTAAATTCCAACAAACTTCCATATTTCATAACAAAGCAGCTCATACGTTCTGTATGCAAATATTTCTAGATTTCGGTTCGCTTAGGTTCCTATTATTTCATGTGCGGGAAAATTTAAAATTTGGCCATTTATTGTTGAAATTATGATACAAAACAATACACTTGCCAAGTACCTCCTTCCGGTCCGGAGATACGGACAGTTTTCTAACACAAAAGTCCCTACACCTATCAATGTAAAATCTCTACCTCCGACGCTGACCCACTAAATGAGGAACCATGAAAAGTTCAACTTATAGAAAAAGCTATGCATCTGAACAGTACCGTATTTAGAAGTCGATTTCGGAGGGGGCAATGACGTCATAAACTTATATGTATTAGGCATAATCGCCCGAAGCGCGGAAAATTTTGGCTTATTTCGTCTAAAATGAGTCAAAAACAGCCTAAAAATCACATAAAATCGCACTAGGGGCGAAATTTTTTGATATTTTGAGAAAAAATCCCCTCAATACAGCCTTGCATCTGAAATACTTTCTTCTCATCGTAAAATATTGCCCCCGAAATACGCACTAGCTTTATTTATAACAGGGCCTAGGTCCTGTGACCGACTAGTAATTTTATATTTCAATAGTTCATATTAAAGAAATGTGTCAGAAAACCTTTAAACAAATTTTCACCTGTCCAAAAAGTCAACATAATAGTTTGCGCTACAGTAATAATAATATTATTCCGAATAAATATAGAATACATTCTAAGTGTAACTATGAAAGCTTCTAGGTACACACCTGGAAGCTTTCATAGATTCTTCCCCTTTTATCACTTATTTGCTTTAGTTCTGTGTCAGAGATTAAATTAATGGTTTCTTCTAATTGGCGGTTGGTCTAATAGTAGTAGCTAATAATATTATGTTATGTTTTGTTAAAAGTAATGATATATCTATACAAAACTTTTATTAATTTAGTGATAAAACAATAGCAAACTATCTTAATTCAACTAAATATTAGAATTTGGTATAACAAACGCTTTTAACGTAGACATAATATTTGATATACTAATAAAATTACAGTGGAGTTCATTATTTTAGAATTCACATGCATAAATTACCAATTTTGTGCTTTAAGTATTGCGGTAATAATAATAAACCATGTACAAATGGATGTAAAAAAGTAGCGGCAATAGAGTAAAACAGTGTATATTTTAAGTTTAATAATGTTCCTTAAATCATTCTGATATCGAACAAGGTATTAAACGATGTTTTAGGATTAATATAACAAAAATTACATAAATTTTTATGTTTTTACCCCCTCCCCCTATCAGGGGATGACTTTAACCTACTTAATAGTGTTCCTTAGATCATTCTGATATCGAACGAGGTATTAAAAGAGTTTTTAGGACGAATATAACGGAAGTTACGTCAATTTTTATGTTTTTACGCCCTTCCTCTGTCAGGGGATGACTGTAACCTACTTAATAGTGTTCCTTAAGTCATTCTGATATCGAACGAGGTATTAAACGATTTTTTAGGATGAATATAATGGAAATTACATCAATTTTTATGTTTTTACCCCGCATCCCCTGTCAGGGGATGACTGTAACCTACTTAATAGTGTTCCTTAAGTCATTCTGATATCGAAAGGTATTACACGACTTTTTCCGACGCACAGAACGAAAGTTACGTTAAGTTTTAATTTTCAAACCCCACCCTTGGTCAGGGGGTGTGGCCGATTTTGCCCATTAACGAACTTGACCTGTCTTTTGACCCCTAGAATGCGTAAAAAAAGTCCTATAAAGCAGCTACCGCTACTTAATAAAGAAGCAATGATATTCGTGAAAATTCTTGCATAACTAAAAACAATAGAACGATTAGTAAACTGCAATTAGTTACGCACAACAATAAGTAGCAAAAATGTATGCTAATATGATTTCCATAATATATTATGACATAACCTTATAGTGACATTAATAGAAGCAAGCACGTATTTAGTAGGGGGCGGCAGCGTCCCCCCCCTAAATCTGAGAAAAAGAGAATATTTCTCTCATTCACTTTTGGTATGATTTTTGCTTCCGCCCCCCTTGAACAAATTTCTAGATACGTGCCTGAATAGAAGAGTATAACTAACGTTATAATAAGTAAAATAAATCATAGATATCATTTATTTTACATTTTATCTCCTAATAAAATTAAGACTTCCACTTCAACATTAGAAATGTGTGTAGGTAGATGATCCAGTACAGAAGATTAAAATTATAATATGTAATAAATCCTGCTGGAAATAGAAAGCGAGAACATTATCGACATCGATGTCACATGGCGTGAGTTCACAAAAGCTGTGTAAGTCATTGGTCCAGATGAAAGAGTACTATAGATCGGTTTTGGTCGTCACAAAGAATGTATTCTGTAGTTTAGACATAGCCGATATTTTTCTTCCTGATTGATTTTGACTTGCATGCCTAAAAAATGGGTAGGGATTTCCGGGTAAATAGAAAAGGTTTTTAGAAATTAGTCCAATCGTCCATACCAAGAAGTAACTGGGTCATTAAAATAAAGTACGAAAGTCAATAGATCGAGTACAAAGGGCAATACTTAATTATTTTTATTTAGTCAACATTAAACATCAATTTGTGCTATCTTTTTTAGACCCACCCAGTGTCACTTGACAGTTGCCACCATCTCTACTACTACAAAAACGTAAAGTGGGACATGCGCATGGACTTGTGCGGCAAAACCATTACAGGGAGTAGAAACAGTGTCTTACTTCGCCCCTATTTTGACTGCAATGGATTCATATAAACAACTATGATTGTAAATGACACAAAATTCATTACATACATATTACTAACAATCACATTAAGCAAGTTAATTAATTATTCTCTTAAGCTTTTTATTTAACCAATGTTTATTCTATGTATGTGCCCCACTGGATGCATTCATGTGGGTTGAGACTATTTTCACTGCCAAACGAAAAGTAGAGGGAGGCTATTTTTCATTCACTACCAAACGAAAAATGGATCAAGGCTCTTTTCAGGGCCCATCGAAAAGTGGATTAAGGTCTTTTCATCCTTAAGGGACAAAATAGTTTTACTCTTAGATTAAGCAAAAGTAATTGCTAAAATTTTATTCATACCAAAGGAACCTTTTACTTCAAAAAACTTCATAAGGTAGAGCTTATTCATACCACTCACTTACTAAAAATATTTCATTAGGGTTAATATTTGACCTGCATTGTTGATTTAAGATTCTCCTAACAACTAGAGTGTACATAATAATATGATATTTTTATAAAAACAATTTTCTATAAATGCATTTTGTTACCAATTGCTTTCAATTATTTTATTATGCACACACTATTCAATATCCTTCATTTCAATTATAAAGACGTTTATCTTCTGGTGTAACAGTATTCACCAAAACAAAAATTTAAAGCCTTTCGAGGGCATGTCAATAATTTTATCAGCAATAAGTAAACATTAGCCAATACACTATGATTAGACATTAATTTGTGTATAATAATCTGCACTACAAGCAAATCAACCATGTTATTTATTACCCTATTCAGCTAACTTTTCCAGCAAATTTTTAATCCCAATAATTTATTTTTTGTACTTGGCTGGAGAAAAATACGCCACCCAATTTGCGTGGTGGGAGGTCTATTGATTCTCAATCAAGATTTTTCGCAGCTCACTGCTTCGCCAGCAAAGAACAAAAGACCAATTCATAAGATTAAAAATGAACTGTAAAGGTTAGCTGAATATAATAACACCATCACCTAAAAATTATTATATAGTAAATGGTAACGTTGATAAGAAATGGTAAAAATAGTTTTATTTAAAATTTCGTACAGATTTTGGAATAAAATTCACCACTAATACACACACAAAATACCTTTATAGCTGACGATTGTTGTCACAAAATGATTGTTCGACTGCTAATTAGCCCAAGAAACAATCAATTAATTGTGCAAAATAGCCCTTATTTAATTATTGAATAATTAGTTGCAATCAAATGACCATTTTTTCCAATTAAAAAAAAAGTCGGCTACCAAGCGAATTAATGTCGTTTAAATGACATTTTTTCACTGCTTTCATTAAAGATTAGAGAAAATAGAGCATGAAAACTTATTTTAATGTGTCTTTTATTGTGTACCTCTGCTAATTATTCACTATAATTTAAAATTTTACCATTAAATGCATCTATACCATTAAGTGCGTTTTTACTACTGTGATAGTATAAAAGGCTAAAAGGTGGAAAATTTCGTACATGAAGTTCATTCTATCATTAATTTATTTTGAATGGTGTGCAGTACAGCTATACATTATGTTAATTACATAAAATATATGGGTCAAATGTACTTAAAGTGAAAATAAATTATTTACGAATGTGTCAAAACCAATCACGCATCCAGTAGGGGCCGGGGAGGCGCAGCGTCCCCTTTAATCTGAGAAAAAGAGAGGTTCTTTCCAAAATAGGTCAAAAATTGCAAATTTTTTTTGGAATTTTCAAACGAATTTGTCCTATTTTTACCATTGTTTTTGGTTGCGCCCCCCATTGACCAAATTTCTAAATACCTGCCTGGTCAAAATCATAGTTTAGTTTTAGCCTGCCAAAACTACATTCATTTATTCACCCAACGCGGCAGAGTAACTTAAATTCAAAAGTTTGCGCCAATTTTTACGGTTTTAGTCTATCTTTTAGCCTCATTTTGACTTTTTCTCTTAATGTTCAATAGCCAGCTAACAATATACCCGCCCACTAGCCACTTTTGCCCCGATCCAATACCCATCGGCTAGTTGAACTCTGGTCACAATGGAGCAGTTTTGTTAACGGGCTATTACAAACACAGAGCGACAGGCAATCGTTGACGCGCTATTGCATGCAATTATATTGGGGTTAACAAGCCATTTTCCACAGAGATATCAAAACTGTCCCCAATAAGTCACAGTGGCATTCACTTAGTAGTGGTAAATGTTTAGAGAAGATTAAATAGTAACAGAATAAGGATATAATCAAGTATATTGCGTTATCATGTAACTTTGACTTTAAATACGCAACATTGTACATATTTATTATTTACTTTTAGTGATAATAAACAATACTTTGATTGATTGGTATTGACGGAACCAAAATATAGATCAAATTTGAAAAAAATCTTCAAATCTATGTGTTAATGAAGTATAATTTCCGTGTCAATCATATATCATTGCTATTGTAATCAAAGTCCAAATATAAAATGATTGCGGCAATAAATTTGCCATTGAACACATATCCCTGATGGATATTTCAAAAACATTTAAATTCAAGCAGCGATAAAGCAAAAAAAGACATCGAAAATAAATATTGTTTGCCTCACTTAATGACACTTGAATATTTATTATCTGTTAATGTAAAAAATATGTTGGTATAAAAAGGGAAAGACGCATACCGTCGCTTATTGAGATTTGCAATATACCTTACTAAAGGCACAGTTGGTTTAAATAAAAAATGAAGATCAATTTTGTAATTTTTTTATCCGTACTGTCACCAATTATTGGTATAACTGGTAAGGAATCATTAAAATTATTTTAAATAAATAAACAATATTTAAACAACATGACACCTAAAATTATATTTATCAGTTTTAACTAAAGGGGAGAACCGTATAAGAGCACATTATTACAATTGGATATTTGACACTGGGCCCATTAAGTTAGAGCATCCAAATTTTGAAGACGCGTAGTTAAATTAATGCTTAATAACATATTTGAATCTGGTAAATGTTGTTTTTTTCGTTTATGAAATATTCGGTTGAAACCACTATCACTTATAACATGCAATTTAGTACTCAAATCAACTTTCATATGGTTTTCTTTAAAAAACGCACTGGGCCCATAAACCGAGAGAGCCCAAAATCTCAGGATATTTAGAACAACCGTTTTTGAATACACAAAATGAGTCTCAAAAATGTTGTTTTTTTTGTTCATGAGATATTGATTTTTAAAAATAAAATGTCATAATTTTTAGCGGATGGCACCACAAGTAAAGGCATTTGGCCATAAAAAGTACTGATACATAGTGTATTATGCGTTGCTATATGCACTTTTTTGCTTGGACAGCATTACTTCATTACAAGCACATGAAACATACACAAACCAAGGTTGTTGTACTGTTCAGTACTTGGTAATCAGGTTGGCTGTTTCAGTGGACAAGTCCCACCCCAAGACGCCTCTGCCTCTAGTGTTTCAACTGGTGCTTACCGTTCTGTGCAGGACATAAAAGAGGTCAAGTTCCTCGCCTCCCAACCCAGAATGGAAGTAATTTTTTTTACTTGTAAATCAGAGGCACTCACACCAGGAGGCAACAATAATATACAACAGAAAAATGGGTGGCGTTTGAGGGAACTTTATATGGGATTTTATATGGATACTTCGAGTGACGTCACTCGAGTATTTTTGAAACTTTTCGGGTATTTTTGAAACTTTTAGAGTATTTTCGAACTTTTTAGAGTATTTTTGAAACTTTTAGAGTATTTTTGAACTTTTTAGAGTATTTTCGAACTTTTTCGAGTATTTTTGAAACTTTTCAAGTATTTTCGAACTTTTTGAGTATTTTAGAATTTTATAAACTATTTCCGAACTTTTTAGGCTATTTTGGACAATATTTGTTATGCTTTGTAAGACTAAAATTCATCAGGTACAATGAGTTAAAACAAAAATACTCGAGAAGTATTAAATAAATGAAACTGATACAAAAGTTTCATAAATACTCGTAAAGTTTTAATGAATAAAACCTACGGCAAGCTGTAACAGAAACTCGCCTAAGTTAAGGGGACCGTGTACACAGTTTTTGGTGGAATAATAATAAAGCAGATTTATTTTGATTAGTAAATTGTTATTCAAATTAGTTCAATATTAATCTATTTTGATTTAAATACAGAACAGATTAATTGATTATTAAAATCAACAGAAAATCAAAATAGATTAATTTTGGCTATTAAAATCAACAGAGAATCAAAACAGATCAATATTGCTGCAGGAGCTTGCTGTAGGTTTCACAACGAAAATCAACAGAAAATCAAAATAGGTTAATATTGACTGTGAAAATCAACAGAAAATCAAAATAGATTGATATTGACTATTAAAATAAACAAAAAAAATCAAAATTGATTAATATTGAGTATCAAAATAAACAAAATTCTATAAGCTGCCATTTCAGGCGAGCTAAAAATCAAAATTGAATAATATTGAGTATCAAAATAAACAAAAAATCAAAATCGATTAATATTCAGAATCAAAATAAGCAAAAAATCAAAATTGATTAATATGGAGTATAAACATCAAAGGAAAATCATAATCTTAAATTTGGTCGAAGCGGTATTTAATATTTTGTACTATCACGCTAACAATCCATAGGAAGCACAATTGAACTTCTAATGTCCATTTAATGCCTTATTTTCATTTTGACTATTAAAATGAAGATAAAGTGAGCACGCGGCATCTCAGCAACCTATGGACCAATGTGGCCCATTTTCAACAGGCTTTGTCACAGGTCCATATGGCAATGTTTTTGCCAAGTTTAGTTGAAATCCATCAATGTCTTCAAAAGTTATCGTGTAAACGGACGGACGCACGCACGTATGGACGGACGGCCTGTGCGATTCTATAAGCTGCCTTTTCAGCGAGCTAAAACTTCGTCAAAAGTTTCAAAAATATGCGAAAAGTTTCGAAAATACGCGAAAAGTTTTAAAAATACTCGAAAAGTTTTAAAAATACTCGAAAAGTTTCGTAAATACTTGAAATGAATCGAAAAGTTTCGGAAATACTTGAATGGAATCGAAAAGTTTCGGTAATACTCGAAAAGCTTCGAACAGGCATACAGAAAATGTTTTTCCTGTGCGGTAACCAAAATATTTTGGGCTTCCCTTTTCGGGGAGGCAAAAAGCTGCCCGCCCAGTAACCAGGTTAGGGCAGCCAAAAATTGTTGCCTGCCCGGCAACCACGTTAGGTCTTGCGTCCACAAAATTTGTTAATGTAACACATGTACACATTTTACGTGTTCAGCCGGGAAGCGCTTAACGCTGCAGTCGATTTTTTTGCCCGCCCGGTAATGAGGTTTCCGTAAAATTATATTATCTGTATGCCTGGTTTCGGAAATACTCGAAAATATTCGAAAATACTTTGAAAGTTTCGAAAATGCTAGAAAATACTCGAAAAGTTGCGGAAATACTCGAAAAGTTGCGGAAATACTCGAGAAGTTTCCAAAATACTCGAGAAGTTTCCAAAATGCTCGAAAAGTTTCCAAAATGCTCGAAAAGTTTCCAAAATACTCGAAAAGTTTCCAAAATACTCGAAAAAAAGTACTCGAAAAGTTTCCAAAATACTCGAAAAAAAGTACTCGAAAAGTTTCCAAAATACTCGAAAAGTTTCGGAAATACTCGAAAAGTTTCCAAAATACTCGAAACGTTTCGAAAATACTCGAAAAGTTACCAAAGTACTCGAAAATTCCAAAATACTCGAAAAGATTCGGAAATACTCGAAAATATCCGAAAAGTGACTTTACTTTAGTGTTTTCTGCGCGTGGCAGCATACGGTTTAGCAAAGTTGGTGGATATGGCAACACACTCTGCCACTAGTACCAGGTTAACTTATTGTCGTTTGAAATATCACCCAAAACCACTTATGGGGGGAACGAACAGGCACCTCCATGCCATAGAGTTAAAATCTATAAAATCTATGGTTACCCCTCTTTTGATCCCCATAAGTGGTTTTGGGTGATATTTCAAACAACTATAAGTTAACCTGGTACTAGTGGCAGTGTGTTACCATGTCCACCAACCTTGCGGTTTAGGTTCAGATTTAGGTTGTTCACCAGTTTTTGATTCTTGTAACATTAACATTAAGAGTATAATTTTTCTATGGACCGCCAAGGGTTGTGAGACACCCATCCATTCTAAAGGGCCTACCTGGTTCGGAGTAAAACTTTGACTCCGGTCCACCTGGATTATTTTACCCATGGCACATATCCTCCCTCCATCAACTCAATTTGCTCTAATCACCTTGGAATTATTAGCGGAGGAGTATCATAATAGATTATGGAGGATCTTAGCCAATTAATTCTTTTTGCATAATACACAGTTACTACGACAATTTAAGCAATTTTCGTCAAAACTCTCAGGCCCACCCATGTCCCATTTGATTTTCATGGAATTTTTTCAAAATTCAATTGACCTAGGCCAATTTGCCCAGCGATACCCGGTACTCCCCTTTCAAATTCAAATATTGTCCACGGTAATGTATCATACAAGATATATAGTATGTACATCGTGTTTCTTAAGGAATCAAGTAGCTTCAAGCAACTTGTTGTTTGAAATAGCGTCAATTTACTTTCGTTTGAATAGTGTCAACCCACTGTCTTAAAATTCCAATCTGTTTGCGTATGGCATAGTATAGTCAGGGAACAAAAAAAGGACCTTTTTTGCCTTTTTTATAAAAAAGGAAGGAGTAAGGTTTTAAAAAAGCAGTCCTTTTTGCCTTTTTACCTTTTATAATGTAGCAGCGTGCCCCATTTACTTCCACTTTACATGTAAATAAGGTAAAAAAGGTAAAAAGGACTGCTTTTTTAGAAACAGTAGTACTTTTTTCCTTTTTTGTAAAAAAGGAGTACCTTTTTAGTTCCCTGAGTATAGTCAATATACTTTTAGTTTCAAACAGAGTTCAGTTTTAGCCGGCTAAAACTACATTTGCCCACCCACTCGGGTAAAAGAGGCAAAGTGGGGAAAAGAGCAAAAGTACCTACTATTCAAAATTTTGCGCCAATTTCTACATCCTTTAGTGTATCTTTTAGCCCCATTTTGACTTTTGCCCACCAATAAATTTACCCGCCCACCAGCCACTAGTGGGTTTTTGCCCCTAGTTACCTAGCTACTACCCACCGGCTAGATGAACTCTGGTTTTAAACAGTCTTATCCCGCTTTTCATTTGAAATTGTCTTAACCTTCTTTACGTATGAAATCGTCTCAACCTTCATTTCGTATGAAATCGTCTCAACCTTCATTTCGTATGAAATCGTCTCAACCTTCATTTCGCATGAAATCGTCTCAACCTTCATTTCGTATGAAATCGTCTCAACTTAATTTCGTAGTAAGTCGTAAGTAGCTTAAATTTAGTGCATTGTTAGTATTTTGGGACGATTATATAGATACCTCGTTGTGATACGAACGAGGCGAGGGTAGCTTAATATACCTGTGTTTGTTGCACTAGTAGTCTTACAAAACAGTCCCACAACAGTGACTCGTAATGAAACAATTAAACTTCTCGGGCAATAATTAACAACAATGCTATTGTTGAGGGAGTACCAATACGCTGTATTAAGCCCCATCTTATATAAATTTACATACCTAGGCACGATGTGCTTTTAGTTGTAGTTTGGCTAGGCACGATTTTATTTATGACAGTACACTTTGATAGATAGGGTAGCTGTAGTCCATGCTTAAAGCACCTTATTGTTTAAAAGTTCTTCGTTTCTTGGTGGAAAACGAGGCAATTTAATATATTTCTCTTTAATATATTACTTTTTAATTAAAAATTATTCAAATTTATTTAATTTTCTTCGTCTCTAAATTTGAGAGCAGTAGTTTGTCAGTAAAATTTCCAAATTGTTAACTACTATAATATTATAATACCACTTATGTGGCAGCTGACCGTATATAAAATTAATACAAAACGTGCACACTTCTATTTTTTACAGATAAAGTACTGATTAATTACATCGTTTTTACCACTAAATGAATGTCTTTAGTATTTTTACATGTCCCCCACCTTTCTAAGGAATAAGGGGAAGCCGCCTTTTCCACCCCAGAAACCTCCTTGTTATCATAAAAATGTTAACTTTTTACCACTCCTCATTTAAGACTTTCCGAACCCCTTTCATGCATGTTTTTCTCCAAATGAAGTGTCTTCCCTTCTGATATCCGGAACTAAAAAGTCCATCGTTATAGTGTCAGGAGACTTTGTCAGTATATGGGAGTTTTTCAAAATGGTTAAGGTCATTCTTCTCTGTAAGGCCACGGCGTAAGCGATAGTTTTTCCAAGCTGTGTGCCTAGCCACTGCGTTTTAGATAATTTTTATTTGTTTACCCCCACGGGGTAGAGTTTTGGAAATTTTTTTCAACAAAAGGTTTGAGGACTTTTTCTAAATACAATATGGCATTAAGATTAACTTTCTGAGGCAATCGGATGAGTGGAAGGGTTTCGCGACCATTTATAGCACCAATAGCCATAAAAGGGGTGAAAAAGTTAAAAGTGGTCCCTGTCCACTACACAATTTTCAGGTATGGTTTTTCGTCTCTGCATGTAGCAAATTTTTCTTTTACAGTTTGTATTGTGTAGCCCACACATCGATTCGTCCATTGTGACGACATAATCCCATTTTCTTGAAGAGATACAATTTTCATTTTCAAATTTGCGTCCACCTTTTTATAATGGCCCTAGTTGCTGCTCTGGGGGACATTTTTTAAGCTTGGAGATGGCAGCTCTAAAGATTTGGCTAATTTTCGTTTTTCTATATTTTCGATTACATAACTCACCGTTGCATGTGACATAATGGTATTTTCCTCCCAAAGTAGTCTCACAACATTTCTGGAGATGGATTTAGCTCCGGAAAAAGCTTTTATCACCCCTTTTACTTTCAGGGGTGTTTTTGGGGGGATAGTAAAAAAAATTTTCCCATTTTATATTTTTACTAAGTTAAATGAACTGTGGCCTCCATGTACAATTGAGGTAAAGTGTACAAATATACCCACAAAAATAACTAAATCAGTACTTCATCTGTAAAATATAGAGCTGTGCACGTTTTGTATCTTCTGCAAATCCAAATTGCCACTGGCATTCTTACTTCTGTGCGTTGGGGCAAAAGTAAGGATGAAGAACCTTGAAGTAAGGATGAGAATGAGGACCACATATTCCCATATTATTTGTTAAAGTACTGATCAAGGTGTCGAGTGTGCCCTAAATGTCGCGGTTGGGGGTGAACTGGTCTGAAACCGATGCATATAAAAAGGTAAAGGTGATTTGTTCTAACGACAAAGGTGAACTGTTCCAATGGCAAAGGTGAACTGGTCTGATGACAAAGGCGAACTGGTCTGATGACAACTTTTCATATTTGGACCAATTTCTCAGACCATTTCACCGTATACCAATGTCGCATGCCGTTGATGACATAAATGCTGTATGTAAATTATTTTTTTGTTTTTAGCAGATTTTAAAATTGGATTGAAATATTTGGTGGTAAACAATAGTTTAGTGTCATTTTGCACACTGAAATTGTGTTTATTTAAATATCATTATGTCATAAATAATATTATATATGCCTTCAAAAGTGAGCACTGATTGGTAATAATAAATATAACTGTTATCACGCATTACAAATTGATAAAAATCATATTACTAAGTAGTGAATACAATGTGTGTTGTGTTACTTGAAATAAATAGGTAGATGAACACAAACTGTGGAAGAGAAATTGTTATACTTAGTAAAAGTGCCATTCTCGTACAGAAAAGGGAATTATCTTAATTTTGTAGTACGGGGTAATTGCATAAAATGTGAACGTAAAACAGTGTTGAAATTGGAATTCGAGTGGGGAAATGATAAAATTATGTTAAGCTGATTGTGACAGAGGTGTATACTTGTTTTTACAATGGAAGTTGCGGTTTTCAAAAAATGTGTTTTCATGAAAAAAATATAATTGACAAAAGCATAACCATTGCTTTACCACCGAGTGCAGTTGAGCTCGTCCACCATTCTTGGCTAGCTTTGCTGACATTCAACATGAAAATTAGGCTTTTTTTCTGGGATTTGTGTAGGAATATGGCCTATAATTATTACAACTAAATAATTTTGGGTGCTAAACATACATTATTTGTATCCGAACGCTATAATCTGATGACTACTAGAATCTGCTTGATATACTAAAACACTGTTATGGTTATGGCTGTTTTATTTACGACATTTTCAGCATTTACGGCATTTATTTATTAGTATCTGCCACCTAAAAATAATTTATTGCGTCCACCAATCGAAAATAATTTATATGACTGGTCAAAATCAGTAATCCCACTTAATTAATAAATATAGTAGATTTAATTAGACATTGGTTTTAAATATTAGGGTTTTTGAAGGCAATTTAATATAATTCATTCATTGATACAGCAATATAAGGGAGAATGTCGTCAGCGTATAAAATATATTGATCATTAAAAAATATTTACTGCCGATGGATTTCAAAAAAATGTGAATTAAAAAATTTATATCTAGGTACGGAATATTCGATAGCAGCTGTAAATCCACACCAACAATGGATGGTAACACCCACGGATTATGACGACGAAGGCACAGTTGTTGAAATAAGAAGCACATATTCCCACAAATGTGTTGACAACAAGCGAAGCTCATCTGAAGACTACAACCCAATTGAACAAGTTGCTTGCATGCATGATCCTATGAGCGCCACTGCACAAAGATGGGTCATCGTTGAAAAAGGGATGTACTATTCCTTCAAAAATATATTAACCAGAAAATGCATTGATGTTTACAACGGGTCTGTTGGTAACGGTGCTACAATAATCCAGTTAGGCTGTAATGGTCTCTCAAATCAAGATTGGTACTACCAGAATAGAAATTTAATAAACAGAAAATCTGGGAAGTGTTTACATGTTCCAGGTGGCTCTACAGCAGATAATGTTCAATTGCAACAAATGGAATGTGGTAAGTGTAAAATTATAAGCGTGTACCTTTCCAAGACGTAAATGTATATGTATGCTGTAGATTTAATAATGAATATTTAAAAAGTAGCACTAAAATTTTAATCCGGTCTTAATTTTGTTTCGATTTGGAAATTTGATATTAATCAATTTTGATTTTCTGTTGCTTTTCATAGTCAATTAACTATCTCAAACACGATAAAAAGGTTTGTCGTGTGCGTCTGCCATGTAAGCCACATAAGAAATAAATACTTATTGCAATGGAATTCTGGGCGCGCATTAGAGGGCAGGCGATGGCTTGACATCCTGTGCACAGGTTTCTTTGCCATCATTCTGGTTATGAGTAATCGGTCTGTGACGGGCTCACAGTCACGAGTCACGAGTCACACAATCACTAGATTTAGAGCATTCTAAGCATGCGCTCCCGAGTATGAAATATTATTACACTACTAACAGAATTTTACTCGATGCCTGTTTGTGACATACATGCGCAATGCGTGCTGAAGAACGAAGAGAGAGAAAAGTTTGTTTGTGTGTTTATTGTAAGCATAAACCATTGATATATGAAATATAGATTGCTGGTGAGGTATGCCTACGTCACAGAATTCTATCGGCAGGGCAAAGCGAGAATTTTGTCCACAAGCCAACCGCGCGGATATCCAAATAATAATTATTTTTATAGGGCCGTATATAAGAACCTCAATATATGTTTATAGTACACCAAGGTTTTATAGGAGTAGTACCATGTACACAAATCTTTAAAGTCAATTCATTTCTTAGCGCGGTTGGCTTGTTATTGTATGTGCAGCCAATGGGCATGGCGTTGAATTCGTAAAAATAGAATTACACAGAGTGATTGAACACCAGCATTCTATATCACTATATTGTATTATATTATAAGTTCTTTGGCATAAACATAATCTTCGATTCACACAATCATTACTCGCACACTTTAGCCCAAGTAGTGACGAAATATGGGTTACGCTTTTAGCCTGTAACCCGTATCTCGCTACTTTATTATTATTATTACGATGGTGTGAATTGACATGACCAGAATCTCAATGTTATTATCGTGTGTATTGTTGTGATTGACACGATACTTCACCTTATCCTATTATGCTGACCCAGTCCCTGACAATAAGGTGTCCGGTGTGACACAGGAAGATGTACAGGGTGACACATGCACTAGTCGTGCACGCCTAGTTGAGAACTTGAGAACCAGGGCAGTTAGAGACAAATGGCTACCACTGTTGGAAAGAAGAAATTCTAACTTAAAGATTGGTGTATCATACGTAATGATTGAAATGATATTTCGGGTTAAAAAAATTAATTCTATTTGTAAAAACGTGCTACTCCCGCAATTGTATTAAAAAATTTTTTTAATGAATTAATTTTTTTGACCCGAAATATCATTCCAATCATTACTTATGATACACCAATCTTTAAGTTGGAATCTCCTCTTTCCAACGGTGGTAACCATTTGTCTCTAGCTGCCGTGGTTCTTAAGTTATTAACACAAACTATGCGTGCAGGACATTTTATTAATAACCAATTAGATTAGATAATGAACCAATGGATAATGTAAGTAACGGAGGTGTACGTGTCCTCGTCGCAGCTTCTTCAACAACACTGACTGCACAATCGCAGTTCTCGTTGCTTCTATTCAAATCCATTCCGTCCGTGGCAGAGCACACCGTAGATTAGTAAAGTATTGAGTCGAGGAGACCGCTGGGGTCTCTACTGTAGTAAGCTGTCCATACAGCTGGTAAAGATTTCGACACTTATTGCCAATGCAATGGTTTTTATTATACTTTGAGCCTCATGCAAAATTAATTAATATGCATTAAGTATGGATTCCTTACCTACATAGCAACCACAAGGGAGTATAAAACGAATGTTAAAACTGTCGTTACATTTGCATTTGGCGCAAAAATCCTCCCGAAACAAGCATTTGATTTTCATGGTACTTAAAGATTTGGAATCCAGGAATATCCAATTAACAGATTTCATAATATATAGCAAAAAGAGATGCAAATAAGAAGCAAAAAATAAATTGATACTAAACGCAATCCCTTTAAAATTCCTCCTATATAACGAATATTTTGAATATTTCCTATTCCATGAATTATTACACCAGCACATAAAAGTAACAAAGACTTTATAAAATAAATAATTCATAAAATCCTAAAGAAAAAGTTATTATTATAACTCCTAATTGACTTAATGTTGCAAGAGCAATAATTTTTTTTAGGTCTATTTCAAAATTAGCACCAAATCCTGATAAAAATATAGTTAAAACAGCAACAAAGAAAAGAAATATTCTCTCTTCTAATAATTCATTCAAACGAATTAAAAGATATACCCCTGCTGTTACTAAAGTTGAAAAATGAACTAAATAAGAAACTGACGTTGGAGCAACTATAGCTGCAGGCAATCAAGCTGAAAATGGAATCTGAGCTCTTTTAGTTATAGCAGCTAAAACTACTAAAAAAGGAGTTACAGATTCTACTAAGCTTTTCTGTAATTGACATTTCCTTTAAATAGTTTTAAAATATCAAACTCAAATTAAAAGAACTTTAAAATTGTTCCATTTTTAGAGATTTGATTTTTTAAACTATTTAAAGGAACATTGTCAAACATCAGAATTACAGAATCTACTACTGGATATTCCTGGATTCCAAATCTGTAAGTACCATCAAAACCAAATGCTTGGTTCTGGAGGAATTTTGCCAAATGTAACGACAAAAAATTGCCAATTTCAAATTTGGTGGAGGTAGACACGAATTATTATGCATGGAATATCCGACCAAGTACAACAATAATGGTATAAAAGTTAGTTTCTAGGAAACAAGAGGCAGATTTATGATTGATGATTTACTAGAAGAGAGCTTTAAAATATAAAATTAGCATAAATGCAATAGCTTTAGTACAAAATAGATTTGCATTGTCGTCAATGTATTAGTAACGTTCAAATCACATTGCTCACCCCGTTTCATTTGGTTTTTGAAAATCATCGAATATTTTACAATTCATTGACGTCAATGTAAAATAGTCAATACAATCGATATCGGCTAGGCTACCATGGGGGTTTCGTTTACGATGTGTAATGTACTTTTCAGGGGTAAATTTTGGACATTATATTTACTTTGTTGGCAACCAATCGTGGAATCAATCCTCAATTGAATTATTTTGTGGCATGATATCTGTGCACGGATAACCTGCCATTCTACATGCAGGTAAAATGCCATAAAATTGATATTATGTAAGCCTATACACACACAGTAGCTTGCGAGGTTCGAGCGCCGAGAACGGCCCGCCAAAATGTGAAATATAATTATTAGTTTGTATGTGACCTTCTAGGGGATTTTATACAATCGGCTGAATATTATAAAAATAAGTTATCAAAAAAGTCTGAAAAATCCTCTACGTTTATAAAACAAATTCGATTTTTTGTCATTCTTTCTATTCCTCATAAGCACACCAAATGAAAGCATTACTGATAGACGTTCATTATTATTAAACCACTTCAATGTGATGAAACACCTGATATCAACAAAACTTTCAGAGTAAACCTGGTCATGATGCAGACTTAACAGAAAAAAATTAAAAACGTGGTATTTGAAAACTTCAGAATTAAATAATTGGTTCTCATCTCTACGGGGAAACGAATTTGGCGAATTTATTTATAGATATTATATTCTATATTGTATTATTAGGCCGCTAATATGATGAACAGATACCCCTCTACATAGGGTGTTAACCCCCATATCCAAAAATGCAAATATTGTGTTTGGATGTTAAAATTCATCCCTACGAAGCAAAAAAAATATGGCAAATTGAAATATGGACACCGCAATAGTGATAAACTGATACCCCGCTATATAGGAGGTTTGCTCACATATTGGGAGAAAGTAAATATTAGATTTGGATATCGGTATTAATCCCTACGGGTTAAAAAAATATGGCAAACTTAAATATGGACACTGCTATTGTTATACACTGATGCCCCGCTAGGTAAGGGGTTCACCCCTATATCGAGAAAATGTAAATATTGAGGAAATTGGTATTTATCTCTGCGGTGTAAGATTATATGGCGAACTCAAATATGGACACAAAATTAGCCTAATCGTTAGCATATTGAATATACACGGCCATGAATATTGAATATATATATATGCTGGTAAAATTTTACTATGCATTTGCAATAGTTTTTAATTTGTCACTAAAAGTTACAATCATTATATCGGTCTAATTGATGGTCAAATATACAAGCCCTAATTGTTGGTCAAATATACACGACCTAATTGTTGATCAAATATACATGGCCTAAGTATTGGTCAAATGTACACGACCTAATTGTTGATCAAATATACATGGCCTATTTGTTGGTCAAATATACACGGCATAGTTGATGATAAATGCTCTAAAAGTTAATAAACCGGACACGAACTGTGTTCCCTAGATTTGGGTGTGAGGAAATAGGGGAGAATGGAGTGTTAGCCCTACTACCTCACATTTATTTTTAGCCAAATTCCTCTAGAATCCTGTCGTGCGAATTTATTCGCATTTTCATTGATGACGCCTGGGTATATTGACGGGCTCGTTTTCCTCTATTTTGATTTGCTGTTGATTTTCATTGTTTAATTTAATCTATTGATCTTCTTCTTCGCCTTGATAATCAACATTAATCTGTTTGGAATTTCTGCTGATTTTGATAGTTTCTAATTTTTGTTCATCTTTTTTATGATCTAATTTGAATTACTTGTTACTTTAATAAACCACATAAATCTGTTTGTAATATTATTCTACCAAAAAAGTGCACAGTCTCGTTTACTCAGGTGAGCTTCTGTCACGACTTGCTGTAGGTATTAATTCACTGTTGATTTTAATGGTCTATGATCATTTACTTTTCATTTTTGTTAAATTTAATTGTCAATATTAATCTACTTTAAAGATGGGAAACTGGAATAGAACTCCCTTGGCCCCATTTTTTCTATGTGAGGGCATTAACTTAGGACTCTTAAACTTTTTGCCTACGTAGAAAATGTTATTGGGATTAGAATGAACCAAAAATTAAGTGTATGCAACCTCTGCACTGGTTGTGATGTGATTTTTGTGTGTGACTTCATATTCATTCTTATTATTGTTTTATCATCGAAACCTTTTTGTACAGGACTGAATCTAATGAAAGTGCGCCGTAAATGCCGCCAATAAAAAGTGCCGTCCAAGACGTTTCAGGGGTGGGCTTTACGGGCTGAAGCCCCCCTCCCTATATTCAAGAATAATGAATTTTTCTCAAAATAGCAAACAGCTTTGCACCCCGCACGATTATTTGCCTATTTTAGGCCATTTTTGACTAATTTTCGTCAAAATGAGCCAAAAAGTTTTGCGCTACGCGAATATATATAATTAAAATATCTATTGCAAATCTTAGACCCCCGAAACTCAGTTCTGTATACGTGATTGGTCCATAAAACAGTGGAGTAGTTAAGGTTAGTAGAAGTAAAACAGGTTTGCAATTCCCAGGCACTTCAGAATTTCTTGTATGTAAAGCAATTTATGACGTCACACGACAAGCTTCCTACACATTTGTATGTGGCATTACCATGGAAAAATTGCTTGTCAAAAAATTAAACTAATTATTTTCAAAATATTTTCCTGTTCCATGGAGACTTATAGGAAATGTCGCCGTGTGACGTCATAAATAGCTTACATTTCCAAAAAATGGAATGAAGCCCCGCAGGTTGTGTGGGTTGTAGTCAGTCCTGTGGAAACCTAACCATAAAGGTTTCGATACTATAACAATATCTATGGCAGTAGTAAGTTCAAAAGGTAAGGTCAATGTGACAAAAGAATTTGAAAGTAACTACGGCGATCATATTATCGCATCTTTATGTTTTGAAACCACTCAAAATGCTGGGGCCCACCCAATTTCATAAAAAATAGCTTTTCCGGGCCCAAGTCCCCCTAGCCACCAGATGCCCATCTTTATTTGTGATTTTAATATAGTCAATATTAATATATTTCTATTTTCGGTTGACTTTAATTGTCACAGTATTAATCAATTTTTATTTTTTTGTCCATTTTGCTAGTCAATACTAATCGATTTTGATTTTCTTTACATTTTGATAGTCAACATTTATCAATTTTTATTTCCTGTGGATTTTGATAACCAATGTATTTCTACTTTGACTTTGAAATTCTATTGGCTTTGATATTCAATGTTAATTCGCTTTCTATTTCTGTTGATATAGATAAATAATAATGATATGCTACGAATACTAATTGATTTAGATAGTGATATTTAATATATTTTTACAAATTTTAGCTCGCCTGCCGAGCTTGTAGAACGGCACACTATGTCCGTCCGTACGCACGATAACGTTTGAATGCAATGGCGGATATTGATAATAACTTAACTTGGCAAAAACTATGGACCACTGCTTGGTTGCTGAAATACCGCGCGCTCACTTTCTCCTCAATTTTAGAGTCAAACTGAGGACATCAAAACATTCTATTGCGTTTCCATATAAATCGTTAATAGATAGTATAAAACATTTCATTCCGCCTCCACTCAAATTGCAGTTTCATAGATAAGGAGCAAAACAGGAAAAATACTTTGAGTACGATGGAAAAATCTATTTTGCATTTATATTCAACTTTATAATCAAATTCACATTGTTTGATTTTCTTTTCATTTTGATACTCAATATTAATCAAATTTGGGTTTTTGTTGATTTTGATAGTCAACACAAATGTGCCCATGGTCCCCTTTACTAAGGCAAGCTACTGTTACGGCTTGCTTTAGGTTTTACCATGTAAATGGTTCATTTTATTCAGTTGAGCCTTTGTCAAGGCTTTATTATAAATTCTTAAATTTGATAGAATGGGAAACGAATTTATAGGAAACGCAAGTGAACATTTTAATGTTCATTTAACTCAAAATTTTTAACTTTAACTATTAAAATTTAAAAAAGTAAGCGCTTGATATTTCGTCACCGAATTGGACCAAAAAAACCGCCACAGGCTCATTAGCAATGCCAATGATCATTTTGTTTAATTTTTGTGACTGTGTTTAAAAGTTAGTGTTGGCGGACGCAAGGACAGACTGTATGGTTCTTTTGTCAGCGAGCAAAAACTAAGATCATGCAGTTACAGAAGCTCGCTTAGAAAAGGACCAGGTTAAAGGCAAAAAAAAATTTTTTTAATTTTGAAGTCGACCGGCTGCCATAGCTATAAGGTATAAGCGTCGGGTTAGATAGGGTCACTTTTCATTTTCAGAAATCAAGTCTTAATTTATGCGGTTTTGACTTAAAAATTAGGTGTTGAATATACCACAACAACCACGAGACGTACAACAACAACAACAAGACCTACAACAACAACAACAAGACCTACAACAACAACCACAAGGCCGACAACAACAACCACAAGACCTACAACTACAACCACAAAACCTACAACAACAACCTCACGACCTACTACAACAACCACAAGGCCGACAACAACCACAAGACCAACAACGACTACAAAACCTACAACGACCACAGTTACTCCTACAATATCCACTACTGTGAAAACTACTGAAATCCCAGGTGGATTTGTTTGTCCAGCAGAAAGCGGAAATTTTCAGGATGTGAAGGACTGCCGTTTTTATTATGCTTGCGACAATTGGACTGTTGTAGGGCATATACAATGTCCGGATGGTTTACTTTTTAATCCCGTAATTAATAATTGTGACTACTCATGGAATGTTGATTGTAGTAACTGAAAATTTGTCTTTAATTATGATTTACCTAACTTCACGTAACATTGAAAATAATAAATCACTGTAATGAAATAATTTATTATAATTATGAAAATGGCAATTATGTTTTAAAAGCTAGACCAAAACAGGGTCTTAACCCAAAGGATCGATAAGTTTGTTTCTGTTCAATAAGTGATAGTTAGAGTTAGAGTTATTGTAGTATGCCAAATAAATCACTGTAGTGATAATGCTTTTTTCAAATTGGTTCATTAATATCTAGTATTTAGTATATTAGGTTGAAAGCAATATGATTAAAAATTTGCATCAATTTAGTATTAAAACAATAGCAAACAATTTGAATTACACTAAAAATTTAATTATATAAGTGGTGCTTCCAACTAAGGTAAAATTAGTTTATATTATTATTAGAATACAGTAGTGTTTATTGTAGACATAAATTATTTGTGTACTATTGACAAATTTTTGCCTTTAATGTTTAGCTAATAATAATAAAGACCCAATGACTTTCGTGACAATTCTTACGTAACCGAATACAATACAATGAGGAAGAAATTCATAAAATTACAATTGGATACGCAAATTATAAATAACTCTATCAGTAGTAAAATGTATGCTAAATAATATAATCTACAGACTCTTTACGATCTAACTTTGGGTCATTAGCAGCTCCTTAAAAGGTTTCATAATGATTGGTGGAAAAATCATAAAATGATTTCTGACAATATGCCACTTTAGTTTAGACTCATCATATTCCTATCGTTACGCTATTTGTATACAGATTCGTTATAGTGCTATCATCACTTTATTATAACTGTCATATTCATATAATTCTTGGACACTTTATACTCGTGTGATATTCATATTTTTATTCTATGGTTGTCAAGAAAACCCTCAGTTGAACAATGTTTAACTTTTATAAAATTGAAACCCCTTTGATAAGCATTTTGTGTAATTGTTGGCATTCAATCAAATTATGTCGGTTTTATTTAGTTGCCACCGTTACGGATCTACTGCACTACTATTTTGTCAATTTTATCACTTTATGCCTTTGAATTGACGTATGAATTATACATTAAGAAGACAGAAATGCAAATAGTACCACCTAAAAATACTGTAAAGTATTACTGGAAACACCTCTCGAAACTGTTAATAATATGATATGACAACGATAGGAATTGAATGAGTCTAAAGTGGTCTTATGAAATGTATATTCAGTAAAAGGTTCAAATCAATCGGTTGGTATTAGCAGGTACTTGTGCCTTGTGCAGAAAATAATATTATAGTGATAACTGTAACTCCACATTAGAGGAGTACATAGCTAACATTATGGGGTAAATTATAGATATTTATTTTACAATTTATCTTCCAATAGAATTAAGTCTTCTATTTCAACATTAGAAATGTGTAGGTAGATGATCCAGTATAGGAGATTAAATGTAATAAATCCAACTGGAAATAGAAAACGTGAATATTTATCGATGTCAAACGGCGTGAGTCCACAGAAGCTATCTATATCCTTGCCAGGTCCAGATGAAAGAGTAGATCGGTTATCGTCGTCACTAAAAATGTTTACTGCTGAGGGCACATTGCCGATATTGTTCTTCCTGATTGATTTTGACTTGCATACCTAAAAAATGAATAAAATTGAAACTTTTTAATCGAATTTATAGTTATATTTTACTAAATAAATTTTAAAGCATTAAGTATTGAGCTATGAATAAACCTCTTTTTTCTCAGTTGGATTATCGTCATCATCTTCATCGGTTTCTTCATTATTCCCTTGAATCTTCTCAGTCCTTTTCGAATGCCGAGCTAGGTATTTATTTTTTCTTATGAGAATACGTTTTTTCATGTACCCCACAGCCGCATTTTGTAGTAAAGATGCAAAAACCATTAAGAAACAAGTGGGAAGGTAGACGTCCATCGCTTTTACATAAGAGATCTTGGGAAGCGTTGCATTAGCAGATGACATAAGTGTGGCCATTGTCAAGACAGTCGTAACTCCAAGAGCAACTCGGGCGGATGTCACATTTCTACTGAGCCAGAAGGACATCCACGAGATAATGACAATAAGTCCTGCAGGAATGTAAATTTGAATCAGATAGTAGCCCATTGAACGACTAAATAAAATGTCACATGTAAGACGAGAGTAATTTCCAGAAACTTCGATAAGTTGGACATCCGAATCCAGCGACTGTTTGTATCCTAGAACTTTAAACTGCGGTAGAGACACTTTCGAAGACATCACGACTGATCGAAGTCCATTTTCCCATTTGTATCGAATGTCTACAGTTGTATAGCCATAACTTTGAAATTCTATTGAACAGAGTTGGGTGTCCATAGGGAAGTAGCGGAGATCCATAGGACACGAAGCAGTCATGGTCAGCCGAATGGATCTCAAAACATCTCCATTCATTGATATTCGAAGATATTCATTCGGGGTCGTCTTTGTGTGGAAATATGACTGCTTTTCGTTCGAGAAATAAGTATCTGGTATCCACAATTTATTTGCAAATTCAGGAGCAACTGAAATTGTGTTGAGACCGTTTGGTCCTTTGAATTTCAGCCGAGGATCATTCCATGATTGACGGAAGTAAAAGTCCATCGTGTAATCCATGTCCACTTCGGACACCGAAGATATACTGATTACGTGAATTGTAACTCCTATGCAAACAGCTTCTTCTCCATAATTAGGTCGAACTCGCTTGTCGTCGTTCCTTTGAAGATTATTTAAAATCCGTGAAATTTCCTCAGCAACATTGTAATGATTTGAAACCTTAGTGCCATTTTGGTCAATAGATACTTTCCCGACTACGCATTTTATTAGCATTGCTAATAAGTAAACAATTTTGTAGATAAACATCTCTTCTTTCTGGAACAGTTTTTTAATATCTGCGTACATAAAAGTAACTGTTAATTATGATTTTACGGAAAAATTGACGCCTTTAGGAATAAACAGTATAAATATTGTATATATTCTACATCTTACCTTTTTATTATGTTGAGCTTGTATTTCCGCTTTCAAGGCCGCAGCCAGAAAAAAATTTCGGGAGGGGCACCGAGAAAAAATTAGCTAATTTTCGCGCGAAGCGCGAAAATTTTAGCGATTTTTTGCGATTTTAGACAAAAATTTCTTTATTTTTCTCGATTTCGGGGGGGGGGGCACGGGCCCCGGTGCCCCCCCCCTCGCTGCGGCCCTGTCCGCTTTACACTATGTACGATTTATGCGGACTTGGGTTGTGGCTTCGACGAGGTAGGTTGTGTGCGACTTGGAGGTCCCAGTTTAACTAACTTTTACCTGGGAGAAAGTGCTCCTAGAAGAACGAAATTGGTCTCAACATGTGCGGCGGATTAAGATCGACTGGAATATTGGAGAGTTCATAACCGAAAGGTCAGTGTTTTCCCGATCTCGGACAATTTTGTAATTATGCGTGAGTGCAGTGTTGGAGAGTTCCAGAGGACCTTGAATTAAGTTCCGAGATATAATATGCAGTTTACTCGCGGCGGAGTTGAAATGCATACTCTTTTGCCTGGTCTACTGTCTACTGGTCTACAATACGCTGCTGTGTACCTGAACTAGATGTTATAAGACCTCATCTGACTGGACAAGAATATTCAAAGTAGGTGTTCAGACCAGCCTTAGTAACTTGCAGTCTGGCTGGAATAAGACGACAGGAACTCATTCTAGCAGACCAACTTCAAGATGTCAAGGTGAAGTCAATTACCCCTCCCCCTACTTTGCATAGTGGTGGGGTAATTGTGCTCTGTTATTGCTAAGGAAAGCTACCATCAGGTGGTATATTTTTATGACATTAAAATATATGTTTATTACTATTACTAATTTGGCGTAACTTTTGTACAATTTTGCATATAGATACTATTGCAAAGGAATAATGTATACTCGTAGGTTATATTGTGCGGAACGTAATTTTGTTACTCTCGTAGATTGGGATTGCCTGATGGGACAGGTAACTGTTTTCGGTTATGTTGATAGTAATAGAAGAGGAGTATGGTACTATACTTAAAGAGTAGCTGGTTGGACGGTGGTCTGGCATAGAGCTCTGGTTGTGATCCCCTGTGAACTCACGTAAAACGGTAACCACATCCAACGAAATTTTTGTGTGGATGTGCAAATTTTCTTGGAAGCTGTCAGTTGGTCGGCATATAGCGGTAGTCATTATTGCAATTGTGAATGGTGGGGTGTGTGCTTTGTAAAATTGTAATTGATCTGGCTATGAAATTCATTACTTGTACTAAGAATGTAAATTGAAATATTGTCATGTTTTATGGGCCAAGTGCCCGCAGAAAACGTAAATAAAATAAAATCATGCAATTATTACTAGTAATACTTCTGAGGTTAATATTTTCCTTTTAGTTTAAGCAATACATTTTATAAACGTGAAAACTTACATTGTTGGACAGGTAACGGTAAATGAACACCTATTATTCTACCATGCTTCCTATATGGTATGAAAAAAATTGGGACGCCCAGTCTCAGTCCTAGCAGCTTCAGTTAATGAGTTTTTTGGATGAGGTTTTAGGTATGATATGCTATTAATCTTCCCAATTTCATGTTTCTCTGCGTGATAGAATACATTATGGGTGGAAAAATTAGGAAGGGATTAGATAGCTAATTATTTGATAACCGTATTATAATAAGGCAAAAGACATTTTAATGACCGCAATTTGTTTACAAAAAACATAATAACATAAGCAAAATCATTAGTTACTAATTGATACATTTAGTCATTTTTATACCAAACATAAGTACAAAGAAAACTTTGCTTAAAATGTTGAGTTAATTACTAGGAAGCATAATATTATTATGATCTATTAAATATTTTGGCATACAAAAATTAGCAGAACAATGCCCTTTTGTCTATCAATAATTTGGAAATTTGTAAACTACAGGTTTCAATTGTCACATGCGATTCCTCAGGGCATCTATTAAAACGCTATTATTTAGATAACAAAGATCAAAGATCACGTCTTATGTGAAAGTAAGTAATGACAGCAATGAGTATGTAGTCTATATGCTATATTAATACTAAAATTAATAATATGACTACTTGATTGCATTTCTACTATTCTGGACTCTATTGCAGTCGCAGCGAAACGCCTGTGATAGCAACAATAAAACCGAAAATGCAATTAAAGAAACGGAAAGCTAAATACTTACTGAATATTTTAACGGGGTTAATATTTACACTGCATTGTTGTTTTAAGGTTCGTCCAGAAACCAAACAGAGTATATAGTTGTTTCTCCTTTTTATCTAAGCATGCATTTTGTTATCAATGCTTCCAACTATTTTACTATGTACACGCTATTAATTTTCGGCTCATCCTTCATTTCAATTATTACGTTATCTTTGCAGTATTGACCAAATTAAAACCTTTGCAAGGGCGTGTTCATCATTTCATCTGCAATAAATAAACATTATACAGCCAATACATAATGATAAATAGGCATTGCAACGTCATTCAGTTCAGAAAAAACCAAATTCCCTAATTAAAACTTCAGTTTTTTAGAGATTAGGAATTCGTCTTAGTGATTCGTCGTTGTTAGTTATCCTTTAACTAAAAGCTACTGCGAACAAGGAATTATTGGTAATAAAAATAGTTTCAGTTATTGTGCAATTGTAATTATTTAAATAACTAATTATAAAAACACAAATAGTTTACTTTATTGTAAGGCCTACTTTGATGAACAGGCAGCTTAATTTTACTACCAGGTATCTATCGTTAACTACCATTAAACGTTTATTTTCCCATGTAAAATACAATTTGGACTTCGATGACGATGGTCTCAACATTGTGACTTGGCTTGTTCTTAAATCTTGCATACATTTTTGTATATATTTTATTGTGGTAAATGCTATAATGTTACAACTATATTTAATCTGAATTACCAAAAGCATTCCATCATTTCATTTAAGCACAATTTGCTCGATTGTAATTAATTTAAAACATTCCTTGGCAAATTTATTTCTTTACCATACTAACATTTTATTCTATACTTACAATATTTCAAGAGTTCAAGCGAAGAGTAATAACAACATCCTAATATTAAATTAGTATTGTGAGGTTAATTTGTTTTTATAATTTGCCTAATAAAGTTTCAATTTGAAACTTACTAGACTTTGGGCCATTTTTTAAAGTAAATTTGTTAATTAAAAGCACATTATATTTCTTACATAAATCACACCACCATGTACTATGAACGCCACTTTACTTTTCTGAATAGACCTCGCAAACAATAAGATTAAAAGATAAGAAGACAATGGAAGCCCTCGCTCGACTCGGCTCACCGAGGTATATACGTACCTATTGAAAGAGTGCACAGTGGGTCTAATTCATAAGAAAAGTGGACATAACGGCGCAGTGTAAGGAGTAGGGAGTAGGAGATGGTTGAAGAGCATGAATTACACATTGTAAAGTTACACACAAATAAATAAAGCACAAAACACCCAAAAATTAAACAATTAAAATTTATTTTTAAGTCAATATTTTTAAAAATTATAAAGCGAACTGTTTCTAAAAACGAAAACTCACACAAAAAACATTTTCTCATAAAAGCCAAATATTTCGACAAACTCGAACAAAAAATGACGATTTCGCAAAAATACGAATTGTTTCGACAAACTCGTACAAAAAACGTAAATTTCGTAAAATTGCGAAATGTTTAGACCAATTCGCATTTATACGAAGTCTTCGTATAAATGCGAATTAAATCGCATTTATACGAAATTGAATCGCGTTTTAGAAGCAGTTCGCTTTATAATTTTTAAAAATATTGATTTAAAAATAAATTTTAATTGTTTAATTTTTGAGTGTTTTGTGCTTTTTTTATTTGTGTGTAACTTTACAATGTGTAATTCATCTCTTCAACCATCTCCTAGTCCCTACTCCTTACACTGCGCCGTTATGTCCACTTTTCTTATGAATTAGACCCATTGTGCACTCTTTCAATAGGTACGCATATACCTCGGTGAGCCGAGTCGAGCGAGGGCTTCCATTGTCTTCTTATCTTTTAATCTTATTGTTTGCGAGGTCTATTCAGAAAAGTAAAGTGGCGTTCATAGTATAATTAAACAGACATTGTTCAGTGGCATATTTAGCAGGTATTTAAGCTAAAGCATGGCTAATGCAAGATAATACGTCTATAGATCTACGTATAATATAATATATGATATTATATTGGAGTGTGGATTTGTAAACTTGATTGTAACGAAGGTGAACTTGACTAATTTTCAAAACTTAATGGTATTCACTTCAATCAGCATGGTTATGGTTTACTAGCCGGTCTCACCACCGGTCCATACGCATAATTTTGAGTACATCAGAAAGCATTCAATGATTCTGTGACTTAGGGATTGGGTTATTTGTTTCCTTAAAGACTAGTCATTATATTACTATAACTGATAAAATTAACGGCATGATTATGCTTTCCTACATAGGCTCAATAATTGCTTTCCATCTAATAATAATATTACGTCATTGTAGAATACAAATGCCTAGCATATTTGTTAACTACAATAATTATCCTACCATTTCTTCCCTAAACATCTAAATTTTATACAAATTTTAGGTTTATCATTTTTACTAGTTGCATTTTATCACTTGTGTATATGAACGTGGGTATTTGGCTTTATCTACCATTAATATTCCCTTAACAATAAGTTCTGGCTTAAACCTAGTAACGTAATAGTATTTACATAGACATTGTAAACACTTCCTTTTTGATGTGTTTCAGTTGGGAGGGAAGGATATTAGAAGAGTGAGGATTAAAGTGATGATGGACTCGTAAGTGTCGAATAGATGTTTGTGTTTTACAGCCCTTAGAACGCCATAGCGAATGCCAAATGCTCTTGTTGCACGGAGTCGTTTTCTTTCGGCCTTTGTAACCTGAAATGTTGCCTTCATATTCTTTAACAATTTCGATGATTTTTCGAAACATACAGCAGAACCCATGAGCAATATTGTCATATAGAAAAAGCATACATAAATCACAATATACAGAAACAATGAATCGCTGAATTGGTTTTTGAAAAACCGAATCAGTACAAACACGCCGACTACAACAATCCATGAATAGACATATGCAAATGATGGCAACAAAGAAGTATTGCAGCTGTCATTGTAGAGTATGTTAAATAAACGCAATTTGCCGAACATTCTGATCTTGTTGTATAAATCCGCGGAGCTGGAACTGTACAAATGTTACTTTTATACATGCGGAAAATAATAAAACCCCAAATACATTGATTTAGCCGTATTTTCATCTATTTACCTCAGTTTACTGAGCATTGAATGATTTCTGAAGTTGTAGGCAGACGTGTAGAGCACAAAGAAAGTGATTGCATATCCACCGGCTGCCTTGAAATAATCGTCGATGAACAAGAGACAGATTATGAGGAATTTGTTTCCAATTCTTTCTGGGAAAACGAAATCTGCTAGAAAATGCTTCCCCGGGTAAAAGTTTGAGAAGGTGACGAAAGATACTACCACGGGGAAATATAATGGCAGCGTCCATTTCCATAATAGTTTTTCAAATATTGTGATATCCTCGTTCACGACTTTCGAGTTTTTGTGGGTTCCTAGAAGAAAAGCCAAAAAATATTTTTCCATTATTCACATACATAAATTTATTTCTAAATTTAAATATTGTCACTCACTTTTGCATATTATTTCCTGATATTTCAGCTGGTTGAGGACACAGACAACTTCTTCTTTCTTGGATCTGAAATTGAATACCGTAGTGCTGACTACTATCTGCATTGAGAGAAAGAGGCAGAAGAATACAATTTTCAAAATATCTTTCTCTGAAGCTTTCAATTCCGATATCAGTTGAAAAAGTTGGTAAAACGTGAAGACATAATGAAATTTGGAGACAATTTCATTTGCTAAGATATGATTTGTGGATGTTGTCACGACAAATTGTTGCTTTGTTGTATCCCAGACGAAAGGAATTGACCCACAAAGAGCTAAACAGTCAATCCAAAACTTGGGTCCTACTTTAAATTTCCAAACATTTTTCAATTTCATTTTAATTAACTTTTGATCGTGAAATAATTAGTAAATATCTAAAGGTTGTCGACAATTTATTCTATTATTAGTCTACAACCAATACTAATTAGAAGATGTATATCGTAGAAGATTGAAAATACTGTTATTGTTGTTACAACACTGCTTGTTGGTTTATCTATATATTTATGACAATCTTAAGCATACAGCAAGACTTTTTTAAAACTTTTGTGCCTACACCTACTACTCAAGAAATAGAATTAAAAACTTTCCAGACTCCATTGCTACTTCATTACTCTTTCTCCTGGCATGACAGTGACAATAATTTTTATGGTTGGTTATAATTTCCAAAATTGTTTTTTAGAATTGTAGTAATTTACTATTAATTCTCATAAAGTTAATAGGCTTTTCGACGCTTCTTTATGACCTTACCGAAAACAGAAATTTTACCACTCTGAAACTCTGAACTAAATTGATGCAAAATGGGATAACATATAAATGTAGGTTCTAACTTATTTTGGGCACAACGGATCATTGGAATTGGGAACCAAAACAAAAATGTTTACTACCAGAAAAAATCAGATATTAATTAAGTTGTTTGAAATCTGAGAGTTTATAGCTAATACGGAGAGACGCAATACATAAATCGAAGAAGTTGATTGAGATGATATTATATCTATAAAACGAAATATAGGACGAGGCTTATATATATAACAAATTTCCAAGTCGCTATGTACATAAAATGTTACATTAAGGTTATATTATTATCATGAAATGATAAACCAATATGGCCTAAAAGGAATAACTGATAGTTTCAACTGAAATTGGATTAATTCTCCAAAAAATGTAACGGTAATAGACAACTTTAATTATCTAAAATCAACACAGCATGTGAAGCATATTAGCTTGAAGCATTTGATATGGAACTGGATGTCAATTAAACAAACAATGGACGTTTATCTTTGGGAACGATTGGAAAAATAAAATGGCTTATATAAGTTCTAAAATCATAAGTTTTCATCAATAATGACTACAAACCTATATAAAACCGAAAACACTTTGATTAATTGGAGATAGCATTTTGTTCAATAATTAAATTCCATCATTTGCATACAATGACTATCCTGATTTATTAGTTCTTAGAATTTTAGCAACTTGTATTTACATTACACAAATAGGTAGATAAATATATAACCAATGGAAACGTTTTTAATTAAAATGCAATTGTTTTTTGTTTGCATTGGTATTATGATACTGTGATTGAACTGAAATTTTAATTTAAATACAATCCAATTTTGTGAAGGCAAATTAACAGGAATAATAAATCCCGGGACTAGACTCTTACCTAAATACAACATTTGTGCGTCTTGAAAGTCAATTTCATATTTTTATTGACAGTGTTCAATTATATTGTAATTTTGTGACGTCTGAGATACAAATCAATTTTCCGCGAAGAGGAAAATTGATAAATGCTATATTTTGATTTGCATCTTTTGGAAATTGACAACAAGACAGAGAACTTGGCATTGGTACAATTAATAATTTTGTATTTTAAAACCGTGTATGCTTTTAGTACCCATGATACCTACACCGATCAACCGCTCTATGATGATATTAGTCTTCAGGCCTATTTTCCGGTCGTTTTAATTGTAGGAATTCAGGGATATCCTTGTAGAACAAAAATTCCAGCTGGGATTATTTTGTATACTTTATCCTAAGTTGAATGTAAGCATTTCTACAACACTTTTACACAGTTTTGGCTGGCACTTGATATACATACCAAGTTGCAATTACTTTTCCACAACGCTTCCTAATGTTTGTATTTGATATATCTGTAGGAGCTATTTTGAGTAGCTATTGCTATTGGACATAAACTGATAGTAATCAGAGACGAAAATTGTTTCCGTCAATTTTTTACTATTTTTAGACATTTATGTTTAATCGATATAAACTGGGTGTTGCCAAAATCATTAAATTTAAGGTTATAAAACGCGAAAGATGCAAAAGCGGAAATTAATGATATGACCGAGATACGACAAGCATTTTTTATTACAGAATTATCAACAGTATGAAATTAAGCTACTCAAATTACATAATATTTGCATATAAAAGCAAAACCACACATAAAAATTACGTCCGAACAGACCACCTTTTATAATATACAATGCAAAATTGTTTAATGTGCACATTGGAAAAGAAGCACTAATAAATAATTGTTTGCCGCATCAACAACGACTACGACAGTCTTAATTACTTCCTATATATCGATTTTAGTCACTTTGAATGCATTGCAAGATAAATAGACTGACAATTTTATCTGCTGCTGTTCCTGTGTCTACCTAATTCCATATTATTATACAATGACTTTCGTCCAAAAGGGTTAATGTTAGAGTCTGAACTGCTAATCATAATTACGCTGCATAGTGAACTTTAGGGTGTAAATTCGTAATGTATCAGGAAAGGCAAAAAAGCGCTTGGAGAAAAGGAGTTAATGAGAGTTAATGTTTTGCCATGTAGTGCAACCAATTATTTCATTGCAAAATATTGTAAAACTACTAAATATCAACTAGATAGAATAATTATTTTATAGGCTAAAAGGAAGAATGCAGCCCGCGGAAGGCTATAATATATTGGTTATTATGAGATCATTTACAAAGATAGTGAGTAAATAATTAGACCAAAAAATGAAAAATTAATTTGGTTCAAATTTATTCAGCTTTGTTTTAATTGTTGCCCCACATACACCATTTACTTAAAAATGTTCACCTATAATTGTATTAAAACCTAAATGAATATACATACCAAAGCCTTATTTGAACACTAATTAATTCATATAATATGTACGTACATACGACGTAAAGAAACAGCCATCATATACTTTGCTTTAACGTGGAGAATTACATCACTGAATGGTGGTATAACTGCTCATTATGGAATGCTGTAAAAACAATTTCCTGATTACGTTATTTATTTTGACATTTACTGCAGAGCCATGCAATGATTCCTGGTTAGTGCCTGCGATCCGACTGTGACATTAAATCATGGCTTGGAAATTTTCATCCCATCCCAATGCAAAGCATATAAACTCTAATTATTCCTTAATTCATTTTCCTCTCTTTCCTTGCTGTCTTGTAAGTAGTACTTGCGAATTAAACTACATACTACGACTACGATGCTATTTAATTTAATGTTTTGTTATTGCAAGGACCTAGGTAAGCTTTTTCTTACTTAGCCTTGTCATGTTTGTACTGCAACTGCACATTCTTCTAAACGACCATGAACTAACTACCTCACGGTCAAGTCGATACTACGGTATTCCACTTTACTATTAGTATAGTATTTTCAAGGCCTAGAGTAGCACATTGTCCAAAAGCGTTCCACTACTGCAAACTTAGGTTAAGCTACGTTTTCTTGCTGGACTTTCAGATGGGTAGCATAAAGCAATTCCTTTTATTTACCATAAACTACCTGAAACTGGATGCTCTAAGTATACAAATATTTGTTATTTACAAGATATGTATTTTAAAATTAGAAAGAAAATGGCTAAAACCACGAGTTTGTATACGTGAGAGATTCAAGATACAAAGGGTTAGAATTTAGAATTAAATATTTTTAGGATGACCGGTAAACTGGGTCGAGGAATGGCAGTTATTTACAGGGCCGCAGCGAGGGAAGGCAGTAGGCCCCCTCCGAAATCAGGGGAAATGAAACACAATTGCTAGGACAATAACACATATTTCCACTAATTTGTGCGGATAACATTTTCTGACTGCGGCCCTGGTTATTGATGGAGTAGGTGGAATTTGACACTTCACCAACGAACGAAACTACTTTTGTCAACTTTGACAGACAAACATAAATTAATGGAGTACTGAACTACTTTCTCAAGAATTATTAACGTGATTCCTCTTCTAAGATGAAAGTATGGACCTACATTCATTCTGAGTTTTTGACAACCTTTTAAAATCTTTCTGATGTTTTTGTCTGTACACTTGGACCACTCGTGCTGAAAATTTATGCATATCGAATCGACCGTTGCTGCAATTGGGATTAGAGACGCCTCTACACTTGTGATTGCTATTGCGCCTAACGGGAAGATTAAATACGTGGGCATTGGAATAATGTGAATAAATTTAACGGTACAAAAATTGAATAAAATGTGCAAGACAGTAGAGGGAAATAGACACACAGGACCCAATCGATTAACGAAATTTAAGTTTGCATCTATATTAAAAACCCAAAGGATTTCATACAAAGCCATTGCTTCCTGCGGATTTGCCAAAAAGTATTGTTTGGATTTTCGGTACTCTCCTATCCTCGGGTTGATTTCTGTAGACACAATTTTTGCCCAGAAAACAAGAAAGCTTGTATATATCATACCTGACTGCATCCCTAAAATTATAGGTGACACTGCATGTATAGCTCCAATGGGTACTAAAAAGAAGATCAGAATTCTGATCGGGAAAACATCAATGACATTGAGATGAGTTTCCAAGAGTAGTAGAACAGGATTGAATTGAATGATGAATACTGCTGGACCCGTGAATATTCCGAAAACGACTCCAAAAATATTCAAGAAATATAAAGCAGTCCTAATTGGCAAGAGTCTCTTGTATGCCCATTTTTCATCTTCGTGGATGTACTTTTCTGTAAAATATAAATTGACAATGTATAAAATCAGCTGTTTTGAAAAAATTAGCAAGTATCTATTACCTAGCAAAAGGTTGTCGTGAATAATGATTGTATTAATTAGTCGGATGTAACTCTCTGTGTTAGATACAAGTATCCAATTGAAGTACAATGACCAGGATAGAGCTAAGGCAATCATGATGAACACAATAATGTAACCCAAGTGAAGGGTTGGATTGAAAACTTGGGCTATTAATGTTAGAATGGTGTACAAGTTGAACAGTATGGAAACAGAAACAAAAGTTAACCAGATTAACCGTTGAAGACAACTTTGTGTAATGAATACTCTTTTGGTGACAGGATTCCATTGGAATGGCGATGCCCCAAGTCCAGAGCTGTACCACGAGAAAAATGTTTCCAAAGGGTCCAAAAGAACTATTGATGTCATCTTCGGGCTAACTATTTCTATACTAAAAATATTAATCGGTCTGAATTTGATCTACTATTTTTATTCCTGTTAAGTCTTACTGATATTCGTTTCTGGAAGTAACCTTTTCAAGTTGCAGCAAGTTGAACTTTGACAAGAATGATGTCTATTCTAAAATGTAGCAGAGAAAATAGGTCCACAAAGAAATTGATGACAATAATAGCTATGGACTAAATCATTTATGACTTTGAGATATTAATAATCGACATGGAAGGGGAGAATTTAATTTAAACCAAAGGAAAGTATATTTAAACAGGAAGCTAATGTACACGTAGATGGGAAATAAAAAAATAAAAATAGCTACTAAATGGTAAGAGTTGGGAATCCTTTCTTTGGCATTCTTCATTTTGTTCTATTTATATAAACTACTTCCACGGGTAATATTATATTTCTACATGGTATAATACATCTGTTATGTATTTGTCTTGCGAATTTAATAATTTAGCCATTTTACCATAATAATATATAATATACACAAACTACGAGCATTTATAATTATAATACTAGGTATTGTTTTTGCCTCTACTCTCTAGTCGCACGTTGTTTTGCAGCCGAAGTTATGTTTTGGTGTAAACAACTTCTTCAGAATTCTGATGTTATTGCAATGTTTCTATTAGTCTGATCAAAGGTATAATATAAGCATTCAATATAAAGCATTTCAGTAAACATTAATTCCAATAATAAAGTCAATATACTATACTATTACTATGTAGTATACTACTAATACTAAACAAGTATGACAATAATTTAAAACATACTTTTTACTTTATGCGATGGAATAGACCTGTTTGACACAAGGCATTTTAAATATAGGGCTACTTAGTATTTACATTATTAATACAACAGCCCAAGCAGATATTTTTACAGTATTAATAATTTATTCCGTGCTGTCTGGTGCCCTATTAATTTTTAAATATTTATTACATTGCATAGCTCACATAATAAAGCGACATAATAAGTATTTAAAAGTTAAAATTAGATACATTTATTTACCAAATGTTGCGAATCATTACACCTGCAAGCAAAGATCTGACACTCCGTTTTTAACATCTGTAACATTATTTCAATCACTCCACAATGGTTAGAAGCTGTATAGCGTCATGCTTACATATAAACTGCAGCTAAAACTAAAGACAGTAAATACTGCTTCTAAAATTACCATGAAAAAATGTTTCTTTTAAATTAGCAACATTGAATTGTGAATAAAAATGTTTTCCGACTGGTTTCAATTTTCATTTCCAAGTAGGACCAAATCATCCACCACAATCTTTGAAATGTTCATGTAGATGATCCAATAGACAAGGTTGAAAATAATAAAGCAGACTGGAAACAACACTCGGGAATACAAATCCACACTAAATGGTGTAATGCCACAAAGACTGTCCAGGTCTTCTGTAGATGTCGGGGAAACCTGAATATTTGGTAAATCCATGCTGAGGAGTACTGATGTTTCATTATGTCGGAAGCTTGTCATTTTCAATCCGCATATCTGTAAATTAAATAAGATTTTAAAACGCATTTTATACGTTAAATGATGATTTAATTATGGGTCTGTGGTTTTCTCAATGCATTAATGTGACCACAAGAATTAATGATATTAAAAGTATTACTAAATTGACCTCCGTTTTCATGTGTTGACCTTCGTTGTTCTCGTCGGGATCTTGGTCATTGTCGTTTTCATCTTCCGAATTTCCTTCGGGCACTTTTAATTGTGTTGGTGTGGTTAAATTTTCTGTTTGTTGGGCCAGAAATTTGCGGATTCCTATTCTTTTCTTCATATAGCCAACAATTGCATTTTCTAGCAATGATGCAAAAACCATTAGAAAGCAAGTGGCCAAGTAGACATCCATCGCTTTAATATAAGAAATCTTAGGAAGTGTTGCATTAGCAGATGACATTAGAGTAGCCATGGTCAAGACAGTAGTGACGCCAAGAGCAACTCGAGCAGTAGTTGTATTTCTGCTTAGCCAGAAGGAGAGCCATGAAATAATAACAATCAGTCCCGAGGGAACGTATATTTGAATGATGTAATGGCCCATACATCTCACGAACTGAATATCGCATGCCAAACGAGAAAAGTTTCCTGAATCTGAAGAAACTGATTTTGGTCTATATCCAAGAACTTTAAATTGTGGGAGGGAGACAAAGGGAGAGATACCGACAGACTTGTTTCCTTCGGCCCATTTGTAGACAACGTCCATTTGACCATAACCAAAACTTTCAAATTCGATAGTACAGATCTGTCTGTCCATGGGAAAGTAACTCAGATCCATTGGACACGAAGCAGTCACTGTGAATCGAATACTGCGAACAATATCGCCATTTTCACAGAACCGCAGCAATTCATTTGGAGTCGTCGCCGAGTGGAAATAAGCCTTCTTTTCGTTGACGAAAAAAGTATCTGGTATCCATAGTTTCTCCAATAATCCTGGACCGGGGATTATTTCTGACACGCCAGGTGGCCACTTGAATTTTATCCGAGAATCTCTCCACATTTGACGAAAGTAGAAGTCAAAAGTGAAATCCATGTCTACTTCCGAAACTGACGAAATGCTGAGCACGTACAAAGTAACTCGAACTTCCACAGCGTCACCTCCGTAATTTGGACGAACACGCTTGTCATAGTTTTTAGGAATGTGTATGAATTTAAGAGATGTGTATGAAAAAAAATTTGAAATTCGATATTGAGTCTCAACTAATGATAACCTATGCAGATAGGGGAATGTAAAAAACAGTTTCTTTCCGATTTTTGATGCACCGCCCACTTCCCTCAGGACACACCCCCCGAAGGTCGAAAAGCATATACAAAAAATGTCGGTAACTACTTGGCCGATTTGGATGAAATTTTTTTTAAATTGACTAAGATAATATTTGCCCCAGGGGTTCTGCGATTCATTTCAAAATTCGAACTTCATCATTCAAAATAAATTTCAAAATTTTGAAAAAAGTCGTTTTTTTGAAATTTAACGCTTATAGAGCAAATCTTACTGTAATAGCTATAGAAACAGCCAGTTTTCATATTACATCAATTTGACCTCTGAAAATGTCAAAGGTCAACTTTTTGAAACGCTCCAGTATATCTTGTGTGACCTATCAATCAGCATCTAAATAACTCGAGCAGAACGATTATGATGTAAAATGACACAAATTTTGCACCAGTAATGGGTCAAAGGTCAATCTCTATAGAATAGCAAAAATAAAATTGTCATAAATTGATCTTTGACCTATTACTGGTGCAAAATTTGTGTCATTTTACATCATAATCGTTCTGCTCGAGTTATTTAGATGCTGATTGATAGGTCACACAAGATATACTGGAGCGTTTCAAAAAGTTGACCTTTGACATTTTCAGAGGTCAAATTGATGTAATATGAAAACTGGCTGTTTCTATAGCTATTACAGTAAGATTTGCTCTATAAGCGTTAAATTTAAAAAAAACGACTTTTTTCAAAATTTTGAAATTTATTTTGAATGATGAAGTTCGAATTTTGAAATGAATCGCAGAACCCCTGGGGCAAATATTATTTTAGTCAATTTAAAAAAAATTTCATCCAAATCGGCCAAGTAGTTACCGAGATTTTTTGTATATGCTTTTCGACCTTCGGGGGGTGTGGCCTGAGGGAAGTGGGCGGTGCATCAAAAATCGGAAAGAAACTGTTTTTTACATTCCCCTATCTGCATAGGTTATCATTAGTTGAGACTCAATATCGAATTTCAAATTTTTTTTCATACACATCTCTTAAATTCATACACAATACTGTTCAAGATAATGCTAATTTCTTCACCCAGACTACCCTCCGTTGAATTAATAGTCTCGCGTGCAATGTCATCTTGATGGTCTGACACTTTGGCGAGTGTTACCTTCATTACTAGTAGTAGGACCAACACTAACATCGTCTGCCCTTCGTATCCCACTATTATGTCCTCCTGGATTAGCAATCTGCAAAACATAGTATCAACATTATGTCCCTTAAAGGTGACTAAAGCAAGCAGAAGAACGTAATTTCTGAAAAATGTACAATATCTACATCATCAACTGTAAGTATGTATAATTATATATAGACTAAACTGCAGCGGACTAATTCATGATTTTATATTTTGTAATTATTATTTCGCTTATGAGTACCAACTACCATATTATTTATTACTCTTTTTTTATAAGATTACAATACAAAGGTAACATAATAATATATAAGTTATGAGGATTTTTAACATTATCACAAAGATTACATACACATCTTACTATATAATATTGTATTATTGTAATCTAACATTAGATTCAGGCGCATTCTACATTTTGTACCTACTTCTATGCCAACTGTTTGGTGAAAATTACAATGTTGAGTGAAATTACGGCCGACTTAATAAATTGGCTCTACCATTGAATATTAATGTATAATTATAGCATTTAATAAATAAATGATACACGAAGGTAGGATTGTTCCATGAGTTATAGAAATCATAACAAAGTTAATTTTTCTAAAATAAGTGCACAACTTTTTTATGTGCCATAGTCTTGCTTAATTTATCGGAAAATAGACAAAAATTACTCTCATTACAGGTTTTGCCGTGTATCGTGGCGTATTTTGTCGGTATCCCAAGTCAAGGAAAGGATACGAGGAGAGTAACGGTGTAAGAGAGGATGGCTTCATATGCGTGGAATAAATGTTTGTGTTTGACAGCTTTCATGACTCCGTAGCGAATGCCAAATGGTCTTATAGCCCTTAGTCTTTTGGTATCGATTTTCCCATTTGTTGGTGTTGCCTGAAAATCTTCCAAGGCTCGAGATGATTTTTCCCAGCATATTGCAGAACCCATTAGGAAAGCAGTTAGGTAAATGAAAGCAGCCCCTCCAAACATATTGAACATGAAACGTTCGAAAAACTTTTCCTTGAATATTCTCAGAGTTGCAAATCCGCATATTGTTACTGCCAGTGAAAACACAAATGTGAAAGTTGGCAATACCACAGAGGTACAACTGTCATTGAAGAGGATGTTGAGGACACACAACTTTTGAAACGTTGTTATTTTTGTTTTTGTGTTGCTTTCTCCAGGATTTTTCCTGCATAATAAAAAGCAAAGTGTAAAAAATTTAAAATATTTACGGTTGAAAATTTAGATGTACTTACCGTAATTTATTCAGAATTGAAAAATTCCTTGAGTTGTAAACTGAAAAGTAGATGAAAAGAAAAACAAATGCAAGCCCACCAGCAGCTTTGAAATAGTCGTCCATAATCAGAAGTATAGCAATCAGTAAAACGTTCCCTGTTCTTTCGGGAAAAATAAAATCAGCGATAAAATGCTTTCCGGGGTAGAACAAATTTGTGACGGCAACGAATAATAGTATCGTTGTCAAATATGATGGAATCAACCATTTCCAAAAATAGATCTCCCATTTCATCACGTCGTCGCACGGCTGAATTTGTTTTCCTTTCAATCATAATGTTGTAATGTAAACGGATGTATTTATTATCAGATGGCTACAAAAATAAATGAAATACGTTACTTACCATTGAATATGCTTTTGAAATCCATTTGGTTTAAAACCCGTACAATACGTTCTCCATTGGTTTCAAAATTGAATAAAATCAAATTTATCAATATTTGTGCAGCAAAAAACAAACAGAGGAACGACAGCTGAGTTGCATTGAGATCGGGATCTCTTAATTCTATTATAATTTGTAAGAATTGGTAAAACGTGAAAAAGTAGTGAAACTTTACAACTACTTTGTTGGCCAAGATGTGCCTCTTTGTAGTAGTGATTTCAAATTCTTGTTTTGCAGTACTCCAAACGAATGGAATTGCTCCCCAATTAGCCAAAACTTCTACCCAAAATTTTGGTTCTTCTACTATCTTACATATTTTTTTTGCTTTGGTCTTTAAATTCATGCTTCACCAATTAAACTCTTTTAAATAGAGATACTTATAACCTAATTGAATTTGATTTGTATACATATGTTTTGTTTTATCTTATTTAACTCTTATTGATTGACCCCATGTTTACAAATGTTAAGACGTAGGTAGTAGGTAGCTTCATGTATTTCTATGTTATAGAGTTTCTTATTGCTCCTACTACATATTTCACATTAGATTTTCTTTTTTTCTTATTTTGTCACCAAAATTAAAACTCGAGTTTTTTAAGCCTGATGATGTGCGTTCAGGTGATTATTTCAATTCACAATTAACCTTTTTGGCTTAGTATCAAAGCGTTTTTTAGCAGAGTTGTCATTTCATCTACAGACTATTGTCCTAATGACTGACTCTCTGACAGGAAGAACTGCTATTTATCAATATTTCTGTGAAAAAATAAACCAAATTGTGAATTTTATTTAATGGCACGTATCAAGTTAACAAGGACTATTATTTATTTTTCCTATCTTCATATTGTGAGTCAATTTTTAAACAATTTTCTAGCTACAATTTTCCAGCTACAATTTTCCAATAATGATAAAGCTTTTCTGGGTATTTATATTTGAATTAAAGTTGGTAATGCTTAAAATAGACTTAAGAATGTCGTCAATGGTGAGTCTTTTATTATTACAGTTATCTAATATGTAAAATGTTTCTAATGAAGCCGGATGTTAAGTATTATTACTTATTTGGGAATCAAATGATAGGATAGGATAGCAAATATTATTGTTTAAAATTGGTTTAACAACCCAATCAGCTATGAAATTCCACTACAATTTAAAAATCCTAAGGTCCTAATAATAGTACATTTGACAATGAATAAACACAATTTTTGAGTTTTTCCTGGGAAATCCCGGATTTCAAATGTTTGGACACTTAAAATTTGACGAATTTTTAACAAAAATAATGTTGGAGACTATAATAAATTTATTCGGTCTTCCATAATGTGTGAGACCGAACAAATTTACGGTCGTTGATGGGAGATGTCCACAAATGATAATTTGATGCTATCATGATTTTAGAAATTGAATTATTTGACCAAATGACAATGAAATCGTGGACTATGTAGTCAGTGAATTTATTGTTTTAGGTAGTGTCTTGTCTGTGAGAATAGATATACGTTTCAAAGGGTTTGAAATTTTTGTTGAATAAAATTTAGCATGCCTACTTAAAATTGCTAACTGAATATAATCTAATTATAGCATTTCTTAACAAATTTTTGTTGTGCAGTATATTTAAATTTTGCGTTAAATTGCTTACCTGGTGATAATCACGGCTGATTTCTAAAGTATTTGTATCAAAATAATTGTAGTATGAATTCCAAAGGATGGACAAAGATTTAACCAGACATTTGTATTCTGTAACTGGTAGCTTTCAGGATGTGTACATCCCTTCCTAGATGCAAGGATCTTCTATCCTCTACTGATACTGTTTTGACAAAGAGTGAAAGGAGACTGACATGACAAATAATTACACTGAAATGTTTTCATTAGGTTAATGGACTTGCAGCCTATTGCTTGCAGTAAAGTTTATGACTATTTTCATCATCAATCTAGATAATTATCGTACAGAAACAACATGCAATGCAACATACAATGGGTTAACAGAAGAACGTCAGTGATATTTTATGTCAACATCAAAAGATGACTTTATAGTACATTGATCATATTATGAATCATTTTTCTGGCAGATTTGAGTGGGAATTCGTAAATATAGTCGATAGTCTAAATGGATGTCATTGTTTAATTATGTTAAGTGGACGATTTTAAAAGCCTCAATATTTCATGGTACATCACTCCGCAACAACATAACATTCTCAATGCATTTTAACATTATCGTACAAAATTTGCATAAGAATTTAATAATTGTAACTTTGTCATTCAAGGTTTCATTCAGTAAATATATTATTCATTGTGAAATTATAATCCTTATAATTCATCAATAGACCGTGTCCGTATAGAATTTGAATTTTTTATTGATATCCTATTTTACTGGATAGTGTGGAACATAATGGTATCTTTTGAATGGCAATACTTACATTCTCTAATGGCATTTTCATAGGTAACCTTAAACATCTCAAGATAACCCACCTATTACCAATAATATAGTCTTGGCACAAAAAACGTCCTTAATGGTATTTTTAATACTATATTATTTGATACTACCACTCATCATTTGAATCCTCAAATTAATTATAGTTAATAATCTTACATCTTAAGCCCATCTAAATGTAAAGAAAAAAATGCTTAATATCTGGCATTATAAAGCTCTTTAAACAAAAGATATATAATTATATCAAACATTCTAAATTGATCCAGGTATCCTTTACAGACTATCATTACATTACCTGAGCCAAATTTAATCTAAAAGTTTACCAGGAAAACTTATACACGTCATACTATTTTTGAAAAATAGTTGCTGAAAAATCATTTATAAAATGTTTCAGTATATATAGAAAGAAAATAATTAGGTATATATCTGTCGTAGTATAAGTGTATCCTCTGTGTAAGGGCTCCATTGTACTATAGTATAACTGTTTGTCAGCAGTTATACATGGATAACCGCCCGCGGTCGAAATTCGGTGATGGAAAAAATTCATAATATCGTCCCTTAAGGACGGAAAAAGCTATCCAATTTTAGATTGGTACAGGAAAAAGCCTATATCCATACACTTATTAGTGAAGCTAGGCTACATCCTCCACCAGACGAAAAATTGATATTGGCTTTTCCTTCCTTGAAGGACGATATTACACAACTTCATGCAGAAAAATGTCTAGGAATTCATTAGGGGGTCTTAAAAGTAGTCATCAAACACAAGGACTAAGGTAGCTATTTACAGGCTCTATGTCTTTTTCTCTCTACAATAAGACTGAACTTGAACTTTGAACTTATTTGAAGCATACTCTCTTCTCTGTCACTTTGCTATACTTACTTTTCCATGAAGTTTAAGTTTACGAGAAAAAGAAAGCTGTGAATCCCTTGGGAAACCAGCGAAATATTAATTGAATTATGCAAACGCACATACATAATTCTTGTGCTTTAAGATTCAGATGCCAAAAACTTGTTATTACATGTGGAAAATTTAGATTTATTATGTTAAGAAGGTGGATATTAATATAATGATAAAAATATCGAATTTCAGTTTTCGAAATTAAAACTAAATGAACTTTTGTTTATTGTAAAAATGCATACAGAGATATATGATATAGTATATACTTAGTGACTCATCTTTGAAAGATGCTCCATAGTATTACATAGTTATATTGGTTTCCTCGACGCTTATTTGCTTATATGGATCATTTTTGGGCAATACTAGCCAAATTTTCAAATGAAAAGTTAAACTCCATCTGTTACTTAGTGAGTGGCATAATAGTTGCAATTATCATAATAAATCCTTCAATATACGTATACGTATCTTCTATTAACAAACAATGCAATAACAACTAGATTATTGGTTTTTTATTGTGTTATCAATCTTAATATGAACAAGCAAGCATTTTATAAGAGTATATAGTATTATGTAATACCATTATGCTTTTAGTTTACACCTTATTTCCTATTGTCTCAATATACTTCAGTAGGTCCCAATTCAATTCAAACATGTTTTGTTATTAAGGCACAATATTTTTTGCTGCCCAATAACTGCACATTTTATAGCATGTACTTAAATAAACAGGCTTAGGTAATTATTAACCTTTATACTAACGTTTTAAAATTTATATATTATAATCATTTGTTGGTTGTTTAAAAAAAGTAGACTATTGCATTATGGTTTTCCTATCATACAACATTGACAGGTTAGATGGAAATATTTATAATTAGGTCTGAGTCAGAATATAATTAAATAACGGAATGTAAGCAAGGAAAACGATGCGGTATTTACAAGATAGGTTTTACAACTCTACAAACATTTTTGATTCATCTCAGTATAAACGGTTTCTGTAGCAGCAACGTCTTCAGGAGGAATATCTGCATCGCCCCATCCATACGGTCCAGGCAGACTGGGACTTTCTGCTCCAGCATTTCCGTGACTGTGATGATGGGATCCATCTCCAGTTCTGCCTATTCTTTGTTTGATAATGTGCTCTGGAACAGTTTTAAGGTCATAAGCCTGGCCTAGCTTGGCCATCAAGTCGATGAAGGCAGTTGAGAAATTGTATCGATAAAAACCAAGTTCGGAGGTTTTATAGTCCCAAGGGAAAACGTGATGGTAGTTATGCCATCCTTCTCCAAAGGCAATCACTGCGACCAATTTATTTTCTGCCGGGTGAATATTCCTATGACAAAAATTCCACGTACGCAGTTAATTATGGGAAATTCTATTGTAATTATGGTAAGAATGCAATCTGGAATTCCCTTTAAGCGTATTTTATCAAAATAATTGCATAAAAATAAATAATATGCTAAATGAAACCATTATTGCTGGGTAAGCAATTCATTGACATTGACATTCCACGTGTCAATGTGCTTTTTCATGATGTCAGGTGGTTAATACTAATAAATGTATTAGTATTAACCATTTATGACTCCGCACCAGGGCTTATATTATAATAATAAAAACATGTATGACTACAGAATTTATAAACCCGTTCTGACGGTAGTAATTGTAAATTGCTACAATTGTTCACAGGTTTTTATAAATTTACCGCAATCTTAATGTAAAAATCTTATAGTATTATTAAATTTTAAGCTATATTCACTATATCTGAGAGTTTGTCAATGACTAAATCTTTTATCAATTTTTGTTAATGTATCCAATATTTGGTTTTAAAAACAGAAGACTAATTAAGCTTAAGTTTTCCTAACATTTACATCTTAAATTTTTTGACTAATTGGGAATTATGTTTTAAGAAATGCTGTTTTATTGTTTTAAGTTGTATTAGGAAACTGGTAAGAAAACGTATTATGCTTCACTTACGTGTCGTATGGCTTTGGACCGTACATATGGGCTGCGCTGTTGACCAACCATGTACCATGAAGTAATAGTGTCAGTCTTAATTGGGTGACTACAAAAAAAGAGATGATTGCTGCCTCCTGCCAACAATACCAACTGATAAATACCGGCATTAAAAAGCTCACTGTTGCTACAACTGGAATGTAATATCTGAAATTAAAATTTAATAGAATATTAAAACGGGCGTCTTCCTTTAATATGAAAAATCGGGCTACTCTACAATAAAATAATGATATTTTCGACTCTATTAACATTTTCCCAGTATTTGTGATAATAGTTGGATTCAAATAGAGAAACAACATTTTGATAAAATGATCATTCTAAAACTTACTTGTGCTGAAGCATGAGTAATGGATCAGACTCTAAATCTGAGAGGTCAACAATTTTCCCTTTTGTCTTTACAGCCTCATGTTTGCGTGTCATCAGCCATCCAATGTGAGCAAAGAAAAATCCCCTCTTTATGTTGTGAGGATCGGCGTGGGTCTCGGAGAATTTGTGATGAACACGATGATCTCGACTCCATTCCCAAACACTGTTCTGTTAAATCTCTTAGTTATTTACATCTTTATTAATGAAACATACGTCAGAACAGCAAAAACTTACTTCAACAGCTAATGTGTTCCCTATTAGCAGGAATAGTCTCAACGGCAATTTAGCTTTATAGGATTTATGTGTCCATAGCCTGTGGGCTCCAGCAGTGACACCCAAGGCACCCCATGCCAATACAAAAATACCTGAAATAAAATAATACATAAAATGTATCGTCTCTCTTTTACAATATTGTGAAGTAGTCGCATAATTTTTTTAATTAAAAAAGAACCACAATGGCTTCCAGTTATACTACTACTTAGTAGATAGACAATGACAATACTCTTACAGATTTATATGCACGTATTAATTGTGTCGCTTGAAATTGGTCATATTTTTGGAAAATAATTTTCAATGACCAAAAAAATTTAAACTCCTAGCTGTGAATTTTGTAAATTGTTTTAAATAACTTACTGAATAAGTTAGTTTGCCATTTCACTTGGTTGGTCAAACAAAGGTAAAGTCCGTAAAGGGCAGCTATGTGCAAGTACACAAACATCAACACATTTTTCCAAACAATTTGAAGAGGAGGATTCTCCTTCGCAAAAATATTAATATCATCCTCTGATTTAGTAACACTACTGGCAATTTTTTCGGCTTTTTCGCCAATTTTGGAGTGGCGTAGTCGAGCTGTTAGTAATTCTTCGGTAGTCGGTGCCATTTTTGTTGTTTTAGCTATTTATATTTGAGTACAAAACTTTATTGTAGATATTTTCGAACCTTACTATAAATTAGAGAATTGCCTGGACATTGGTCCGAATGATCATGAGCCCAAGGGTTTTACAATTAATAGTATTTGGCAGTATAAGGAATGCACCAATGGCATATTATATCGTGGAAACTATCACTTCATTGGTAAAAATTGAAATTACAATTTCGAATTCTAAATTGAGGACAATTTTTTCCAACAAAATATTGACTTTTATTTTTTTCAATAACTACGGAACCACTCAATTAATTTTGATTTTAAATTCTTAAATTTGGTTAATTAACACCCAACGATTAAAATTTTTTAACATAAATATGCGATATGGTCGCCTACGGGGCTCAAAATCACGACGGTCGGGTCGGTTTAGAGCGGGCAAGCATGGGTATAGATCTAAAAGTGTTGGCTGGCCATATACAGCTAGAAAAATTTCGGGAGAGGGTATCTTTGAAAAATTATCATAATTTTCGCTTGAATCACAAAACTTTTTTACGTTTTCAAACAAAAATTTCGTTATTTTTCTCGATTTTGGGGATGAGGGACGTGAGGCTTTTGACTCAAATGACATGACTTTTGAAGACATGGGTGTCAAATCTCCCAGGTAATTCTCCACTGTAAGTTTCTTTCCGCTCCAAAACAGAATTATTTGATTACAGATTTGTCGAGGACTTGACGAAGCTTCTTTACAACTGACCAAAAAAGTCAGATGTGTCGGCCTTAAAGTAGTTCATGCTTTACGCATCGGGGAAACCACGAACATCATTACAATGGAGATTTAGGTACCTGGGACATTTTCGAAGGTGTCCTACAATTTTGTGTTATTGAATTATCTACATGACTAATCCTACATGCCTATTCCTCAATTTCTCACGGTTCGACATATAAATGCGATTACAATTCCACGTCAAATTACCATTCTCATACGACTCAACTAGGTACCTACGAAAGTTTGACTACTTAGGTTTTTACTTGCTTGATATGCAGTAGTTACATCATTTATACGGTGGAAAAAATTCATTTGTAATAGCCTCTAGCGTTAATTATTTTTATTCCAACTTTTTCAGCATCATATTATTTTGGAAAGCAGTCCCGACAGGAGTGTAATAATTATACCTAATAGTAAGTATACAAAAATATACTTGGGAAAGTGTATCAGTTTTCGCACGAACTATTTCACAATCACAACCTGTACATCGACAGAATGAAAGCAGTGTACAAAATACCATTTACCACTTACCAGTGGTAAGTGGTTTTTAATGGTATTTAACGTTAAATACATACAAAGTAGTGGTAAGTGGTAAAAATGGTAAAAAATAGTTTCATTTAAATTTCTTGTTTAAATTTTGAATAAAATTCGATGCCAAAGTATGAAATAGCTTAGCAGTTGATGATAGTTGTCACAAATTAAATAAGTGTTCGTCAATCAGGGTTGGATTCAACCAATGGGGGCACTAATCGTCCTTATTTGCCGATAGAGAAATCAATTTCAATTAAATTAGCACACTTGTATCAATTGTGTATAAATTGGCTATACCAAACACATTAATCTCTTTTTTATAACTTTCGACGAACCTATATGAAATAATTAGGATTAATTAAGGATTAAGTCTTGTGTGTCTGTATTAATCTGACTAATTAATCGCTAAAATTTACCATTTTTACCAGTCAATGCATTTTTACCATTAAGTGCATTTTTACCACTGTGATGGTAAAAAAGCCTAAAAAGTGGTAAATTTCGTACACTGAATGAAAGCATAGTGTAAGTAATGATAAGATAAGATTACAAACGTTTGAATAGTGTAACCTGGGATTTATGAAATAATTGTCGTCGTTTGTAATTTTATAGAATAATTTCAAAAAATATTTTACCAACTAATGAAGCTTACATGGTGTTTAATCACCAGCCGTTTATTATTGACACATATTATGACATTTATTGAGGACACGGGATTAACTAAAGATCCGGCGTTTAGCGTAGCGAGGTTTTAACGCGTATTTTATTTAGCGTTTATTATAGAACCTATGGTAGTTGCATTAAAAGACCAAATCTTATGCCTGACTGTTTGATTGCGATGGCATTTTTTTCGTGGTGTTTCCAAATTATAATATTGTGGTTACGCTGATGATAAATGTGTCATGCTAAGTACATTATAAGTTTTCATTTGCTGAAGTCATAACCCGTACAAAGTTCATAAAAATGCCGTCACAATTAAAAACCCAATGTATCGTGGGAATGTTATTCACATACCTGACGTAATAGTTTGATTGGTTTGTTCAAATGTAATGCTAAAAGATATTATGGGCATTTGAAAGAAAACAAAACACTAATTTAGAAAACTTGGCTGGCATCAATCGAATACTGTTTGCTACGAGCAACAGTAACTAAATAATTATAATAACTATTGCACACGTCACTTTGATGTCTAACATCAAAACCCAATATTCTAAACCTAGTCAAAAATTGCTAATCGATACATGCACTATTATCCACTTCCTTTGCTCAATTTGTGACACAAGTCCAAAAAGGTTTTTTTTCTGTCAGGTTAAGTAAATTCAACATGAAAAGCAAAACAACGATGTTCTAAAGAACTTGTAACTCTTCCTTTTCTGAAAAGATGGGTATCGAAATAGTCAATATTTTTAACTTTGATCGACCATAACTTCCTGATTTGGGGGGTTGCCCCCAAAATAAATACCATGTTCCTTACGTAGTCGACGAGATCTTTCGAATGAGCTATATATCTGTCCATTTCAAAGTGCGACATTATACTAGGAATTAGCCAAATAAACAAATAGATACATAATATTATGAAATAGTTAGGAAGAAGCGCATTATGTTGCGCTTTGAAAGTAATAATTTGAACCCGGTACTATACCCGGGCTCGATTCGACTCGAACACGTTTTTGCAATGTTGAAAACCGGGCTCGATTCGACTCAAATCCGGGCTATAACCCGGTTTCCTACCCGTCTGGAACCCGGTTTGGATGCCCTGGTCTCTGCTGTCTGTGTAGTTGACAACGCCGATGCTTTTCAAAGCATTTAATTTACCTACCTATCAAAGAACAACTAAATATGAGTTGTAGCTATGTTGTCGGCCACCCTGGATGCGGGTGCAGAGAGTAGAGTTCAGGGGGTGACTTGCAGTGTGACCAATATTTACATGCACCTAAAATATCACCACGATGTAGGTCATTTGCAGTTTCAACTTTCATATTACAACACTCAATTTCGTTCAGACTTTCTGACAACCGTTGGGCATTGGACTTTATATGGATATGGCTATATACATTATGTCATATCTGAACAATGTATTTCAAGCTAACGGAAAGGATACGAGTAGAGTGACAGTGCAAGAGAGGATGGCTTCCTATGTGTCCAGTAGATGTTTGTATTTGACAGCTTTCAATACTCCGTAACGAATACCGAATGGTCTTATGGCTCGAAGTCTTTGGCGATCAATTGTCCCGTTAGTCGATGATGATTTAATATCTTTCAAGACTTGAGATGACTTTCCCCAGCAAATTGCAGAACCCATTAGAAAACCAGTCAGATACGGCAAAAATGCCAAACCGATTAAAATGAACGTTCAAAGTATTTGTCCTTGAAAATCCTCAGTGATGTATATAAGCATGTTATTTCACCGAATGAAAATATAAATGTAAAAGTTGGGAATAGGGTCACGTAGCAACTGTCGTTGAAAATTATATTTAAAATCCGAAGTTTTTGAAACGTTGAAATTTTGAAATGTGTGCAAATTTCCCCACTAAAATAAAGAATTTCGAAATTTAAAAAGTTGAATTATTTCAATATAATTGATTTATTTTGAGAATCTTTACCCTAATTTATTCAGTGTTGAAAAATTCCTTGAACTGTAAGCTGAGCAGTAAAGGAGGAAGAAAATGATGGCCAATCAACCCAAAGCTTTGAAATAGTCATCAATTATCAATAGTATTGCGATTAGGAAATGGTTCCCAGTTCTTCCAGGAAAGATAAAATCAGCAACGAAATGCTTTCCTGGTCATAGTAAATTTGTCACAGGGAAGAATATCATTATCGTGCAGAAAACCCAAATATGATGGTATGAAACCATTCCAAAAATATGTCTCCAACTTAGTGGCTTCCTCCTTTGGTTGTTTTGAATTTCCTTTTTGTAAAGAAAAATATAAAATTATCGTTACATATTTCAAATTAAAGTTAAAAAATGTAAAACACCCATTTAGGATTTTAATATAATTGTATAATTATAATTACCTGTGCTTTATTTACGTGCATGACTATGTAGAATAATTTTTTACACATATTCGTTGTGCGCATTAAAATATTGACATAAAGTTTTAATTGTAAATAAATATTTACTTATCAAGTATTCTTTGCATACCTACTTATTAGATTGAAAACCCGCGCAATAGGTTCTTTATTTAATCTAAAATTGATTAGTACCGCACTTATCATAATTTGCATAAAGAGGTACATGTAGAGAAATGACAGATGAGTAACATTGCGATGTGGATTTCTCAGTTCCAAATATCAATTGACCCAACTGATAACCTGTGAATAAATAGTGAAATTTTTCAACGATTTTATTTGATCAAGATAATATGATTCTTTGACGAAGTGATGACAAACTTTTTTTCTGTTGTGCTCCAAGCTAATGGGATGGATCCACAGTTGGCTAATACATCCACCCAAAATTTTGGTTCCACCCTTATTCTACTACTATGTTTTGCTATTATGGTCTTTAAATTCATTGGGTTATAAATAGTTTCATGTTTGGTTAATTGTAAAATTGATTCTATGTATTTTGAATATAAATATTGGGGCCTTTAACTAAATCGTTGAGTACAAGAAGAAAACTTTGGTCTAGTAGCAACTAGTTAAATTTCTACAGATATATAAACGATTTTCCCAAAATTTGACTTAGTATCAGGTAGTTATACAACTTCAAACCAGTTCAGTCAGAATACAATATAACAACAATGAAATGAAAAGCCCGTTTTCAAATTAAATAGTTTGGTTGGGTTGGTTCTAGTTTGATTAATCTAATTACTAAATTATGATATAGATGAATAGATAGAGATAATGGGAAAATTGCATAGATAATTCGGCAATTAAACATAGAAATTGTTATAAACGGCAATTAAAAAATGACATAAATGGTCTTGCTCTTTGATTATGGTTTTAATAATTAAGAAAAGGTGTATGTTTTCACATTGGGTTCGATAAGACCTCCATAATTTACAGAAACTCTTTTTTGCATTTCAGCAACACAAAACACAATTAAGTTTTTGAATTATTCCAGATCGGCGATGCGATATTAATGTACTTGTATTAGAACTGACGGGACCAGCTAACTGTTTTTCAAACAATTGTATGAACTATATAACCTTATCCAATTTGATATTTAATTCTTCAGGATTTATCGATTCAATTATTTATTAGCTTAGAGATAGTAAGGTATTTGAACGGTCCTAACAAACAGTCTATCTGTTCGTCCATCTCACTGTAGTCAAAATTTGCTTAGTGTTTGGTGGGTAAAGGTAGTAGGTACAGTAGGTAGATAAATTAACGCCGTTCAAATTCTATTGTCTAGTATTATTACTTTACTAGAGTACAAAAATATCAACACAGTAAATACTTACAAGGCCGTATTGAGGGGGGGCATTGGGGGCAAATGCCCCCCCTCCGAAATCCAAGAAAAAGGGAAAGTTTTTCTCATAATAGCAAAAAATTTAGGCTATTTTTGGCTCATTTTAGACAAAATAAGATTATGCCTAATATTTGTATATTGTCCTATGATATCATTGACCCCTCCGAAATTGACTTTTAAATACGGTACTGAATACTTAAACATATTTAGATGAAAATATCATGCGTTCTTGGCAGATAGTAATCTACTATCTGATAGACATATTGAGGAAAAAATAATTAAATAGAATTGCTTTATCCAATTAAGGAGGTATGTCAGTTACATGTATAATGGAGTATAATGAAACAGAATAATATTATACCACCGTCCTATTATCAATTATGAAAACTGCTTGATAACTTTTCACGATTCAAAGTTAATTAATTGGTAATGATGGGGTTGATTTTGTGCGGTCTTGCTGGTCAATTAATGAATGTTAACAATACTCTTTCAAACCAATTTAAAAGGTAATTAACTAACTTTCATTTCTGTATATCTCCAAGTGCGTATAACAACGCCGTGTAATCGTTTAAAGAGCATTTACTAATTACTATGTGAAATTATCTGTAATTATTAAAATAATGTTATAATAAACGAAAACGAATAAAATTCATAGCATTCACATTTATTTCTAATTTATCTAATGCCAAATTCGTTTATTTGAAATTGTTACACTGCTGGTGTATAATTATAAAGGCTGTCTAGTAACGACTCCAGATGACGCAATTAAATCTGCTGGACTTCCCTTTAGAGGTGGCATTCCGACGTATCCACAAGCGTGACACACATGAACGCAGCAAGATCCACAAAAAACGGCCAGAAGACAATTAAGGCAGCACATGTTCCCAGGCCCCTCCTTAAACCAAACAAATCCCCACGAAAAGCAACAGGCCATTAGTTGCTCCCATTCTTTCACTGTGGTATTATTAGTCGACATCTTCTGTTCAAGAAGCCTGCAAATAAAATAAAATTGAAGCTAGGAATCTTAGTACATGAATTTTAACCTTCAGTTATACGTAGTTGACTAATGTTTGGACACTTAATCAATTCCGTCTTATCTACATACTGTTGGGACACTGTTTAAGCACAAATATTGTCACAAAATTGATTCACGGCTTAAGATGAAAATATTTTACATAGGAAACAGAACTCTATTTATAGCTATCTCTTTAAGGTTGGTTAAATCGGATGTGGTTAAGAACTCTTTTACCAACTTTACCTATGCAACAATCATTCACGTGCATTTTGCTGTGATTTTGAAAAAATTGCCCAATTGACATCCCAGATTAGCAAATCTATAACAAGAATCTTTTGAAAATAATAAACATCTTCTTGTTAAACACATGGGGAAATGTAAGCCCAATGATAGCATATTCATACGCAGTCACTCAATGCTATTTAATAGCATTTACTATACGTGATAACGCATTCAATTAATTTTGACATGGTGTGATATTATGCTTATTCGTCAAATAAAAATATTTGGCAATTTTCATTACTTTTTCTAATTGAAATTAATACAAAAAGGGTAATAATATATAATTAGTAGAAATAAAAATTATATTTACTAAGGTTAATCTGTAGTCACAAAATAGGCAGCCTTAATATTTTATTGGTGGAAAAATTTGCAAAATATAAATTACTTACTTATATGGGAGTTATGTGTAAGTACACTTAGTCACAGAAGTAGTTATCGTTGAAGAGTTAACGAATAATTAATGAGTTTTAAGTCTGTGCCTTCTTCTCAAATCTATTTCTTGGTTGTCACACTCCTACAGATGAACTTGATGTTATTGCATGACGTTATAATATTGTATAGCTTGCAGTAGGGTCAGATTGGAGCTAGTAACGGAAATGAAACACATAAATAAATGATAACTTAAAGTCTCGTGGCTGCCTGGTGGTAATTGTGATAAGCGAATAGTTAGTTATAGTCATAGTAGAAGACAGTGGACACTAATAAAATTTGTATGCATAAAATCATGTTGCATAATACCAAATTATATTGCTTTGGCAGTATGTATTTCAGTATTTCGTTTCAATCGCAAATTAATTAGCACAACCACTCCACATGCAAACGATCATACTATTATAATTAGTATATCACAAACGGAATTTAATATGGCATTAAAGTGCCGGGTTGAACAGGGTGGAAGGCGGAAGGGATAAAAGGTTTGGATATCTGAGTAATCATGTACTTGAACTAAATTATGCTTATATAAAGCATAACTATTTCACAACTAACTTCTACTTCATCTATAATTATTTCAGCATAATAATTGTACATCGTTCCTTAAGGAACGATTTAACCTCAATGCACTTTTCGTTTTGTGGGCGAAATAGCCTCAATGATGCATTGAGGCTATTTCGCCCATAAAACGAAAAGTGCATTGAGGCTAAATCGTTCCTTATATAAGCGACGATATAGTACATTTTTAAAGGTATTTAATGATATGATCACCATAACTGTCAAAAAATCAAGTTTTAACATTTAGAGTTCTAATTTTTGCATGTCGTACATATTTTATTTCCACCAAGATATAAATATCCAAAATGCAATAAGAACCCCACCACATTTTGCCAACCATGTCTATAAGCGTTTATCTTATTATACTATAAACGGTATAATGTAAAAGGGAAGTAGGACAAAAATCATTTGTACATATTATGTCTTTATTTATTGATATATTATTACTAGTGAACCCAGCTAAGGGGGCAAATCTAGCACTCAAGAGAAATTCAGCAGGCCACCCATCACACTAATAAAAACAATTTCGAAAACATCCCATTAGGTAGTTAACTTTGTAAATACAAAGTACATTTAAATTAATACACCTTTATTTTCTACAGTGGTTGGAAAAATTAGCTGCAGCCCCAACTTCCTGATAAAAAGGAATTCCCTTCACCAAAATAATAACTGTAGATAGTAGCATCAAATACAGGGAACAATGAAAGACTTTTTCCGAAAAAAACTCCCAAAAAGTTACCAAAACTTTTAAAATCGAAAAAATAAGATTCCCTCTATGATTTTGGAAAAACGTTCAAATCCCATGAGTACAACTTACGAATAAATATTTTTAAAGAATAGTTAATTACCCAGTGCTGTTATTTAATTCTACAAAAAGATATCCCAACTGGCACAAAGGAATTAAGAGGGTAGTAAAAAGTAAACCTAGCTCTATTAAAAAATGTTGAATAAGTTTTTCGATATTATAGCAGAACCAATTTGGGTTAGAAGTTTTGAAACGCACATTACGATCATTACGAAATGTTCCCTTTCGCTAATCATTTCCATTCGATCCCCAGTCACCATTCAACCTTCTTATGTAAACTATTATTATTTAGATGTTATAACAATAATATGAAACGACTCATTTCGTTGGTTTAGAGGAATTGGGCTTGCGCATTTTACTTTTTTTGCTTTTAAGGAGCCTGCATATATTCCGTGTGCAGTTGATGGGAGGAGGGGATACCCAAAAGTGTTGCAGTCAGCACTTGCGTTGCACATGTGGGAGGGGGTTTTGCTTTACGTAATATATGCAGGTTTCCTAGGTTCTCCCTACCACACGTACATATATATATATATATAGACAGGTAAATTTATCAAGTCTGCGATTATATATAGAGATAATGAGCAAGACATTACTCTTCATCTATCTTATTAAAAAATAGCTTCCCCCAGTCTTAGCATAAAGTAAGTGACACAAACCACGATATCCCAATTTCCTGTCCCTTGAATTACTGCTGTGGAAGTGTAATAATAAATGTTATAAAATACGGTTGATGTAAGTATACTAAATTTACCACTTGCTGTCTTACTTACTCTACTAAACTTATTCAGAGGAGTTTACTCCTATGTATGCGTTTACACTTTCTGTCTGTCTGTCTGTCTGTCCGTCCGTCCTTATCCGCAATAACTTTCGAACGGTTTAAGTTAGACAATTCAAATTTTCAGGATACATCATTAAGGTAAAATGTAGGTCTGAGTTCGTATATGAGCAGGATCGGTCACATCCCCTGATTGGGGGAAAGGGTTGAAAATTTCAATTGGCGATAACGGTTATACCTAAACTACCCAAATAAATTTCAATTGGTGATACTTTGGAGCGAAACTCCTCTGCTGTTATACCCCGTTTTGCAACGGTTTATTTGCTATAAAACTCCATTTTCTCCATTTTTATTAGTACCGGTATTTGAGTTTTCACAATATAAGTTTCTAAAACGATGCTAGAGACAATTTATTCATTTGAGTAACTCCAACTTTCATTAAATTGACAAGAGTGGGCCTTTTAATTGTTAATAATTATTTTATTTATAATTAGTTTTAATACGAAAGAAATTATCTATTTTGGGAAATTTTAATCTTGTTCAATTACAGAAGAAACTTTTTAGAATTTCCATTTGGCGTTCTTCGTTGAGAGTGGCATTATTTCAGTGCAGAGTTCAGTCCAGCCTTTTGGAACAGTTAAAAATATCTGTCAGGCTAGTATAGTTATCATTATCAAAATCCTAGTAGGCAGCCACCAGCCAAGCAGAATGTTTTCAAATCGTTTCTAATTGGCTTTTGTTTCGACATCGCATGTTGATTATCGTGATTGTTGTTAAATGTTTGACTTTGTGTCATTGTATCGAGTTCGGTCATCCAGGCCATCCACTCCATATTGTTCTCTAATTATATACATCTTAGCTGATTAGTAGCATCAAATGTAAATTGCATAAAATTAACGGCATTGCATTATGTAATGCCGTTAATTTTCATTCTTTGTTCCACTTATACTAATTAGAACTAGCAATGTACACTATACTTATTCACAAAGGAAATTTCAGTTTTTTCATCAGCCCCCTGAGCAGTTTCATTTTCCCCCAGACATTTTAATCTCATTTCTTCAATACTTATTATGGTGGTATGGTGCTGGCTGGTGTATCTTTACTCTACATAAACATAAACTGGGGCATGCGCATGGGATTCTTCCACTATTCTTGAATAAATGTTTGTATATATTTCCGTAATATTTTGTAACTAATGAGTAAGGGTAATATTATTTTGTAACTAATGTGCAAGGGTAATATTATTTTGTAATTAATGAGCAAAGCCTAGACTACTGAGTCCAATCAACGGTCTATGAAATTCGGGCCAATGCGCAGTCGCTAGAAATTTACTGATTACAACATTTTCTAGCACACTTTATGTGCTAGGATTCAACTAGTAGTATAATAATAATAATATGTATCGTGTATCACGTAGTATAGTGTATAGGCAACTGCAACAGTCAGGCTAAGTAGCTGAGAGAAAGGAAGATACACAGACCTTACCTAGGACAACACTTTTCTCTCGGTCGACTCACAAAACGTGGTATGGAATAACCTTACTAACCTATCTATAGAGAGTCCAATAGTCCAACATAATGTGAGACGGAGCAGGAGTATGGAAACTGAAACTGCTCACGGCTCAAATCATTCTCTGCAGTCTGCGTCTGCACTCTGCCTGCACGTTGCAATGAAATAATAATATACGCAGTATCATCATGCAATCACTAACCTAACCCAACAGAAAACTCACTGCCGTCGTCTCTAATGCAAAACTCAAGGTTAACTTCAAGTGCAGTTGAGAATTTGTAGCCATATGCTCTTTCTCTTCACTTATTTTTGGACCATTTATATACGCATTGAATTGAATTCGACAGAGAAGTAATCTATTATTCTTCAACATACGTCGCCATAGCTCCTGTTGAGTCCTCTTTCTATAAAATTCCATAGGCATCCAAAACCGTAAGTATAACATTCAAGATCTCAATAATAGTATATTGTAATTGAGACATTTGTACTAATTATTAAATTTTTTCATATAATTCAATACGTTCTTGTCAAAGTCAGAAAATTATTAATGATACAATAGTTATATAGTTTTTAGAAATTGATAAATAGTTTATTTCCAATTCTCATTAAACAAGTAATCTTTTCAAACGAGCCAAATCTCAGTTTTTAATAATCGATAGAATTAATGTCAGTCAAATCGGTAAATATGGGTGAGGTTATATTAAACTGTAGCGGAGTAGAGGTCCCTCTTTATGGTACCAACTAGTTTATTTGATATTATTATTGACTGTTATATTATTGGAAACCTTTTAATGGATTGGTGTAATTGTGAAAAATAGTTATGAAAATAATTAACCGCATTATACTATTCATTTTAATGGAACTATCTAATCCTAAACCATTTTTGCTTTTCGACTTTAGCAAAAAGGTTTTATTGAAATATCATGGCATTAACAAGTCATGTGGAATATCTTTCGAAAAACTTAACGAATATCTCGGACATTGTAACCCGACTTCAAGCGAAAGATATTTTCTCTCAAGATGACGTAGACGAAATTGTAAACGAAAGGGCGAAATTTATTTAGCACTTCCAAATGTTCTTCTAGTTACAAAGTTTTAATTCCATTTATTTATTTCCCTACATAGGATGGCCTTGAAACGGAAGAGAAACAGCGAGAGGACTTAGTTCGTAAGTTGGAAGCACTGGATTGGAAAGTCATTAGGATTAAATGCCTACAAGTACTTAGAGCTACACAAAATGCTCACTGTGCTGATGTAATCGAGGGAATAGACCCCAAAGAAGACGAATAATCAGTCTTCTTCAAATCATAAGATGTTGTACTTTAAAGAGGACTAAAACTTGAAATAAATATCTAAGTTTTTAAGGTCGTTAGCAAAGTATCTCTGATTTCTTCCCTGAAAAATAATACATTCCATAAACCCATGATATTATATTGTGTTATTTATTTTCAAGGAATAAAAATTAAATCTTCATTCAATTTCAGTTAAATCATTAAGAATATATTTGAAACTTAAATATGACGGAAACGATTGAAAAATTAGAAATTCAAATTAGCGCCCAACAATTAGAAGCAACCAATAATGAATAATAATATCTTCTATCAATATACATCCCCTAGACTAAATATATAAAAATGCACTTAATTAGTGAACGAGTTTTGAGTTAGCTCAGGATGTGCCACTTTCATGTGTCTTTTTAGTGAGTGAGACGGTCCCGATGTATATATTTTTCCGCACTCATATGGCATTAGAATGGTTTCAAATTCAATGCATCGAACAATTACTGCGTTCGATGGTGAACTTCGTTCAATTCAAAATCCAAACTCATTTGCAAGGATTATTTAATTACAACAACAATGAATGACGTATTCATGAATATATTATTTACTTATAATATTACAGCAGAAAAGTCATAATTAGAAGTTTTATCAAAAAACTAGGTTTATAAAAATGTATTTCACTGTTATCTGTATTTTTTGCTATATTATTTGTGAAAATTACAAAATTCAATTGAGCGATACATGATGCTTTCGCATTTTGGCTGTTAACTTTAGTTAGCCGAGTCAGCCTAATGAGTAAGATAATTTGCAAAATGTAATAAAACCAAGCCAAAAAGTTTGCAAAATGTAATCGAATCGAGCAAATCATTAGATCCATAGTTTCGAGTGGGAAATGAAAGAAGTTGGACATTTCCCATTTCCCAGTGGGAAAAGTGGGAAACAAAAAGGCCAAGTGGGTGGGAAAATGGGAAATAGAAAAATCTAGTGGGAAATAGACCCTAATTCTGCAAGATGGCGACACCCATTTCCCACTATTTCCCACTATTTCCCATTTCCCAAATTGGTGGGAATTCCCAGTGTCCAAGCAAAATTTGCTGGGAAATGGGAATATCCGAAACTATGATTAGATCATACAGGACGAATAATCTGGGACACATCTTTCGAAGCCCTAAACCCTCGCCCAATCCGTACATGGAAAATACCGGGTGCACTTTCAACAACATGAGGTTGATTCTTATGCCGAGACAAATTGGCACTGTAAGTGAAACGCCATGAACATATTTCACAAACATGACGGCGGGCATTGTCATGAAATTTCATATGTTTGTCCAGCGATTCTTGTTTACCACTTCGAAAAGAACAAACACTACAAATAAAATCATCTTGGAATGGGAATGAGTCAGCATGAAAAAATTGGCAATGTCTCAGAAGAGTTTTTCGTCGATTGAAAGACTTGCTGCAAGAATCGCAAGGGTGACAAGTTTTTTTGTGGTCCTTATTCACATGCTGTTTCAGAAGAGCCGGGGAGGTGAAAGCCATTTTGCAGACAGTGCATTGATAAGGTTTCTCTCCCGTATGTTCTCTCTTGTGTATAGTCAGACTGGCTTCTCCGAAAAAGAATTTTCCACAAACTTCGCAGTAAACTTTTTCTGTATCTTCTAAGGTGTCAGGTATTGTTTTGTGGTACGCTAGCTCGTTATTATCTTCATTTCCAACATTAGCGTTCGGATGAGCCTCATTTCTATGCAGTTGAAGCCGTCGTTGTATAGGAAATTTAAGAGGACATTCTCCGCATGCAAAAGGCATGTCTCCGTTATGAGTCTCCTTATAATGGCTTTCCAATGCCTCAAGACCTTTAACTTTTGCATTGCAATGCACACATTCGAGATGCTCCTTCTTATGTGACGATAGATGACTTTTGAAAAGCTTTTTGCCCTCAGTGATGACTCCGCACATATCACATGAATATTTTTCCAGGCTTCGCCAACGCGTTTTCATCACTTGGTCATGTTGATCTGCCATATGTTCACGCAAATTTCGGGGCTGGTACTCGAGAAACGGCACATCACAAATTTTACATTTTATTAACTTATCTCCATTGTGGGACTCAACGTAATGATCGACTAATTTTCGCACGGTTGCAAATCCTTCTGAACAAAGTTTACACATTGCTCGTTTATTGTGCGTCACCATATGGTCATTCAACTCTACTTTGCTGTCAAATAAAGAGCTACAGACAGAACATAAATACTGGTCTTTGTTTGTCCATTTAAGATTTTTAGCTTTTTTATTAGTAGTTTGAGGGACTTCTCCATTGATTTGCTTAGCACTTTCTCTTGCTTTGCAATAACGATCCATTTTTTGGTGATTTTGCAGTTGTAATTCTGTGGGAAATTGTTTAGGGCAGTCCTTGCATGCAAATGGCATATTTCCGTGGTGAGCGTCTTGGTAATGTTGTTCGAATTCAGCCAAAACTTTAAATTCCGCTAAACAATGCACGCACTTGTGTCTGAAATCTCCATGTGATTGTAAGTGATTTCGGAAAGCTACAGCACCTTTTATTTTTTCCCCACATACTTCACAAGGATCTCCTCTATTATTAAATACTCGCTTCTTTTCACCATGATATGTACGAGTATGCTCAAGACGAGAGTGAATGTCCAGAAAACCCCGGTCACATATCTTACATTTCACAACGTTTTCTCCGTTGTGTTCTGAAATGTAATGATCAACTAATTTTCGGGCGCCACCTACTTCTTCAGAACAAAGTGTGCATTTTTTTTTCTTTTTGTGAGTATAAGTGTGTTTTTTATAGGCACGCAAGCTGTCTAATTTTTCGTTACAAAAAGGACACGGAAACGATTTCGCACATTTAAGACGTCCTTCATTTATTTTTTGAATTCGTTTTCTGCAAGTTTCTTTCTTCTCTTCCTTCTTTTCCTCTTTGCATTTTTCCCCTTCGCTTTTCCTGCCTTTACGTTTAGTAGTTCTTTCTCTACATATTTTTTGGTTTTCTTCCTGGATGAGAACAGCTTCCTTTTTGGTTGACCTCAGAGCCAAACGATGACCTTTTGAATTCAAATGGCTTCGGTACAGATCCGTCGACGGAAAAAACTCGTAACATAAATTGCATTCTTTCAATCTTTCTACTTGAACAATTAATTGTTTTGTAAATGGATCTTTCAAAGCGGTATGTTCCCCATAAATAAAAGGTTTTGTATCTACTTCGCCATTGCTCACAGAATATACAATGTCGATCTCGGACAATGGGCTCCCCATCGGTGGTGAGAATTCCATTGGATCCAATAAATCGTCATCAGCTTCTATTAATTCATCCTCAAGGCAAGCGCCTATAATATTTTCATGATTTATGTTTGATTTTTCTGTGATATCCTCATCCCTTGTTGATCCATGGCCATCGCATTTATCTTCTTCATTTTGCGCTTTGAAAAAATAAAAGGTGTAAAAACATTTAAATACCGATGGAATAAAAGGAATATTGAGAACAAATTCAATTCAATTCAAATCCAGCCACAAAATAAGCATTTTGCATTTTGATTTAAAAAACAAACCATGAATTTTTAGTAAAATCCAAAATTTAGGGAGCGTTGGAACTTTTATAACTAATTGTCTTTTACCTGCAAAACTGGCTCTCGAATAGTCTACGTCGTTTTGGCTGGTATGGTCCTTTGATTCCATTATCCCATCCCCCATGGCAGATTTCTCATTTCCTAGATTTAAATCAGACGTTTTCGTGTTATCATGGTTTCTGTTGGTATCGGTATCTGAATCTATTCGTTCCATTTCAACGACAACACTCCCATTTCCTTGATTTAATCCAGACGTTGTCGGGACGTTTTCATCTCCTAGTGAACTACTGTAGTCATTACAAATATCTTCCGAATGATGACGATGTGCTTCAGAAACAAATAAAGAATACAGACAACATCATCACAGCACTTTTAAAATGCATGATTCGCTTTGATGAGCAAGTCATAGAGAACTTAAATTTATATAACTTACTAGAAGTATAAGTGTATGAATTTAAGAGATGTGTAAGCAAATTAATTTGAAATTCTAATCAATGTTTTCGATAATGAACTCAACGCATACCTTCATAGTATTTAGAGGTATGCATTGGGGTACATTACGAAAACATTAATTCGGATTCCAACAAGTGTTAACCTAATGAGAAAGAGGATTGTGAAAAACAACTTCTTTCCGATTTCGACATACCGCCTCCTTTACCCAGGACACACCCCCCGAGTATTAGATCTGATTGCCATGTCACACATGACACAAGGCATAGTAACAACTTTTTTTAAAATGACCTTGTACCAATTTAAATTTTTGAACATTTTATATCATAATCGTTTCGCTTGTGCAGATGCTGATTGATTGTCATACAAGGTTAATTGGAGTATTTTCAGTAAGTTGACCTTTGACATTTTTAGAGGTCAAATAGATAGAATATGCAAATGTGCGGTTTGTATAGTTATTATTTGTGTACATTTTAAAATAGAAGTGTGAGAAAATTAGTATGTTTTGCTTACATTGGTGGAGCTTTAGTGCAAATTATAGTATGTTTTGTAAAAACCCAATAAACCCAGGGTTTTTTAAGTGAAGCCGGGTGGGTTTTTTGCCAAAAAACCCAAAAAACCCCAATCCATAAAAAACCCGACCCACACCCTGACTGTCGCCAAAGTTGCAAGGATTACCCCGATTCAACTCTTTAACGCTCGACTTACTGGGAAATCCGATTGGAGGAGGTGGTAACATATAGCTTTGGTAAAATTTATGACATTAAAATACATGCAAAAATCCCATATTTTTTTAAATGACTTACCCTAACCGTATACATTTACATTTTACATAAATACACATCGACTGTACTGTGTATATTAGACTTAACTTTTTGTTGTTTACAATTTCCACCCAAATCAGGCAGTAAGACCTGGCATTAAGCTTAATGCCGAGTAAAATTCGGGCATTAGGCTAAATGTCTAGGCTTTGAGCATAAAGACTAGGCATAAATTATGCCAAATAATATATCAATATCAAATAATATATCAAATAAATTAATTCATTTGAAAATACTTATTTACATAATGCATGTGTTAACGGTAATCAGTAAATTAAGGCATTAAGCTTAATGCCTAGGCAATAAGTAAAATTTTAGAAGAATTCTAGTTTTTGGTATTTGAAATTTAGAAGACCATTTATATTGTCCAATTATATTCTTTTTCCTAAATAAGGACATTGTAACGGGTTCAAAATGCCGCATATGAATAGCGTGCGACTACGACTTAAGAAGTTGTAGTGGCTTTTATGCAAAAGGTTTATGGTCTATAACTCGCATTCATGACACAGTAAACATCTTTACCTTTTTGGACTTGTAAAAATGTCCTTATTCAAATACAAATACGAAGTAATGGTATATGAATGTTCTTTCAAATTTTAAGTATGAAAAACTAAAATGTTTCAAAATTACACTTAATGCCTGAATTTACTTATTGCCGTTAACACATGCATTATTGCTTATAAATTTTTATAGCTAGATTTACCTGGCACATTTGCTCGGGAAAAGTCAATGTAATTTTTGTCAGTTATATTCTTGTCGGTTTGTTCGCTATTGTTAACATCAGAATTCCCACATAAATTAGAGCTGACCTCACTACACGATAAGCCATTGATTTGACTTGAGTTGACGGGGTTGGTGTTGGTGTTAATTTTGGCCGTTAGTGCTGGATCCACAATTTGGTTAGCCTTGGAGATGTTTGAAAACAAATCTGCATGAGCTTTACGAAAATCTGCTTTTAGTTTTTTATCTGTGTCCCAATCAGTAACCAATTTTACATCATCCTGTAATTAAAAATCACTTTAAATTATACGAAAAAAATTCTGGCGAACATGAAAGTAAAGCAGACGTTTTATGCTATTATCCAAATGTTGTAGTAATTTCCGTGGGCCCTGACCGGGATAATTAAATCTATAGGTACATGAGAATAGAATCAATTGTCATTTTAAGCACTTACATCATTTCCATGTTCTTTTTCCTTGTGTGGGTAAAATCTGTACTTGCATTTAAATGCCATTCCACAACTATTGCATTTGAATGGCGTTTCTTCTCGGTGTAACCGCCAGTGAACTAACAACTTATCTCTATCTACTATTTTCTTCCCGCAAACAGAACATTTCCAACAAATTCCAGTGAATGTTTTACTTTTACTTCGCTTACGTAAGTTAACAAATTCAACCGTAGTAGAGGCATTACGTTTGTGAATATTGTGAACATGGTACTTATGACGTGCAAGCAGAATGTAATTATCCAGAACTTTTCCACAAAAGGGACAGGGTGCTGGGGTTGCTTTCTCTTTTTCGCACATTGTTGTCTTGTGTCGCTTAAGAAACATTCTGTTCTCGAAAGACGCATTACAAATTGTACATTCGTATTCTTTTGTTTCATATTGGTTCTTAGGCTGATTTCTAATTTTTTTGCCGTCGGCACGAATTTTCAAGTTCAAATTGCATTCTTTTTTACCTGGCTGGACACTTGCAGCTAAACCGGCTGTATGTATCCGTTTGTGCAGTCTTAGACTAAATGCAACATTGAATCGCTTTCCACATAATTCACAGCAAAACAATCTTTCCTCGTGGTCGTGGTATGTATGTTTGTGATGGACGAGACTTCTTTTCGTGGAAAACTTCAATTGACAATGTTCACAATTAAATGTTATATTTTCAGAATGGGCCTCTTTAAAATGTGTAGCCACATAGTCATAAGTGACATGGCAAATGCCACATAATTTACAAAAGTACCCCTCTCCATATTCTAAAACCACTTCTCCGTCTTTGATAAAATCGTGATGATTTTCATCCAAGTGCTTTCCAAATGATTCTTGTGTTTCAAAAGTTTCGCTGCAAATGGGACACTGAGCAAAAATATTATGCAAATATTTGTGATGATTTATCAATGCTATTTTTACAATAAAAGCTTCGTCGCAAAGTGCACAGGGAAAGCAGACTTTCTTCAGTAATTCCTTGTTTTCCTTATGCTTCTCCACTAAATGCTTTCTATATGGTATTAGTGCACAACATTTATCGGAGCACAATTCGCAATCATAAAGTTTTATAGCCACGACGTGTGTTTTAGTGGCATCTTTTCCAATTGTCTGTGCGTACTTTTCTTTAGCTTCAAATAATTCTGGCACTGTGTGGAAAGATAAATGTAGTTTGATTGCACGTACAGTATTTAATTCTTCATCGCACACAAGACAAATAAAACTGTTATCACCAACAGGAAGGACGGGAAACATTTCCTTGTGTCGGTTTAGCTTGGGCTTTCGGAATCTGTAGATTTTCCTTCCGTTTTTGTCAAGTTTTTCGATTATTTTCTTTTTTGGTAAGACTTAAAAAAACCAACCGATGTTTAAGATTAGTATGAATAGCGGTTATTTTATAATATACCTATTACAATGTAAAATATATTGGGCATATTAATAACTAATGTTAATAACCAATCTACCAAACTGAACATTTAAGAGAAAATAATGATTATTGACTGAATAATAATATCTGATAATAAAAATAATTACCTTTTCGACCTGTCAAACGACAAATTGCAGATTCCACACATCGTTTTATAAGTTCCATACTCCCCTCTTTTAGCGTGGCAACCAATATTTTCATATGGCCAATTTTTGCCCAAATTTCTTTTTCATTTTCGTTTAAGGTTGGCATTTTTCCTTCTAAATTTTGCTGCTCTTGTAACTCGTTTGACTGTTCCGAAATTTGTGAAGTAGCAACATTTTGCTTTTCTTCCCTCGTCTTTTCTCTTTTCTTGGTTTCCAATTTACGAAATAAAATTCCTCCAGCCTCCGATGATCGTATAATTTTTTTACGTCCTGCTTCTTTTTTACGACGCAAAGCACGTTGTTCTTCATTTAACTGTGCTCGCAATTCTCTTTTTCGAGCTGCCTCTTTTTGACGACGAATTGCCTTCTCTTCTTCAGTTTCCTTCGCTCGTTTTTGTCTCCGCAAAGCTGCATATTTCATACGCTTTAAATCAAGGTTACTTGCGCTTGATCGGGGGCGTTTCATTGGAGATGTTTCTTCTTGACCATCTGATTCCGTATCCTCCTCCGAGGAGTTTCTACGTCCCTTTCCTCGGCGTAGTAGTCTTTTATTTTCTGCATCCTTTTGGCAACGCAAAGCACGTTGTTCTTCATTTAACTGTGCCCGAAATTTTCTTTTTCGAGCTGCTTCTTTTTCACGACGAATTGCCTTCTCTTCTTCTGTTTCTTTCGCTCGTTTCTGTTTCCGCCAAGCTGCATCTCTCATACGCTTTAAAAGAAGGTTACTTGCGCTTGATCGGGGGCGTTTCATTGGAGATGTTTCTTCTTGACCATCTGATTCCGTATCCTCCTCCGATGAGTTTCTACGTCTCTTTCCTCGGCGTAGTAGCCTAGGCCTTTTATAAGTAGCCACTCTTGACTATAACAAGAAATAAAGCGATTTTATTTAACCATCTTCAAAATATAACATTAGCCTTTTTGACCCATTTATAAAAAACTACACTAATTTTTTCAAGCGACCAGCTTAAGCTGCTTATAATTAGGTGATAATACAAATCAATATAAAATACTTATCATTTAGGATTATAAGGGAGCGGATTCAAGTTTCATTCACTGGAAAAGTAGGGAAAAGCTTTTTTTTACTTACGATGACGATATAAGTGGAAAACGAAATTGATATTCCAATGCTTTTATTAACTAACTAACAACTAATGGACCCCTTTTAACTGCCGATTATATGTGGCAAATGACACTTTACTTTCAAATGACTGTTTTTCCAGAGAAGTATATTTAAAACAGTTTTAATAAATTAATTTCAAATACTGTAGAGCCAGTATTCTAATAAGATAATTTATTAATTGTTGATTGTTACTTTTGACTTTACCTGCTTTTCCTCCTTCATTTTCTTATACGGGTTTTAGTTGTTAGTTGGAGCTCCATTAAATGTTAAAGCTTAAAATGTTCTGCTTGCAACTTGTATTGTCAATACGTCCAGTCCATCAATGACCAGTCAATCTGGTGTGGATTGAAAGTGGAATTAGTATTTTTTGAAATCCTAATCCTGGATACTTTTTCCTGTGACAGAATAAACAGTTGAACTTTTTAACTCCCGCGTCCCGCTACTTGTGCTTGGTTGGGTAGGTTGGCTCCATTTCTTCTTCGTTTCAACATTCCCCGTTGTGCAGGACACTGGATTTCTATTAGGTTATTATGTAGTTATTATGCAAAATCCTCCTAGCTATGTACATTGTAATTAAGTTACGAACCCAAAATTGAAAAATTCTTTTTCTAGTCGGCCTAGTCCTCAGAATCTTTTTAAATGAATGGAAGTAGGATTTTTAAATTTTTGAAAATAGAAAATTGAGTCATTTTCTGCAGAAGTTAATACATGCATAAAAGACTACTGTGTGTGAGACAGACAAATTAAATCTATAGTCGCTACTACCAGCCTACCAATGGCTTATTTTCTAAAATCAAGCTCTAGTAGGTTGTTTTAAAACAAATCTGGCAGTGACTTATTTTATTACACATTTTAAAATCAAAAAAACTGCATGCACCACTTTGTTTGGCCTTCTTTTATATACTAGTGAACCCAGCTAAAGGGAGTGAACCTAGCACTCAAGAGAAATTCAGCAGGCCACCCATCACAGTAATAAAAACAATTCCGAAAATATCAAAATTTCCCTTAAGTTATTATGTTAACTTTGTAAATACAATATTTTAAATATTATTATACTTTTATTTTCTACAGCGGTTGGAAAAATGCTAACTTTCTGATCAAAAGGAAGCTCCTAAACAAAAATAATAACTGCAGGTAGATCGTAGCACCAAATACAGCAGGCAACAATGAAAGACTCCATTTTTAATAACACTCCAAAAAGTTCACATTTAATATCAAAAAAATAAGATTCCCTGGATTTTAGAAAAATGTACAAATCCAATTAGTACACTATACGAATAAATAGTGGTCCTCAGTTATTTAATTCTGCAAAAAGGAATAAAGGGGGCAGTAAAAAGTAATATCAGCTGAATCAGCTCTATTGAAAAATGGAACATAAATTTGTCGATATATAGAGCAGAACCAATTTCGATTAGTGGTCTTGAAATGCTATTTAATACCCCTAATATTTTGAAATGTCCCCTTTCGCTAATCATCTCCATTCAATCACCAATAATCACCTTATTATGTAAATTTCTGTTATGTTTTGATATAATATTTTGAAACGACTCATTTCAGTGGTTAAGAGGAAGTGTCATGCATGTGCATGCGCATCTTGCTTTTTAGGAACGTGCATATATTACGTGTGCAGTTGATGGGAGGAAAAGTTACCCAACAGCTAGTGTCACAGTAATAACTAACCAAATGAATAATTTCTAACAGCTATAACAGATAAGCTTGAAATATATAATATGTTAAATAAGTACCAATCAGCGGCAGTGTTCAGGACGCTATATATGACCAAATTCAGTCACCAGTGTTCAAATCAAAAAAATGACAACGTGTATCAGTTCCATTGTCAATTTCAGTCAGATCAAAATATCAAAAATAAGTTGAGAATTTTTCTTTTAAATGAAGAAACAGCAGACGCACTTAGCTTGTGTCTTTAGGTCATAAATCAAATACCAGAATGAACTAAAATGGTGGTGATTGTAAATCGTAGCGGCCAAAAAGGAAAATTACAATTTCACCACTCACAACAGAGCAGAGTACTTTTCACGCATTCGAAATTGCTGAAAATTAGGGTGGATTATATGGAACCACTCGCACTCACTTTGGCAGTTTAGAGGAAGTAAACATGCGCGTTTTTGTTTCTAGGGAATGTGCATATATTACGTGTGCAGTTGATGGGAGGAGGAGGTACTCAAAAGTGTTGCAGTCAGCACTTGTGTTGCACATGGGGGAGTCGGTTTTGCGTTACGCAGTATATGCAGGTTCCCTAGGCTGTCCTACCACACATACATATATAGCTACATAGATAGCAAGGTATCGAAAAACCCGGGTTTTTTAGGAAAAAACCCACGACCCGGGGTTTTTTGGGTTTTTTAGGGTTTTTTGGGTTTAAGAGTTTTTTATATAATTATAGGCATAAATGCAAGCCTATACTATACCATATAAGAAAACTACAGCTGACAAAAACAACATCTGTGTAATCTTGCAACTGCTATTACTTAGGCATAAAAAACAAAAATTAAAACAAAAAGTTTTATATTGTTAACATATTTTAACACAGCAAACATGCAATTTTTTTGAATATCTATACTATTATTACTCTTTGATAACAACTACTGAATAACTATTCATTATTATATTTTACTGATTAAACTGACTACATTTTACTAATTAAACTGACTTCATTTTACTGATTAAACTGACTTCATGAAATTCCTTCATTAATTTGCAGCTTCAATTGAGAAGCAGTACAGCAATGAATTGAAAATGTAAAGAGTTAATTAAAATTGAGCATAATTATGTATACAACAATGTAATCTTCCACAACGATTAAAACTTACAAACTAATATAAAGATAACTTAGTCATCTCGATACGATGCATTTTTTGCACGTAAAAGTGTAGAAGCTACATGTTGTTTCCACCTGATTGCATATTAGTTTACAATTTTGAATAAAAATATGAGAAAATTAGTATGTTTTTGCTTATATAGATGGAGCTTTAGTGCCCATTATTGTATTTTTGTAAAAAACCCAATAAACCCAGGGTTTTTTAAGTGAAGGGGGGTGGGTTTTTTGCCAAAAAACCCCAACCCATAAAAAACCCGACCCACAACCCTGATAGATAGATTGGTAAGTTTTTTTCCTTCTGTGTTTATTTTATAGAGATGGATTTCATCATCTTTTTGTGCTGGTCATTGCTCTAACGATAAGATTTGTTCTAAATTATTTTATGTCACCTTCAACACACTTTTCCATGCTTTTGTAAAATCTATAAATATATGTGACATGTAATTTTTCCTGTGTGCTTGTGCAACCATCTAACTGAACGTTACTCTGCTTCACATAGAGTAAAACGAAACAGTAGAGCAATTCCTGTTTTTGACCTTCTTTATTTTACCCAGTCATTTTAACTTAATTGATTTATTTTAAAGCACACAGCACCAATCGACATAGGGTCTGCATACGGCTCTATATTTTAACTGACTACTTAATCACTAATTACACATAATATTTCTGCATTTAGAATTGCTGCATTCTTACAGAAATTCTCACGTCACCCCATCTACGACACTTCAATTCTGACTCAGCCCTTTTCCAAGGTGTATAATTATGTAAATGTATCATGTATTGTATTACGCTGAGAGATACGGGAATTTTTAAAAATCAGTAATTACATAGACTACCAGTAAAGTAGATCGTTTAAGTAACATTTTACTTTAATTTACCTTACTTGGAGAATTTTAAATTGACAAAAGTATTAACTGTAATGCCAAACACTAATATAGAGTCTTTTAAATGTAAATGGGAGATAAAATTATTCTCCATAAGCCACCTTCACCTACTTATTAATAGCATATGAAAATAAGATGTTTTCGAAATTACTGATACAATTTAAAAGTCTATAGAAAATTGCTTAAAACACTATTAGCACTAATTACTATGCATACTTATACTTATAATATGAATGACTACTGGCCTTCAAATACAGTAAAATATATTTCAATGTATTAAATTGACAAAAGAAACTTTGGAAACATTTATTGTAATTAGTCAGTAACAATAAAATGTAATCTGAAATTTATTTGAATGAAATTACTTTAAAATTGATAAAAATGTCAGTCCGTTTTTCTATGATAGCTTACTATGATCGTTTTGGCATTTTTAAGGTACTAAATCACCTTAAATTGTTTACCACCAAACTGTGAAAGCCTTTACTTAATTAGTAATTAGGAATGATTACTAAGAGTTTTATTTATTTACTTCTTCAATAATACTGGTTGGTGTATATTATATTTTTATATTGAGAAAGGAAAAGACAAAAATGCAAAATAATGGTAATTATTATTTTAGAACGTCCCCTTTGTTGAACTTCTCTGTCTTTTAATATCTTATCCTTGAACAAAATTTCTTTTCCCTAGCCCCAATAATGGAAATTAAATTGTATACTGATAAATTTAATCTATTTAACATATCTGTTTAATTACAATAGCTAGAATTAAAATAAATCTGTGTTAGGTTAGGATTGAGTCTATTTAATTTTTTATCCAGTTTTTGTATTTATTCATCTAATTTCATACTACCCGTGCACCAAGCACGTATCTAGAAATTTGACCTAGAGGGGGCCCACCAAAGTAAATTGATGAAAATTTTTTAGATATTTAACCTTTTTTGACAAAAAAATTGCCTTTTTCTGGATACTTAGGGGGGCCCGAGCTCCACCGGCCCCCCCTCTGGATACGTGCTTGCCATACACTAAAAGTTAAACTATTTACTAAATAAAACGGGCCCCAAACAATCAGTTGGGTAAATATTTCATTCATTTGTATTTGTATCCTATTTCAGCCTGAGGGAAATGTTACAAGTAGAGTGACGGAAAAGGAAAAAATGGCTTCATATGTGTCGAATAGATGTTTATGCTTAACAGCTTTCAAGACTCCATATCGAATTCCATAAGGTCTGACCGCACTCAATCTTAACCGATCAATTTTCCGATTTCCAAAAGCGGACTGCATTTCCTTCAAGATTTGAGAAGATTTTTCCCAGCATATTGCAGATCCCATTAGAAACATGCTCAGGTAAATAAAAGCAGTGAAGCCAATTACATGCCACATGAAAAGCTCAAATATTTCGCCTTTGAACATTCTCAAAGGTGTGAATATTGACATCGTTGCAACGAGCGAAAATGCAAGTGTGGAAGTTGGCAGCAAGAAGGACAAGTTGCTTTCGTTGTAAAGAATATTCAAGACACGCAGCTTTTCGAACTCTTGTGTTTTAATTTCCATCTTATTTTCCGATCTGTAATTACAATTTCCAATAATTAAGATTACAAATAAATCTAAATGTTATTGGACGCATCTGCTACCTTATTTTGCGGAGCATGGAGAAATTCCTGGAATTGTAGACTGAAATGCAGAGCAAAAAGAAAGTGAAAGCCAACCCTCCAGCAGCCTCTACACTATTTTCAAGTATCAAAATAATTGTAGTTGGAAACCAGTTGCCAGTTCGTCCAGGGTAAATGAAATCAGCGACGAAATGCTTTCCCGGACAGAGTAAAATTAACACTACAACAGTTGTTAAAAGTCCGATAACATACAGCGGAATCAACCACGTCCACAAAAACATGTCCAGTTTGTTGATATCGTATTTCCCTCGATTTTTGTCAATTTCTTTTCCTTGTGATTAAAAATATTATATAAAAACAATTTTAAAATTCCAAAAGAAAATATAAATTAAGGTTACATTTGTTTTATATACGTTTCTTACTATTAAATACGTCTTTGAAATCCATTTGGTTCAAAACGCGCACAATACGTTCTCCATTTCTTCTCAAATTGGATATTGCAACGCTTGTCATTGTCAAACCCGGAGTAAATGCCGCAATCATTGACAATTCATTAAAATCGCGTAGGGGATTTCTCAATTCTGATATTAGTTGAAAGTAATGATAAAATGTGAGCGCATAGTGACATTTTGAAACAATGTTTTGAATCAATTTGTGTCTTCCTGATCTAGTGGCCACAAATTTTTGATTCGTTTTACTCCACACAATTGGAATAACTCCGCAGTTAGCTAAAATGTTCATCCAAAATTGTGGTGTTACTGCTACCACAGCCAATACCTTACGGAATTGTGCTATTTTGGATTTCAAATTCATTTTACTTTGAATAGATATAAGAATAAAATATTTCTTTAAAGAATGTCGGTCAAAGCTCTACTCAGCCATTTAGAGGTTATGTTAGAGCTGCTGTGTAGATTAAGTCTGGTTTTATACTTCCCTTTTCTGGGAAGTAACTGACATTCTGCATTCGGCGTTATTATACACTTAAAATTATAAACTTCAACCTATAACTAAACCTATAACAGGGAAGTTAATTCCCCGGTTGAGCCAATCATAATTCCAATTATTTCATTTCAAGTGGTGGACCAGTTTATAAACAATTTCTTAGCATTACTTTCGAATGTCGTTCTTTCGCATTTTCTAAGGCAAATTATTAAGTCTTCATGTTGAATGTGTTTAAAGTCTTTATTCCTGACATTAATATTTTTTGGCTGAACGATTTAGAAATTTTGGTAAATAGGCGCTCAATAGGAAGTTATAAGCTATTATCAAACAGAAAAAAGCAAGGTAATGTTTGTTTACAAAGATAATGCTTTTTTACTTCAAGTTTTTCCTTATTGACATTAAAATACGTATTTTTGCAGTGTCAACAAAGACACTTTAATGATTCGTTATCATTTTTTGATGAAGTAGACAGCATTTTTATAACGGATTAGGAGTTTTCAATAGCATTGACTCAAATGTTTTTGTATTGAAAATTGTTTTCCCAAATTTGCAAATTATATACTTATAACCATTTATATTAACCAACTGTAGCATTATCCTACAATACTACCGACTGAAATAATTTGATTAATTGATAGGCAATCTTCAAAGAAACAATGAGTGACATATCTAGGATAAATGCGCTACAGCTAGGTAATATTTAATGATTATAGAGACAGGCAAACAAGTTTTAAATGAAGTATAAATTGTTAATGAATCAATTATTAACCATTTGTTCATTATATCAATGCATTATTTATGTTGATTTAAGTTTATTTAATTTTGAGGCGATCGTCGCAATTAAAGCATGTCTTTCCTTCCAGAAAAAAGTTACGGCGGAAACGCAGCGTCGAAATATACTAATTGTTCTCATGTCCAAGATCGCTTGTATACTGCAGTCCCTTAAGGTATCAAATACGCAATATGCATTTTCAGTGTTAACCTGCCGGTGGCATATTTCGTATTTGATACCTTAAGGGACGTGATGCTATTACTGTTATCGGAAAGTAATTAAGGCACGCGCAACATTTTATTTGTTCGACTAAATGAATGGACTAAAACGAAAACGAGCACACAATGTGTGACTATTATTTATTTATTTTTAAATATGATTTGATAGTAACTTTATTTACAATCTTTTATACCTTCCCTCATGAAATACTATTTATAAGGCAAACTAAATTATAATACATTCTGTGTGCCTTAGATTAAGAATTCCGCGTGGTCAGTTAATAAATTGTAAAGTAGTCCCCATTTTAAGCCAAGGGAAATGTTACCAGTAAGGTGACAGTGAAAGATATGATAGCTTCATACGTATCAAAAAGATGTTTGTATTTGACAGCTTTCAGGACTCCGTAACGAATTCCATAAGGCTTGATCGCCCGAAGTCTCAAACGATCCAGTTTTGTATTTCCAAATGTTGACTGCATGCCTTTCAGGGTTTTGGATGATTTTTCCCAACATATTGCAGAGCCCAGTAACAACATTGCCAAGTACAAAAACCCAACCCAAATAACTCCATTCAGCATGAAGATCTCTAACAGCTTTCCTTTGAAAATTCTCATAGATGCAAAAATGCACATTATCAAACATACAGAAATTATAGTTATCAAAGTTGGCATTAGAAAACATACGCAACTGTCATTGTAAAGGATGTTCAAGACACGCAGTTTTTGAAAACCTGCAGTTTTGAGCGGCATTTCTTTCTCCGTCCTGGAAGATGTAAATTGGAAGAATAATTGTAAGAAAATTGTAGGAAAATTTCAAAAGAATTTCAATTATCATACATGTAACTACTTACCTCAATTTCTGCAGCATTGAGAAATTTCTAGCATTGTAAACTGATAAGTAAAGGAAAAAGAAGACACTCGCGAACCCACCGACAGCAAACAAAAAATCGTCAATGATGAAAAGTGTCACTATCAGAAAACGATTTCCATTTCTTTGGGGGAAAATGAAATCAGCAATGAAATGATTTCCTGGACAGAAGAAATTTGTGAATGCACAAAATACTGTCACGACAATCAGGTAAGATGGCATCAACCATTTCCAAATTAAAGTCTCTAACTTCATGCTGCTTTTTTCTAGCTGGGTTCTATTATTTTCTAAGAACATAATCATAGTCTCATGTTAATACTTACAGACAAAAAAATTATTCAACGAAAGTTTTTCCGTTCTGTCTCTTACTTACTTACCGTTGAAAATGTTTTTGAAATCCATTTGGTTCAAAAGTCGCACAATGCGTTTTCCATTTCTTCTGAAATTATACAACACTGTACTCATTATTACGTGACCAGCGGATATGATACAAAGAAATGACATCTGAGTTGCATTGTGATGTGAACTTCTCAATTCTGATATTAGTTGAAATAATTGATACAACGTCAATAAGTTGTGAGATTTTTCAACCAATTTTTGAACAAAAATTTGTGTTTTGGCAGTCGTCACGACAAATTTTTGTTTAGATTTATTCCAAACTAATGGAATTGCACCACAATTGGCTAAAGCATCAACCCAAAATTTAGGCTCTATTGTTTTCGTGTATATCTTGGTTATTTTCCCTTTAAAACCCATTGTTCGCGTATATTTTAAACAAATAGAGAGAAAATAAACTGTTTTTCTAATTACGGTAAGTCCTCTCTTCTACCAAGCATTTTGATTTCATTTGTGGTAGAATGGCCATAGCAAAGGAAGGCTTTTATACCAACATTTTATCAAAAGAAAATGGGTAAACAACAGGAAATTCGGTAATTACTTCCTTCCTAAAGCCGATAGAAACCCGTAGTATTATAATAGTAGGGTAGTGGAAACAAAATCCTATCATTTTCTGACATTTTTTAACTTTAAATCGTAAAACAAAAATTATGGTCTCATTTTAATTATAGATTTTCAAGCCAAAAGCCAACTCATAACTTAAACATCGTAGGTAATCCTATACAAGGAATGAAATAGCAAAGTCTATTTGGGTAATGTGTTATTGTTATTGAATGCAAAATATGGTATTTTATAAAAGTAAGCATGTAATTGATGCGTTGAAACCATTATTATGCATCACTTGCAGACGCTAGAATTTTGCTTGCGGAAGAAAATTGGCTTTCATGCACAATCGTTGTTTTAATGACTGTAAATTTATTTCCTTGTATTTGTGTACCATTTTAGCAGTTTTAATAAATAGCACCATAAAATTATAATGTTTATTATTACAGAATTAACAATAAAAGGAACACTTAAATTATTTACATGCAAACTGCCAACTTTGATATTCTTCTCACATTACATTGCATTAGAAATAGTTTAGTGTAATACTCCAAGAAATAGGCTAGATACTATAACTATTAAAAACCAATGAATTTGATAAACGAAGTACGAGGGAAATGGTAAACACTTTAATTGATGGCAGGATGGCACATTACGTTTGACGTTTCACTAGATGCATAGATACATTCGATTTTCCTAAAAATTTACTGTTAATCCACATTATCATTTATCGATTATAATAACATAGAAATACATAGCTAGCGATATATTTCCGGAATATTTGGATTAAATCCAATATGTTGTCTTAAAGGTATTAATAATAATAGTAAGTAACTTCCAATCAACTAAACAAACTGGAGATAAGAAAATCATTCTGTATAGATTAGGCAGAATTATTTTTCAATATTTATATTCGATTCTTGTGAAGTATAATCTCCCTATCTCTATGTTATCAACTACTACTTAGCATTAGCAGCATTGAATAGGATGGTAAAAATAAGGTTAATAAGGTCAACATACATGTCTCTTTAGTCTTAGGACATAGCAAATAAATAACAAAACGGCTTCAGTTACTTGTATGAAATGACTATTTCGGAGCTTTTGTTTTGACCTTGGCCCATTTCCAATAAAATCAGTCTTAACAGTGTTTCAGGTAGGTTATTATGGAAAACAACTAATGACTCTTAATGCTTTTTACACATTGCATTTAACATGGTAGATAAATAAATTATGAATGGTTATCTGAGACGCGGAAGTAAAAGTGAATGATTTTCGACTTATCATGTTTTTATAGAGATACAAATATTCATATTTTATAATAATTATCTAAGTGATTTGGTCATTACCATATTCATCTCAAAATATATAAAGCAGAAGAATATCATAGTCGTATTATCACAAACCAATCGATCTTCAGTCCAAACCACTCTTCGAATCTACAAAAATCAGTCAATTTTTAACCATGTCTTCTGCTAAATTGTAAACAGTAGTTCAACTTTGTCCAACAATTTTACTTACTAAATTTATTTTACAATATTCTCACTAAAAATTAGTAACTGCTTGACAATTTTTAATAAAATTGTATTTTTTTAGCATCTTTGTATCATTTTTGATGCTGGCCATTATGGGATCACTTCTTATTGAAACGTCTGAGGCTTTTGAAATACGATCAGCTCCATCAGAAGGGCGTAGTGAACGTGTGAAGCGCTCTTGGCAATGTCAACATCCAGTAAGGAGTTTTAATATTCAAAACAATTCAATACCGACGCAAAATGGTTTTTATAAACATTTCTAAATTGATTTTTGTTTACAGTGCCAAAATCTGTACTGTGGCAACCAATACAATAGATGCGAGTTTTACAGAGGCCAATGTACATGTTTCTAATAAGGAATTGGAAATCGGAAAACCTTGATGACCCCCGTCCATATTGGAAAAGCCACTAATTCATATTCAATAAAAAGCTTATACAGAAATTGTTTTAACTTTTAACTGTCGTAAATTAAATTTTTGGGTTCAATTTGATTGTTTGGTCTTTTATTCTTAAGATAGTGTTAAGAAATAAAGTATACGAGTTTGTACTAAAATGTATATTTCATGTGGTAGACGTGGTAGAATGGGAGGGATATCAGCCTGAGACGGATATCATGGCCCTGTCAGACTAGGCAGAAAGGGATATCTGTGATCATAGCTACCTGATAAATACTAAACGGTAATAGTTAGAGAAATTAAACTACCAATATCAATTAAAAGTGGTCTCATAAATTTAAAATATAATTGTTCATCTCATTCAAAAGATATTACACATTATTCAATTACAAACAGATTACAAACAAACAAACTTTACAGATTTATTAGAGTATTCGTATAAGTTTGGACAATAAGATTGAAGAACAATAAAACCGATAGAAAATATAATAGGCGAGTTCGTGCTTCAGTGAGCACAAGCAAAGGTGCTCACTGATGTGCGAACTAGTCTTATGTTCGTGCTCACTGATGCGCAAACTCGTCTATTGTTCGTGCTCACTGATGCGCGAACTCGTCTATTGTTCGTGCTCACTGAAGCACGAACTCGTCTATTATATTTTCTTATTGGTTTTATTGTTCTTCAATCTTATTGTCCAAACTTATACGAATACTCTAATGCAATAGACTTTAAATTCATTTCTTGTTGAGCAGATAAACTTTATTATATCTGTTTAGGAAGCATAGAACTTTAGCTTTGTTATATTTATGTAAGTTTTAATAATAATCCCAATAATTCCCAAGTCCGAAACTGCATAATTATATACCTATACTGATGAATGATGCCATTGTTATCGGAAAGAAATTAAGGCACGCGCAACATTTTACTTGTTCGACTCATTCCATAATTCATAGAATTCCATAATGAATGGACTGAAACGAAAATGAAGCCACAATGTGTGACTATTTTTATTTATTTTAAATCTATTTAATATTAAATTCACTTACAATTAATAAATAAACAAAAACAGTTAATAAATTGTAAAATGGTCCCCATTTTAGGCCAAGGGAAATGTTACAAGTAGGGTGACAGTGAAGGACAGGATGGCTTCATACGTATCAAAAAGATGTTTGTATTTGACAACCGTCAAGACTCCGTAACGAATTCCATAAGGTTTGATCGCCCGAAGCCTCAAACGATCCAGTTTTCCTCTCCCAAGTATTGACTGCATACTTTTCAGTATTTCGGATGATTTTTCCCAACATATTGCAGAACCCAACAATAATATTGCCAAGTACAAAAGCCCAGCCCAAATAACTCCATTCAGCATGAAGATCTCTAACAACTTTCCTTTGAAGATTCTCATAGATGCAAAAATGCACATAATCAAGCATGCAGAAATTATAGTTACCAAAGTTGGCATTAGAAAACATACGCAACTGTCATTGTAAAGGATGTTCAAGACACGCAGTTTTTGAAAACCTGCAGTTTTGAGCGGCATTTCTTTCTCCGTCCTAGAAGATGCAAATTTACAGAAAAATTGTAGAAAAATTTCATAAGAACTTTTCTTATCATAAATGTTACTACTTACCTTACTTTCTGCAGCATTGAGAAATTTCTAGAATTGTACACTGATAAGTAGAGGAAAAAGAAGACACATGCAAACCCACCGACAGCAAGAAAAAAGTTGTCAATCATGAAAAATGCCACAATCAGAAAACGATTTCCATTTCTTTGGGGGAAAACGAAATCGGCGATGAAATGATTTCCTGGACAGAAAAAATTTGTGAATGCACAGAATACTGTCACGACAATCAGGTAAGATGGCATCAACCATTTCCAAATTAAAGTCTCCAACTTCATGTTGCTTTTTTTTGGCTGGCTTCTATTAAATTCTAAGTATACACAAGCCTTTTGATAATATAGGAGCAGGTAAAAATCATTTACTGAAAGTGGGATTTCATATATTATTTTATGTTTATTTTACTTACCATTGAAGATGTTTTTGAAATCCATTTGGTTCAAAACTCGCACAATACGTTTTCCATTTCTTTTGAAATTGTACAATACTGTACTAACTATTATGTGAGCAGCGGATAGGATACCCAGAAATGACAACTGATTCGCATTGCGTTGCGAATTTCTTAATTCTGATATTAGTTGAAATAATTGATACAACGTCAATAAGTTGTGAGATTTTTCAACAAATTTTTGAACAAAAATTTGTCTTTTGGTAGTCGTGACGACAAATTTTTGTTTTGATTTACTCCAAACTAATGGAATTGCCCCACAATGGGCTAATGTATCAACCCAAAATTTAGGCTCCACTGTTTTCTTGTATATTTCGGTTATTTTCCCTTTAAAACCCATTGTTCGCGTATATTTTAAACAAAAATAGAAGAACTAACTGTTTGCAGTTTCCAATAGGTATTTTTATTTTGTTTGTTGTACAATAGCCATAGAAATAGAACAATGGAGTTAAGGTTTTATATCAACATTTTATCAGGAATAATAATAATGACATATAATTTGGTAATTACTTAATTTTGAAACCCGCAGAATTATAGTTTATATAATGACATGATAATAGTAACAAATTCCTATAATTTTATCATTTTCTAACATTTTTTAACTTTAAATCGTAAAACAATAATTATGGTCTCGGCCTCGGTTCATTCTAATTATAGATTGTGAAGCAAACTCATAATTTAAATGGCAGTAGGTAATTACTAAACCAGGAAAGAAACAACAAAGTCTATTTAGGGAATGTGGTATTGCATAATATGGAATTTTATAAAGGTAAAGATATGTACTTGAAGCCACTATACTATAATGCATCACTTAGACACTAATAGAATTTTGTCTGTGGGAGAAAATTGGCTTTCACATACAATCTGTGTTTTAATGACCATAATGTTTCCATGATCGCCGTATTTATGTACCGTTTTAGCAGTTTTGAAAATGACGCCATAATATTATGTTTATTACACAATAGAAATACTAAGAATATAAGTAACATTTAAATTATTTACATGAAAACTGCCAACCTGCCTATTTTTCCTTCATGCATTACATTAGAAATAATTTATTGTACTATTCTAAGAAAAAGGTTGGGATAGACTATTAAATCCAAACTAATGCATTTGATAAACGAAATTCAAGAAAATTGGTAAACACTTTAATGGATGACACTTTACGATGAAGTTTCGGTTTGCTGTTAAGTTCATAGAGACTGTAAATTAAATTCTAACTATTTATCGACTATGATAATGACACAGAATTGCATAGCTAGCCATACATTTACTGGAATATTCAGTAAGATTAAATCTAATATGATTCGGCTCAAATAGTAACTTTCAATCAACTAAACAAACTAGAGATAAGAAAACCTTTCGGCCGTTTCCGCATAGGTATTTAATATTAATGCTCAATCTTGGTGTAGCCTAGTTATCACTATCTGTGTTATCGAATCGACTACTACTTAGCAGTTAAATGGAATGATAAATTATATCTTTAGTTTTAGGATACTTTGGGCAAGTAAATAACAAAATGGCTCCTTTATATGAAATAATTATTTCGAGGATAAACTCATTTTATATTCATTTCATTAGTGCCAAAATATTTACTGGGGGAACCAGCACAATAGATTTTTACAAAGGCACAAAAAGTTTCAATTGAAAAACTGGAAATCGGAAAACCAAGAGATTACAATACCAACTTGATTTACAATAGATTATTCATTTGTCGTTGATTTGTAACAGATAAACATTATATCATAACTGTTTAGGAAGCTATGTTGTTATATTTATGTCATTTTTAATAATAACAGATTCAATCCAGTTGCAAATTGGATAAATTTACTTATAGGCAGAGGAATTCAAATCTTTGTAAGAGGCTCTAGAAAAGTATAATGTATAATAAATACTTTTGTAGTATAAAACAAATGCACTGGGATTAAAATTAATTAATCCAACTTTACTTTTTTCCAATTGGGTAGCTATGAACAGCATTGAACGATAATTTTTATAATTTTCATAATATAAGATATCCATTTTGCAATTCTACACAGCACAGATAATATATTTATTATGCATACTGTGCCATTGATTTCCTATTAATTGAGAAACTCAGAATTGTTTTACTAATCATTCCCATTATATTATAATATTATTATTATCTATGTATTCAGCAGAGGAAAGATAATATAACGTTATAATAGTGTATTGTATGACAAACGGCTATCATTTACTTAGACCCTTCTATAAAATCAACTTTTATTAAAAACTGTAACTGTAATTGGTCCTGATACATAAAACGAAGCATTTCTCCAGTAATAGCCACAAATTCTATAAACCTGATTTACTATACTTACAAATAAAATTATAGAAATTAGGCAGAAATACATTATTTATATTTATCTATTCAATATGTAAGTAGCGCAAATGATCTATGAGATAACGTTATTGTATTTCAAAATTAAACCAAATGTGGATGCCTAATTAATTTGACATTCAGCAGTAGTAGTAGCAATATGTATCCAATACTCACGATTATGTTAGTAGATGCCTATGTTTCGGAATTGAGTCACGCGTGCTGGGGGCTACTATACTAGTATAAAATAATAGCAACTCAGTTCCCTACTAATTTAAGAAGTGGTAAATCTTTCCAATATTAAGCCAAAGGAAATGTTACCAGGAGCGTGACGGATAAAGACAGAATGGCTTCGTATATATCAAATAAATGTTTGTATTTGATGGCCCTTAACACTCCATAGCGAATTCCATAAGGTTTTATCGCCCGAAGTCTAAGACGATCAATTTTAAAATTTCCAAATGTTGACTGCATGATTTTTAAATGTTCCAATGACTTTCCCCAACATATGGCAGAACCTGTTAATAATACAGTCAAGAAGGCCAAACAAAAGCAGCCGGCTGTACTCAACATGAAGACCTCTAGTAATTTTCCTTTGAAAAGCCTCAATGATCCAAACCCACATATTGTAGCCATGATTGAAAACGCAAGTATGAAAACTGGCATTAGCGAAGACATGCAACTGTCGTTATAAAGAATATTTAAGACACGCAACTTTTGAAATCCTGCAATTTTGGTTTTCATATTTTTTTCCTGGCTGCAAAACAAGTCCAAAATTTTAAATCAGTCGAAAAATAATTAAATCTAGTGATTAATTCAATTGTTTGCTGTTCGCCGATTTACCTCAATTGTTGAAGTTTTGAGTAATTCCTTGTATTATATACTGAAAGGTATATAAGAAAGAAAATGCATGCCAACCCTCCCGCAGCCTTCAAAAAATCGTCAATCATAAATAGTAATGCAATTAGAAAAACGTTTCCAGTTCTTCCAGGGAAAATAAAATAGGCAACGAAATGATTTCCAGGGCAGAGTACATTTGCGACAGGAAAAATTATTGTCAACATAGTAAGGTAAGATGGAATCAACCATTTCCAAAAATATAACTCCAACATGGTAATATCTTCTTTCGCCTGATTTCCATCAATTTCTTTTCCTTTTAATTGAATAATATTTTTATACATAATTGAGAGATACAAATTGTACAATTTTATATTCGACTCACCATTAAATATGTTTTTGAAATCCATTTGGTTCAAAACTCGAACAATGCGTTCTCCATTTCTTCCAAAATTGAACAATACCATGTGTATAAGCATTTGCCAGGTGAAAAGTATACAAAGAAATGACAACTGAAGGGCATTGTGATGTGGACTCCGCAGTTCCAATATTAACTGAACGAATTGATAAACAGTCATTAAGTAGTGGCATTTGTCAACAATAATCTTGATGAAATAATGATTCTTTGACGAAATTATGACAAATTTTTGTTCGGTTGTACTCCAAGTAAATGGAATTGCCCCACAGTCGGCTACAACATCGGTCCAAAATTTTGGTCTTGTTAATAGCATACAAAATTTTGTTATTTTTGCTCTTAAACTCATTTTTCATGCGCAATAAAGTTTAAAATTAACAAACGAACGGTTTTAGAAAGTAATTTCCTGGAATTACAATGTTTAATAAATTGACATTTTCAAAACAGCACTCAAAAATTTTTCTGCATAGGAAGATTTTGGTGTTTTTTTATTTTCTATTATTCCAATGAACTGGACATTGGATCAAATTTTAAATGGCATACTGGGTATGTTCAATGGTATTTATATACATTTACATTTACATCCACTTATGGGCGTGGTTTTGTTGGGACGACAGTCATAGGATGGTAAACATAGGCAAACTAAATATATGAAAATTCCGCACTTGACAATTAAGTACCATCAAATGAGGATCCACTCGCAATGCCATTCTTGGGATTTATGCAATTGTTGGCAAATATTCCTCAGATTAATTGCCTGATAGGGTTTATCAGTTTGGAACATTCTGCAATTCAATGTTTGCATTTTTAGCTTTTGTTTAAATTTAATTTGCATACGTACATAATAGAAGCCAAAATTTGGAGACTAAATTAAATATTTATGGGATCAAAGATAAAGCTTTTATTGGAGATAGAAACTAACCAGAATGACAAACTCGAACTTTAGTTTAATTAATTAAACTTGAGTTAAAACTTAAAGAAGTATCTATTTTACTTTTGCGTTTTGAATTTTGATTTGAAACAGTGCAGCATGTATATTTATTTAGTACATAATATGTAGCTATGGATGACGTTTATTGGATAAATTACGAGTAGTGTGTTTCTTGAATTTTATCAGTTTAACCCAATTGATTTAATTAATTGATAACTGATGCAAAGTACAGAAGAATGAGAGATCGATCCAAAATCCAATATCCGTTTAATTATGCTTTATTATCTCTTTAAACAAGAACTAGATAAACAAATACAACCAAAAAGTCTGTCACGATGTAATTACACTGCATAAAAAAATTTGACAATTTTAATTAAAGCAATCCGGTCGATGTCAACCACAGTAGAATCTACCGTGCTATATAATAAATATTATTGTAATATAATATAAATGTGCATATTATTATATATTTTTAAATTATAGCATTTAAAGAACCTGACGATAGATATGTACTGAAAAATGTGGCTTGTCAATGCATGTTTCATAGAACAAGAACGTCCAATATGAGTGAAAATAAGCTTATTTCCAAACTAAATAATTTTAATATGCCTAATCATTTTGAAATTCAGCAATAGTACTGCTGACTTAGTAATATTATAATAGTGGTTTTTTAACACGATTACAACTCTAGACAGTAGAGCTGTAGTTTTATTTTGTATAAACAACAAATTACTATATAGTGTACATGAATTCGAACCCATTCGTTACTTGTAAGTGTGAATATTTATTATTAGTAAAGTGTGATTACTCTGCATTGCATTTTGCATTGCTACTAGATGATTTTTTGAAAAAACTGATCTTATCACCAAGTTGCAAATTATATCAAAATCCAACATGTTTTTTGGCTCTAATCTCAAAACAAGAATGATAGTATGCAAATATGAACCATCGAATTCAGAGTTTGAATCTTAGTAGCTATAGCCTCCAAAGCTCCTCTTGTATCCCTGCAATGGCAGTTGTAATTACATAATGGTATGAAAATTACATGCAGTTTTCTAGGTTATCCTGTTTCCTTATGCATGTAAGGTGTTGCTCGTTTCATGTTAACCTAAGGGAAACGTCATGAGTAGAGTGACAACGAAAGAAAGGATGGCTTCATAGGTGTCAAATAAATGCTTGAACTTAACAGCCTGAAGAAAGCCGTATCGAATGCCATAAGGCCTTGTAGCCCGAAGTCTTCTCCGATCAATTTTTCTGTTTCTAAAACTTGACTTCATATCGTCCAGCAATTGAGAAGACTTTTCCCAACATATTGCGGAGCCCATTAAAAACGTTGTCAAATAGGTCAAGGCTACCAAGCCAAGTATATCCAAAACGCAACGCTCTAAAAATTGGTCTTTGAAAATTCTGATGGATGCATAAATGCACGCCGTTACAAAGACAGAAGTTACAACCGTAAAAGTTGGCAACAGTGCAGAGACGCAACTCTCGTTGTAAAGGATATTTAAGATTCTCTGTCTTTGAAACATTCCAATTTTTCTACTCATGTCGTATTCATACCTAAAACAAAAATAATTGTAATGGATTTTATGTAAATCTAAAAGATGTGAAGTACAAATAGTATAGGTTTAAAAATTTACTTTAATTTTCGCAATTTTGACAAATTCCTAGAATTGTAAACTGAAATACAAAGAAGGCAGAAAACGACTGCCATGTTTCCGACAATTCTTAAGAAATCGTCGAGGATGAATAGTGCCACAATAAGAAAACGATTGCCAATTCTTCCAGGGAAAAAGAAATCCCCCAAGAATTGGTTTCCTGCCCAGAACAAATTTACTACAGGAACGTAGGTCACCACCAATACTATTAATGAAGGCATCAGCCATTTCCACAGAGTCAGCTCAAATTTAGTGATTCCATCATGCTCCTGATTTTCATCTCCTCCATTTTCTTTGGATCAATTAAAACATACAAAATTTAACAAATATTCCTTTCCTGCATGTAATCTTTTAAAGGTGAAATAGTAAATATACTTTAGTAATTTTAGTACAGCCAAGCATCTAAGACCATAATATCCAAAAAAATGCTTACCATTGAAAATGTTTCTGAAATCCATTTGGTTGAAAACTCGCACAATGTGTTCTCCCTTTGTTCTGAAATTATATAATGCTATGCTCATTATAATTTGAGCCGAACAAAAAATCCAAAGAATTGTTAATTGAGTAATGCTACGAGCCGGATTTCTCATTTCTGATGTCAATTGAAAGAATTGGTAAAATGTGAATAAGTAGTGAAATGTGTTGACAATTTTGTTGACCATGATGTGTCTTTTTGAGGAAGAGATGACAAATTGTTGTACAGTGGTACTCCAAACAAATGGAATAACTCCACAAATGGCTAGAATGTCAATCCAAAATTTAGGACCGATAGTTTTCTTCCAGATTTCAAGGTTTTGAAATCTGGAAGATTTGAAAATGAAACTGATTTGCTTCGCTGATTTAAAATACATTGTTAGGAAATTGTACAATATCGACATAAATACGAAAGCTGAACTTTTATACGATACTCAAGCAGATAATCTAAATCCTTAAGCAAGTACTACTATATTTCTGGTTAAAAAATTTTGAACGATAAAATATTTTACTGATTAATGTCCAATACCTAGTTGGAATGCAATCCTTATGTACGTAAACTCATTTTAATTTAGACAGTTGGTTATTTATACAGTTGAAAATTAATAAAACGTTTCTCAGTAAACGCATTACTTTTACCAGGAAATGGTCTAAAATAAGAAAGATTATTTAGCTGGTGTATAGGGTTCTTTTTAATTTTCTATTTAAATTACCATATTTTACCCAGAAGAGTTTGCAATATCTGTTAATTAATACATGACACAATCTAGATTATATTTGTAATCTCAAATTAAATCTAAATAAACCATATTATAATGATGACGTTGGTAAGCCTATAACAGATAAAATCAGTCGTCTAGAGATAAAGCAATTTCTGAAGTGGAGTGGAATTGCAAATTATAAAACTTATCAAGTTTTTTATCGTTGTTTATTGATAATATCTTCTATGCTATGTTAATCTTTGTATAACCACTTTTCCATAATTCAATAGAGAAAACAATGCATTTCACCATGACAATTCATTTTTGGAATAACACGACTATAATGGAAATGTTTAAACATAATATTATAGTACACCAATAATTTAATTGCGTTTATTTGAAGCATTGCGTTAGAAAGTACATTAAAGGCTTGATAATTGTATATTGAGCAATCTTAATTGCCATATCTAACTTTTACTGTTGAGTGAATAATCGGCATTTATTAGTTTACCAAGTACAGCTTAGATTTACCGATTTATATTTCTTAACATATTAGCATGGGCATAAACAATTACGTTATGGTAGCTATTATTAAATATCTTTGATATCTTGTAGAATACAAATACAACAGAAACCCTTTCGTGAAACTGAAATTGGGATACACGAATAGCAATGTTTTAAATCACATGTCATGGAATGAAACCAGAAGAGTAACAACAAAGGACAGAATTGCTTCGTAGGTGTCGAATAGATGTTTATGCTTCACGGTTCTTAGGACTCCATAGGAAATGCCATATGGGCTTGTGGCCAGTAGTTTTTTCCGGTCAATTTTTGACTTATTCATCGTCGACTTCATGTATATCAATGCATCAGATGAATTTTTCCAACAGATAGCCGATCCCATCAACAATAACGTGATATAGCTAAGACTTACGCTCGTGATTAGTCCCAGTAAGAATGACTCGTAAAATTTGTTTCTATAGAAACGCAATTTTGAAAATGTTGACACTGTAGCCAGGCTGGAAAATGCAAATGTAAATGTTGGCAAGATGAATGTAACACAACTTTCGTTGTAAAGAATATTTAGAACCCATAACTTTTGAAATGTTTTCGTCTTCATATCCCACGTGGCGCTTGATCTAAGAATATTTCAAATAATTAATCCAGTTGTTCAATCTTGCTAAATATCTATAATTACCATAGTAAAGGCTAGCGGTACTAATTAGCTGCTTTTATGGTTAATGATGAAAACAAATCAAAAAATAATAATTATTATGTACTTTGTTTTTACCTTAATCCTTTTAACGCTCTCAAATTCCTCGAGTTGTATACTGAAATATACAAAACGAATACGGTTATTGTGTAAGATCCGATTGTTCTAAGAAGGTCTTCGAAGAAAAAGACGGTCATTATTAGAACATGATTTCCAATTCGGCCAGGGAATATGTAGTCAGCTATGAAATGCTTTCCTGGACAAACCCAATTAGCAATTGGATGGAAACCAATTGAAATCGCGAAGAAACTGGGCATCAGACCCTTCCACATGAATATCTCAAATTTTGAGAAGCCTTTAACTGACGATCCTGTGAGAACAGTGATAAGGCAAATACGTATTGTCAATTGTAGGAAGTTTTCCAAAACAAAGCGTTCTGGAAAAATGAATGGACAACTAAAGGTTATGTAATATTAGCGGATATTTGATGTATACCAACCCTTTATTAACTGCCGAAAATCCAGCATGTTCAGGAAACGGACGACTTGTTCTTTTTTGGCTCTAAAATTGTACATCGCTGTACTGATAAGAATTTGGGTCGATGCGAAGATGCATAAAAATATACACTCCATAATGTTTCCTTGGTGATCGTTGATTTCCGATGCCAGTTGAAAGAACAGATAGAAGACCATCAGGTAGTGATAAGTGGAGACAACGTTGTTGACCATAATGTGCTTCTTCAAAGTGGTAACGACAAATTTTTGTCCCACTGAATCCCACACAAACGGAATAGATCCAAAATTTGCTAAGGCATCAAAGTAAATCTGGGTCCACACTTTTGGTACTGATTTAGACAATGACTTCATGGCTGCTTCTGTTCCGAACATACAAATCAAAACAATTAGGATTAAACGTCTGATTACAAAAGAATAGTAACTGGACGTTAAGTCTATAATTCATGCGCACAAGTATGGTTACAATAGTGTTTCTATACCAAAATAACATTATAATGTATTATGTATATAGCATTGTAGAAATACAGGCTCAAACAATGAAAAAGGCAATGACTTTCTCCTTTCGAGAACAATGCGATGTGTGTGGACTGGGACTCCGCAGCGAACCAATCCCATTGTTCCCTGAAGGAAAGACACTTTCATTTTTGCATCAATGAGTGGAGCCGAAGTTAGAATAATCAGGTAATACTTCAATGCAATACACATTACAGATTTCAATAGAACAACGTTAATATATATAGATACTTGTAAAACTTATTACATGGATTTAGGGATAAAATTAAATCCTTTCTTTCGTTTATAAATTATTGCAGACAATTGTCACTGAATAATGTGTTCCAGCCTGAACTTTTGAGGTGGAATTTTGAGTACCTATTTTCCTTTTAGTTTGAAAATTTCCATTAGCTTTAAATTTCTACTGTAATTAATTACCTAGTTTTGAATTACTATTTATTGTCAGAATTGTGTCATGAAGTTATTTGACCGTAGAAAGCTTTTCATCTTAGCTATTTATATTAATGCAATCATCAGAAATTTAATTGTGACCACTACTTGTAAACGATTTTCCATTGAAAAACAAAATTGTCTAGAGCATTCATAGAATTACTTACGAAAGTTATTTAATTATAAGCGTTATAACTCAAAATGTCAACATTCCATTCATACTTAGTTATAAAATAAATACCGACGCGCATTCTTTCTCTTACTTTAATTCCAAAATATTGTCCATTAAAATCATTATAAACAGTATAAAAGTAGCAAGACCCATCATAGAAAATTATATGTATACACAAGTAATTATTATTTACCCACTTAAGTCGGAGGTTCAGACAATGCCATCGATGCCTGCCTAAAGCTTTATGTACATAAGAAACAAAGTTTTAATGTTTTCTCCGAATTTGGACATCTATTGCAATAACTTCCTATAATTGCGTCTTAAACGAAAGTATGATTAACATGTTGTAATTGTAAATGCTTTTATGGCATGATTAAGACCATTAACTTCCATTAACCTAATAATCTAGGTTACCATATTTATACGCCATTTTCGATCCATGGATCAGTTTCTACCCAAAACTTGTGATCAAATGGTTAAAAAGAATCTAATTAATGTTTTATTTTCATTGCCATAATACTATTAAATCTTTAAAGCATGCTTAATAAACATGACGTGTATTCAGTTAAATATTAATTTAAAAAACAAAATTTTATTTGAGCACGAATAAATAATAATAAGAATATAAATTTACGTACCGAGGTCCTTACACATAAAATGTTAGACGAAGACGACTAAAATTTTGCAATTGAGTGCTATCACAGTCTGCATAGCTGTGATTCAAGTACTTGTTTCACTTACAAAATTCTGCTACTCCCGGAAAAGATTTTAACTTACGCAATAGTCGAGTTTTTTTGTGGGCAGGGTTTTAAACATTGACTGAATTTGACCATCAACTGAAGGAACCTGGACTAAGAAAAACTACTTGCCATCCAAACTAAAATTAAGCATAATTATGGCATTAAGAATGCTAATATACAGCTCTGCTTTTGTTTGCAAGGAGATTTGAAGTTTTTAATGAAGGGGTTGTTCAGTACGTACCTAATTCTTCTGATTTAATATCCAAATTACCTATAATCGAAAGAATATCTGAATATCTGAAGTTTCCAGTAAGCATTTTTACTACGATTACCGGAGAGAGTAGAGAAAATGTTAGTCACAATACAACTCTGAACATAGATAGTTATTTCTTCATGAAGTGTACTTACTGCCCGCTACGGATTATTTATTTAGTTATTATTTAGTTCGAAGATTATTTTTAATGAGTTTACTTTTATAATAATAGGCAACATTAACATACATTCTTTACAGAAAACCTAATTATTGACAGAAAACCTTGTATGATTAGTTAAAACCATCATTAAAACATTTTAATAAAAAAGGCATTTGAAAAATTCAATACTAGCCATCATAGTTCTAAATTTTAATTGTCTAACTAGACAATTTTATACCCATTCAAAACGTGTTTTTCTAAAAAATGTTAATTTTTTCTATTTTAAAGGAAAATGTGGCATAGATCTGCCAAACGTGCAAATAAATAACATTTCGCTAACAGGAAGCATTTCTCATTTGTCTAAACTATAATTTATGTTTGTATTTAGTTTCCTTAGAGTATATACAAAACTCTAAAAGTACATTAGTGGACGCAAATAGAACTTATGGGTATACTTATTACTACAGAACCATTGGGCAAGAATTTCTTTAACATTCTACAATTTCTTATCCATATAGTCATTTCATACAAACATTGAATTGCAATTTGGGATAAGTGGAGACTTTTATTGTGCGAGATGTTTCCAATTCCGTATCGTCCTAGGTAATTAATTACTTAATTGTCACTCTGCCTTAGTTACTGGGTGGAAATGTGACAAGCAGTGTAACTAAGTAGGAGAGAATGGCTTCGTATGTGTCAAAGAGATACTGATGTTTTACAGCCCTGAAGACTCCATAGCGAATTCCATACGGCCTTGTGGCCCGTAACTCCTTCTGGTCCACTTTTGATACTTTTAGTGTTGACTTCATATTTATCAGGCATTCAAACGACTTGTGCCAACATGTAGCCGATCCCATCAACAATAATGTGAGATATACAAAACTTATACACATACAAATATCTAACATGTACAATCCATTATCTCTGTAAAAACGTAGCTTAGCGAAAGCAGCTACAGCACCAAGAAATGAAATGACTGCTACAAATGTTGGCAGAACGGAACGTAAGCAACTATCATTGTAAAGTACATTTAAGACATGCAATTTTCGAAACGATGTGATTTTGTTATTCATGTCCAAATCAGCGTTTTCGCTCCTGCAAATTTGCCATATTAAAATTTTATAAAATCCTGATTATTACTTTGAGTCAACCTTATGTAAAAGCAGTTCATCGCTTGATTATGAGATTGGGAATGTATTAACTAAGGAAATGTCTGTTGTCATCAAAAACTCCTTCAGTACAAATTATCCATTAAAATTATAATGCCATCAAATAGAAGTCATTTATGTACCTTAGTTTCTGTATCATTAAATAGTTTCTCCAGTTGTAAACCGAGATGTAGACAACAAAAACAGCATTGGCCAAGCAGCCGACGGTCTTTAAAAAATCATCCATTAAAAATATAAGAAATATTAAAAATGGATTTCCAATCCTTTGTGGGAATAGGAAGTCAGCAATGAAATGTTTTCCAGGGCAGGTCCAGTTTGTGAATGGAAGGAAAAACAACGCACCAATGAAGAACCACGGCAGCAACACATTCCAAAGTGCAACCTCAAATTTTGAGTTTCTCACGTTGAATATCCCACGGCCAGATACATGCGAGTCGCCTACAAAATTACATAAATAAATATTATCATAGATCATATTTTATTTAAAATAGTTATTTAGCAAATAAATTAACCAAGAGGGTGTAAAAGCTTTAGAATACAAACCGTCAAATATTTGGCTGCAATTCATTTCGTTCAAAACATGAACGACTTGTTCCTTTTTCGTTCTAAAATTTAATATGTTTACACTGATAAGTAATTGCAGAGGAGCGAAGATGCATAGAAATATAAATTCTATTATATTTCCGCTAGGATTCTTTAATGCTGATGTCAGTTGAAAGAATAAGTAGACTGTAAATGCATAATGAAACGTAGAAAGCATTTTGCTTGCCATTATATGATTTTTTGATTTCGTAACGACAAATTTTCGCTCATTGGAATCCCATAGAAATGGAATGGTGCCAAAATTTGCTAACAAATCAAAATAAAACTTTGGCCCTAACCCCAATTTTAGTTTGCTCAGGTGACTTGGTCTTAAGAGATTCATGATGCGATTTTCGTTCAATTTCTTTTGAATGATGTTGTTTTGTAAATGAATGCTTGGCGATTTATAAGCAAATGAAATAGGAATGGAAATAAGAAGAATACAAAGGTAATTGAATTCTTGATGGCTTGCATTATTTGTATTTAATCCGTATCTGTTTAAATCAGTCTGCATTAGTCAAGTAAATAATAGTGTATCAAAAGTCCAAAGCAATTTATAATCTAAAGCATGTTATAATCTGATTCCAAACAATGACAACAATATGCAATAGCAATTCCAATCTATCCGACCTAGAGCAGAACCGGCTCTACCGTGAAGGCAAACTAGGCAACTGCCTAGGGCCGCTAAAAAGGCACGCCCATGGAAGATTTCGAGTAGACCTCCCTGAATTCCTTGTTGAATTCTTATTATTATCCTGCTAAAATAATTATTAATAATATTGTAAACATATTTAACTTTTTCGATATTTATTAGGGCCCGGAAAAGCTAAACCGTCACATTATCTCTGTAAAAACGTAGTTTAGCGAAAGCTGCTACAGCACCAAGAAATGAAATAACTGCTACAAATGTTGGCAGAACGATCATTGTATAGTACATTTAAGACAGCAATTTTCGAAACGATGTGATTTTGTCATTCATGTCCAAATCAGCTTTTTCGCTCCTGCAAATTCATCTAGGTATATTAATTTTAAAATAGAAATTGTATTCTGGAATTTTTATATAAGATCTGATGAATAAGTTAATTAAAAGAATATCCAATATTGCCTTTGCAAATTAAATTGATTTGGAATCAAACCGCAATGTATTGTCTGACTGAACAAACTACCGCTCTTTTACAGGCCATGGGAATTTATAAATAGCTGGATTCCAATTTGAAATATGTTCTTGGACTTGAGCTCAATACGCCCGAATAATATCTATTGTAATTACCAATTTATTACCATCCCAATTTTATTCGACATACACAGTCCAAAGTTTGTTGTGTGGCTACTTTTTGTATTCGATTCTAATTCAGAAATAAAGAATTAACTGATTTAAGGTAGGCAGGTAGGTATACTAAAGGTATAGCCCCAATTATTTGCTAAAAACGCAATTAAGTTTATTAATCTGGATAGGACTCTTTACTTGTTTAGAACTTATGCCCCTAATTTAATAAGTTAACTCAGTCTAAGCTGGCATACGTAAATCTAATATTGACTTTACATTGCATTTAACAATTATGTGTATTATATTATTTAGGACTATTATAATTGTATTGTAAGAGTATCAATATGCAATTTAATTTAATTTAAATTAATCGGTGATTAAAAAATGCAAATTTGTCCAGATTTCAATCCAAGGGAAACGTTACAAGTAGAGTGACAGTTAAAGATAGGATGGCTTCATATGTGTCGAACAGATGTTTGTGTTTAACAACCCTTAAGACTCCGTAACGAATACCAAAAGGTTTCATTGCAAGAAGATTTAGACGGTTCAGTTTTCCGTCTCCGAATGTTGAGCGCATATCTTCTAGTATTTTGGATGATATTTCCCAGCAAATAGCAGAGCCCGTTAAGAACAATGCCATATAAATAATGCAAATCCAACAAAATAAACTGAACATCAAAACCTCGAATAATTTTCCTTTGAAAATTCTCAAGGATGCAAATAAGAACAACGTAATACAGATCGAGACCACAAATGTGAAAGTTGGTAGTACGATGGACGAGCAACTGTCGTTGAAAAGGATGTTCAAAACGTTTAGATTTTGAAACGCTGCAATCTTCATTTTCTTCCTCTTTTCCGTCCTGCAACATAAACATTTTTATAGTCAAGAAATTCAGATTTGGTTGGATTAATTTAGAGATTTACCCTAATATATTCAGGATTCCAAAATTCCTCGAAATGTAAACCAAAAGGTACATGGAAAAGAAATTATATGCCAATCCCCCGACAACAATCGGAAAATCGGATACAATAAAAATCGCTACAATTAAGAAACCATTTCCAGTTCTTCCAGGGAAAATGAAATCGGCAATAAAATGATTTCCAGGACAGAAGATATTTGTGATTACGCAGAATATTATCACCGGAACCAAATATGATGGTATCATCCATTTCCAAATATAGGTCTCCAACTTCACATTGTCATGTCCAAGGTGTTTCCCAGCACTTTCTGTTTGTTCTATTCAAACAATTGATTAATTTATTAAATTATATTAAAAATAAATTAAAGGGCAAACATTGTATAATTTTTATTTTGTTGATTCGTATGCAAATGACCTTTTATAACCGTTATTGCTATGTACATTGCATTGAATTGCTATTTATTTTACTTACCATTGAATATGTTTTTGAAATCCAACTGGTTCAAAACTCGGACTATATGTTTTCCCTTTGTTCTAAAATTGAACAGTATTACACTTATTAATATGTGCACAACAAAATAAATGCAGAGGAATGACAATTGACTCGTATTTTGACTCGGACTTCTGAATTCTGATATTAATTGTATGAGCAGATAAAAAGTCTGCATTTGGTGATATATCTCAACAACTTTGTTCACCAAAATATGTTTTCGGGATGTTGTGTTGATGAATTTCTCTTTGGATGCACTCCAAACGAATGGAATTGCTCCACAATTGGCTGAAACATCTACCCAAAATTTTGCCAGTGTAAATATTTGACAAAATTTTGTAATTTTGGCCGTCAATTTCATTATTCCTATCCTTTTGTTTTACAAAGATAAAAAAAGTCAAGAAAAAGTCAATGGTCGGTAACGTTTAGTGTGTGATAGACCAGTTAAATGAATTTATATAGAGTAACCAATACTCAGCAAATAATGTGGAGGACTAATGATAGTAATTCAAAGTTGCTACTGCTACTATTGCAGAAAAATGCCTTCCATCATGATATTGGTTTATTAAACAGAAACTCCTGTATTTTTTCAATTTCTTTTAAATTATTGAGTCGATTATAAACGATTCCCTATAAATATAGCACTTTTTTCTTTGAATTGCTTTGTAATAGCTGGAAATGGACAGAAATCATTGATAGAGTTATATAACTTTATTGAAACATAATATACTTGACATTAATCTCAAGATATTATCTCTACTCAATTTTCTTTCTCAAATTGGCAGCCAAGCCTAAAATCATAAACCACATGTAAATTTTTTAACGATACCGGAACTACTGTTCAAATACTCAACTCGGAATTGTTTCATTTTCATTTGTTATTTATGAGGTAGCTTTGATGGGGTAGCGCATACACTTTAGCGATAGGGTAAAGGTTTATGAAGCTGTAGAAAAAGTGAATTTGTCGGTAAATGAAGTCATTTCGGCATTAGTGCAGGGAACGGTTAAAAAAAGTTATCGGGGTAGTACAAAAAAACAGGCAGTAGAACGTAGAACGATTAATAAAAGCGGTGATACTGAAATCAATTTTATTTCACGAAATACATAACATAATGAATTATGCAAAAAAATTAACTTGCCAAGTAAAAAACGTAGAATAATTAAGTTGTATCAAAGAAGTGTACAAACCACAACAAATATTAAGACAATTGGCAGACAAAGTAGCCAGGACTGGTTCCGTCAAAAACTTACCAAAAGTAGGAAGACCCAAAAATCTGCTACAAACTTTGTCATGTCCTATTTTGCACAAACTCCGTCCCGATGACCCTGGACGTCGTATGCTCTTCTGTTTGTGGGCTCAGGATTCGATAGCAGCTAATCCGAATTTCACAAAAACAATTAAGTTTAGCGACGATGCAATATTCCATTTAAATGGTACTGTGAATCGACAGACTTGTCGGTATTGTAAGAATAGAACTCGGGCTAGAACGGAACGATGTAAAAGATTGAGCGAGACCCTACTTGGCCGGTCCGTCGCAACTACTTATGCATGTCCTCGTTCTGCCTCTAGTTCTGCGGCTGTGAATATGTGTGTTTCGTGGCCTTGGAACTCCGATTCGCAGCACATTACTCAAATAGAGCTTTAGTGCTCTCCCCATGGGTTATTCGGTTCTATTTAGCGGCAACTTAACTTATTAATTTATGAACCAAATTTCATACCACACACACATTTACTTCCTTACAGTATTGGTCCCAAGCCAATCTCCGGGGGATGACTTGCTGAAGGAGCAAGGATCTCCGAAAACTAAGGAAGTGGATCCTCACAACATTTGGTTTCAACAAGACGGTACTCCCCCACATTGACAGTTTATCCATATTGAGTTCCTCAGATTGAAGCAACGCATTATTTATTGCGAAAAGAAGGAAAGAGACACGAACAATGAAATAATCAAAAGGAAATCTGGCTGTTAAAAATTGCATATTGAGCTTTTGTACTGTGAACTAATGAACTAACAATGAAAGTGCTATGGATACTAAACTCCTATGTATGCCTATAAACACCTATGTGTACCCACTTTCTATACATACTGTAGTACATGACACAGACAATTTACTACTCACATATATTTGTACATTTGCTAGGGTACGAATACAATATTCGTTTCTAAAACATCTCTGGTGTCCTCTGTTCATGTTATACACTAAAATGCTTTCTCTCCTTGGTCTATGATTTCTACAGTGTACATTCTAATGCCTAAACACCACTTTTCGTTTGGAAATGAAAAAAGTCTCCCTTCATTTTTCGTTTGGCAGTAAAAACAGTGAAACGAACCTTAATCCAATTTAAAGACGACTTGCTATGATGTCGATTTCTGGGTGACTCAAATCATAGGAAATTCAAAAATTGTGAGTTGATCCTGATTTAAGCCGAGGGAAATGTAACAAGTAGAGTGACGATGAAAGAGAGGATGGCTTCGTATGTGTCAAAGAGGTGTTTGTGTTTGATAACCTTTAACACACCATTTCGAATTCCATATGGCTTCATTGCAAGAAATTTTAAACGGTCTAATTTTCCATTTCCGAATGTTGACCGCATATCTTCCAGAATTTTGGATGACATATCCCAGCAAATAGCAGGACCCAGTAATAACATTGTCAGGTAAGAAATGGCAGCCAAACCGAAGAAGCTGAACATCAAAACTTCTAATGATTTTCCCTTGAAAATTCTCAAAGATGCGAATAGGAACAAAGTCACAGCTCCTGAAAGTGCAGATGTGAGAGTTGGCATTAAGGCTGCCATACAACTCTCGTTGTAAAGAATGTTCAGTACACGCAGTTGTTGGAATGCTCTAATTTTTATTTCCATCTTGCTTTCCGTACTGCAACATAAAACATTTTAAGTTAAGTAAGAAAAATTCAGATTGGATTCGAACGCAAGTGCTCGTATGCTCTGTGTATTTCATAGTGCAATTTTTTATATGTAAAACCTGTCTTAATTCAACCGATATAATTGGATTACTTTAGAGATTTACTTTAATTTGTTCAGCATTGCGAAATTTCTGGCATAGTACACCAAAGTGTAGACGCAAAAGAAAATGTACGCCAAGTTGCCGACAAAGAACAAAAAGTCCTCAATCATTAAAAGCGTTACAATTAGAAAAATATTTCCATTTCTTCCAGGGAATATGAAATCGGCAATGAAATGATTTCCAGGACAGAATATATTTGTGAAGAAACAGAATGCTATTGCTACAACTAAATATGACGGCATCAACCATTTCCAAATATAGGTCTCCAATTTCACATTTCCATGTCTTAGGTGTCCGCCCATAATTACACTTTCTTCTATAATCAAACAACATAATGTACAAGAATTTAAATTTATACAAGGAGCTAATGTTTTTACAACTTTTTATAGCAGTAAATTTTGACTATTGTACAGTATATTTATTTTACTTACTATTGAATATGTTTTTGAGATCCATTTGGTTCAAAAATCGCACTATGCGTTCTCCATTTAATCTAAAATTGAACAACATTACACCCATGAGTATATGTCCAACGGAAAGGATACAAGGAAATGCCAACTGAGCCGCATTGTGATTTGGGTTTCTCAATTCTGATATTAGCTGAAATAGATGATAGCCCGTCAGTAACTGTTGACATTTCCCAACAACTTTGTTCATCCAAATATGTTTTTGTAATGAAGTATTGACAAATTTTTCTGCCGACGTACTCCAAACAAACGGAATTGCTCCACAGGTGGCTAAAACGTTTACCCAAAATTTTGATTTTCTTACTATGTCACTAACTTTTTTTATGTTGGCTTTCCAATTCATTTTTGTTTAACAATACCTTAAATCTATACACAAGAATGATCTTTAAAAGTTACAGTCAACTCCGATGTCTACAGACCTTTGACTTAGACTTTACATTTTGTTCGGATGATAGAGACGCTGGTAGAATGGCAATATAACTTATCATCAATTTATGATAACCTATTTTAAACGTAAGATAGATATATGCCTACCAATACGTATTTAAAGTTGTTTAGTTCCTTCCATTATTACAGAAAATAGACTTGAATTGTGAAATTGGTTGAAATACTTTAATGATGGAGAATCCTTTTATTTTCCATTATTATCCTCATCATTACTTTATGGAAGCCGAACTCTTCGAATTTCTTAAAATGAGTGCTAAGCTCTTGTGCGTATTACTTTACATTATTACAGGATTTGCTATAATTGCGTGGAAACAAAACAACAAAATATAACTACGTGTTTCAGTGTTTCACAACTCGCACCTACATTTTTAATTGTATTTGGACAGAAGAAAATTATACAGTTCATTTACATCGAAGATAATAGAGAGGTAATGATAAAGTACAGCTAAACCACTTAAATTGGTCTCCCCTACAGCAGCTTTCCACAGCCTACATATCACCATGCATCACCATCACCAAGCTCTATTATATTGGTTATTAAATGTTTGGGCTTCATATTAATAAACCCTTAGCACACAGTAACGAATTCCATTTGACTTCATTGCAATCAGTTTTAAACGGGCCAGTTTTCTACCTCCGAATTTTGGCCTCATATCTTGCAGAGCCCATTATGAAAATTGTCGGGTAAAAACTGCAAATCCAACCAAATAAGCTGAACATCAAAACCTCGAATAACCTTCCTTTGACAATTCTTAAGGATTCAAATATTCACAACGTTAAACAGACAGCTGCGTCTCTAATGTGAAAATTGGTAATAAAATGGACGAGCAGAGCAGCTGTTGTTGCAATGGATGTTTAAAACATGACGTTTTTGAAATGCCAACAATCTTCAGTTTCATCTTCTTTTCCGTTTTATCTCAATATATTCAGCATTCCAAAATACCTGAAAATGTGTAGACGAAAAAGAAAGTGATTGCAAATCCCGCAAACACAAACAGAAAATCGGTAATCATAAAGTCGCTACAAATAAAAAAAAACATTGCCAATTCTTCCAGGGAAAATGAAATCCGGGACAGAAGAGATTTGTGATGATGCAGAATATCGTCCCTTAAGGAAGCAAAACACCTCAATGCACTTTTCACTGCCAAACGAAAAGTGAGTCGAGGTCTTTTGCATCCTTAAGGTTTCCAACTTCACATTGTTTTGTTCCTGAGGTTTCACAGATTTTTCTAATTTTTCTACTCAATCAATGGATTAAAATTTAAATTACAAAAAGCAAGTATTACAATATTTTCATTTTTGATGATGTGTAGATAATTTAATTAAATAACCACAAATTAAAGCAATATTGTTAATTATTTTATTTATTATTGAAAATAATGTTTAAATCCAACTGGTTCAAGATTCCGGCTATACATACACTATTTGTTTGTTCTAAAATTGAACAATACCGCAATCATTATTATGTGCATAGCAGAATAAATGCAGAGAAATGACAATTCACTCGCATTTTGACGTGGACTCCTGAATTCGTCAGGCTGGTACCGAAAATATGCAATTGACGCAATATGCATAGCTTAGCCTATTCTACAAACGGAAAATGTAAATACTGATTACGAATTTTTGAGGGTTACTTTTATGAGTTGTCACTATACTTCACTTCACAATAGTATATTATAATATTAGTCGGAGTTATTATGACGTCAGTGTATCATCAATTCCGTTTCTATAATATGCATATTTTCGGTGGCAGCTATTAGCTGCATATTGCGTATTTGATACCCTAAGGGACGATCTGTATTTGGTGATATCTCAACAACCTTGTTCACCAAAATATATTTCCGAGATGTTGTGTTAATAAATTTCTCTTTAGATGCACACCAAACTAATGGAAATGCTCAACAATTGACTAAAACATCCACCCAAAATATTGGCTGCGTAAATGTTTAACCATATTTTGTAATGTTTTCATTCAATTTCATTATTCGGTTATCCATAATAAAGGTATATAAAATGTGTATATACGGATATAAAAGTCTGTCAAGAAAAAGTCAAATCGTCGGCAACGTTACTGTTTGCGATAGACCACTTAGTTGGGTATGTATAGAGTAATCCTTTTCAAACCAACGTCAAGCCAATATTCATTATTACTACAGATAGTCATTCACAATTGCTTTACAATGTTGCAAAAAATGGCTTTAATCATCAAATTGGTTTAATGAATAGGAATTATTTTATTATTTTCAATTTCTTTTAAATCATAGAGTCGATTATAAACGACGTTACAACTCTTTAACGTTTGGCTTACTGGGAAAGCCGAATAGAGGAGGTGCTATAGCATAGAGAATTTGCTAAATGTATGAAATTAAAATACATGTAAAAATCCCATACTGTCTTAACTGACTAACCCTGTATAATACCATGTTTAATTCTCTTTGAAATTCTTTTTAATAGCTGAAAATGAGCAGAAATCATACTTAGAGTTTTATGACTTTGTTAAACATATTATATTTGACAATACTCACAAGATATCTATCTACCTCTACCCAATTTTCTTTCTGAAATTGGCAACCAAGCACAAAACCACACACCACATATAAATTTTTTACATAATACTCAACTCCGAATTTTCACAGACGTCAGTCATCTTTTTTATTCATGATGTAATTTTGGCACTTAAGCAAAATGGGATGGAAACTTTTTAAAAATTAACAAAGTAATTTTCTAAAAACGGAAACCGTCCGGTTTTCTCTCGTAACAGGAAAGCGTTTGTATGACAAAAATTGAAACTCGAATGTAAAGTAAAATATCGTCCTTTAATAAGGAACGAAAAAGCCAATATCCATTTTTATTGGGTGCACAAAATAAGCCAATATCCATTTATTGTTTGGTGGCGGAAAAAGCCTATATCCATACGCTTGTTAATATATTTCCTGCACCAAACGAAAAATGGATATTGGCTTTTTCGTGCACCAAACAAAAAATGGATATTGGCTTTTTCGTTCCTCAAAGGACGATATACACCTCCAACATAAAAAATTTATAAATAGAGTTCGTCAATCGTCAGGCACTTACCGTATTAATCGATTTATTTCCCCACATCGCAATAATTCCCCAGTTGGGGAACTAAATGAATAAATTTGGGAAAATATGGGTGAATCTGGACTTAGCCAGTGCATCTGTACCCATATGTGCCAACCAGTGTACACAATACTATTTACCACTTATGATTGGTAAATGGTTTTTAATGGTATTTAATGTTATTACCACAACCTAAACATTGGCGGTAAAAGATATAATTGGTTAGAAATGGTAAAAATAGTTTTATTTAAATTACGTACAGAGTTTTGAATAAAATTCGACACTAATACATAAAATACCGTTGCAGCTTAAATTAGCAGTTAGGCAGTCCTAAATTGAATGACCAATTTAATGGGTGTTAATTAATCCAAGAAAGGATTCACTAATTGGGACAAAATCATCCTTACTAACTTATTAAATAACAAGAAAAAGCCCGTCCTACGGACAGGAAATTATCAACACTACCCACTCATAATAACACCAAATCCAATCATTTCACCAAAAAGTGAAATCTTTTCTAAAGTTGCGGTTTAAAGTAATTTTATCATCAGCACAGCATTTGGTTTCAATTAGAAAAATTGTAATTACTCTTGCGACTGCGTAGTTACACGACGTTCATCTTTTACGTTCAAACATTATCACGGAAATTTTTCATTACGCAACTCCACTTTACAATTATCTTATGGGTATGATTAATTTTAATTAAATGAGTACTTTTTCTAATTAAATGAAAGTTGGCTGTATACCAAGCGAATAATGTCGTTTAAATGATCACTACTTCAGTGAACATTCAAATATGAATCTTAATTAGAAATATTTTAGAGAAAATAGAGCATATTTCTAAAACGGTTCTGGTCTGGTGTTCTCTGTGCATGTTAAGATGCTTGCTCTCCTCGGTCTATGATTTCTACACTGTACATTGTGTACATACTAATGCCAAAATACCACTTTTCGTTTGACAGTGAAAAGGACCTTAATCCAATTTAGGGACGATTTGTTAATGTAGGCTTCCAAAATATTTACAAAAAGATGTAGTTGTAAATGTATGCTGTATCTGCCTGTGTTATTCCAATTTTCATGCAGTTGTCTCATTTTATCTTGGCGTATCCTTTCAACTACTTTTCATTTAATGGTTGTAAAAAAGAGTGGAGGGAATGAGGGAACGAATGAATAATGCATTTCTGACAGAGTTGCGAATATTCCTATTTTCCACCCTACTTTGTTGGACGTACGGTAAATGCGAGAAATTGCTGTAAATGGGAAATAGTGGGAAATATGAGGAAAAAGCCCAAACATTTGAGTTTTGGCGCATTTTTGTTATATTTCCTACAATTTCCCACATTAAACATATCCCACTCCATCCCGTTAGTGGTATTTCCCAGTCGAAACCTTGATTGCTGAAACCAGCGCAGCTGCAGTGATAACAAACCTGCTGGGAGTGAATTGCATTCCGTATACCAACCAATAATGCATTGTTCATCCTTCCCTCTCTGCGAATTTGAAAGGCAGCAACAAACCAATACACGAAATAAGCTTGTTAGGGTAAGTCAAGGACGGTGGCAAAAATGAAATATGACGTCACAATTTCAATTGCCCATATCTTGTGAGTTGATCCTGATTTTAAGCCGAAGGAAATGTTACAAGTAAAGTGACGATGAAAGAGAGGATGGCTTCGTACGTGTCAAAGAGGTGTTTATGTTTGATAACCTTTAACACACCATATCGAATTCCATATGGCTTCATTGCAAGAAATTTTAAACGGTCTAATTTTCTATTTCCGAATTTTGACCGCATATCTTCCAGAATTTTGGATGACATATCCCAGCAAATCGCAGGACCCAGTAGTAGGATTGTCAGGTAACAAATGGCAGCTAAACCAGAACATCAAAACTTCCAATAATTTTCCTTTGTAGATTCTCAAGGATGCGAATAGGCACAAAGTTACAGCTCCTGAGAGTGCAGATGTGAGAGCTGGCATTAATGCCGCCATACAACTCTCGTTGTAAAGAATGTTCAGTACAAGCAGTTGTTGGAATGCTCTAATTTTTAATTCCATCTTGCTTTCCGTCCTGCAACATAAAACATAAAGTTTTAAAAACATTCAGATTGAATGGTGGAAGTAAGGCAGAGGTTGTGCAAATACTAATCAATGTTAATGTTTTAATTAGGTTTTAGGTTAGGTTCCTCGAACGATGGTGCTGGTATGTTCTGTGTATTTTATGGCGAGATTTTTTAAATGTGAAACTTATCTTACTTCAACAATAGAATTAGAAAAAAGATAGAAGTGACATTCAGCATCTGTCTGTGTTATAAGCTTTTTCATTGTGTGCCTTGTTTTAACCTTGTAAGAATTTACAAGAATATGAAAGTAGGGCCCACAGACGCGGGAATATGAATGTCTGCAATGCCTAAGCAGCACAAATATTCATATTCCCGCATCTGTTGGCCATTCCTTTACCTCACGGTTAATTCCTAATTCAAGAATAAAACAAAGTTTCTCAAGAATCAAACGATAAAATTACGTGCTGGGTGTCTCCTCTATTCTTACTCTTACTATCTCTATTACTTCAACCGATTGAATTGGATTACTTTAGAAATTTACCTCATTTTATTTAGCATTGCGAGATTTCTGGCATAGTACACCAAAGTGTAGACGAAAAAGAAAATGTACGCCAAATCGCCGGCAAAGAACAAAAAGTCCTCAATCATAAAAAGCGCTACAATTAGAAAAATATTTCCATTTCTTCCAGGAAATATGAAATCGGCAATAAAATGATTTCCGGGACAGAAGAAATTCGTGAAGAAACAGAATGCTATTGCTACAATGAAATATGACGGCATCAACCATTTCCAAATGTAGGTCTCCAATTTCACATTTTCTTGTCTTAGACGTCCGCCCATAATTACCCTTTCTTCTATTCAAACAGCATAATGGATTTATATTAGGGGTAAATACATAACTTTTTACAATCGTCGAATTCAAATAAACTAATAAATTTTAGTTATTGTACAGTTTATTTTACTTACTATTGAATATGTTTTTGAAATCCATTTGGTTCAAAAATCGCACTATGCGTTCTCCATTTAATCTAAAATTGGTTAATACTACACTCATGAGTACATGTCCAGCGGAAAAGATACAAGGAAATGCCAACTGAGTCGCATTGTGATGTGAGTTTCTCAATTCTGATATTAGCTGGAATAGCTGATAAACAGTCAGTAACTGGTGACATTTCACAACAACTTTATTCACCAAAATATGTTTTTGTAATGAAGTATCGACAAATTTTTCCTCCGCCGTACTCCAAACAAACGGAATTGCTCCACAGTTGGCTAAAAGGTTTACCCAAAATTTTGGACTTCTTACTTTGTCTCGAACTTTTTTTATGTTGGCTTTCCAATTCATTTTTGTTTACCCATACCTTAATTCTATATACAAGAATGATCTTTAAAAGTTACAGTCAACTCCAACGTCTACAGACTTTTGACTTATACTTCACATTTTGTTCGTATGATAGAGCCGCTGGTCGAATGGCAATGTAATTTATCGTCATTTATGATAAGCTATTTTAAACGTAAAATAGATATGCCTAATACGTGTTTAAAGTTGGTTATTTTCTTGCATTATTACAGAAAATAGACTTGAATTGTGAAATTGGTTGAAATACTTTAATGATGGATAATCCTTTTATTTTCAATTATTACCCTTATAGAAGCCAAATTCCCCGAATTTCTTCTGTATTACTTTACATTATACAGGATTTTTTATAAATGCGGGCAAACAAAGCAAAATATAACAACGTTTTTCACAACTCGCAGCCTCGCACCTACATTTTTTATTGTATTTTGGCAAAGGGAAATTATATTCACTACATTTACATGGAAAATAATAGAGAGGTAATGATAAAGTACAGATACACCACTTTATATTGGTTATTTAATGTTTGTGCTTAATAACCCTTAACACACAGTAACGAATTCCATTTGACTTCATTGCAATCAGTTTTAAACGGGCCAAATTTCTATCTCCGAATTTTGGCTTCATATCTTGCAGAATTTTGGATGACTTATCCCAACAAATAGCAGAGCCCAGTATGAAAATTGCCAACTAAAAACTGCAAATCCAACCAAATAAGCTGGACATCAAAACCTCAAAAAACCTTCCTTTGGTGATTCTCAAGGACTCAAATATGCACAACATTAAACAGACAGACGCCTCTAATGTGAAAATTGGCATTAAAATGGACGAGGAGCTGTTCTTGCAATTGATGTTTAAAACATGAAATTTTTAAATGCTACAATCTTCAGTTTCATCCTCTTTTCCGTCCTGCATAATAATAAATGGCAGTCAACGAGACATTTTTGTTAGGCCCGCATATAGAATAGAATAGAATTTATTCATAGCAAATTCCTTTTTTCGAAAGGCAATTGTCTTGCTACAAAGAGGTCAAATATTGGTTCATATTAATTACTGATTAACATTATTAGATAATTTAGTTAACATTACAGTTTATAAGAGGTCTCTTAAATATATTATTAATAGTTATTTGAATTGCATAATGACTTAATGGGAACTTTTTTGACTGAGACTGAAGTCCCACTTCTAATTGGCTTATTCGAAAAATGTTGAATTAATGCATGTAAAAGTTGATATTTCGGCTATTTCCGTGCCTATTTGACGGATTTTGGTGCCTCACTAAATGCCTGCATATTTTGGAATTTTCCGTGTCAGCTTTTCCGGGCTTTAGAAATATTCCTTACAGAAACGACTTTTGGGGCTATAATGTTTTATTTCATTTTGATCGCGGTATTGTGTATGACAGGTAAACATTTATGAGAGGAACAAATTTTCAATAGGTCAATGGTAATGTTGGTAATGCAAATTCTTTACCCGCCCACTTGCCATCTATCCCCTACATATTATGCAACACATCAACTAAATCAAAAGTTGAACTCTTGTTGGAGCCTATAAATGCAATTTACCAACATGCACCAAATAAATTGCAACCTAATAATTATTGCCTATAGTGCAATGAGAAAATAGTTGAAATTTTAGTAATTGCAGCACAGCTAAGCTGAAGAAAGAGTTATACTTTGAAGCACAAACCCAGCTTTCATAAGTCAAGAAAAGGTCGAGGACATAAATTACACTAAATCTTAAAACTATCATTAAAGGAGGTAAAATTAAAACAGATACTAATTTAAGGAGTGAAACCGATATTTATTGTAGGTTTGACAATTATTACAAGTTTTTACAATAGTAGCAGAAGAGAAACAGTAGTCTTTTAATTAAATTCTAGTTTTAGATTTTTAATTTTAGGCGAAATCTAACTGTGTACATTGAAACTGAAGTGCATTGATGCTGTATTAATCATAAGGGACTGATGTCCTATATAAGTGTAAACATTTGGAATACCATTTCGTCCCTTAAGGATGCAAAAGACCAAAGACCTTAATCCATTTGTTCCTGTCGATGTAATAGTAATCACCGCACAAACTAACACAAATGCTATATAAAATAGCTACTGTTTTGAAACAGCAAAAAAGTATAGATCATTATAACTAATTATACATTCATTATCTAAGCAAATAAGTGATTTATTAAAAATTAAAAATCCGTAGGTTGTAAGGCTACAGGTGACAGTTGGTTAAATAGAGAGAGAGAGTTACACATATAAAGAGAGCAAGAAAGATACAAATATGAAAAGAAAAACAAATTTGCACATAGATTTGCAACTCAACAGAGAAGTACGCTTTCCCTCCGTCTGGCAGTCACACACAGTAATAGTGTTGAAAAGTTTCCTACTGACACCCTGTCAATGGCGGTGCACACCGAGGTTTTCTAAATCTGCACGATAAATTAAATAACAAGGGGCCGATCAAAACGGGCTAAGTAGGTCTTCCCTTAAGAACGTGTTTATGGTGCACTGAGGGAATGGATCCAGAATTAACTGCTTTGTATAACTTCTCGGTACCTATATTTATTCTTACATCGACTTGCAAAATTACATGAATTTTCACAAATACATTGGATGTTGACTAAGCGTGATGACAAATGTAAGTAGTGGTGAAATGTCGTTTCACCAATCAATCAAAGTGTATACATAATTCACTGGTATATGTATAAAAATGGAAATGGTAATCGACTGAGTGGGGATCATTTCTACTCAAACTTCTGGGACTTTCTCAACTACCCACACATTACAATATAACCATATCGATACATATTATACTACTTACACAGTTTTGGTACAGCACATCACTGCCCCGTCATATTATCGTCCTTTAAGAAACGGAAAAGCCAAAATCCATTTTTGTATGGTGTACAAATACCCTTGTAATGCTAGTGCATTAGCAATGCCCGTAATTATAGAACTATGAATTATGGGTAGATACAAGGTTAGATTCCGTTTCGTCTCAACTCTAAGGATGCGTGCGAATATTCTAAAGGCTAAGAATATTTATAATAGATTAGATAATATGTAATATTATGTTATAAATATGTTACGATACGAATTAGTGAGATGTTGACCAAGCGGATTAGACTGAAAGCCCACGTAAGGAAGATTTATTACAACACGATCAACTTAGAAGAATACTCAATAGTTAGAACGAATAGACAGTGTAATGTAGTGTGGTAACAACAGGAACAACTCTTGTTCTCCAGAACAGGTTAGGTAGATCCAATCCAAAGGAGTCCTCGGGAACGACTGAGCTTTGCTGGTGCGAAGTGAAGTCTCCAAGTCCTGAGATGAGTTGTAGAATGTGGGTTGGGTGGAGTGTAGTAGGGAACGGGGCATGTAGGGGGATAATGCCACGTTAGAGCCTATATCCATTTTTGTATGGTGTACGAATAAGCCTATATCCATTTTTGTATGGTGTACGAATAAGCCTATATCCATTTTTGTATAGTGTACGAATAAGCCTATATCCATTTTTAGTTTGGTGCATAAAATAGCGTAACTCCACTAACAAGCATAATATTATTATGGATATATATAGCTTTTTCCGCCACCAAACAAAAAATGGATATTGACTTTTTCGTTCCTTAAAGGACAACATGGTTAGACAAAGCTACAAACACATTTCTTTTATGAACGTACTTATCTAAATTGCTTTCTCCCCTCCTTCCCCTCTCAAGTCACAAAACAAAGTTACTAGGTATTTTCATCTTCAATATTTCTATCAATACCTATATATTTATGATAATACACATTCTACTTTATGTTATATCGCCTGCTGAACATTAAACAAAGTAACAAGCCAAATTATCATGGCTGCGACAATGTAACAAACCATTTCGCCATATGACTGTGAAAATGTAACAAACCATTTTATCATGACTGCGACAATGTAGCAAAACCCCGGATACAATGGTTTGTTACATTGTCGCGACCATGATAAAATGGTTTGCCATGTTGTTATATTAAGGAGACGGTATATAGTACATAGACAATTTACTACTCACATCTTTAAATCAACAACGGGGTCGAAAATGAAATATGACGTCACAATTTCAATTGCCCATATCTTGTGAGTTGATCCTGATTTTAAGGCGAAGGAAATGTTACAAGTAAAGTGACGATGAAAGAGAGGATGGCTTCGTACGTGTCAAAGAGGTGTTTATGTTTGATAACCTTTAACGGGCCGTATCGAATTCCATATGGCTTCATTGCAAGAAATTTTAAACGGTCTAATTTTCTATTTCCAAATGTTGACCGCATATCCTCCAGAATTTTGGATAACATATCCCAGCAAATCGCAGGACCCAGTAGTGAGATTGTCAGGTAACAAGTGGCAGCTAAACTAAAAAAGCTGAACATCAAAACTTCTAATAATTTTCCTTTGAAAATTCTCAAGGATGCGAATAGGCACAAAATTACAGCTCCTGAGAGTGCAGATGAGACAGTTGGCATTAAGGCCGCCATACAACTCTCGTTGTAAAGGATGTTCAGTACACGCAGTTGTTGGAATGCTCTAATTTTTATTTCCATCTTGCTCTCCGTAGTGCAACATAAAACATTTGAAGTTGAGTAAAAAAATTCAAATTGAATGGTTCAAGTAAGGCCAATTGCATCATGGCGCAATTATTACAATGTTCAACCTGTCTTACTTCAACCGATTAAATTGGATAACTATATTTAGATTTACCTCAATTTGTTCAGCATTGCGAAATTTCTGGCATAGTACACCAAAGTGTAGACGAAAAAGAAAATGTACGCCAACTCGCCGGCAAAGAACAAAAAGTCCTCAATCATGAAAAGCGCTACAATTAGAAAAATATTTCCATTTCTTCCAGGAAATATGAAATCGGCAATAAAATGATTTCCGGGACAGAAGAAATTCGTGAAGAAACAGAATGCTATTGCTACAATCAAATATGACGGCATCAACCATTTCCAAATGTAGGTCTCCAAATTCACATTGTCTTGTCTCTGATGTCCGCCCATAATTTCTCTTTCTTCTAATCAAACAACACCATGTAAAAGAATTTAAATTTATACAGGTGGCAAATGTTTTACTTTTTAACTTGGATAAATTCAAAATAAACATTAAATAGGCGTAAATTTTGGTTATTGTACATTTTAATTGTTTTACTTACTATTGAATATGTTTTTGAAATCCATTTGATTTAAAAATGTCACTATGCGCCCTCCATTTAATCTAAAATTGAACAATACTACACTCATGAGTATATGTCCAGCGGAAAGGATACAAGGAAATGCCAACTGAGCCGCATTGTGATGTGGGTTTCTCAATTCTGATATCAACTGAAATATGTGATAAACCGTCAGCAACTGATGACATTTTCCAACAAGTTTATTCACTAAAATATGTTTTTGAGATAAAGTATTGACAAATTGTTCCTCCACCGTACTCCAAACAAACGGAAATGCTCCACAGTTGGCTAAAAGGTTTACCCAAAATTTTGGACTTCTTACTTTGTCTCGAACTTTTTTTATGATGGCTTTCCAATTCATTTTTGTTTACCAATACCTTAAATATATATTATGCTTTATATAGATACAAGAATGATCTTTAAAAGTTACAGCCAACTCCGATATCTACAGACTTTTGACTTAGACTTTACCTTTTGTTCGTATGGTAGATCCGCTGGTTGAATGTCAATGTAATTGATCGTCATTTATGCTAACCTATTTTAAACCTAAGATAGATATGCCTAGTGTCTACCAATACTTACTCAAGTTGTTTAGTTCCTTGTAATATTACAGAAAATAGAACTTTAATTGTGAAATTGGTTGAAATACTTTAATGATGGTGAATCCGTTTATTTTCAATTATTACCTTTATTACCTTCATGGAAGCCAAACTAACCGATTTTCTTAAAATGAAAACAAGTGCTAGGCTCTTCTGTATTTACTTCACATTATATTACAAGATCTTTACTACTACATAAACGTAAAGCGGGGAATGCGCATGGAATTCTGTTGACTTTATGTCTATATCGTATGTCCGTATCGTTTTGTAATGGTAAGTTGTAGGGATGTCCGTATCGTTTTGTATTCACTAGACTACCTGGACTGATTTTGCTTTACATTTCTACCGAATCGTCAAAGGTCTTTGATGAAATTCCTATGCTTTATTTACTTATTTCAACATTTTTCTAGCACACTGCTAGGTCTTCAGCTAGTTTGTCATAAATGTGTACAAACAAAGTAAAATAATAATTACGTGTTTCAGTGCTTCATAACTCTTACCTACATTTTAAATAGTATTTTGGCAAAAGAAAATTATATTCACTACATTTACATTGAAGATAATAGAGAGGTAATGATAAAGTACAGCGACACCACTTAGGTATGTTGGTCTCCACTACAGTACACAGCACCAGCTTTCCACAGCCTACATATCTCCATGTATCACAATGCTCTTCCTACGTATATAATGTATATAATATGAATGTCTTCACAAACCTAATCCGTATAATGGTCACTAACGTTAAACGTTTCAATCGAGAAGCGAAAGGTGAGTCCAAAAATTCCTCAAACCAAAAGGCGGAATATTTAGGGACATTATATAATTATTAATTTCGATTTCCAACTATCACATCAGAATTTACTGATACCCCCGGGTAATTTATTATGAAATGGTAGTTGCCTAGTCGCTTTAGAATCTCAATAGTTATATTTCCACATCAAGAATTGTTATATAACCTGACCAATTTCCCATAATTTTTACAGACCAATTTTACCAACAAAATTAGTAAAAATTTATTTATTTTTTAAATTTCGATACAGGGCGTTTTAAAAATTTTTGAAAAATAACATTAATAACTTTTATAACAATTTTTCAAAATTTTGCATTAGAACTATTGTTAAACAATTTTTAAGAGTTAGGATTTAGATAATAATTGAAAAGGGCTTTGGGCGGTTCACTAAGCTAATATAAGTTAGTTAGGTGCATTTAATATGGCTTGTAAATATGGCATGCACGATTTGCATTACAGCTAACTAAAATCTAGTTTTGTGAATAATTTTCAGATAGGAATTCAAAAATTGTGAGATTTTTGTCCTGATTTTATGTCGAAGGAAATGTTGCAAGTAGAGTGACGATGAATGAGAGGATGGCTTCGTATGTATCGAATAAATGCTTGTGTTTGATAACCTTTAACACACCGTAACGAATTCCATAAGGTTTCATTGCAAGAAGATTTAGACGGTTAATTTTTCCGTCTCCGAATGCTGACTGCATATCTAGTAGAATTTTGGACGACTTATCCCAGCAAATAGCAGAGCCCAGTATGAACATTGTCAGGTAAAAACTGCAAACCCCACCAAATAAACTGAACATCAAAACTTCGAATAATTTTCCTTTGAAAATTCTCAAGGATGCAAATATGCACACCGTTAGACAGACAGAGACCACAAATGTGAAAGTTGGTAATACGATGGACGAGCAGCTGTTGTTGTAATGGATGTTCAAAACATGCAGTTTTTGAAATGCTGCAATTTTCACTTTCATCATGTTCTCCGTACTGCAACATAAAGACATTTACAGTCAAGAAATTCAGAGTCGGTTGGAGTACGTTAGAGAGTTACCTCAATTTATTCAGCATTGCGAAATTCCTGGAGTTGTATACTAAAATGTAGACGAAAATAAAACTATGTGCCAATCCTCCCACGATAAACAGAAAATCGGTAATCATAAAAAACGCTACAATTAAAAAAACATTTCCAGTTCTTCCAGGGAAAATGAAATCGACAATAAAATGATTTCCCGGACAGAGGAGATTCGTGATGAAACAGAATATTATCACCAGAACCAAATATGATGGTATCATCCATTTCCAAATATAGGTCTCCAACTTCACATTGTGGTCCAGGTGTTTCGCAATATTTTCTGTTTCTTCTACTCAAACAATGGATTAAAATTTACATTAAATAAATGGCAAATATTGTCTAATTTTTATTTTTGATGATTCCTATATAATTAATTAACCATAAATAAAAGCATTGTCAGCGTATTTTTTTTATTTACCATTGAATATATTTTTGAAATCCAACTGATTTAAAACTCGCAACATACGTTCTCCATTTGTTCTAAAATTGAACAATACCACACTGATCATTATGTGTGTAACAGAAAAAATGCAGAGAAAGAATAATTGGGAAGCATTTTGGGTTGGACGTCTGAATTCTGATATTAACTGTATGACCAGATAAAACGTCTGTAATTGATGATATGTCTCAACAATTTGGTTCTTCAAAATATGTTTTCGAGATGTTGTTGTGATAAATTTCTCTTTGGATGTACTCCAAACGAATGGAATTGCTCCACAATTGGCTAAAACGTCTATCCAAAATTTTGGCTGCGTAAATGTCTGACGACATTTTGTAATGTTGGCCTTCAATTTCATTATTCGGTTACCCATATTCTAGAAGAAATGGTCCTTATAGGAAGCCGTCAAATGTAATGTCTGTTGGCTTTTGCATTTTCTGGCAGTTGGTTGAATATATATAGACTCTAACCAATTTTAAATCCATTTGTAGCAAAATGTCTGAATATCTAATATGGAAAACTGTTTACGTACTATTATTATGGCTATTTTTCAGAAATGTGTCTTTAATTATGAAATTAATGGTAATTTGAATGTGACTTCGTTTACTTTCAATTATTTCAATCGGGAAGTGAATTATAAAAGATTTCCTAAATATGATTACAAGTTTCTTCCTAGTATTCAAATTATAGTCGAAAGTTATAGTTTAAAAAGTTATTTGCATGTTGCTGTAATTTTAATAATATTTCAAGAAAGCGTATTGACATATTGTGTCCATTAAACGCGAGGTGCCCTTAATGGCAAAAATATGAAAACACACATACCTATACGCAAGCCTTTCCACATGTACAAAATGTACATGTGCACGCTTGACAATATGTACCACTGCTAATGTATTATCTGGGTGAAAATGAGTATAGGACTTCAAAAATTGTGACTTGGTCCCAATCAAGTAGAATAGGTTAACTATAGATTTATTAAAATAGATTAACAGTAGATTAACAGAATATATTAACACTAGATTAATAGAATAGATTAATAGTAGATTAATGGAGTAGATTAACAGTAGATTAATAGATTAACAAATGGATTAACCTATTATATTGACCATTTTTCAGCGAAAAGTCTGAATATCTATATTTATTTAAAAATCCAAGGGGTGAGTAATATGACATTTTAACATTATTATAAAATTTGTTTAGTTAAAGGTATTCTCTTTATTTTCAATTATTTAAATCAGGAAGTAAATTATAAACGTAATCCTAAATACAATTGGCTAAAACGTCTACCCAAAATTTTGGTCAGGTTTCTTATTATCTGTCGAAATTTTGGTATGATGGCCTTCAAATTAATAATTGGTTTACCCATGGTTTAAATAGATTTAAGAATAATTAATAATTCTTTTCCAACCCATTCTCATCTAAAAGTCACCCATTCAAAATTGATTATGCCATATACTTATATACTATGGTCATTTTGCATAAAGCAGGTTTGTGGATCATGAAATTGGTTTAACGAACAAGACTTCCTTTAGTTTCAATTATATTTAAACTACATAGAGTCCATTATAAACGATTTCCTAAACCTAATAACAAGTTTTTTCTAGTATTTGTATTATTACGAGATAAATATAATGGAGAATTTCCACGTAGTGTAAACAGTGCCAAATTTAAATGCGTGTTTAAGAATTTTCGAAGCCATTTAAGACATTTATTATCATGGCTTTAAAAATAGTAGCTAAAAGTGAACGGAAATGTAAAGCATACTATTTTGATACTCACAGAATTACGAAGCATTAAATCTGATATAGGTAGTATTTTTGATATAATCACCTCTCCCAATTATTGAGTTTCAACGCTTATTTGAAGTTTCGTTTACATTTCTTCTTATGATCCCTTTACAGAAAATGGCTTTAATAATGAAATTAAGGTAAGACAGTAAATTCCTTTATTTCCAATTCATTCAATCCTATGACGACTCAACGATTTTCTACTTTTAATAGCATAATTCTAGCATAATTGTCTTAGATTTGCAGCTATATAGATTTGCCCCTTTCCTGGGTTCACCAGTAATAGTATAAGTTGCATACTTAACCAAATACATGAAGTGAAATGTAAATGCACGTTTGAAATTTTTAAGAGGGCATAATTTGAGACACTTAAAATTTATCTTTGTGGCTTTAACAAAACCTTTATAGAACATGTGTATAATTTTGCTGCATTACTATACTACCAATGCATTTGCTCTGTTTGAAATATTACATCCACATCTTCAAAACTTGTATGTAGGTTTCGATTTTAAGTCAAGGGAAACATGACAAGTAGAGTGACGGTGAACGAGAGGATGGCTTCGTATGTATCGAATAGATGTTTGTGCTTGATAGCCCTTAAAACTCCGTAACGAGTTCCATAAGGTTTCATTGCAAGTAGATTTAGACGGGTCAGTTTTCCAATTACGACTGTCGAACGCATATCTTGCAGAATTTTGGACGACTTTTCCCAGCAAATGGCAGAACCCAGTAATATCATTGTCAGGTAAAATGTACAGGCCAAACCAAATAAACGGAACATTAAAACATCTAATAATTTTCCTTCGAAAAGTCTTAGGGACGAAAATATGGACAACGTTATACAGACCGAGGTCACGAACGTGAAAGTTGGCATTAGTAACGAAACACAACTGTCGTTGTAAAGGATGTTCAGAACATGCAGTTTTTGATATGTTGCAATTTTTATTTTCATCTTGCTTTCCTTACTGCAACATTCAACATTCATAATTGTAAATTCAATCGATAAAATTCAGAATGATTTAAATTACTTTAGAGATTTACCTCAATTTGTTTAGCATTGCTAAATTTCTGGAATTGTAAACTGCAGCGTAGATGACAAAGAAAATAAATGATAACGCGCCAACCGTTTGCAGAACGTCGTCAATTATGAAAACAGCTGATATTGCAATAATATTTCTATTTCTTCTGGTGAAAATGTAATCGGCAAAGAAATGATTTCCAGGGTAGAAGAGATTTGTGGTGAAGGTGAATATTAACACCTGGATCAAATATGATGGCATCATCCATTTCCAAATATATGTCTCCAACTTCACATTATGTTCCAGGCTTTCCCCAATATTTTCTGTTTTTTCTACTCAAACAATAGATTAAAAATTAAAGGTCAAATATTATATAATTTTAGTTTTGATGATCTGCATAAAAGTTGACCTTAAATAACCATAAATTAAAACATTGTCAGCGTATTATTATCTCAAAGGCCTATTTATTTTCTTTACCATTGAATATATTTTTGAAATCCAATTGATTTAAAACTCGCACCATACGTTCTCCGTTTGTAATAAAATTGAACAATACCACACTCAACATTATGTGTGTAACAGAAAAAATGCAGAGAAAGAATAATTGAGATGCATTTTGGCTTGGATGTCGGAATTCTGATATTAACTGCATGATCACATAAAACGTTTGCAATTCGTGGTATGCCCCAACAATTTTGGTCGCCAGAATATGCTTTTGTGATGTTTGGCTGATAAATTTCTTTTTAGATGTACTCCAAACAAATGGAATTGCCCCACAACTGGTTGAAACGTCAACCCAAAATTTTGGTCGGGTAACTGTCTGACGGATTTTAGCTATTCTGGCCTTCAAATTCATTTTTGGCCACATTATTAAATAAAAAGAATAATGACAACTTCCCTTGAGATTTTTACCAACCTAATGTCTACCAACTTCTCTACGCTTTGCTTCTGGTAAAGGTTAGTTGAATACCGATGAATTGACCATTTTTATACTATCACATTACCAACGAAATTTCGGACTACCAACACTTATTTAAAGTAGTTTACATAGAGTTGGGTTTTATTATCACAAAAAAAGCTGTTGTCTACTTTATTTAATGGATTTAATGAAAGGTAATCCTTTTTTTCAATTATTTCACTTACAATCAGGAAATGGATTCTTATTTTCTTAACATGACAACCATATACTTTGAGTTTTGTTGTAACTGAACTTGTCTTTAATTACACTATTATTTATTACTTACTGCACAGGTCTACACTGTTTTACACTTTTAATAATTTGATGTTATTAAATGGTAGAAAGCAATCTTATTAAAATACATATAGTAACAAAGCACAAAATATTACTGCGTGTTCGACAGTGCAAAGCCACTCAATCCACTTTTCGTTGAGTACATGAAAAATATTTTAATGGTATGTTACATTGCAATATTAAGCAGACGATATTTGTGTAAGAATTCTCCGTTGTCTTGAACAAGGGCGTATTTAGAGGTGGTGCTAGGGTGATTAAGCACCCCCTAAATGTTTTGAAAACACTAGATACTTATTATCGTAGAAATATTTACTTTCAAATTGCGCGAAACATATTTTTATTTTAGATATCAATTATCAATTGCATTTATCTTATTTTCGAGAATTTTCGAATCTGCTGGCAGATATAAAGCACATATTTTGAGTCCCCTAAATCTCGAGATGAAGGGATTTTAATAAGATTAAAAATCTTAAAATGTTTCGCTTATTTTTGGAAGTATACTTTGGTGTTCACCCTAGGGGCAAGACTTTGCCTGTGACAAATTGATCGGATTATCATTTGCAAATCTCAATATAGGAATGTTGGTATTAAGGAAACAATCATTGCATTGCAAAAATCTTAACAGAAATCAGAAATTTGTAAATTTTAAAAGTACTAAATCTTTAGTTCCAACACCAATGCAAAGTCACATATCGATTTTTATAAATATAAATAATTACCAAAAGATTCGACATAATTTAAATAAATGCGAAATAATTCCAATAAATGCGAAATAATTCAAATAAATGCGAAATAATTCAAATAAATGCGAAATAATTCAAATAAATGCGAAATAATTCAAATAAATGCGAAATAATTCAAATAAATGCGAAATGATTCAAATAAATGCGAAATAATTCAAATTAATGCGAAATAATTCAAATAAATGCGAAATAATTCAAATAAATGCGAAAAAATTAATTTAAATGCCAAATATTGCGAATAATTGTAGACTAGAATACATTTACCACATGATGTGAACAATATGTAAATGCATGTTTGAATAATTTTGAATACATTTGAGGCAATTCAAATTTATCATTGTGCCTTTAAAAAGCTGAATATGAGCAGAAAGTTCAGTCATAGTCTCTATATAATAAAACTAGCCGGTCACAGGGCCCAGGCCCTGTTATAAATAAAGCTAGTGTGTATTCCGGGGCAATATTGTAAGATGGATAGAATGTATTTCAGAAACTTCTTTCCCTCACCCGCCTGGTGCGTGAGGGGAAGCAGTTTATTTGCTTGGTCGGATAAAACAGAATAACACTTTGCAGCATAGATGTAAGTTGTTGGTAAACATCCCATCCAATGCAAAAGATGGAACATCCAACCCCATCCATCCCATCATCACCAAACACCCAAGAAAAGATCAACATCTTATCCAGCCCACCACCAATATTCAAATAAAGTAATCTATCTAATATAGCCCATCCCCAGTTTCCAAATAAAGTACCATTACAGCCATCACCAACACATCCCTTTCAGCCAATTCATACACCTGGATGGGGATGTTGGGTATAATGGATGGGATGCTTACATCTAAGCTTGGCAGTATGTATAATGATGAGTCAGAGTAACGTAGGCGTAACATTATACCCCAAGTCAAAAATGTGACCATAATGGGTGACCAGAGTAAGTACCGATAGTCACAATAAAATTCCAACACAAAAATATTGGCCCTTGGTCGTAATAAGCTGAAGTTTTAGAAAATTTTGTTTTTTTGATTTGGAATAACTAATTACATATACTACCGTTGTATAGTGTCAATGCAAGGAAAATGTCAACTTCCATGACATTCATGACTATGACCAACGAAAATGGAATCACATTAAAGAAATATTCTATATTCATAAATATTCACCCACCTAAACTTTTTAAGGGCTACTTATACTCTTCCTAATCCTAATCCTATCATCATCACGATTTGTGACGTCATATTAGAAGTCATAATTTTATGATAACAAATCTCTATAACACATAAGTGGCAGATTCAAAACGTACACATTTGAAATAAAAAAAATGTTTACCACTTCATCTCGCTCTGATTATTTTCTATTTAAGAATGGATTTAGCTTTTCTATTTAAGACGTATAACATTTTTAATTTAACCTCCTATTAGCTTAAAACCATTTGCGAATTGAAAAAAATATAGTTTTAATGTGAATAGCCAAATTTTAAACTTTCCTGCGTATAAAATAAGGTCCCGGCACTGTATATTAAATTTGAAAGAAAGAATATTAACTACCACGTCTCACAACAGTGACTTTCATAATTTTATCACCGCGCAAGCGTGTATGCATAAAACCAAGTTCTATCTGGATGGAATTTAGCATCTTTTGCAAATAAATCAAACTGTGTTGTTAATACATTTTGAAATAACGGTACGGTGGCCGAGTAATAACATTCATAACATTACAACATCCGTACACACATACATACAACATACATTTCGATGACGTTTATATTATAGAGTGATTATTTCTTCCTATGTTGCAGGTAACAATCTATGTATCTATCTATGCCCTATGCCATGGACAATGCGGCATTTTGTTGCAATGCACATGAGCGTGTACAATACATGTTTCATAAAGCAAGGAAGTCCAATATGGGTTAATATTAGCTTATTTCGAAATTAGACAATGATAATATGTATAATCATTTTGAAATTCAGCAATGGTACTGGGTGCCTATATTATTATAACATCAAAACAAAAATAGAAATTTACATAAGATGATTATTTTGTGATGGAAATGATTGGCGAAAGGGAACATTTCGTTATGATCGTAATGTGCGTATTAATTAACATTTCAAAACTCCTAACCCAAATTGATTCTGTTAAATCTATACACTTATTTAGCATTTGTTAGTAGAGTTGATTTTACTTTTTATTACCCCCTGAACCCCTTTGATTCCTTTGTGCCAGCTTGCACATCTTTTTTTAGAATTAAATAACAGTACTGGGGGCACTATTTATCCTTCAAAAATATTAATTCGTAAGTTGCACTCATGGGATTTGTACGTTTTTCCAAAATCCCAGGGAGAATCTTATTTTTCTGATTTTATATGGGAGCTTTTTGGTAACTTATTGGGCTGTTTATTAAAAATGGAGTCTTTCATTGTCTCCTGTATTTGATGCTACGATCTACAGTTATAGACGTTTCCCACAATTCCAGGATAACACAGACAGGCAGGTACTGCAGTACCTGCCTGTAGTCATCTCAATACCTATTCATGTTAATTTAGTGACCGGTCCAGGGTTACCAGGTATACTTAAATGGCAAGTATTATACTTAAATTGGGCCCTATACTTAAAATACTTGTAAGTATTTTAAAATACTTAAATTATACTTAAATATACTTAAATCAGCTAAAATCGAAAACAGTGAAATTACTTAATGTCTTTAATATTAGAACACACTTTGTTATCGTTCAGATACGTTTGCTAATTGAAATTTTCTCGCGCTTCGCGCGAATTTAAGTAATTTTGTCTTTAAATCCAGTTTAATAGACAAAATTGTATTCCAATTTCGAAGGAAATTTATTAATAACTTATCAGTGGGGTATAAATAACAACCTCTCTTCCTCAACTATGTCACTAAACCGTTAAAGCTAAATTTGTTAAGTCCTTATTGCTCAGTTTTGAAGTTGAATTTCAAAAATTTCTCGCGCTTCGCGCGAATTGGTATTTTCTCTTTATTTCCTCCTTCATATATGAAGTAATATGCAAGAATATTTAATTCAAGTTACGTAATTTACTTGTTTTTGCTTTCTTTTCAACAAAAAACCGTAAATTTGTTAGTTGCGCTCATATGATTGCGCCAAATACGGTTGTGTGACATTTGTAAGCATTTACCAAGACGCGCCCGAAGGGCGCGGGTTGGTAAATGGCTATTGTTGGCCAGGATACTTAAATTCGTTGAAGAAAATCTGGTAACCCTGGACCGGTCACCAATTGTGAGAAACCTCTATTGTTGTAGTTTAGTAAAATCCTTTTTATCAGGAAATTGGAACTGCAGTTAATTTTTCCAACCACTGTAGAAACTAAAACTATATTTAAATTATTGTATTTACAAATATAGTAACCTAAGGGAAATACCGATGATTTTTCGGAATTGTTTTTAATACTGTGATTGCGCCCCTTAGCTGGGTTCACTAGTAATATATAAAATCTTTACTACCATTAATAATAAAATTATTAATTTGCATTTTTGCTAGACAATATATAATTACAAAATATTTACCCTTGTCGTATCTTATTGTTTACGAAATTCACAAATAGCCGGTTTAATTTCTTTGTCTTTGAAATTTTTTTTAGAATTTAAATTGTCATTTTTTACATTTTTTATTAAAATAAAAAATACATTTTGATCTTTGAAACCTCTTTTGCAAACTGCTGTAGGCCCACTTACACATTTTGTACATTGAAACCGAGATCTTCTGTTTGTTTTTAGGAAAGGAAGGAAAGACGCCTGAAAAACCTTTGTACATGTGCATGATTTGCAATACTATTGTAGTGCATTTTCTTGAATAAGATGAGTTTCATATAGAAATTTCAAACATTGTGAGTTGATCCCGATTTTAAGGCGAGGGAAATGTTACAAGTAAAGTGACGATGAAAGAGAGGATGGCTTCGTATGTTTCAAAAAGGTGTTTGTTTTTGATAACCTTTAACACGCCGTAACGAATCCCGTATGGCTTCATTGCAAGCAATTTTAAACGGTCCAATTTTCTATTTCCGAATGTTGACCGCATATTTTCCAGAATTTTGGATGACATATCCCAGCAAATAGCAGGACCAAGTAATGACATCGTCAGGTAACAAATGGCAGCTAAACCAAAGAAGCTGAACATCAAAACTTCTAATAATTTTCCTTTGAAAATTCTCAAGGATTCGAATAGGCTCCTGAGAGTGCAGATGTGAGAGTTGGCATTAAGGCCGCCATACAACTCTCGTTGTAAAGGATGTTCAAGACACGCAGTTGTTGGAATGCTCTAATTTTTATTTCCATCTTGCTCTCCGTACTGCAACATAAAAATTTTAAGTTTAGTAAGAAAAATTCAGATTGAATAATTGAAATAAGGCCAATTATTTCACGGCACGAGTTTTAAAATGTGCAACCTGTCTTAATTTAACCGAATAATTTAAACTATTTAGATTTACCTCAACTTGCTCAGCATTACGAAATTTCTGGCATAGTACACCAAAGTGTAGACGAAAAAGAAAATGTACGCCAACTCGCCGGCAAAGAACAAAAAGTCCTCAATCATAAAAAGCGCTACAATTAGAAAAATATTTCCATTTCTTCCAGGAAATATGAAATCGGCAATGAAATGATTTCCGGGACAGAAGAAGTTTGTGAAGAAACAGAATGCTATTGCTACAACCAAATATGACGGCATCAACCATTTCCAAATGTAGGTCTCCAAATTCACATTGTCTTGTCTCTGATGTCCGCCCATAATGACACTTTCTTCTATATAATCAAACAACATAATGTACAAGAGTTTAAATTTATACAAGGGGCAAATTTTTAACTTTTTTACCATTGTTGAATTCAAAAACAGTAAAAAGCAGTAAATTTTGGTTATTGTACAGTTTATTTATTTTACTTACTATTGAATATGTTTTTGAAATCCATTTGGTTCAAAAATCGCACTAGGCGTTCTCCATTTAATCTAAAATTGATTAATACTACACTCATGAGTATATGTCCAGCGGAAAGGATACAAGGAAATGCCAATTGAGTCGCATTGTGATGTGGGTTTCTCAATTCTGATATTAACTGAAATATGTGATAAACTGTCAGTAACTGATGACATTTTCCAACAACTTTATTCACCAAAATATGTTTTTGAGATAAAGTATTGACAAATTTTTCGTCCACCGTACTCCAAACAAACGGAAATGCTCCACAATTGGCTAAAAGGTTTACCCAAAATTTTAGACTTCTTACTTTGTCCCAAACTTTTTTTATGTTGGCTTTCCAATTCATTTTTGTTTACCAATAGCTTAAATCTATATTACAAAAATGATCTTTAAAAGTTACAGTCAACTCTGATATCCACAGACTTTTGACTTAGACGTCTTTAGTTGGTATGATAGATCTGTTGGTTGAATGGCAATATAGTTGATCCTCATTTATGCTAACCTATTTTAAATGTAAGATAAATTTGCCTACCAATACTTATTCAAAGTTGTTTGGTTCCTTACATTATTACAGAAAATAGACTTTAACTGGGAAATTGGTTGAAATAATTTAATGATGAGGAATCCCTCATTTTCAATTATTACCGTTATTACTTTATGGAAGCCAAATTCCCCAATTTTCTTGAATGAAAACAATTGCTCTGCTGTATTACTTCACATTAACACAGGAACTGTTATAAATGCGTATATAAACCAAGCAAAATATAACTACCTGTTTCACAACTCGGAGCACCTACATTTTTAATTGTATTTTAGCAAAAGAAAACTTTACACTCACTACATTTGAATTGAAGATAATAGAGAGGTAATGATAAAGTACACCGACACCACTCTACGTATAATGTATGACTGTTTTCACAAATCTAATCTGCATAAAAGTCACTTACAGCGTTTCCACGAAAGGTGAATCAAAAAATTCTTCCACCTAATAGGCGGAATATTTAGGGACATTAATTTCGATTTCCAACAATCACATCGGAATGTACTCTTTGTTGTCGATGATGTTAGTGGATTTTGATTATTTTAGTTAGGTTAGGTTAGGTTACTTTGATGGATTTATCAAATGAAAAATAATAATGATTTATCAAATAATTTATCATTTTTCTAGATACGTAGCATTAAGTATATTGGATGAAAATCATGGTTTAGTGATTTATCAAATCATCTCTATATTATAATCGTTGACTTGATAAAGCAATAAATGTACTTGTGTATATATGTATATAATATGTCTGTACGTGTGGTAGGGTGACCCCAATGCTAAATGCACAAGCGCGTATCCTAAGCATTTTACAAAAAAAATGAACTACACTCTGGATTAATATTAGCTTTGGACTAATATTAACTTTTATTTCAAAATTAAACCAAATAATATTGACACAGAATGTTGAAATTTGATAACAATACTGGTGGCATAGTCAATCAAATAATCAGTAGGATATATTTTTTAATTGGATTATGATTTTGATTATTCGTGTAATCAAATAATCAAATTTCCCAATGCCGGATGTATTTGTAAATTTGATTATGATCTTGATTGTTCATTTAATCAAACAATCAAATTACCCGATGTTGGATGTATCTTGAAATTTGTATATGATTTTGATTATTCGTATAATCAATAATCAAATTTCCCCATGTGAGTAAGGATTATGAAATTAATTATAATTTTGATTGTGATGTTGAGCATTATAATCAATTATCAGATTTGGTAGTGCCAGGGATAGCTGAAATAATTTGATGATGAAAATGATTTTGATGAGGAATTATCATCAAAATCATAATTCTTACTTTTACACATCAGAATTATTTACCAATATTTAAAATGATAGGCGTGAATGTCATGTTTGAAAGTAAAAATGATAATGAGAAATTAATTGTAAATTAAATGTAATTATCAAATATTTGTCGGTCGGCTGGACAAGGAAATTGTAATATATTAATGAATAATGTTAAATTATTAATTATTACGTAACAATGTGAATTGAATAATTTAATGCGTGTGCCCAGGAGCAAGGTTAAATTGTAGGTATCTTTACTCTACATAAAGATAAAGTGGGGCATGCGCATGGGATTCTTTCACTATTCCTGAATAAATGTTTGTATCTATGTCCGTAATATTTTGTAATTAATGAGTAAGGGTAATATTTTGTAATTAATGAGCGAGGACTAGGCTATCAGTACTGAGTCCAATCAACGGTCTATGAAATTCGGGCCAATGCGCAGTCGGTAGAAATTTACTGATTTCAACATTTTCTAGCACACTTTATGTGTGCTAGGATTCAACTAGTGAATAATATATGTAAACCGAAGACAGAGAGTTATTTTTCCAGAGCTAACAGAGTCAAGACGTGCATTTTCCTTGTTCTTGTGCACATAGTTTTGTGAGTGTGTATTTTGAAAGGAATAAATTGGAATTGTGTCTTAGAAATAGGCAGCCTGAGTTTAGTGCATTAATCATTCAGTCATTTTCGAAGGATTTATTATAGTAGAAAATAAATCTTTAATGTTGGCTTTCCAATTCATTTTTGTTTACCAATACCTTCAATCTATATACAAGAATGATCTTTAAAAGTTACAGTCAACTTTGATATCTACAAACTTTTGACTTAGACTTCACCTTATGTTCGTATGATAGTTGAATGGCTATATAATTGATTGTCATTAATGCTAACCTCTTTTAAACCTATTAAAGATAAGTATGCGTACCACAAATACAAACAAGTGCACATCGACCCATTCTTTTAATTTCATTAAATATTAAATGTGATTCATAAATCAATACAAATATGCAGCAAGAATAGGAAAAATATGATAGCAATATGTGAATTTCAAAAACGATTTCTTAAAATGTGAAGAGGTCTACATAATAATGTTCCCAAGGGTAAACTTCCAGTCACTTTGATAGAAACATCTCTAAGAAGACCGGAAACCACAGTTTTTGCAGGTATTTTTGGCCGGTTGTAACCAACTGTAGGTAGTGCCTATTCTGACGGTGATTCCCATGATACATGATGTCTACATATTTGCTCCACATATATTTTCCATGGTTTTCCTTTTTCCAGTACATATTATTTTGTCAAAAAAGTAAAGGCGGATAATTACAAAACAAACGAATGCCTATTTCAAAATGTCTAAAGTAACATTTATTGGGCACATGCAAAGAAAAGAAATGTAAATTATTACAAAATTTTTATACATTGAAACTTACTCAGCTACCGAGATTTGCATATTTGCATTGCTGCGCGTAAATCTTTGTACTTAGAACAAAGAACTGCGCATTCTGGTACTACCAGTCTTCATCCGCTACCACCCACCAGCCCCCAGGGGCTTCATTGTAATTTTCTTTGATCCTTTGTTCTTTTAACTTATAAATCAAAGTGTCTGCATGATTTTTGATCATTCTCTCTCTGGAGCTGATCGAGAAAGTACGGTGAACAAATTGCTATTACAAGTGGAGGCTACTAACTACATTTTGGAAATAATCACTTGGTAAGTTTTCAAATACTGACATTTTAAATTTAAGTGCGTTGTGATCAGGGTTACCAGATTTTCTTCAACGAATTTAAGTATCCTGGCCAACAATAGCCATTTACCAACCCGCGCCCTTCGGGCGCGTCTTGGTAAATGCTTACAAATGTCACACAACCGTATTTGGCGCAATCATATGAGCGCAACTAACAAATTTACGGTTTTTTGTTGAAAAGAAAGCAAAAACAAGTAAATTACGTAACTTGAATTAAATATTCTTGCATATTACTTCATATATGAAGGAGGAAATAAAGAGAAAATACCAATTCGCGCGAAGCGCGAGAAATTTTTGAAATTCAACTTCAAAACTGAGCAATAAGGACTTAACAAATTTAGCTTTAACGGTTTAGTGACATAGTTGAGGAAGAGAGGTTGTTATTTATACCCCACTGATAAGTTATTAATAAATTTCCTTCGAAATTGGAATACAATTTTGTCTATTAAACTGGATTTAAAGACAAAATTACTTAAATTCGCGCGAAGCGCGAGAAAATTTCAATTAGCAAACGTATCTGAACGATAACAAAGTGTGTTCTAATATTAAAGACATTAAGTAATTTCACTGTTTTCGATTTTAGCTGATTTAAGTATATTTAAGTATAATTTAAGTATTTTAAAATACTTACAAGTATTTTAAGTATAGGGCCCAATTTAAGTATAATACTTGCCATTTAAGTATACCTGGTAACCCTGGTTGTGATTAAGCATTGAATGTATATTAGTGGTTGTCTAAATATTATTCAAGTATGGTTAATATTTATTGGTTTTATTTGTTCTGTATTTTAGCTTGCAGAAAAGGGGAGTTACAAGCCACGATGAATACAAGACAGAAATCCGCCGACCCTGCAAAGTAAGTTATTGACACTATTTATTTTTTCAGAGTACTGTGTATCAATAAGTACAATAATATTTTAAAGGAGAATATTCAACCCAATTTCAAACTTATTTATTTTATACTTATTATGACAGATATCTTTTTGAATTTTATGATGCCGAATGGGAATATTATGTAAATAAGTCCTAATTTATTTTGGTACAGGGTCCCGACTGCTCAACCGCAATCGAAGCCGAAAGTAATTCTTACAAAGGAAAGAAAGGAGATGATTAAAAAATTTAAGCTACAGTATCCGAATGGACTCAATGGATTGAATCGACCACGTACAGAAGCATGGGCTAAGGACCTCGCAAACTATTTAGCTGAGCATGATGACAGCATCCAATTCAAAGACGTTCAGAAATGGATAAAAAGCCATTATTGGATAAAGGCGGTAAGTGATATAGTAATTATTTGTCATTTCCAAACCAAATCAATATTTCCGTAGAAATTAGCAAAAGTACAAATTAAATCTTGTAGTACATGTAATCAGTAAACCTTCAGCTCATTAGGTCCAAAATTCATAAATCCCACTTTAATGCATTTTAGGTTCTTGGCTGGCAGGAGCTTGGAGTTTGCATTCCCAAATTGAATATGGCACTGCCCCCGAAATCCACATCTCTACCATCCACGGAAATGCTTCCAGAAACAATGGTTCCTGCGCCTGTCGTTCCAATTTTACCAGCTGGACAACAACAAGTCAATGAACAAAACCTACAGCCATCAGAAGATAATATAGTCGAAGAACCCTCTCAGAATAGAGCAATGGATACAATGCCCACATCAGCCAGTAATTCAAGCCTTCATCCACAGGGAACAGATGGAGTAATAATTGGGAATTTTCAGAACGAATCAATGCCTGGACCTTCTTCAGGGTGTGCAATAATGAATGAGGAAGATAATTTTGCAGGTAACCATAACTTTGATAACGATAGTAATTTTTATTATAAATCTAAAATATTTGTATAATATTATGTATTTGTGTTTACGAAAGAATGAAAAATCGTCAGCTTCGGTTTTTAGAATAGCAGTTAAAACTTTATTAAATAGTAAAAGGCTGTTGTTTATAACTGGCTGTTTTTTCGTAGATATAGTGGGATAGAATATTTCAGAAGGATTGTAGATACGTTTTAATTATCAGACTTTATATAAAAACAATTAAATATATGTAAACGTAAAGTTGAAATTTATGGAGTGCTAAAGCTGACGGTGTTGGTAAAAAGAGTAAATTAGTAGGGCTGCGTTAAAATTAACTTTCAAAAATTACTCCTTACATTTAAAATGTTTTGTTTATTTAGCAAGAACAGAATTGTTTAATTTTTCTTGTAACCTAAGTTCAAATAATAATTGCCTTTATATTTTCTACAGGTGCAATGGCTATTTGCCCTTCCAATAGCACTACGGGGAGTTTATGCACCCACCACGCTTGTCGTCCTAAAAGATGCTTGTACAGAAGAGCCTTTGTTCATCGTCAGACAAAGCGGAATCCAAAACATTGTCAACTAACCTCTCAGCAGCGAAGTACGTTAAAAGGAATTACTGATGCATTGTACCACATTCGCCAACTCAGTGTCATTTGCAAGAAACAACCCACACTCCGCTTTGGCCTTAAACCGCTTCAAGTCTTGTCAAGGGGATTGGGCCGTGCCAGCATGAAATTTATCAACCCGACGAACGATGCCGTGAAGCTTAAAGAAAATGAGACACAAACCAAAACCGAACCTGCCAATATGATTCAAGAAGAATACGCCAGTCTTCAAGAGGATCCTCACATTTTTGAATAACAAAGAAAAGACTTATTTCCCTTAAAATCTATCCATCCACAACGCCATTTCTGAAATGATTTTCTTGCTATTTAATTTAGTGTGTAGAAAGTAGTGTTTACAGGTTTTTCAAGTTAGATTAATTATTTATCGATGAATTAGCGTACTACTTTGATATTATGTTATTATTATTAAGAATATTGTGTATCATATTTGCAATTAGATATGGATTAGTTATAAGTGTCCATGATTTTTCTTACTTTATACTCTTTTTTTGATATTTCAACTCTGTGCATTTTCTCATAGTCCGGTATTTCGATTTTCAATGTACTATTTGTAATTTTTCTGCGACAGAATAGCAATACATCACTTTGCATTATCTATAATATTTGAAGGCTGTAGTATTTATACATATTCATCCTTTATGAACTTGTAGTGTAGTATATCTAGCATTTAGAATCTCCGAATTAATTTATTGACTTTGAGAAACGCTGATCTATTAAGATTAATGATTTGTTAATTATATTTCTATATTTTTCAATAAATTTACAATGAATTACTGCTAAAAAACTTTTCTCGTGGGTTTATTACAGCATGTTAGTATTATATTCATTAATATTACAAAATTTCGAAAATTATTCATACATAGTGCAGTCCATAAATTTTCTGTGGGAATCAGTACAAAATATAAATGTTATACCAAACAGTTTTTTAATTTTTTCAGTAGGTATTGAAAATTTAGATACAATTGCTATCAATGTCGCCTAATTGCACTTATTATCTTTTATTTCCCAGATCCATTTAAAAATGCTTTTTGACCCTGACTGTTTCCTACCGTTTGCTTGTCTCACGCTCAAATTATTATATGTGTGGAATTGTAATATTTCAACAACATTTATTTATATTTTCAATTATCACCTTTATTACCTTCATGAAACCCAAATTACCCGATTTTCTTAAAATGAAAACAAGTGCTACTCTTTTCTGTATCTTCACATTGTGCAAAAGGGTTTGTTGTATATGAATATAAATACGTGTTCCAGTGTTTCACAACTCGCACCTACATGTTTTTTATATCTACATTACAATAAAGATAATAGAGAGGTAATGATAAAGTACAGCGACACCACTTACATTGTTCACCACTACACTGCACCAGCTTTCCACAGCCAACATATCTCCATGTATCACAATGCTCTTTCTACATATTATAATGTATATATGAATATCTTCACAAATCTAATCCGCCTAATGGTCACTAGCGCATAGCGTTTCAATCGGGAAACGAAGGGTGGATCAAATTCTTCCAAGTAATAGGCACAATATTTAGGGACATTAATTTCGATTTCCAACTATCTGGATTTACTACTCATAACCCAATTTATTATGAAATAATAGTTCTTTAAAATCTCAATAGTTATATTTCCACATTTCAACCAGTTTTTAAGCTAACCAATTTCCCAACATATTTACAGGCCAATTTTACCATTAAAATCAGTATAAACTTATTTATTTTTTAAATTTTATGTAAGGCGTTTTAAGACTTTTCTTAAAATAACACTAATTTTATAACAACTTTTCAAAATATTGCATAATCACTTGTTCAACATTTTTTTAAATTGTGATTTAGATAGTATTTGAAAAAGGCTTCGGTCGACTAAGCTATTAAAAGTTAGGTGCATTTAATGGCTTGTAAATACAAGGTGCTACAAGCTATATGTACACAATTTGCAATATAGCTAAAATGTAGTTTCCTAGATAATTTTCAGGCAGGAATTCAAAAATTGTGAGTTGTTCCTGATTTTATGTCGAGGGAAATGTTACTAGTAGAGTGACAGTAAATGAAAGGATGGCTTCATATGTGTCGAACAGATGTTTGTGTTTAACAGCCTTTAAAACTACGTAACGAATCCCAAAAGGTTTCATTGCAAGAAGATTTAGACGGTTCATTTTTCCGTCTCCGAATGCTGACTGCATATCTAGTAGAATTTTGGATGACTTATCCCAGCAAATAGCAGAGCCCAGTATGAACATTGTCAGGTAAAAACTGCAAACCCCACCAAATAAACTGAACATCCAAACTTCGAATAATTTTCCTTTGAAAATTCTCAAAGATGCAAATATGCACACCGTTAGACAGACAGAGGCCACAAATGTGAAAGTTGGTAATACGATGGATGAGCAGCTGTTGTTGTAATGGATGTTCAAAACATGCAGTTTTTGAAATGCTGCAATTTTCACTTTCATCATGTTCTCCGTACTGCAACATAAAGACATTTACAGTCAAGAAATTCAGAGCCGGTTGGATTACTTTAAAGTGTTACCTCAATTTATTCAGCATTGCGAAATTCCTGGAATTGTATACTAAAGCGTAGACAAAAAAGAGAGTATTTGCCAATCCTCCCATAACAAACAGAAAATCGGTAATCATAAAAGTCGCTACAATTAAAAAAATATTGCCCGTTCTTCCAGGGGAAATGAAATCGACAATAAAATGATTTCCTGGACAGAGGAGATTCGTGATGAAGCAGAATATTATCACCACAACCAAAAGGGATGGCATCATCCATTTCCAAATATAGGTCTCCAACTTCACATTGTTATGTTCCAGGTGTTTTCCAATATTTTCTGTTTCTTCTACTCAAACAATGAATTAAATTAAATAAAGGGCAAGTATTTTATTATTTTTATTTTTAATGATTCGTAGATAATTGCAGTTAAATAATAATAAATTGAACCAACTGCTATTTATTTTATTTACCATTGAATATATTTTTGAAATCCAACTGGTTCAAAAGTCTCACTATGTGTTCTCCGTTTGTTCTAAAATTGAACAGTACCGCATTCATTATTATGTGAGCAGCAGAATAAATGCAGAGAAATGACAATTGAGTGGCATTTTGGCTCGGACTTCTCAATTCTGATATTAACTGTGTGACCAAATAAAACGACAGTATTTGGTGATATGTCTCAACAACCTTGTTCGCCAAAATATGTTTTCGAGATGTTGTGTTGATGAATTTCTCTTCGGATGTACTCCAAAAGAATGGAATTGCTCCACAATTGGCTGAAGCATCTACCCAAAATTTTGCCCGTGTAAATATTCGGCAAAATTTTGTAATTTTGGCCTTCAAATTCCTTTTTCGTTCACCCATATTCTAGAAGAAATGATCCAGGAAGAAGTCAAAAGGAATGTCTGCAGGCTTCAACAGTTTCTTTGTGATAGAGCAGCTGGTTAGATAAAGACTAACCAATTCAAAATCTATTTTCAGGATAATGTCTGAATACCAATTATTCCAATTGATTTACATACCCTTGTCTATTTTGGGAAAAATGTCTTTAATCGTGTCTTCAATCAGGTAATGGGGCAATTGAATGTGTTTTCGTTTATTTTCAATAATTTAAATCGGGACGTCAATTATAAAAGATTTCCTAAATAATATGATTACAAGTTTCTCCTAGTGTTTCAATTATAGTTGAATATTTGCATGGTGCCGTAGCAATAGCAAATGTTCAACTACTGAAATCGGAAGTAAAAGACGATTGTTAGCATGCCTTTTGGGTATTCCGATGAATTTCTCTTTTAGTATGCTCCAAACCAATGAATTTGTTCCACAATTCCCTAAAACGTCTACCCAAAATTTTGGTCGGGTTACTTAGTGTCTGTCGAAATTTTGTAATGGTGCCCTTCAAATTAATTATTCGTTTACCCATAGTTTAAATTGATAGAAGAATTGATTCTTTAAGAAAATTTAATTGCAATGTCTGTCGACTTCTACATTACCTTTTTGATAGTGCAGTTATTTCAATATGTAAAAGGCCTTTTCTAACCATTCTAAGTGAAAAGTCTGTCTACCATTTATTTAAAATTGATTAATACCTTACTATGGCTATTTTGCTAGGTTTTAATCATAATTGGTTTAACGAGCAAAACTTCTTTTATTTTCAACTATTTAAATCATATTATAGAGACTATTATGAATGATTTTCTAAACCTAACAAGTTGCTTCCTAGCATTCGTATTATTATAGTAAGATAAATATAATGGAGAATTTCCATGTAGAGTAAACAGTGCAAAATTTAAATGCGTGTTTATGAATTTTCTAAGCCATTTAAGACATTTATTATCGTGGCTTAAGTAGCTCAACGTGAACTTTAAATCGTATACTTAAGGTTGTTTACTTGAATATCTTCTTATGGTCATTTCACAGGATAGGGCTTTAACTATGAAATTGGTGTAATCAAGGAAGTTTTTTATTTTCAATTATTTTAATCACGAAGTCGATTAAAAATGTTTTATTTACTAGAATTTTTTTCATTTTTCATAAAATTATTATACTATAACTAGGATACAAGTACCACGTGAAGTGAGCAATGCAAACTGTAAATACATGTTTGAATTATTTCGAAGGCAATTGAGGCAATTAAAATTTATCATTGCGTTGCGCGTTTAAAAAGCATGAGAAAGAATGAACAAAAAGCTCAGTCATAATAATATACAGTTAATTATAAAATTAACTAACACTGATACACTAACAATACTTAACTTAACCAATACACTTACTTAACAATACTTAAACTTAACCTTAACAAAATATTTAACCTTGTCGTATATTGTTTTCGAAATTCACAACTAGGCAGTTTTATTTTTAAATCCTTGTTTAGAATTTAAATTGTGATTTTTAACATTTTTCATTAAAATCAGAGATGAAATATTTTCATAAAAAATCTTTGTAAGTGTGCATGATTTGCAATACTACTAGTGCATTTTCTTGAATGAAGATGAGTGTCATACATATAGAAATTCAAAAATTAAATTGGTTCCGATATTAAGTCGAGGGAAATATTACAAGTAGAGTGACGTTGTAGGAGAGGATGGCTTCGTATACATGTGTCGAATAGATGTTTGTGCTTGATAGCCCTTAAGACTCCGTAACGAATTCCATAAGGCTTCATTGCAAGCAGCTTTAAACGGTCCTGTTTTCTATTACTGACTGTTGAGCGCATGTCTTCCAAAATTTTGTATGATTTATCCCAGCAAGTTGCAGAGCCCAGTAACAACAATGTCATGTAAAAAAGGCAAGCCCAACCACTTAGGCAGATTACCAAAACATCGAATAGCTTTCCTTTGAAAATTCTCAAGAATGCAAATATGCACGATGTTAGACAAAACGAAAGTACGAATGTGAAAGTTGGCATTAATACGATTAATACCGAGATACAACTCTCATTGAAAAGGATGTTCAGGACTCAGGACACGCAGTTTTTGAAATGTTGCAATTTTGACTGCCAACTGTTCTTCCGTACTACAACATACAAAAGTTTAAAATTTATTATTTCAAGTTTAATTAAATAAAAATGTATGGATTTACCTCAATTTATTTAGCCCTGCGAAATTTCTGAAATTGTAAACCTAAATGATAAAGAAAATTAGAGATAACCCGCCAACAAATAGCAGAAAGTCTTCAATCATGGAAATTGCAACAATCAGAAAAATATTTCCAATTCTTCAAGGGAAAATGAAATCAGAAATGAAATTATTTCCAGGGTAGAAGAGATTTGTGGTGAAGGAGAATATTATCACCAGAATCAAATATGATGGCATCATCCATTTCCAAATATACCGTAAATATCGATATAATTCCGCGCGGAATTATTGTTTCAAAGGCACAAAAAAAAGAGTGAATAGTCGAAATAATTCCGCAGCTGTGGAATTATTTCGATACGCGGAATTATTTTTCATAGTCAATTTTTATTTAATTTTCAAAGCAAAAGTTAAAAATGAAAAAAAGTTTAATAATAAATGGATTTATATTTCATCCATTCATGTAAAGTTTCTTCCATTGCAGGAATTTTTAATTTTCGTCCTCCTCCTTTTAGTATTTTTCTCTCACTTGCTTCTGTGCATATAAATATCCTCTACAAAATGATATAGAAATGACATTTTCAAAAAAAAATTTATTATTATAAACTGTTACCACCTTCAGCTAAAGTTTCAAACTCCAGCCTTTTCCGTTTCCATTCACTTAGAGTTTTTCGATGAACATTTAACTGTTTGCTGACCTTAGTCATCGAGCTTTCGTCACATAATTTAATAGCCCTGGTGATCTTAGAAGCCAAATTTCTTGACACATAGGAAGATGGTCTTTTTGGAGTCAAAAATACTCGTTCTTCCTCCGCTTCTGCCATTTCAGAGTGAATGCAGACTGCAACTAAACTACCACTACTACTGCTGTACTCTGAGAACCTTTCACTCAAGTCAATTTTCTTAGTTTTATACTTGTTAATCTATAAATAGAATACAATAACCAGTATATAAAGTAGGCAAAGTAAAAATATTATGGTGTAGAACAGATTATCAATAGATTAATAGAATAGATTATCAATAGATTAATAGAATAGATTATCAATAGATTAATAGAATAGATTATCAATAGATTAATAGAATAGATTATCAATAGATTAATAGAATAGATTATCAATAGATTAATAGAATAGATTATCAATAGATTAATAGAATAGATTATCAATAGATTAATAGAATAGATTATCAATAGATTAATAGAATAGATTATCAATAGATTAATAGAATAGATTATCAATAGATTAATAGAATAGATTATCAATAGATTAATAGAATAGATTATCAATAGATTAATAGAATAGATTATCAATAGATTAATAGAATAGATTATCAATAGATTAATAGAATAGATTATCAATAGATTAATAGAATAGATTATCAATAGATTAATAGAATAGATTATCAATAGATTAATAGAATAGATTATCAATAGATTAATAGAATAGATTAACAATAGATTAATAGAATAGATTATCAATAGATTAATAGAATAGATTATCAATAGATTAATAGAATAGATTATCAATAGATTAATAGAATAGATTATCAATAGATTAATAGAATAGATTACCAATAGATTAATAGAATAGATTACCAATAGATTAATAGAATAGATTACCAATAGATTAATAGAATAGATTACCAATAGATTAATAGAATAGATTATCAATAGATTAATAGAATAGATTATCAATAGATTAATAGAATAGATTATCAATAGATTAATAGAATAGATTACCAATAGATTAATAGAATAGATTACCAATAGATTAATAGAATAGATTACCAATAGATTAATAGAATAGATTACCAATAGATTAATAGAATAGATTATCAATAGATTAATAGAATAGATTACCAATAGATTAATAGAATAGATTATCAATAGATTAATAGAATAGATTACCAATAGATTAATAGAATAGATTATCAATAGATTAATAGAATAGATTATCAATAGATTAATAGAATAGATTATCAATAGATTAATAGAATAGATTATCAATAGATTAATAGAATAGATTATCAATAGATTAATAGAATAGATTATCAATAGATTAATAGAATAGATTATCAATAGATTAATAGAATAGATTATCAATAGATTAATAGAATAGATTATCAATAGATTAATAGAATAGATTATCAATAGATTAATAGAATAGATTATCAATAGATTAATAGAATAGATTATCAATAGATTAATAGAATAGATTACCAATAGATTAATAGAATAGATTACCAATAGATTAATAGAATAGATTATCAATAGATTAATAGAATAGATTATCAATAGATTAATAGAATAGATTATCAATAGATTAATAGAATAGATTATCAATAGATTAATAGAATAGATTATCAATAGATTAATAGAATAGATTATCAATAGATTAATAGAATAGATTATCAATAGATTAATAGAATAGATTATCAATAGATTAATAGAATAGATTATCAATAGATTAATAGAATAGATTATCAATAGATTAATAGAATAGATTATCAATAGATTAATAGAATAGATTATCAATAGATTAATAGAATAGATTATCAATAGATTAATAGAATAGATTATCAATAGATTAATAGAATAGATTATCAATAGATTAATAGAATAGATTATCAATAGATTAATAGAATAGATTATCAATAGATTAATAGAATAGATTATCAATAGATTAATAGAATAGATTATCAATAGATTAATAGAATAGATTACCAATAGATTAATAGAATAGATTATCAATAGATTAATAGAATAGATTATCAATAGATTAATAGAATAGATTATCAATAGATTAATAGAATAGATTATCAATAGATTAATAGAATAGATTACCAATAGATTAATAGAATAGATTATCAATAGATTAATAGAATAGATTATCAATAGATTAATAGAATAGATTATCAATAGATTAATAGAATAGATTACCAATAGATTAATAGAATAGATTATCAATAGATTAATAGAATAGATTATCAATAGATTAATAGAATAGATTATCAATAGATTAATAGAATAGATTATCAATAGATTAATAGAATAGATTATCAATAGATTAATAGAATAGATTATCAATAGATTAATAGAATAGATTATCAATAGATTAATAGAATAGATTATCAATAGATTAATAGAATAGATTATCAATAGATTAATAGAATAGATTATCAATAGATTAATAGAATAGATTATCAATAGATTAATAGAATAGATTATCAATAGATTAATAGAATAGATTATCAATAGATTAATAGAATAGATTATCAATAGATTAATAGAATAGATTATCAATAGATTAATAGAATAGATTATCAATAGATTAATAGAATAGATTATCAATAGATTAATAGAATAGATTATCAATAGATTAATAGAATAGATTATCAATAGATTAATAGAATAGATTACCAATAGATTAATAGAATAGATTATCAATAGATTAATAGAATAGATTACCAATAGATTAATAGAATAGATTATCAATAGATTAATAGAATAGATTACCAATAGATTAATAGAATAGATTATCAATAGATTAATAGAATAGATTACCAATAGATTAATAGAATAGATTATCAATAGATTAATAGAATAGATTATCAATAGATTAATAGAATAGATTATCAATAGATTAATAGAATAGATTATCAATAGATTAATAGAATAGATTATCAATAGATTAATAGAATAGATTATCAATAGATTAATAGAATAGATTATCAATAGATTAATAGAATAGATTACCAATAGATTAATAGAATAGATTATCAATAGATTAATAGAATAGATTACCAATAGATTAATAGAATAGATTATCAATAGATTAATAGAATAGATTATCAATAGATTAATAGAATAGATTATCAATAGATTAATAGAATAGATTACCAATAGATTAATAGAATAGATTATCAATAGATTAATAGAATAGATTATCAATAGATTAATAGAATAGATTATCAATAGATTAATAGAATAGATTATCAATAGATTAATATAATAACAAATAGATTAATTTCATTTTCATCCTGTCCTATCCATAATTCAACTGAAGGTATGAATACTAATATTTATTCAAAATAATAATATAATATACGTTTACTACTATAATACTCTACTTTGTAATAAAAAACGAAATTGTCCTCTTCAATAAATTCATCTCCATTTATTACGTAAAACAGGAAAATAATGTACGATATAATATGCACCATAAAAAGGTTATACTTCTATAGACATTAAATTAAGCCTAGCATCTACAAGTACTTTACAATGTCGTTGTATCACGGAATACCTAGTAATAATAAGCAGTAAAATAATACAATGAAATGAATACGATTATATTTAGACGTTCTTATGCACGTTTGGAACATCAAGACCAGGGTTCTGGATGAAGAAATTGACAGGCAAAAATTTGAATCCGACGGCCCTAAAGAGTAAACAATAAGCAATAAATTTTAATCATGTTATTCATATTAAGGCATTGCATTGACACAACATGACAACCGTCATTGTGTTCGGCAGCAAACTGATAATCTTAAAATATATAAAGGCTTAATACATAATAATGGTACCTACTAAGGTACCTAGTCAAGCATAATCTTTATTCTAAAACAAACTTAATTTTCATATTTTTAAATTATATTATTAAATTTAAAACTTTCAAGTTTACAAATTATTGCGATTAATTTGCTAATACTTACTCAGTGGGCATAACAGGCCAGTCTTCAATTCGTGGATAATGTGTAATGCCAAATACGTGCCACAAAACAATATCTTCATTTACAATTGACGTGTTTTCGTATTCATTGACCCATTCAGGTAGTCCATGTCCATTCAGATAGTCTCCTCCTGCATAGATTTGCTTGTCATTATATTTAGTGACCCATACATCATAAGCAGTGAAGTTTCCTCTCTGCCTTGCAGGACTGTCGATCTTCCACAATGCCGGTCCCTTATTTTCAGGTCGTAGCATATATCCCACAGGTTTTCTTGTCACAGAGTTCTTTATGCTGGGATTTAATATTTTCCAAGTTCTGGATGTATTCGGGGAGTTCTTGGTACGAGCCTGGCCTTGAGTTTTGAGAAGAGTGTAATTTGTAACTATGGCATTTCCATAGGGATTGATTTCTACCGGAAGAAAATCACCCGCTACGATATCCAATGTTTCAACTGAATTTCGCTTCCCGTCGATGTCCGTGTCCATCCGAACACAAAAGAAATGCTGGTGTGTTGTTGCAAAAATTTGATCAGTGACGACAGTTCCGAAAGGTGGGGCTCTTGCTCCTTTTGCAAGAAGATTGGTCGCTACAATTCCCGACAACTTTACCATAAATTCCATAGAAGCATCTTGGTAGAAATACCAATGAAATATATAATTGTAGTTTCCAGCTTGCATCGAAAACAAAACGACTAGTCGGTGTGATCGAACCGTGCTTGTTCTCTCCGAAACTTCATCCTGGTGTTTCCAAAGTAGTCCTGCATCCTCTTCGTATACACAAATACATTGAGGCACTTCTACTGGCTCGCCGTCATTGTTATTTACAGTCCCGTTGAAAAAATAAACCCTTCCTAGACAATCTTCTTGAGCTATTGACTCCAAGGCATCAAATCCCAAACCATACTCACCCTCGTCAAATACCTTAAAATACAAAATTTAAATATCTGATTTATTCGCTGCCCGAGTTTATTATTTGTAGTAATGGTTACATTTTTCATTGGACCAGTTGGTGGCCGTGAATCTCCGTAAGGTATCCACATTTCTGAAACAGCAGCTCTGTAGATCAAAGGTCGCACTTTCCCATTGTCATTGTAATTTATCCAATGTAGAACTAAACCTTCTCTGGAATTAAACCTGTAAAAACAATTCACAAAATAGTAGTTCGTCGTTCGTAATTGTATGGATATGCGGAATTATTTTCTATACCCGACTCGGAAAGACCATTTTTGCCATTCGATTTTATATCCCGTAACTTTGTAGCTGGGACCGTAAGGAGAAGTGATAACAATTGGTCGGACATCCTTTCGCAGGAAATTATTTCCCAGCAGTTTCTGATCGTAATTGTGTGGAGTGGTTGGGACTGTTACATGACTGTTGTCGGTACTCAAACCATATCCGGTTGGACATTCCAAGAAATCAATCACTTTCTGCTCCCTCATATCAACAATTGCCGTAAAAGGCATAGGATGTGCGTAGACATTGTCCTCGGGAAAATTCTGTCCGTAAATTATCATTTGAAGAAGTCGCTTTCCCCGGTACTTAGGCTTATCTCCCACATAACCCATTGTCCTAAAAAATGTAATTTGAACATTAAAAAACCACCGGAATATTTTTCAAACGAGTAACCTGGAAGCAAGGTTCAGTTTTAGCCGGCCAAAACTACATTTGCCAACCTCCCAGGCAAAAGGAGCAAAGTGGGTAGTTGGCAAAAGGGGCAACGATACCTAAAATTTAAAAATTTGCGCCGATTTTTACATTTTTTACCTTTAAGCCCCATTTTGGTCACTAGCCAACTGTTAATTTACCCATCCTCTAACCACTTTTGCCCCCTAGCCACCACACACCGGCTGGCTGAACTCTACCTGGAAGTCATAAATTGTTTTGAATTCAAGTCACGCATTTAAATGTGGACTGGCATAACAAGGGATTTATTTTCATATAAAAATTATAACCTATAGATTTAAGTGGAAAAGTTGTTTTGCTAATTAAATCTATAGGCAAAATCTTCATATTTTAGTTCCATTAGTTATTCGTCCGTGGTTAGAAATTGCTGGAAACGTGTACTTTACATTTGCTTAGCATAATATAGTGGAGATGTGAGAGATTCTGTAGAGATGTCTTACCAATCCGTTTTGAAGACTAAACTTTGGTTGCCATAGCCATAATAGTTGCAGCGTCTTTTAAATTCTGAATTTCCTGAAGTGATTTCCTTAGCAAGAGTCCAATCGTCATCTGTGAAAAGAGGTTGAACTCCCATCGGAAGAGTGTTCTCACTAAAGATATTCCCAAAGTCGAGGTCGACCACATACTCAACAACCCTGCCAGTGTTCTTTTTAATACATACTGTTAAAGATCGACGAGGTATTACTCCATACGCAGGATTTTTATTGATTAGGAAATAAGCTGCCAAGAGATTCTTTGGAGGCTCCTTCAACGTGATTACGATAAAAATACAACTAGCGACTTGACCGATAATTTTTGATGTTTCGGTTATTTCTTCCGCACTCAGAGGGTCCAAGGGGTGAACTGAGGGAATGGCAGGGTAGCTTGAATGTTGATAACCATTGCCTACAGAAACAATAGTAAATTTGGCAGTGAAATATTGCGACATGTCTTATTTTTGTACATTTTCCCTTCCCGTATACATAAGCTCATAATGGTTTAACTAACCGACTAACGGCTTTACTTTTTTACGAAGCCAAAAAATAAAAGGAAGATGGTAAATTTTGCTGAATGCTTTTGTAAAGATGGTTTATTCCTTTGATTTTGATATCCCGAAATTGTAACGCCACATCAAATCATGAATGACTGTTTGTTATGTTAAAGTAGTAGAATAATAAAAACCGTAGTGAACAGTAAAATGTATTGGATTCAGAAAACTCTTACCATCATAGGATCTTTTGGCTTTAGAAACTTTGCTGCCATTAAATGTTTTTTCTGCGTTAATTTCAGCGAATGCCCCTGAAAATTAAACACAGTGAAATTAGAAAATTCTTTTCTGCATATTGTCACGTATATTTAATACATGGATTTTACACTTAAATACCGTCGTAGGTTACTGATGCGATTAATAGATAGAAACTTATGGAAACAGTAAATAATTTCATTATTGCCAAGCTACTTCAAAATTTAATTTTTGCAATTTAATGTGCAGCATTAATTGTTTGCTTGTCAAGCTTTAACAAATAATATCCAACTAATTTGAATTACTAAACAGTCAGCCTGGCTGGTATTGATTACAGTTTAGATTAAACTGGGTGATGTTTATACTTTTCCAATTTGCTGATGGAAAACTTGACACAGATACTATAAATTAATATATGTAGACATTGATATATAAATAATAGTTAAATGTGTCAAATGGCATTTAACTAACATTTCTTATTTTTGAAGTGGTTCAGTCAATATCGGTTGTTGATTAATTTTCCACGAGAATGCACAGAACGTACAAACGTGTATTTATTATAGTGTGACTGTGTACATGCAATTATAGTGTTGAGATTTTGAAATCCACTGATCCACTATTCCAAACATTGCTTGCATGTTTCAGTAACACATTTCTCTATGGAATCATACAGGCCATAAATGCCAATCGATATTATCTTTGCTTGCAAATACTTAGCTTAGATATTTGAAGTAAAAATGTTTTAATCATCGAAGGATGAAGGAAGTAATTTACAAAATGACATTGCAAAAACTTTTTAAGCCACCAGCGAAGCAAAGAATTCGATGCATGAATTCTATTAAAATGAAGTAGCAAACATATCTTAATTAAGAAAACAGTTATAAATATACTACCAAGTTACTTCGTGGTATTCATAAAATATTATAAATTATAAATAGTAATAAATATCTACAATACAGTTACTGGCTACCCTGTGTTTAGAGTAAGCAGTACAAGATGTGAATGTGTTTTTTATGAGATTTTGATGTCATTGAAGACATTGGCGTTTAAATATTTTAGTGTCAAATAGCTATCATTTTTACTAACAAAATTCTTAATTTTATGTTGATACTACGGAATTACGAATTTATCACAAAAATTGAAAATATTTACACAACATTCACTTTTATGATCATCAATACTTATAAAGTTGTTTACTATAATATTTATATCTAATGGTAATTTCAAGAAAAGGACTTTAATAATGAAATTGGTGTAATATCGTAACTTTTTTGTTGTTTCATTTAATGTGTTTAATGTTTAATGTAAAAATGTTTCATTTAATAGAATTACTTACGTTTTCTGTGTAATATTACATGATACATTTACAACATGAAGTGAGCAATAGAAAATGTAAATGAATGATTGAATTATATCGAATGCATTTGAGGTAATCACATTTTTAATTTTTGTCATTGTGTCTTTAAAAGACTGAATATAAGTAGAAAGCTCAGTATAATACAGTTATTATAAAATTAAAATTACTAATTTGCAATAAGTTTACAATACTTACAATATATTTGCCCTAGTGGTATAAACATCCGAAAGGCTATAATAGGGCTCTCAAATCCTTCTTTAGAATTTAGTTAGTGTATAATATTAACATATTTCATTACAATCAGAAATAATATATTTTCCACCGTTTTTGGAAACTACCGTAGGCCCACTAACACATTTTGTGTTCATCAAAAGCGAGACGCATTTAATTTACTGTTAGGAAACGAGGGACAGACGCCTGTGAAACCTTTATACATACGTGCATGATTTTCAACACCACTATTATATTTTCCTGGATGAAGTTGAGTTTCATATAGAATTTCAGTCTAGGGAAATGTTACAAGCAAAGTGACGATGAATGAAAGGATGGCTTCGAATGTGTCGAATAGATGCTTGTGCTTAACAGCCCTTAAAACTCCGTAACGAATTCCATAAGGTTTCATTGCAAGCATTTGTAGACGGTTTAGTTTTCCATCTCCGAATGCAGAGCGCATCTCTTCCAAAATTTTGGACGACTTTTCCCAGGACATAGAAGAGCCTAATAATAACATTGTCAGGTGAAATATGCAAACGAAAACAAAGCAACTGAACATCAAAACCTCGAATAATTTTCCTTTGAAAATTTTCAAGGTTGCGAATAGACACAACGTTATACAGACCGAGGCAACAAATGTGAAAGTTGGTAATATGGTGGATGAGCAACTCTCATTGTAGAGTATGTTCAGAACACGCAGCTTTTGAAATAGAGCAATTTTCATTTTCATATTCTTTTCCGTACTGCAACATATACAAAATTTTAAATTTATTTAAAAGAATTCAGATTGAACTGGACTGCTAAAGAGTAAGGAGATTTACTTCAGTTTATTCAGCATTGCAAAATTCCTGGAATTGTAAACTACAGCGTAGACAAAAAAGAAAATGTATGCCAATCCTCCGACAGCAAACAGAAAGTTGCCAATCATAAAAATCGCCACAATTACAAGGACATTTCCAATTCTTCCAGGGAAAATGAAATCGGCAATGAAATGGTTTCCAGGACAGAAGAAATTTGCGAACGAACAGAATATTATCACCAAAACCAAATATGAAGGAATCAGCCATTTCCAAAGGTAGGTCTCCAAAGTAGCATTGCTTCGTCTCAGTCCTCGTCGTCCACAATTAATTTCCGTTCCTTCTAATTAAAAAGATGTAATCCCACAATAAATAAAATTTTTTATACGTATGTAGTATGGAGGAATGTATCTATATATCTATGCCATGGGAAATGCGGCTTTTTGTTACAATGCGCTAGCGCGTATACAATGTATATTTCATAAAACAAGGAAGTCCAACATGAGTGTGAGCTTATTTCGAAATTAAGCAATCTCAATATGAGTAATCGCATTTTGAAATTCAGAATTAGTACTGGGGGCCTAGTAAAATCACTACTATAGTATAATCGTGTTTTTCGAGTTGTGCGGTGAAATTGGGTATGTCGATATGCATGTACCATCGTGTGTTAATGTGCTGCTCTGATAACTTTACCCAAATGGGGCGAATCTTAACAAGTCAGTATGTGTCATAACAAAGGAGTTCATACAAAAACATCGTCCCTAAAGGATCGAAAAAGCCTGTGTCCACTTTCAGATTGGTACCGGAATAAGCCTATGACATTCTGTATGCAAATGTTTCCAGCTTTCAGTGTGCTTAAGGTTCCTATTATTTTATGTCCGAGAAAGTTTAAAATTTAGCCATTAACATTGAAATTTGCCCCAGAATACTCACTAGCTTTATATTAACAGAACCTAGGTCCTGTGGCCGGTAAAATATTTATAATACTACTAATGGCAGATTTTAAAAATTCTTAATAAGTCAAATTTGAAATCCAATAACCACACATGTTGGCATTGTATTAGAAGTATACAAGTATAGTATTCTATTACTTTACTTACCATTGAATATATACTTGAAATCCATTTGGTTCAAAACTCGCACGATGTTTTCTTCGTTTGTTCTAAAATTGAATACTATTGCACTCATTATTATGTGGGCAGCAGAATAAATGCAGAGTAACGACAATTGAGTCGCATTTTGACGAGGATTTCTGAATTCTGATATTAGCTGAAATAGCTCATAAAATGTCAAAAAGTGAAGAAATTTCTCAACAACTTTGTTCATCTGCTTTTTTGGTGTACGGATAAATTTTTCTTTTGGTGCACTCCAAACCAATGGAATGGCTCCACAATTTGCTAATACGTACACCCAAAATTTTGGTCGGGTTATTGTTAGACGAAATTTTGCAATTTTGGTCTTTAAATTCATTTTCTGTTTACCTATGCTTGAAATTAATAAAAGGATGGTCTTAGTAGTGGTAGTAGTAGTAGTAGTATATATGGGTGTTCAACAAAAAGCCAACTTTTTGCAGCCCTTCATGTTTATATGTTATTGAGTAATTGGTTGAATATATGGAATAACCATTTTTAAATCCATTTTCAGCGAAAAGTCTGGCAACCAATTATTTAAAATTGTTTAAGGGCTTTCTTATGGCTATTTTGCATAAAATTGGCTTTAATCATGAAATTGGTATAACCAGTTGGAATTCAAACTCCATTTACCCACGTTTTAAATATAGAGAAGAGTAACATAATTATCCTATTTCTGCGGACTTCCACGTTTTGTTTGTTAGTAATGGTTGGTTGAATAACATGCAATGGATTAATCCACTTTTGCAATTCCCCGAATGGTTTAGAAATGTTTACTAAAAATTGCATGACAAAATAATTGACCATTTTACAGAGCCTTAATCATAAAATTGGTTTACTAAAATGTTTTTTTCTTTATCATTCCTTTACTTCCAATTAAATACTTAAATTCCATTCCAATAGTACATTTATTCTAAAATTGCACAATATTATATATTGTAATACAAAGTTACCCCATCGAGAGAACAGTGCATAATTTAAATGCGTATGCTTGAGATTTGCAGTAATTTGAGCCATTCATTTTTATCTATGATGGTTTTAAAATAAACAGTAAACGCAATCATAATAATGTTATGTACGCCATGCAGAAAACAAAAAAGGATAAGTTTTGCTTTTTTGTAAACAGCAATAAGTTGAAATTGTAAAAATCTTTTTCCTTTTTTCGAAGTAGCAATTTTTCACAATTACTTGCACTTGTAAGTAAATAAAAGCAAAAAGGGGCGGCTTTTTGTAAAAGAAAAGCTCCTTTTCGTAAGCTGTAGGTTTACATGAATATATACATATATCAACATTTGTAATAACTATAACCATAACACTGCGGACACAAACATAAACAAAATTTACTGTGAACATTGGTGATTAGTTGTTTTTGTCAAATTTGAACAAAAATTTAAAAAATAGCCTTAAATAAATAAATTATGACTGCATATAAAAATAAAAATAAATGTGAATTGACAATTACGGCATTACTACTATTATTCCCACCCCCACCATCGCTGTCATTGCTATCTTCGATACCACAAGTAGTGTTTGTTGGTGTATTTGATCCACTTTCATTTGTAATTTCGTGTATCCAATCAAGGACAGAAGGCACATACCCAAATACAGCCGGAAGTGTCGTTCCCCCATTACAGCTACTTGAGCCAAACGAAACAATTCCATAAAGGACATGTAATTTGCAATTGCTAATGGGATCCCTTGTTATTTCTACGAATCCCGATCCACTGTCTCCATTACATGGACTTGACCATTGGTCCCCAGCACAGAACATTTGGTCAGTAAATTCCACGAAGGAGCTATAACGTTCCTTGCACCGCTGATGGGGAATTATAGTTAAATTTACTTTCTGCAAGATATCTGGAATTGTCTTGTTGTAGAAATTTGTCAAACCCCAACCTGCTACTGTCATCTGACCTGCAAATATAAAATCAAAATAATGGAAAATATGGAAAGAAAAACTTCGCGAGAAATTAATATAATTATTTCTGCTTTGACAAAAAAGTCAGGTATAAAAATTAAGAGAGAGATTCATTTAAATACTAATTAATTCTTTAAGAGTTTATGTGAAATGTATTTCAGAACTGCTTATTTTATTAATAGTAAATCTAGACAAAATTGGTCAAAGCCTACCACTGACAGCATCAGGAGAAGAATATTGAGGGAGATTAATTTTCTTCACCGAATTTGTTAATTGAAACGGAGACGAAACTCTCACCAGAGCAAAGTCGTGTGTTTTATTGCTAAAATCATTTTAATTTATATTTCAATAACTAGTGCATATTAGTTCTTTCATATTATAAAAGCTATTAATAAGTTACTTACACGTCAGAAGTAGGAATATAATTCGGATGTACAACTAATTGACTAACATCTCTTCTCTGTTTTGAATTGTCTGCATCAGTTCTGTTGTGATCTCCAGCGACTAGTTGAATTTCAGATGCATTTATGTTTGTGAGACAGTGACCGGCAGTGAGGACCCAATTTTGGTTGATGATCACGCCCCCACATCTGTGTCCGAAGGCTGGCTTACTCACCATATTGATTACCCAAGGAAATTCAGATTTAATAGCATCTTTGCCATTTATTATGCGTTGATCCACGTTTCCTTAAAAATAATTGCTTACAACCATTAAATAATTCAGTACAGGTGAATTAAATGTGTTTAAAATGTATAAATATTACCTTTACCTTCTGAAAATGCACTAAAATATATTGAAAGAATAAAAATAGGTTTAAATATGGTAATCATAATGGGAAATTAGGCTAAGCGGTGCTGTGCCTTTAAAATACCAGATGTTTTGAACAAGATATTATTGATCTTCTCATGATTTTGTTCCTGATATTGCAACTGTTACAGATACTGTGGCATAGTGGACATGTGATAGATAAGAGCAGTCGTATATCCCCGGCTTGCTGATATCACAGATTAGATAGTGTGATCATGGCATGCTGTCAAGCGATAGCTAGGGTTCCATTGATGTTGGGCACAAACTATATAGTATAGAGTATAAACCCATGATTCAAACATATCAACCAAAATCATTTGTTCAGATAGGCTTTTACAATGAATTTTTTCTGCTTTTGGATTATTTCATTTCTAGTGCTTCAATAAGATATTGCGTAAGTATCTTATGACTTTTCAGTTCAAAATGGTCGGCATTCTTAACAATATTTCTTGGTTTGAACCTCAATTTCTTTTATATAAAATATATAAACGCCCTTATCAAGGAGAACTATATTGGGAAAATAGACATTTTATGACAGTAGCTAATCGTCATTTAAAAAAATATAAAAACAGCAATGCGAAATCCTGCCAACTGTATAATCATAATAAAGGAGGATGTGTGCGGATAGTACAGATACCTGTACTGTGCCGCACTGGTTTATCTATCTATTGTAAATGTTTGACAGGTATTCGTTACACCTAAAAATAAGGTTAATTATTTTTGAAAGCAATCTAAGCTATAGACTTTAAATAATTACAATTGTAACAAAAGCAGTTTATTTGATACCTGTACGGTAATACGGTAATAGTAATTATTATTATCACATTCACAAATATTGTACTATGGTATCCATCTATACTATAAGTTACTACTATAAGTACATGGGATTCATTTACAGAACATTTAAATTTGACCCATGATTCTGAAAATACAACTGCAGTTTTGTAATATAATTATCACTATTTACTAAAATGTATATAATATGTATGGTTATAGTTATACACCATACCATGACTATTCAGTCTACTATATTAAAAATAAGTGATGTTATTTTTACTAAGTATTAATTATTTAGTTAATACAATTCAGCGAATATTTGCGCCTTATGAACTTTGTACAACTTTAAAGGCTAATTACGTCAGTGTATTCACAAATTTGTAACAGCAAGTACAACTAAGTACAATAGTAATCCTACATTTATTTTCATACTAATAATATTACTAGTAGCGTTAATTTCATTTCTTTGTTCATCGATTTGACAAACAGTTTCCCTTAGGCTAATGGAACTCTGTTCTCCTGTAATTTCAAATATCCAATCAAGTATTGCTGGGACATTGCCAAATATAGTTGGAAATTCCACTCCTCCAGCACAATCGCCTTTTCCGTAAGACACAATCCCATAGAGTACATGTATTTTACAATCGCTACTTGGATCTGTTATGATTTCAACAAACCCTGATCCACTATCTCCGATGCATGCACTTGAGTCATGATTCCCACCACAGAACATTTCATCAGTAAACTGTAAAAAACTATACAGCTCCCTGCATTCTTCAACAGGAATTATGTTTAAATCCACTTTTTGCAAAATTTCGGGCACCACGTGGTTTTGGGCGTCGATATAACCCCAACCAGCCAAAGTCATCTTATCTGTCAATAAAATAGTTTATTCTTGAAATGTATTATACTTTATATTCTACAAACCGGTTGTCAGTTATGTTATAGAATAGAGCACAGCATAGGATTGATGTCTGTACAAATTACGGAAAACAGAAACACTATCATTACCATGATTAATAACAGATGAACTTTCAGGCAGGTTGATTTTCATTACTGAATCTGTCAACTGAAACGGGGTTGACACTTTAAGTAGAGCGAAGTCATGAGAAACATTTCTGGTTTTGAATATTTCCAATGTTAGTTAATAATTGAACATGTTTTAAATTTCCATTTTATTTTATTGTTTAATACAGATGAAAGAAATACAAAAGACTTACAATTGAGAGTCAGGTATGTATTTTGGATGTAAGAGAATCTCATCAACATTCCTTCTTTGTTTTAAATTATCGGGATGGGTACGATTGTGATCGCCTGCTATCAGTTGAATTTGAGATGCAGTTATGTTTGTAAGACAGTGTCCGGCTGTTAAGACCCAATTTTGGCTGATGATCACGCCTCCACATCTGTGATCCGACAAAGGACGATTGACCATGTTGATTATCCAAGGAAATTCGGATTTCCTAGCTTCTTTGCCATTAATTATGCGTGTTTCCATTCTGTCCAATGCTAAAACCCACAATTTATTCAAAGGACATGAGAGAAAATTTGTTAAGTTTTAATAACTGATTTGTAAGTTAACTTTACTGACCTTCACAAAATGAAACCATTACGAAAAATATAAGTATTGGCAAATATTTCAACATTTTGACAAAATTCTGGGCTTTACTATACATATGCTGCTTTGCTTAATTGTTTTACTATTCATAAGACAACGGAAGTAGTTATTATATATACTCTGATTGATTAAAATAACTTGCTAAGAGACATAAGGTCAAGAGAAAAGGGCGCCAGATAAATTTTACATGGACATTGTCGTCACAGTGGAGTATAAATAGTAATGCCGACAATGGTACAAATACTAACCTGTAGATTACGAAGGAAATTCGTCATTATCGATTTGCATGTATCAAATCAATAACCTTTGCTTTAACATAGTAATTGGATGCGTAATTACAATATCCATGGTTTGATTTTTGGTCATTAAATGTTGGCAAATGTATGAAAGATGTGTTCAAAATGTCATGGTAAATATTTGTATGCATTTTTCCAAATTATGCCATTTTTTTAATTATCCAATAGTGGAATAGACAAACTTATCTCAAACAACGTTACACGGCTCATTTTCTCATTTCAATTCTCCACTTGGAGACATAGGCGTCGGAACCGGGGGGACAGGGGGGACAATTTCCCCCCTAGAATAAGGCCAGGAGGGACATGTCCCCCTAAAAATGTTCCAAAAACCTAACTAAATTTACATAAGCACCGGGAAAGGAGTTTTTTTTGTCAAGAAAGGTTAAAAATCCAAAAATTTTTCGCGCTCCGCGCGAATATGTTTTCGTTTTATACCAATATTTTATTATTTTGGTGCCCCCACCCTTTCTGAAGAAGCTTCTTTGTCCCCCCTAGATAAATTACGTTCCGGCGCCTATGCTTGGAGATAAAACGTTTTTGAACTGACAAGGAAGGGTTTAGCAAATTCACCAGGCATGCACAAACCCATGTATTTTATCAATTAAAGCTAACATTACTACGTGGTATAATAGAAAATTTGTAGCTCAAGCAGCCTTACGTTATTTATTGAAGCCGATAAAATAATAATAATAATCCATTTCTTTGTAAATTAACAATAATAATATTATTATGATGTTATTATGCATATCTTCCCTTCCCATTATTATTATTATTTACCATAATGCACAATGTCATTAACTACCAATTCCCACTACTAATTTTTTGTGGACGTATGCGAATGTAAATCAGGGAAATAAATGTTGCAAATCCTCCAAGCATTGCTTTTCATATCAGTTTGAGCGCATCCGAGCTTCTAAGGTAAAAAGTGGTAAGTGAATAAAAATAAAATTTTGCAAATTGCAACGACCAAGTCAAAATACAAATTATTCCACCTGTGAAAATATACACTGTTGTAAGAATAAATCAATGCCTTTTTTATTTTGGTATGTATTAAGACAGTTAAAAACAAGTTATCTGTTGCAAAATGTATTTACGTAACATACAAATTGCTAACAATATTATTTAAAGGTATTTTCTTTACCGAAAGCTAAAATATACACTCTATTAATAATTTTCATTAGATTTTGATTCTAAAACACTATCTAGATAGTCTGGGGACAATTTTTCTTAAAATCTGTACATCTATATACCAGATTCCACCACAAGATTGCTTCTACGTATAATATTTATTGTTAGTTTGTAGCCCAAGCTAATTTCAACGACAAAGCATGAAAATGATAGTCCTAATAATAAGCTACAGCCACGGAGCAAGGGGTACAAGGGAGTACTGTCCACCTTTTTGATTTTAGTTCCTTTTTCTTTCTTCGCCAAATTAAATTCCTGAACCTGACGATGAGAGAATCCAGCATAGAAAATATTTTCCCAGCATTCTCTCAATCCTATTTCAAGCATCCAACGTAACAGTTGGCCAAACCTTTCTGACAAATGTGAATGAAATGTAATTGTGTCCCACTTGTAGTACCAAGGCTCAGGGACCAGTTTACATCGAATATTTGGGTCATATCTTTCAAGAGCAGCAATAAAGTTCGTCGAAAACGAATTGTGAATCAAATGAGTGCCTTTGTTGGCCATTTGAGCGATACAGTAAATTCGATCATGATGGCAAAACGGATTCAACACTACAAAATTTTCGATATTCAACTTGAGATTCACAAACCGAGATTTGTGTTCTTGAATAAACTTGTTAACTTCAGCTTCTTCATGTTCGAATATCCGAAATCCTTTGGAAAATAAAAGTCGATTATTTGAAATTTTGGCAGGTTCATAAGGTTCAATTACATTACTTGTGAAATTTGCAGAATGTAATTGCTGCAGGATAATTAGTAGTAGAGATATAAAAGCAAGAACGTTTTTAAGACCATTTGTTGTTGGCATACCCAAAATTACCCAAATTACATTTAAACTTAACCAAATACTTTTATGATAACATGCCATTATTATAACTAGAATAGCAACACATATCCAAACAATTTTTTCGAATGGTTGCAGCACAGTAATCGGTATGAAATCCTGTTCAAAAAACGGCATTGTCAAGCAGTACAAATAGTTAAAATCATTTCCGTGAAAAATAATAAGATTTCCATCTTGCTCTGCGCCGTTCTTTTCCAAACGATTCCAATTTACGTTATCTGCGTGTTTAGTAAAATATGTTTAAACATATCTAATGCATTTGTACACAATACCACCATATTTTAATATATGTTTTAATTTTTCATAGAAACGCTTTAGTAAAATTAGTGCTTAAAATAAGCTCCTTAAAATCTATTTTAAAATATAAACTTACCATTTTCCTTTGGCACATCACAAAGAAAACAAAATGTCAACCTCGGACGGTTTAGGTCATCGTTTGAAAACGTAAAATTAATTTTTCGTGAGAGAAATCCTAGAAGTACGGTGCTGGTATATGTAACCTTCCAATCCTTTCTCATTGTAATCTCGAAATTTCGAAATAATTCGGTTCTTTCGGGACCATTGTAAGGTGAATATGCCGGTTTCCCATGTCCATCGGAATTGATTATCATTATAAAAGAATTAACATCTTTTACGGACGTCAAGCTATTTGTATCTACTATTGGGTTATCGCAAAGGTAGCAGAGTATAAACTTAAGCTGACCAATACATATAATAATTTTAGGATGGACTTTGCTAAAATTTTCATTGACGAACTCTGTTGCAATTTCTAAGTCAATACTTTTTCTAACGTGTGAAAAGATTGCGAAAAACAAGGATGTTTTCGAGTTAACATAGTCAGAAGACCTTATAAGTTTTGACAGTATTTCGACTTCTGAGCAATATATAAGCAAGTGAGCACAAATTCCTTTGTAATTTAGGTTACGCAACTTTGACCAGTGGGACAGACTTTCATCTTCACTATTGTGTACAGAAATTGGATTATTCCTTTGCGTATACCACAAAAGAATGCCCGTTGTGTTGGTCAGTATCGCTTTCTGCCTAATGATATGTACGGAGCATCCCATTGGAACATCAGGAGTAACCGGAATAGTTTTTATATTATCTGTAATCGACGTTTTCAACGGAATAATGTTTCCATTATTTATTGCAAATTTAAGGAGGAAAAATAAAAATAATTTTTTGTACATTTTTTCAGACTATAATTTTTTAAAGGTGATACCTAAATGGTGCAACTATGAAATGTCTATGGGACAGGACAATTTATTGTTTTTACTGAGTCTTTTCATTACTGTCAGTTTACCATTTATTTCAATCATAAGTAATGCCATGGCGTTGACTAATTTATTTTGATGTGAAAGCTTTTTAACCTTAACGAGACACTTAACTGTCTTATTGCAGAGTTGTTAGTGAAAGTGTTGGGCAGAGTACTGGTAGTTTTTGTACTGTATTGTCACTCAAAATCTACCTTGGACCTTTGTCATCCTTTCTCCTGAAAGTGTACAGATATCGAGAAATTTATGAACATCTTATTTCTGTCGATTCTATTTCAAATTGATACAAGCTACCTGAATACGACTATCTTTGCTCATTAATAATAAATATTATGTAGGTACCAATTATTAATAAGATGTCACTTAAATTTGTTTCATGAGGGTTTTTCAAAAAATCGTCACTGGAATTTGAAAACCCATTGTGTAGTTATATCTTCTCAATCAGGTTCAAATATCCAATAACTTAAATTCAATCCATCAAAATTTTTAACATCTGTTCCGTAGGTGTCACAATTTTTACAAATTACTGCTCTAAAACCACGTAAAGCTTTTGATGTTTATGCAACATCGCTTAAATGGATAAAATTTAAGTTTAAGTATATTATTATGTCGGCATAAACAATTTAAACTCGTGGTTGTTCTCCGTTTGTAGTTACCAAGTAGATATTTTTCAGATATATGTAATTCATTTAGTATAAGTCCACTTTTATCAGAACTAACCTGATTGTGTAGCTGTACTGTAAGGATTGTAGTGAATAATGACCGTCATCACATCGTTATCTATCTCACCATGAACCCTCATACAGTCATGACCATGACGGTGTATTCTCAGTTTTATTGAGTCGACGAGACAGGACAATGTCAAACAGATATTAGCAAGGTAGACAAAAATAACATATTTACTGTGGACGAATGCACTTGACTGACTACTTATAATAATACTATGGAGACAGGAAACATGATGTGGCATAATTCCAACTAGCATGAGAGCTCTGATAATAAGTCCTCTGCGTGGTACCTGCTTTACACTGAACACTATTTGTAGAGATTGTAGAAATAATATAGTTTTTAAAACAGATTGGTTGTATTCACATTTTGCCAAATTATCCGTAGATCTCAAAAATGATAAAATTTTGGGTTTTCCAATCAGATTTTTGCCTACAACGCCACAAACAGCGAGCAGTTATTACTTTTCTGTCAATATCAAAAGAAAACAAGTACCTAGACAACTTAATTTAATGATTTATGTTTTGAATAATGTACACCATTTTTTATTTTGTTATTGTCATTTACGCAAAATTTAATTTTATTGTATAATTTGTTTCTGTATTAAAATATAGAGAATTTTGATTATTTGAATTGGAGCAGTTGTCTGAAAAGAGGATCCATAGTTGCTTGCCATACCCTATAACCTTCCAATGTAAGATGAGTTTGATCAGGTTGATACAGATTTGGATAGATATTTTCATCAGCGTCTGAGAATTGATATCTCATGTCTAAATAGTGGATATCGTCACCATTGTGCATACGGGAGAGAGCCTCGTTGACTATTTTCCCCTGTTCAATTACTGATGGGGGTTTTCCACCTGCTGGGAGCAACGCGAAGAGGAGAATTCGCACATGAGGAATCTTTTGCTTGATAAGCTGAATAATTCTTTCAATATTAGCAATGATCTGAGGTGCTAGGACACCGGACGTCAAGTCATTTCCTCCAACCATCAAAGTAGCCACTTTGGCATTGACTCCGTTCAAAACTCCTTCACGTTCAATTCTGTCAATTGTCTGGTCGGATTTGTGTCCAGCTATGGCCACATTGAGGGATTGAATTGGAAGATAGTATTCATTCCAGATAGAAGAACCAGCCTGTTGCCACCAGTCAGTCAAGGAATCTCCAAGCCATACTATAATGCACATTCACATTTGAACTTAAACTTGTATTATGACATTTACATATGAATCCTACTGCGATAATATCAACAGCAGTAAAAGTGTTTTAAAGATACTTATAAAATGCAAGATTTTGCTAAAACGAATCCCACATAAAACTCAAATGCGTTTTAAACCATTTTAAATGTTAAGAAATACGGCTCAATAAAATGACTCAATAAACAAGATGCAATAATTATATGCCATATGGATATTCTTAGATAATAAAGTACTAAAATGTCTAGACATTTCAGTACATTTCAGAACGACAAAAAAGTTGAGATTTTAAAAAACTCACCAGCTTTGCCACTGTATGGGGTATTCAGAATGAAATCGAAAAGTGGATTCATCGTTTGAGCCCAAACTTCGTAGCCCTGAGAAGAAAGATGGAGTTGGTCGGACCAAAAGAGTTCTGGGATAACTTGGCCCAATCCAGTGGAGAATTGAAATTCCATGTTGAAGAAGAAAACTTCCCTGTTGTCATTATACCTGGCAATTAAAGAGTTGACATTGCGAATTCTTTGATGAATTTCAGATCCACCGCGTGGAAGAACCCCCAGCAAGAGAATCTTAACTCCAGGGTTCTTAGTCTTGATTAAATTGATAATTGTTCCAATATTGTCAGCTACAGTTTGCTCGGGAACATTTCCAGACAAGTCATTTGTTCCGATTTTCAAAACAGCTAAGTAGGCATTTAAGTTATCGATGATTCCTTGGCCGTTGATTCGGTCGATTATGGTCGTTGTCCTGTCCCCAGCAACACCCGTGTTAACTGCACCAAGTGGTTCATAAAACTGGTCCCAAGTAGCCTTGCCGTCATTTTTCCACCAGTCCGTTATGGAATCCCCGAGGAACACTGAAAAATATAAGTATTATTTTGTATAATATTTAATTAATAATATTATTTTACATTTCAATGTTACCTTATAAAAGCTTTTAGTGAAAAATGAGCAACAATTAATTCTACAAAAATACTTGTAATATTCGGCATGTGCAATAGTGAGACTAAATAGAAAATGCTACTGACCAAAATGTTAATAGTGAAGCAATAAAGTATTAATACAGTAATAAATAAATTGAAATAATATGTATTCATTTAAAATCATACCAACTTGTCCCCTGTTATCCCATCTTGGTTGATTGTTATTTAAAGGCTTTCCTAAAACAGCTCCAAAGAGCAAAATTGTAACTAGGATGTGACGAATTCCCATTTTATTGCCTTGAACTGCTGTGGAAGAAAAACTTGGCAATTAAAACCTGAAACAAGCCTTTTATATCTCAATCGATTTTAGTTTATGTACTCTGTACGGCTTAATTCACATTTTTTAAGATGGAATGTATACAGGGTATCAAAATGTATGGATAACAGATAAAACTAACCCAAATAAATAAAACATCATTATTCTGAAACTACCAATACATACTTTTTCAATTTTGTCCCACTTTTACATTTTTAAAACAACAGTTTGTTAGCCGTAATGTTCAATTTTTAAATGGCTTTAATTTAGACAGTGATAATGTTTATTCAATTTAAAAATGCTTAGTTAATTAATAATTAAGTACAAATCTGTGATAATTAAACAACTCTAAGCAAAATAAAATTTTAAATTGTTCCAAATAAGAAATCCCAATTCGTAGAAGGCAATATGTAAAAAGTAATAAATGCTTGGTTACTTATTACATTAATTTTAAGACATGTATAAACTCAATATTGGCTGTTTTACCCAGAATATTTGAAAATTATCTCTGCGAAATACTGACCCTAATGATTGACTTGCATAATTACAGGTTTACAACTTTTACAAGTAATCGATTACATTTTATCTGAATGAATTTTAAATAGTCATGATTATGCTCAAATGTTACTCAATGGGATTAGTACAAACCGATGTTAATCCAAAGCTGAGGATTATACCGACGATTAACCACATTTTAATTTAACTTTGTTATGTTAAATAGTTTTATATGGAAGACCTAATGCACTGTATCATATTTAGTGACTGTGTTATTATAATCAACGAAGTCATAACGTCTGCTTAATATTACAAGGTAACAAGCCATTTTATCATGGCTGCTACAAAGTAACAAACCATTTTATCATGGCTGAGACAAAGTAACAAGCCATTTTATCATGGCAGCGACAAGGTAACAAGCCACATCGCTTGATACAGTGGTTTGTTACCTTGTCGCTGCCATGATAAAATGGCTTGTTACTTTGTCTCAGCCATGATAAAATGGTTTGTTACTTTGTAGCAGCCATGATAAAATGGCTTGTTACCTTGTAATATTAAGCAGACGATAAATTTAATTTAATTTGGATTAGCATTTATGAAGTATTAAATAATCCCACCCACTGGCATTTTATAAAGAGTGCCAAAAGAGCTCATACTGTTACACTTTCTGTGTGCTCCTGATCTTGTCCATTTTGGATTTGTAAGGCAATTGATTTAATTTTCGAAGCAAGGCCAAGATTATTTAAAATGTTGGTGTTTCGAATCAAGCAGCAATATAGATCATGCTACAATGATAACCAAATACAGATATTTATCCTTAGGTATTACAATATAGTACTTTCCATTTTATCCTATGGTATATTTTTTACAAATTTTATTGGGTTTATCTTATGGTTGTAATTGCACTCCGTCAACTACGTTCTGCGACATTATATTTATGATGATAAAATTAATTAGTCAAGTACAAACATTAACCATACACTTCTTACATTCTGGGCCCGACATGATATTGTCTGCCAAGCCCGTATATTTAGTCTACGTTCATACATTCATAATTTTTTGTGCATAAACTGTCAACATTCTCAAAAATTGAAAACAGCCTATGAATGAACATGTGTAATATTTATGTAGTACTATAATATACTATTTTTAAATCAAAATATTGTATATCAAATATCCACTACCTGACTAAAGGCACAGTAAAATTTTTACGTTTTTCTTCATGCAGATTCGGTGTATTTGTAATAATATTCCTAACATATGCAATATGCGGAATTCAAATATTATATTATAATCTTCAAATGTATTATGGAGATAAGAATAATTTACAACGTTCACGATAGTGAGATAAACTCCTTTTTTATTATTAATCCCCTCAACGAAATGAACTCGTGTATGTACAATGACTGATATGAATCAGTAATCAGTAGATAAACGAAGTCGTGTTTAAGTTGAAAGCCTGAGACAAACAACACAGAGCAGGGTATTATATGCATGCTGCATGCTAGTTTTTAATGGACATCACAGTAGAAGCGAATTTTGAAAGAACAAGGACTGTTAAGTTGCAATTTCATTCTTAGGCAGGAAAGCATAATATTTTGTTTTATTATTGAATGGAATGTCACAAGGTATAATACTTTGTGAGAGTACTAGTACCAAATTTTCCTTTCTCTACTTTTCCTAGAAGAAATATTCGCCAATTTTATTAATCATAAAGATGGTGAATATAATAATAAGCATAATTTTTAATCAGAGATTAAGATTTGCTTGGATTTTATGAATTTTTTAAGAATATTAGGAATTGGTATCACAAGTAACAATCAGTACAATTACCACGAGATTTATTTACTTAATGTACAATAGAATGACTATAACATGGTTTCTTCGTAAATAAATAAAATCAGCTACGACCGTCTCATTCTCTACTCTGAAATTCGGTCATTCGACCAAACAGAGCAACCAAATAATAAAATACTTTTGTTTGTAATATCGGCATTTAAGTAATAATAATGTAATAAGTACTCTAAGCAATATCTTACTTGGTTTATAAAGATAATAAAATAAAAATAAGGTAAAGAAATTAATATTATATACCCTTAACAAACACGTGGAGGTCATAAACATGTGATTGACATTTTCATCCCGTTTTAAACAACATCGTATGTATCAGTATTAACTTTGATTACATGTTTTGGTATAAATGGTATAATATAATATAATAACCACGCTTGTTTTTGGAGTTTTCTTTCATCTAGTATATTATTTATTATCTCTTCATTCATAAATTATTGAAAACGAATTGCGGATAAAAACTACACTATATTGAATGTAAATTCAAACAAAGGGAATACAATTTTCTCTTCGTAATTGTTCATCGGAACAGCTTTAAAACACATTTATAAAAAAATAATATTATCGTATCAAAACCTTGAAAAAGGTTTGATTTTGATGCATTTCTATAGCAAAAGAGATGAGTGTAGGAATTTGAGATGCCCGATGTGACGTAAGTTGTAAAGCATTTATTTTGCAAACTGTGAAATACCGTCAAAGAAATATTATTCACAGAGATAAAACTTGTTATTCTGGTAGATTAATGGGTTTATTATCATAAAAACTAATACTGATTTCTTGCTATAACAGTCTAATTAAGATAAGGCCTACGCCGAATCCACTCGGCGTGGCACGTGTAGAAATGTCATTTATAGTCACCAACATCCGTTTACTTACGCTATCAGTGAGATTTCTATGTATTAAAATAATTTAGTCATAGAGATAGAATTTATTTCCAGTCCTATAAATATGGATCATAAGATCACATTTTCCATAACTTTTCAGGTAGTCAATGGAAGGTGCGGTTAGTTTTGTAAAATTAGAGGATCATCTTGGTGCATTGGAATTGGTGCTGACATCATTAAAAAAGCTGGTAAACAATTCATATAATAATAACCTGATAACATGCATTAATTTCATGGTTAATATACGAACTAGGAAAAGTAAACATTACTCATTACAACTCTGTTATATTTATTATGAACGTATTTCCATTCCTAATCAATTATTTTTTCAATCCGTCTTCCTTTTAGTATTTAGCTTCTACTTGCCCTCTGGGAAATAGAGAAGTTGCAAATTATTATCATTTGAAACTTAGATAACTGCACTATGTACAGCGTTTTGGCAATTCCGTATTCTTGTACAGCAATTCAATTGCAAGTCAAAGTCAATTATAAAGTAATAAATTTTTTAGCATATTTCTGTTTAGGATAAACTGATCTGAAATTTAAAACAAAGACAAGTGACAGAGAAGGACTGGAAATGTCCAAATTTTTAAAAACCATTGCAGAAAATGTTTTAATTTATAATACATGTTGCCATCTATTTAAATCGAATACTATAATTACAATTGAATTTTAAAATATTAACTTTCGAAAGTTGTTATGCGAAAAGAACTTATAAATCATTCATCATTAAAAAGTGTACAATTTGCATTTCTAAGAAATTTTTACTGACATTATTATTCTCTTAGCACTGCCAGCGAAAATACGATAAGAACTAACTTCCCGAAAAACTCTATCACAATGAAGAACATTTTGTTATTACTAATTGGAGCACTGTTTCTGGAAACTACACAATGTTTTGTGGCAGTAGAAGATATGTTTCCTTTTGGTGTTGACAATGGCGATTCGAGACTTCCACCAAATGATGACAGTTTTCAAAACGTTACTTTCTCCCTTGGAGACGTTTTCAGCTTTTTCAATGACACATACAACGTAGTGTTTGTGAATAATAATGGAGCTTTATCTTTTATTCAAGGTAATATTTTATTAGCAAACAATGCCGAAACTCAATATAGACCATTTTGTTACGCATACATCTGATATGCTTCGTCTGCATCTTTGTTCAAAATTAATTCACGCACCACTCTATATATTCCGTGTTGTCCCCTTGTAACGCGGAACACGCCCTTCACAGTAGCCGTCCTTTATTAAAAAAGGAAAAGCTATAAAATGTCATATTATGCTCACATACCATTACTTAACTATTTATTTAACATTTAACTTAGCTCTACTTTGCTTGAGGATGAGTAAGTTTATAGAAAAGTGCCTGTAATATATTAAAAAATCTCCCAATATCCCTAAATTTCAAAATCTCATTGATAAAAAAATTTTCCCATCCCAATGTGAGGAAAGAACGTTTCTGTACAATCCCCTCAACTTAAAATTCCCTACACGGTAAAATTTACTATACTTTATTATCATAAACAAAGCGTTAATAATTTGCATATTTTCCAGGCGTATCTCAGTTTACTCCAACATGTGGCCCGCTCACAGTTCCTATGATTGTGCCATTCTGGGCCGATATTGACATTCGACGGGGTGGCAATGTATTTTTCCGCGAGACCAAAAACACCACTCTACTTTTGAAGGCCTCTCAAGAAATTCAAAGAGCATTTCCTGATGTACGAAACCCACGTCTCGGATGGATGTTCATTTCTACCTGGCATGAAGTACCATTTTATGGTGCTTCCAATGAGTGTGGGGGAATGTCTCTAAGAAATACATTTCAGACGATTTTGACTACGGATGGATATTACTCATTTGCATTATTCTATTACAACAAATTAACATGGACCACAGGAACTGCTTCGGGTGGTAACTGTACTGGTCAAGGTGGTACCCCAGCAAAAGCAGGTTTCGATGTTGGTGATAGAAGCACATTTTTCTCAATTCCAGGAACATGTACACCTGATATACAAAAAATTACAAATACGAGTAATTTTAATGATCCTGGGAGATGGATATTCAGGATTGACGAATCCTTTGAATCCAGACCATGTGAAGGGCACTCTCCAAATGCTCGACTGCACATAACTCCATCCTTCGTGTCTATCTTTGGACATGTCCCACTAACAATTCGAGGTCCCTGTCTAGAAAATGCCGAAAGTATTGAATGTCACTTTTATGATTTCCCTAGAGTAGTAACAGTGTCCGGGGAGATCATGGATGACGAATCCACCGCAATTTGCCAAGTACCGTATCTTTATTCTAACGGAAAAATTAAAGTTGAGATGACAGTCATCCATGATAATTCCACGCAGAATACTTATTCGGGACACATATTCACGAATGAACCTGACAACAGTCAAGTCACATTTGAAATTTTCCAAAATTCAAAGGCCAATTTGTCATGGAACTATTTGCAGTTTGATGATTTTGATTTTCAAGCACATATTGCATTGCAACTACATTTAGTAGAGCATAATGGTACATCATGGGTTGATCGAGGTATCTTAATTAATAATTTAAATAACACTGGCAACTTTGAAGGTGCCCTGAACACCACTTCGCTAGCTTTGCTTGATGATTTAACGTCATTTTCCATTGTACAGCTCAAATTGTTATCCATTACTGAAACTCTTAAATCAGTATTCTCTGACATAATTTACACTCCTATTAATAAATCACAACAGTTTTTCATATCTGCCTGTGACGATTGGTACCAGAAGGACAATGGCCCCCCGAAAAATGTTCTTCCATGTCCTCCATTATTGCAACAAGCATTGCAAGATGACCGTTTTGAACAAGATGGTGCCTCTGGTTCCGTTTTGCAATTTTTCCATCCAGGAGCAGAATTTTCCTTCCGTCAAAGAGTGCCAACCCAAGATGGTGCTGGCCAGCAATGCGTTTACAAAAATGGTACACTCATGTTGGGTCCTCCTGGTGGCGGAACTGCAGATCTCTATAGTCCAAACTACGGTTATATTGCTCATTCTCGTGCAGACGTTTGGCCATGGGTTATTTGTTGCAAAAAAAGTGATGACTTAGAGTCCTGTAGAAAGTATTATGAAAATCGGCCATCTGACTCTGGACACGATTATGTTCCACCTCGTCCTGGAAATGGCGCTGGAGATCCCCATATCACAACATTTGATCTTCTTTCTTACACTTTCAATGGAGTGGGCGAATTTTGGATGATCATAGGAAGTGAAAACGAATTTCTGATGCAAGGCAGGATGGAACAATTTATCAACGAAAATGGCACTCTCTCCAATGCGTCTATTTTCACTTCATTTGCAATGCAGGAATCAGGGCCGTTTCAATCTCACTCCGAAAGTGGAAATGTTCACGTTCAGGTATCTGCTACGTATTCAGGAATGGAAGTATTGTTAGATAAAGAATCATTGTTTGACACACCAACAGAAAATAGTAGTACCAATATTGGTAGCCGTTCTTTAACTTACAATGGAGTTTCTATTTCCCAATTAACATCTGAAAATGGCATTCCAAACAAGGTCACTGTATCGTTTTCATCTGGATTCTCTTTTGAGTTTACTCCATCAGGTGCGACTGGCCTGAACATCATTTCTTCAGCTAGTGCCCAATCTCAAAATAAAACTAAAGGGCTATTTGGCATTTTTGATGGCAACCCAGCCAATGATTTTACTGATCCGAGTGGCAATAGTATATCCTCGAACTCTACATTACAAGAGATTCACGAACAATTCGGATTGAAATGGATAACGACAGCCAACGAGAGCATTTTCCTATATCCTCCAGGGAAAACCCACAGCAGTTTCCACAATCCTGATTTCGTTCCCAGTTTTGTACTTCCCGATATATCAAGCTTACCTCCTGATGTAATTACCCTTTGTGGAGAATCGCGTGATTGCTTATTTGACTATGCTACAACTGGGAGTCGTATGTTGGCGAATAGTACTAAGGAGGTCGTCGTTGCATTTAATACTTCCGTTGAAGAACTAGCTGAAGAAATTCAAATGTGTGACAAAATTATTTCCCCTATAAACGGCTTCTACCAAGCGGAAGGGTTTTTTGAGGGCTCCATCGCTACCTTTGACTGCAATGGCGGTTACAATTTAGTTGGTGAAAAGCAATCGACATGCACAAAACTAAATAATTCTCTTCATTGGAACAAAGAAATTCCAAAATGCATAAAAAATGATGTTCAGACAACAACACAAACTGTTACCACTACAACTGCTGCTACTCCAACCCCGACAACAACAGATAAAAATAATGCTCACATTATTTACGGGTCAAAAGTCTTGTTATTTTTCTTGAACTTTTGGCTATTTAATAATTGCTAAATTTCAATTAATAACTTTTTATATGCCTATCATTTTTAATTTGTTCATCATCTTGGCATTTATTCCTGGTTTTATTAAATATAGCTGAATGTCGATATATACGTATCGTTTTTGAATAAGTAGTCATTTAAATAAATTATATTAAATAATTTGTGGCTTCATTATCACATTTATTAAATTGGGATTTCAATATATTATATCAATAGGAAATTGTGATTTGAACATTATCGAATAAATTGTAGTTCCAAGTCCCATTATTAATTAAATTCATTAAAATGTGGTTCCAATAGTAAATATTGTATTGATTAAATGTGGTTTGTATATTATATTAAAAATAAATGGAATTGAATCATTAATACATAAATTGAAATTGTTACAATCTTTGACAATTTTTTTATCCTGATATTAACCTTCATAGGCACTAAAATACAGAAGAAAGTTACGGCTAATTACGTGTGTAAATATAGTGTACGCAGGTTTCAGTAATTCACATTTACATAAATCTATAACTTTTTTGATAATTTATAAATACCAGTAATTATTAGCTAGAGAGACATCAAGGGAGTATGATAGTATACCAGAAACTCCAGGCAAGGAAAGTCCACGTAGTTTCATTCCTTAAGAAATAGAAAGGTCCTAAGGTAATCCTCAGTGGTCGGAGATGTAAGATCTGTCTCCTACCGATAGTCCAATAATTAAGGAACGACGCTGCCGTTTCGTAGGTTATGACCTTCAATAGCACCAGAGCGATTTCCATCACACGTTTTTGTAATCCAAGTATTCATATTTATCCCGTGTAAGGTATGTCGATTATGTAGCCTGTGATCACCGTCGCTCTGCCAATTTCACACAAACCAAAGAGTTTGGCCTACAGTTTATCCAAGGTGTACTCATAGAGAGATGGACGTTTTCAGAACTTCATTCCAAAGGGTAAAGATGAATTAGGAAGTCCATATTTTATACCTTATTATTGGAACGAATCGCCAAAATGTTAGATACCGATTTTTATACCACATAAACACATTCTCCAAATCTCGAACAAAGTCAAAGGACCTATTTCCAATAAGCCTAAATTCGGCATTTGCAAAAAATGTAAACGTTTCAGCTTGTCAATAAATCATCAATGTCGAATATTATACTGTTTCATTAAAAAATATACTTTTATTTGACCGTTTTTACCAATTTTAGTAATATAACAACTTCATGACTGATAGGTACCTCTTAAAATTATTAAACTAGTACTTTTGGACTTTTAATATCCTGGGGAAGAATAGCTAATGGAAACTGATTTGACTGGGGCAGCTGGAGCACTGTAACTGGACATTGGAGCCGCAGAGGCATAGCTTGGAGCAGCTGGAGCAGAGTATGCTGGGGCAGCTGGGGCGGAGTAGGCTGGGGCAGCTGGGGCGGAGTAGGCTGGGGCAGCTGGGGCGGAGTAGGCGGGAGCAGCTGGGGCGGAGTATGAGGAGTAGGCGGGAGCAGCTGGAGCGGCGTAAGAGGCGGAGTTGGCGGCGGCATAAGCGGAAACTAATTCCTTTGGCATTGGGGGAGGTGTGGGAAGATGAGCGCCTTGAGCGACGAATCCACCTTCACCGGCGGAGTACTGGACTTGGATTGGGATTCCCTCGGGGGAAGTGTAGCTGAAAGATCCTTGTTGGCTGATTCCACCCGCAGAAGGAACTCGCTTGCCGTATCCGTCATCGTAACTTCCGCTGGATGAAGCAGTTTGTCTCACGTTCTGGGACACTCGGATACCATTCTCACCTTCGAAACTGAAATAAAAATTAAATTATATTTAAATTAATAACATTTTACTTACATTTTAAGTAATTGATTTTAATATTTATTTCCAACTTACTCTACAGAGTTGGAGTCGGCTCCATTGATTTGCTGGTTGAATCGGGTGATTGCGATATTGCGAGTGGGTGCTCCGTAAGCTAGAGCAGAAGATCCGTATACTGGAGCTGCAGGTGCATAAGACGGAGCAGATGGTGCGTATGAAACTGGAGCAGATTGTCCATATGACATCCGAATGGCGGGGGCAGCTCCATATTGGGCCACGGCGCTCCCAACCAAAACGCAAAGAACTACAAACTGTAAAATAAATTTAAAAAATGTTTATTGAAATTTGAAGTATTTTAAATAAGTTTAAAGTTACAGATGTGATTTAAGAATTTTGTAAATGATAATCTTACAACTTTCATGTTGTATAGAAATTGAGATTGCTTAGTATTTCCAAACTTCAGCGCTGGGAATCGGTAAGTGATGTCCTAAGCAGTCTTCCTTTTGCTATTTATACTAAAACGACTAATACCGGAATACCAGTGATATGTACAATCTAAATTTAGTCTGACTTTCCAAACATACAATAAGCGATTACAGTAGTAGTCTGTAAGAGTTAAACCCGCCCTCAAAGTGGTTTTCCTTGTCAGTGAAGTGCAAAGGTCTTGTTGTAAGCGACTTTCACTTATCTGTCCTTTGGGAAATATTTCAGCTAACTGTTTCAGCTTTAACTTGACATTGGTACTCATAACCCCTTCCCTTATTTCCTGTATGGATGCTGTGTCAGTGGGTATTAAAATAAAATATGAAGGTTTTAAAATTATGACATTGATGTTATTGATAATTATTTTATAATTTGTCATTTTGTAACCAGTACTTCATTGATTAGTGTCATGGTGTCTTAGTGACTTGTATCCTTGTATTTACGATTTTAAATGAAAGAATTACATAATAATGTAACCTGAACTAATTTGTATAATGTAAATATTTATATTATTATGTATGACTTTTTCATTAGTTGTTTTATATCTATAAATGCATCTATTACCTATATTACATGCTTGAGACATTATACAATAATACAATACTGTTGCTTATGAAATAGTTTACTGTAAAGCTCTATATAAGATCTATTTAATAAGACTAATATATTTTCTTATTATGTCCAATCTACTATGTCTATTCTTATCATTACATAGAATTATGTCTAAATTTAAATGTTTGGTTGTTATGCATGTTAAAATATTAAATGTGTTGTCGAACGAACGTTCAAAACGAATGCATGGAAGCAAACATAAAGGAAAGGAGCAATTAAAAATAAAAGCAACTTGCCTACTTGGAATTTATGAACTTTTGCTTTCCCTTTATCAAACAATCATCCCCAACCTTTATGATCAATGATCACCAAATCGGGCGAAAATTAAAGACTAAACTAAATAAATTATTGTTCTTTGGATTATTTAAAACCTCTATTAAAGAATGCGGAATGATTACTGTCAACTGTTTGTTTAATTTCGCTACTTTTAAAAACGTTGAGGCGGCGAGGATGCTTTAGAGTTTAGAGTGTAACTTCGACTAGGCTTCCCATAAGTCCAAAGTTTTGCTAAGTCCACTGATTTGAAAAGACGTGATATAAGATGAACTCACACTATATAGAGAATAAAAATTTTAATATAATGCAAATAAAGGTAATTTATTATGCAAAATTGTAAAATCCAATGTAATCCAAACATTTAATGTATTTGTTGAATAGAGTATTTAAATACCCTTGGGAGTAGGTGGTACTTGGAAAATACAATCCTTCTAGTAGCTTTATATAACTGATGACTTTATATAACTACCCAATTTCGGACTACGCCATTTCAATTTGGGGTCCTACAACTAAAAATCTGTTTGGTAGTTTACAAAACAAAATTAATAAATCACTATATATTAAGGAATTTCCACAATTGGGAAAATATTATTACAGACATTTTTGGGCCTCAAAAGATAGCTCAAATAAGAAAGATAAATTAAGCATTAAAGATAAGATCCAAAAATGTAAACTTGATCATAAAGAGGTAAATTGTTGGGAATTATTGGAAAAGGATAATTTGCTTACAGTATATGAAAGGCTTATCTTTCTCACTAGTCTATATAAGATTGTTACTTTTGGCACAAAGATTGAATCGCTAAATAAATATTACAGTAAAGAAATATTAAATGTAACAAATAGAAGCACCAGGCAAGCGAACAACTTGCCAGTTATGGAACATCGTACTGCACTTTTTGCGAAAAGTCCTATTTACTTTTCAAACGTCACCTGGAACTCCCTTAGTCCGCTGCTTAAGGATAAGAAAGAGAGTGTTCTAAATTTCGGTAAACTTCTTAACTATTACCTGTTACACATTAGGGAAGATGAATTCGTACATTAAGCATCAGGTCAGAATTAGAGGAAGTGTATATGTGTATATTTAATCAGATAATGTTACCATTGAAAGTGACGGTTGTCTTTGCATTTATTTATGTATAGGAGAATGTGATAATATGTATTATTCTAGTGTTATTATTGTAATGTGTATGCTGTGTTGTGCATTGAGTTGTGAGTCATGATATTTTCTCAGTCTCCGTTATCCCCGAGGCCGGACCAATCAGAATCAAGAGTAAAAGGTGCCCGAGGGAAGTTAGAACATTGTTGTTGTCAGAAGGAGGAGGAGTGTCTGTTTTACTCTATTTTTTATGTATGTGCACTGTACACTATTACATATTATTACTGTTTTTCCTTTGTTAAAGTTAATCTATAAAAGAGCCAGTTTTGTTCGGCTCTTGATGCCAGTGTTACATTACTCTTCAGTTCGAACGCAAGGGCAGCAGTTTGTTTTATTTTCCTGCCTTGCGGTTCAATATATTTTGTAAAGTCCAATTTTGATTTGTTTGATTTTATTTGGCCAATTAAATTAGTAACTGAAGTCGAGTAAAGCCATAAGTGTATCGACTATTTATTTTTGCATTGAGCCGTCAATAATTTCATAATTTTATGTCAGTTGACAGTTAGCCGTTTCAGTCACACTTTATCTTTTAAATCAACCAGGGATAGCTAACACATATAGAATACCACTCCGAACGGGTAGTTTAGAGCAAGGATTCAAAAGTTACGTTACTTAAAAGAGATGTTCTCTTAAAACCATAATGTATATATTGACTTTCGATTGTAACTGGGTACGACGCGGCATTGATTATGGGAGTAAGGTAACTAGCTTGCCTTCGGTGCTTTTATTTGAGAAACAGTCTTCATGTATAATAATATATGTTTGTACTGAAAATAATTGGCACTTAAATAAAACTAATCTGAAATCTGAAATGATTGACATAATCTGCAATAATAATATTATGTAATTTTATATTTACCATAGACAATGTTAGTAAAATTGGTTGTTACAACGCGGATTCGGATTCAAACTTCAAGCAAACGTAAAAATCTAAAATTATCTACCTATAGATTCATATATAGACAGTTCATAGAGGCATTATACCATTTCCAAGCCATAATCTTTGTGTATAAGTTAAACGAAAGGTAATGTGATAGGCAAATGAACACAATAGTAGTATGCTGTGTCTGCTGGGCAGGTTGAGGACGGATACAGCATTTTTCATAAATTATACTAAAACATCCGGTGGTATAGAGTCTCAGAATCAAGATCAAGACTAAGTATAAAGATAAACTGGCGCACGCGTATTGAATAATTAATGCTTTTAATAATGTACCCCAAAGCTGTTCACCCGATGTCCACCACACGCAACGTCCATTTGTCGGATGCCTTCCGAAGTTACCTGACAAAGGCACTTTGATTATAGTGGACTTCGGGTCCACTACTTTGGGGTACATTATTAAAAACATTTGTATGTACGTATGTTTGTGTGTTTGTATGTATGTATGAGAATAGGGCAAGCCACTACGTTTCAAAACAGAATGGTCTAAGTTATGAATTGTATTGCTTGGCCGCCGTACGGTTGACGGTTATTAAATTTCAAAATGTAAGAACACCACACCACAGTTTGGTTTATTTGCAAAAGATGCTATATTCCATCCAGATGGAACTAGCTTAATTTATACATACACGTTTGTGAGTTTTAAAGGCAAAGTAAGACAAATTATTAAATTTAAATACATTGTTGCGTGACGTGGTAGTAGAAACTTCTTCCTTCCATTAAGTATATCGTTTCTTGTACTTATTCATTTTCACTCGCATCTTGAAGTTTTGTTGTGCTATTGTGACAAGAAAGTTTAATGGACTCATTGACTTTTGGGATTCTATTTATAATATGATAGAGTTGACTAAAAATTCATCACATTATTACTATCATAAAACATTTATTTGACCGTTTTAACGGCTCTTTGCCAAATAAGGCAGACTTGACCATTTGTTTGTCGATTGCCGATAAGGCAGACTTGACCATTTGTTTGTCGATTGCCGATAAGGCAGACTTGACCATTTGTTGGTCCATTGTCAATAAGGCAGATGTGACCGTTTGTTGGTCCATTGCTAGTAAGGCAGACTTGACCATTTGTTGATCCATTGCCAATAAGGCAGACTTGACCTTTTACTGGTCCATTGTCAATAAGGCAGACTTGACCTTTAACTGGTCCATTGCCAATAAGACAGACTTGACCACTTGATGGTTTATTTTATTGCCGATAGTGCAGACTTGACAAATAGCTGGCTCTTGGTCTTTCAGGACAGACTTGACGACTATTTTGACGATTATAGATTGCCAAAGAATTCAAAAAAATGGACGATGTAAAACCTAAAACTTCATTACAAACATCTGAAATAGAGTTTGAAAATCGTCTTCTAAAAGAGAATGAAAGAATTGAAAACTCCGGTTAGAGGAATCTAAAGAAGCCAGAGAATATCGCCTAAAAAATAAAGAAATCGAATACAGCGGTTAGAAGAATCCGAGGAAATGCGACAATTTCGCCTTCAAAAAAATTAAAATGGACTGAAAAATGCCGGTTAGAAGAATCAGATGAAGCTCGTGAATGAAAATCTCTACCTCCAGCCCACCAAATTAGAAGCCGAGAAAACGTCAATTGGAATTTTAAAAATCTATCTTCGCATCGTCCCCGAAATACACACTAGCTTTATTCATGACAGGACCTGGGTCCTGTGACCGCCTAGTATAAAAATAATATTATACTGATTTTATTTCACCAAATTAAAATAATAGCTACTTGAGCATCAGCATCATTGGTCTATAAATATCAGTAAATACATTAAATATGTATAATATTTATGCAATTGTTTCATGTAATAAAATTCTTCGAGGGTCAATTTTACCAAATACTAAAACAATAGAACTAATGCGAATTTCTTAGCACGTAAATAAAACCACAATTTCAATAATTTTGTTTCATTAAAAAATATATTGATTTTATTTGACCAATTAATATATTAGGAACTTGATCATCATTTATATGAACATTTATGCGACAAATTTTGTCTCTTAATAAAATTAAACTAGTATTTTTTGACTTTTATTTTAATATCCTGGGGAAGAATAGCTGATGGAAACTGATTTGACTGGAGCCGCTGGAGCAGAGTATGCTGGGGCAGCTGGGGCGGAGTATGCTGGGGCAGCTGGGGCGGAGTAGGCTGGGGCAGCTGGAGCAGAGTAGGCGGGAGCAGCTGGGGCGGAGTATGAAGAGTAGGCGGGAGCAGCTGGGGCGGCGTAAGAGGCGGCGTTGGCAGCGGCATAAGCGGCGACCAATTCCTGTGGCATTGGAGGAGATGTGGGAAGATGAGAGCCGGCAGCGATGAATCCACCTTCACCGGCGGTGTATGATGTGCTGATTGGGATTCCCTCGGGGGAAGTGTAGCTGAAAGATCCTTGTTGGCTGATTCCACCCGCAGAAGGAACTCGCTTGCCGTATCCGTCATCGTAACTTCCGCTGGATGAAGCAGCTTGTCTCACGTTCTGGGACACTCGGATGCCATTCTCACCTTCAAAACTGCAAGAAAATAAAAATAATTAATTAACTTAAAATAATTAACATTTTAATTACATTTTAAGTAATTGGTTTTAATATTTATTTCCAACTTACTCTACAGAGTTGGAGTCGGCTCCATTGATTTGCTGGTTGAATCGGGTGATTGCGATATTGCGAGTGGGTGCTCCGTAAGCTGGAGCCGAAGATCCGTATGCTGGAGCTGCAGGTGCATAAGACGGAGCGGATGGCGCGTATGAAACTGGAGCAGATTGTCCATATGACATCCGAATGGCGGGGGCAGCTCCATATTGGGCCACGGCGCTCCCAACCAAAACACAAAGAACTGCGAACTGTAAAATAAATTATAATTTTAATCGAAAAATGTAAAATGTTTTATAATCGTAAAAAATTTGGATGTAATTAATTTCAAAATTTTAGGAATCCATGTCTTACGACTTTCATGTTGAGGGTTAGTATTGTTGAACTTGTTGAGATGTTGAGTCAGGTTGTCAGTTGTGATGTTCAAAGGAGGCTGTTATTTGCTATTTATACTAAGCATTGTGTCTAAATTTAGACCTTTGGTCCCCCACAATATGATGATAATGACCTGATCCCTCCAAGTTGTTTGGTTTGTCAATAATATTTGAAGGAGCTTGTGATAAAAGAGAAATTATAATACCCTCTCTTTGTATAAGTAGTTCAACTTCAACGCAGAACTATATAGGGACGATAATCTGATCATTTTCATCACGAAATGAAAAGAGACCGACTATCATCCAACCCATTCAGGAAATATTGTGTCATCTCTTCTAACAATATAATATTACATGCACTGCACATCGCCCCATTTTTAAATATTAGTTAAGTTTTGATATTAATCTATCTATTAGAAAGCGTTTTGCAATTAAAAATATACGAAGTGGTAGCATTAGAAATGAGTGGATTGATCGATTGTTCATTCCAGTCACTGTCAATAAAATAAAATCTATTTAATACTCCATTACATTACACTTAAAATTTTATTAGTTGACTTATCAAAAATAGATAAATGTGATCCATCTATTCCATTTAAATGATCCTCAGAATGTTTAAATATAGTTCCATTCTATGTTTAACTTATCGGATGTATTATGTAAATTGATATAATGACATTGACAATAACAAGTACAGGAAAGTGACTTAATATAGAGTAGAAAGAAACGTCAGACTCTGTACTGACTTTCGCTTTCAATCTCGAAATCCAAACAAACCTTCAAATGCCTGTAGGCAATCCAATTGAGAGTATTATCTCTGTACTCATATGAAATTTATGAAGGAATATTTAGGGTCAACGTGAATTATATTTATTTCATCCTGAGTCAGTTCTTTCCGTTTTTACTTTGTAGTAAAACAAATAAATGATCAATAGATTGCTTAAGACTCATTATAAACTCATAGAAATGTTATATTTTATTATTTGTAAGGCTTTAGCAAAATATTTTAGAATTATTTCCATCTAAAGAGTTTACCAATTCTTTCGTGATTATTTTAAAGCAAATATTTGTAGAATTAAAACGTTGACAACATTTCAATAACTCCATTAGAAATTGAAAACATAAATGTCACAATTTTCTTGTTTCTTGCAAAAGAAAAATTACCAATGTAAATTTTATTTGGCTGGCAAGAATTTTGAACTAATTTTATATATTTGTTCTCGATTCTTCTTTCTTAATGAGGCACCCAAGATTCGATGGTAGTTAATGAAGAATGGTAAATCATTGATATTGACCACAGATTAATTATCCAATGAAGAATCAAAAAGAAATATAACGAAAATGATATAAGAGCAAACGATGTACCTATTTCCGAATACAAAGGTACAAACTCAAATAAACCAGCCGTTTTATCATAAACTGCAAAAATAATAATGGCATAGAGTATAGTTCATTGAATGTTTTACAAAATATGTTCAATCTTCTGAATATCTTCTGCGCATTGTGATGACATTGTAGCTTGGTCATTGCTTTGCACTTTTCACTATCAAATCTGCAAACACAATTAGAAGTCATATTTTTTATGTGGTGATCATTATTTTCTATGTATGAGAAGGCCATTTACTATCGAAAATAAATGGGATTAAAAGTACTTTCAGAGTTAAAGAATAAAGTTTGAAGAATTATTAACCTAATTTTCTTCATAATAGCGTAGTAGTTGCTCGCAAAAACGGCGAAAAGGAATACGTGAAACATAATTTGTGCTAAATTTGCTGCAACAAACCAAAATAACAACGGAGTGAGAGCAATAAAGATAAGCCTATACAAGAAAAAATTTTCCGTGCTAATTAAGGATGTTACAAATAATTGCCATTTAGGGTTTACAATAGATGTAACACAAAACAGAAAGGGAAGGCTAATAAGGTTCATCCAAATGCACTTCGCTGCCAGTCAGACGAATACGGTTTCATACGAGTGTCTTTTTCTAGCTGGAAGATCTACTAAAAAGGCAAAAAAAGTTGAAATTAGATATACTGAGTATTTTTTACTGCGTATTAAATTAAAAATTTTTGAAATAATAATGCTAGTGAATAAATTGTTTGAAGAAGTAACACTCACCATGACATTTTTCACAGTATTGCAAAAATACATTAACGTATAAACACATTGTCTCCACTTTCAGCAGCAACACAGACGACAGGATTAGGGCGATTGTCAGGCAACTTATGCCAAATAAGGATAGCCAAATTCCCATCGCAGTTCCATTTAGAAATTCGAAAATACATCTGATTACTAAATATAGTAGATGTTTCTTCCGGGGCATAAATTGTACGATTATTAGAATGCGTTTAACAGATGCATAGATTTTTTATATTAACTCCGATTGAACTTCCCACGGTTTCTCATTTGGTGGGACGGTAGGTAGAGATTTTACATTATTAGAGTCAAAAAGTATTCCAAAACTTCGCCTTAGTACGACCTAGAGTCAACTTTTTGTTTTGAAATATAATAGTGAGTACTGGCAACTTATTCCGGTCACCCACCATAACACAGGTTTGACTCATCGTTTACGGTATTCAAACCATAACCTTATTTGTTATATACTGTCACTAATTTTTATATCATGGGACTTTTCGAGCTCATCCCATTATTTTTGAGTTCCATTCCTGTCTCAGTGCTCTGCTGTTTTACAGAAACGAAAACGGACTCACCTATTTGGAAATCTGACTTTTTGAAAGCATTTAAAGTAGAGATATCAAAAACCCAACCACCACATTTTGTTAGTGCATAGTCCACGATTCCATAATTGCAAGACCCGTAAAAATCAAATACCTATTTGGGAACAATTAAACCGTATGTAAAGACAAATTTTAAATTCAATGTAGGTTGACCCTAAATGTTAATCATGGAATATTCGAGCGTATAAGTGAACGCAACGTAAATTAAAACTATATTTTATTCATTACGCTGCCAAATTTTTTCCTCAAAGGTAGTGAAATAGACGGGCAGGTTAACTTGGGGTTTCGGCTTGAACAACAATCGAGTCATATTTAGGCAATAAATTTTGGAATTATGTTTATTTTGTTAGCAACCAACTGTGATGAGCGTCCTCAATTGAAAAAATGAGACAAAAATGTTGTACATTCACGTCTGCCGTATTGACTATGGACCAACAAATGGTCAAGTCTGCCGTATCGGCAATGGACCAACAAATGGTCAAGTCTGCCTTATCGGCAATGGACCAACAAATGGTCAAGTCTGCCTTATCGGCAATGGACCAACAAATGGTCAAGTCTGCCTTATCGGCAATGGACCAACAAATGGTCAAGTCTGCCTTATCGGCAATGGACCAACAAATGGTCAAGTCTGCCTTATCGGCAATGGACCAACAAATGGTCAAGTCTGCTTTATCGATAATGGACCAACAAATGGTCAAGTCTGCCTTATCGGCAATGGACCAACAAATGGTCAAGTCTGCCTTATCGGCAATGGACCAACAAATGGTCAAGTCTGCCTTATCGGCAATGGACCAACAAATGGTCAAGTCTGCCGTATCGGCAATGGACCAACAAATGGTCAAGTCTGCCTTATTTGACAAAGAGCCGTTAAAACGGTCAATTAAATGTTTTATGAGAGTAATAATGTGAAGAATTTTTAGTCAACTCTATCATATTATATATAGAATCCCAAAAGTCAAAGAGTCCATTAACCTTTATTGTCACAATGGCGCAACAAAACTTCAAGATGCGAGTGAAAATTAATACGTACAACAAACGGTATACTTAATTGAAGGAAGAAGTTTCTACTACCACGTCACACAACGGTGTATTTTTTAATAATTTTATCATACTTTGCCTTTAAAACGCGCAAGCGTGTATGCATAAATTAAGCAAGGGACCATTCTGTTTTGAAACGTTATGGCTTGCCCTATTCTCATAAATACATATAGACACATACAAACATACGTACATACAAATGTTTTTAATAATGTACCCCAAAGCAGTTGACCCGAAGTTCACTGTAATCAAAGGGCCTTTGTCAGGTAACTTCGGAAGGCATCAGACAAATGCACGTTGCGTGTGGTGGACATCGGGTGAACTGCTTTGGGGTAGATTATTAAAAACATTAATTATTCAATACGCATGCGCCAGTTTATCTTTATACTTTAGTCATGATATTTACAAATGACAATATTATGTGTATACCATTTTAAATTCCTCTCAGATTTTACCACGCTATTGGTTTTTGAACACCAAGTGTAAGGCTCCGCCTATGTAGCTTCCTATTATAATAATTTTTATAAAAAGTTCGCTGTCATGTCACATTTGTGATCATTTTACAAGTTTGGCTCCAAATTTTGTATGCGCTATAAAAAGGAGGAAAAAGCAAATTCGTAGGGTATTTGTCGGGTGCTAGTATTTATAACTTTTGTAAGTAAGGAACTATTATGCAGGATATAAAAAAGAAGGAAATGTTTTCGCTGACGTAGTCCACGTAATACTGGAGTAATTTTCTGCCATTAGTATGGAAGGATATAATAGTAAGTGTAAACTAATTTTAGATATTTTTAAAAGAAAATTATCTACATCTAATGCAAGGAAATCTTATAACAATAATGGCTCTGTCTATTAAACTCAGCGCTTTAGATATGATGATCTCTTTAGAATGAAATTACGATTTTGCTATACAAAATAAACTTCACAGTAATTTTAACCCTTGGACTATATTCATAATATATCAAAAGCGGTTGAAAAAGTTTACAATCACATCCTTACTTCCACAACCCAAGTCCATACACTACAGTTTTCGTTCGATGGTGGAGTACAAGTACTAACTATCATTATCGAGGCAGCGATAGTAAACACATTTAATCGAAATAACCGTCATTAAATTATTTGGGTGAAATCTATAAATGACTATTACCCCTGCCCATGTATTATTTCCAGGAAACGTTGATTACACGTAGTTCATTTAATAGGATGTTTTCAATCACAGTTTTACTGACAAAGTATATATTATGACAAAACTAAAAGTTTTTGTTTTTCCACTTCCAACTTATTTTTGTTCCTATTAGAAAATCTAATAGGAAACTTCTTATTACACTAATATTGGGTGTCAAATATTTTGGAAGGCTTAAGGCAAATGTGTATTGAAACATACAGTAAATGAATTTTCAGTCCTGAACATATTATATGGACCTGTTGCCACTTACATTTACGGAAAGTGCCAATTAAAGCATTTTTTCATTCTATTTATAGACAACGGAAAACACTTGCAGGAGGAGGTTCTTGTGGGTGTGATGTTATTAGTATTGTCTAGACGAGTGATTCAGTATCATCAAAAACAAATTGTATGAAAATTTTAAATTGAAATGTAGGTCAAGGTAGATATGCAATGTATTATTACCTATAGGTTTATAATTCAATATTTTCCCAAGTAGTGCAAGGTTTCTGATTGCATTCGTCACACTCCAACATTTCGTTGGACCTGAATATTTTACTTCAAAAATCACAGAATTAAAGCTGACAATTGGCAGTACGTACAAGCAAGGTTAAATGTTTAATCGAGGGTAATAATGTTACAACTTTTTTTAATAGCATTAATTTGTTTTAAGGTAGCACGACGTAAATCCGGAGTAACGAATTTTTTCACCTTCTCATTAAAAGTGATGTCATCCATTAACTTTGCAAGCGCTTCCTTTGCATGAGTCCTAAAAATTAATAAATTAGTCATTTATAATGATTTCATAATATTATTATTATTATTGCAATTGCGCTTCCAATATCAAAATTGAAATAAAATACCAATAGAGTTGATTTATAACATTATACCTGATTTCAAGAGAGCCTTCCAAGAGGAATCGGAAGAGAATGGGCAAAAGTCGGTCACTCATATCCAATGACTGCTCCTGCCCGTGCTTCGTAACCAAATGTTGAAGCATTCGTGCAGTAGTTGCTCGCACAAGTGGATTCCGGTGTCTAAACAATTACAAAACGTTTTATGAATAACAGGATAATAATATTATGCTGTGATCCAATTCGATTCGACAGCTATAGACCAAAGAAAGGGAAATTAAATTTTATGAGATAACAAAAAAATAGATTACTTGACTCCCAACACTTCGAAGCAGGAGAACATTTCGTAATAAGAAACGGTTTCACAGGCTTCCATAACAGCGGCAGTTGCGTCCTCCCGAATGAATTTGTTGACATCTGCAGTCTTTTCCAGTAGTTTCTGGAGGATCTTCTCGCATTCAGATTCCATAGCCGTACCGTAGACTTTGAAAAGATCTCCATAAAAAGCGCATGCAACGCGGCAAACTTGAGTGCGCAAATTAGTGAGATGTCTCAGCGCCGTTGTGTTGACGAGGGTAAGTTCAATTTTCATGTCTTCACTTCCAATTAACTCTGTCAGATTTGCAAACCCCTCCATGTTGACTTCCCAATTGGTGGAGTTCAATTTGTTCAGACCTTTCTGCAGGGGACTTGTCTCTTCCTCTTCTTCTATCGTTTTCTCTTCCGTCGGAGCCTTCTTCTTTTTCTTCTTCTTTGGTCTAAAGTTCATATTTATTGATTATTCATACTATTATATTATTTAAGTTTTTTATTATAATAACTCTTACAATTTCTTTTCTTTCCTCTCCTTGATTTTCTTCGTCTTTGGAATTGGTATCGCTAAAATATAATTCAAACTAGCATTTCAGAAATATCGTTTCGAAATCTTAATAGATGAATTATGAATCTGAACAATAATTTACCAGCATATTCCGTGACTTTGAGATTTCGGAGAAATTCGTCAGACACCTTTTCACTCGTCTCGCTACTTCCACTTGAAACATTTCGCAGTTTAATATCGTTGTGGTCATCAGGGCGTTGCTGACGATTTGCTTGTTGATGCATCTTTGCCAATTCCGGTTTCCTGTATGAAAACAGTTCACCTTGGCAATTCCTGTAAAATCAATCAGAATATTTCTATTAGCTTTTTGACCTGCTTTTATGTTTTTAGATAAGAAAAATTAATTAGAGTTACCCATGATCATCATTGCTTGAAGCGTCAAAGAAATTTTTTGGGACAAAGTTTCTGGACATTTCTCGTAATTCTCTAAACTCTTGTGTATCTCTTGGTTCTCGTAACTGTCTTAACTCCCTCAATTCCTGCAACTCGCGTAAGTCTCGTGCTTCTCTTAATTCTCTGATTTCTTGTAATTCATGCGACTCTCGAAATTCTCTAAAATTTCTCAGTTCTTGCAACTCCTTTCTCTCTCGGGCGTCTCGGATCTCTCTTGGCTCAAATACATCTTGTGCCTTTCGAAATTCTCTGAACTCCCTTAACTCTTGTAAGTCTCGTAATTCTCGAGACTCCCTTGAATCAGGGGTTGTCTGCACGGGAGGCGATTGTTTTGGAGCCTGTATAAAAAGCCCATTCATTATAAATAATTCAGCAACCTTTTACTTGAGAACATCTTACTATTTTCTTACAATCAAATTGTTATAATGAGATTCATGTCGATAGGCTTTAAAATCTCTGGAGTCAGATGTCGGCTGATCCGTCGTCGATGAGGTCGGAATCTTGGATGTAAAATATTTATTTAAAACTCTCATATGAGAATAATTAAATTACAAAGAATTAGATAAATTAGGTTCATTTTGGATACCTCATCAAGTTGGTTGTATTTGGAAGGTCTACGGTAAACTTTAATGTCTCTCGAGTCAGATGATGGTTGATCTGTTGTCGATGACGTCGGAATCTTAGACGAAAAACATTTATTTAAAGTTTCTGTGAGATATTAAAATAGTTTAATGGTTTTAAATCTTTTGGGTATAGTACCTCATCTATTTGGTTGTATCTAGAGGGTCTACGGTAAACTTTTATGTCCCTAGAGTCCGATGATGGTTGATCCGTCGTCGAAGACGTCGGGATCTTTTAGACAAATTATTAAGTTATAACTCTCCTGTAATTAAATTCTTTAAGTAAACCTAATCTTTCCCAATACCTCATCAAGTTGGTTGTATCTAGAGGGTCTTCTATACACTTTAATGTCTCTCGAGTCAGATGATGGTTGATCTATTGTCGATGAGGTCGGGATCTTAGACGGAAACATTTATTTAAAGTTCTTGTACAATATTAATGTCATGGCTTTAAATCTTATGTAAATAGTACCTCATCTATTTGGTTGTATTTTGATGGTCTTCTATAAACTTTGATGTCTCTGGAGTCAGATGATGGTTGATCTATCGTCGATGAGGTCGGAATCTTAGAAGAAATACATTTATTTAAAGCTACTGTGAGATATTAAAATAATGTTATAGCTTAAAAACCTTTTGTAAATAGTACCTCATCTATTTGGTTGTATTTAGATGGTCTTCTATAAACTTTGATGTCTCTAGAGTCTGATGACGGCTGGTCAGTTGAAGGAGTTGCATTCTTTAAAACAAAAAATTATTATAACCATTTTCATTATTAAGTATTTTAAAAGTGTTTTTAATACATACCTCCCATTGACCGGGTCGCGTGTCTCTTCGGTACATAAAATCTCTTTTGTCATTCATTGGCTCTGACAACGTTGATGGTGTAGATGTCTGAAAAAGTTAATGATTTAATATCTGGAATATTCACGAATAGTACACAAAATGTCATGAAATAAACGTCTTTTAAACTGGTATTAACATATTTTACGACTACCTAAGAAAACTACAATAATATTGTCATGCCTTAGTATTTTAAGGCGACATTGTTTGGTTCAAAATTTAATAAAATATATTTACTAATGCTAAACGCATTTACCTCATCATACTTGTGGTAACGAGATTCTCTTCGCAGGATATTAAATTCCCTCGAGTTAGATGACGGCGGATCTGATGAAGGTGGAGCCTTTAGATTAATGTAAATATTTTTAAGTCATATAACAGTCAGTTTTTTGTTGTCCACAATTATTAACAAAATAAAAGATGGCAATTTAATTTCGTAAAAATTGTAAGTTATGGCAAAATAAGGATATTTTTGAAAATAAGAAATTCCAGTACTTTGTCGTAATTTCTGAAACGAGGGTCTTTCCGAATAATTTTAAGCTCCCTTGCTTCTGGTGATAAATGCCGCAATGTTGAAGGTGTCGAAGTCTAGAAACGGAATGTAGTTATTTATGCAAAAGTATAATTATTTCAATTTTAATAATATAAAATAAATATAAAATAATGGCTAGTACTTCTTCATATATATCATGCAGAAACATGTCCCTTCTGTAGCCATTTATTTCTCTCGGAACCGACATTGGGGACCGTAGAGTTGAAGGTGTCGACGTCGAGCTCTTTAAAACAATTCCTTTGTTAATATTTTATACTAATTTAAGATAAAATGAAATATTTTGTATAATTACCTCATCGTATTTGTTGTAACGGGAATCCCTCCGGTAGATCTTAATCGCTTTTGAGTCAGAAGACGAATTTGTAATTGTCGATGGTGTAGAATTCTAAATAATATTGTAAATCAATTCTCTCTTGTAAAAATTTTATATTGGTTATAGTATATTCATACAGAACTATTTTATTGTACCTCCTCATATTTATTGAGACGGGAAGGATAAACTTTGAAATTTTGCTGAAATGACGGCTCAAAGTGTCTGATTTCGTTTTTGGAATACAATTGCGGTAAGGAATTTCCACGAATTGCTGTCAATAATTAAATTCCTAATTACCAGATTCAAAAACTACTTTGATTTATATTATAATTTTAAATACAATTTGTGGATGCCGATGATGAATTGTAGTGTTTGGAATGATGGTTCAGAAACTCGGGCGTTTCCACATCTGGATTGCCATCCTGCAAATCCACAAGCAAAAGATAATTGAGCATTAGAAAGGAGTGTCTACTCTTAACTGTATCTTAGAAGCTAATTGGCTATTCCATACTATTTTTGTCATTATTATTACCACAGTAATATTTACCATGAATTTTCTATTACTTTACTATAGAAATTTTCTTAAGTTCATTTAGTTTTATTTACTATAGTATCCTGTTCATTTATAGTAATACTCATGGATCAATAATCAAAGATATAAACTGACCTCCAATAAATTGACATCTTGCTTCACAGCTTGGTGACTGTAACACAAAAAACCGCTATTATATTAAACAATAAAATTCAAGAATTATTTAATTTATCTGAACTTACTCGACAGTTGATCTGACGAGGGGTCCTTTTCCCTGGAGAATCCAATCAACGTCAGCTCCTTGAGATGGTTCCTTTTTATTTTCGGATTTCACAGGTACATTTTCATCAGCTTCTTCGGTGCTAGAATTCCTTTTGACGATTAAATCAAATGGAATGTAAAGGCCGTAGTCCACCAATACCGTAAAAGAAACCGAAGGAGTGGAATGTCTCTCCGCTCGGGCTTTTATAGCATTTAATGAGCTCTCTTCTGGAGCAGTATTTTCTGACTCTGACTGCGTCGAGGACTCCATCGGTCTTTATAAAAGCATGAATATGATTTGCAAATAAATATTTTAGATATTGAAAAGGATTGATTTGTTTAACCGACTGACCTTTCGGCATAAACCATAAAATGCTCCATAGCCTGTTCAAGTCCAATTGTGTGGGAGATGAGAGCAATTAATTCCAGAGATGCCTGCCTTACCCGTCGTTTTCTATTCCACAGCATTTTACATGCCTATAAATATTCAAGCATACCAAAACTGTAACTACCTATAAAATAATTTTCCATGTCCACTGTGAATTAGGTTTACCCATTCGGAGAGAAGTGAATAATCAAAGCAGTCATTGTCGAAGACGAGAAGAAGATATGTAAGGGCGTCAATGGCAATAGATTTAATTCTGGGACCGCCCTTTACAAATGAATCATTGAGGATGTAAATAAAAGGCTGAAGAACGTAACTGAGTCCAAATCCCGAGATCACATTCTTCAGAACAATGAATCCTTCGTTGCGGAGAGAAGGTCGACTTTCAGAGGCAAATGTACAGAGTCTGCGAATGAGCCTAAGAATACATTTATTGTTTTAGCATGTAATAAATCACTAGATTATAATTTCAAATTATTTTAATGTATTGTAAATTATTACAATACATTATAAATTATTTTAATGCATTATAAACTATTATAATTTTTAACATACTATGATAATGCATTATTAATAAGCAATTATTAATTTAAATTTAACATTATTGATACAATTGCAATATCTATGCAATTCCAATGTGGTATAAACTATTTAAAATATATTTAAAACTATTATAATCCACTATAAAGAGGAGGCAATATATTTTGAGCATTTTAATGCATTCTAACTCATTTCTAATCATCGCAAATTATAATAAATTCCAATGATATTAAAATTATATAGTGCGTTATAAATTATTGTAATTCCTTATAAATTATTTTAAGGCATTGTAATATGCCTAGTTAAATTTTAATATTAAGTAATAAATAACGGTTGCCAATTTACCAAGTTAAATCGCAATCGGGAGAATCTAACTCCTTGAATCTGTGTGTGAAGACATTTATAGTGTTTAAGATTGATATTCCAGTAGTAAAATTGTTCTCTGCTGCGATGGAAGTGATTAGGGGCACGAGTTGTGGCAAATTCTTCAAGAGCGTGGGACGATTTACCTTGGCAATAGAATCGGACAGCTTATTTGCCATATCAGTCTTTTCTTTCGGTAGAGTCTAGAATGAAAAGGTTCACAAAGTAAATATTTATTCATCTGTTGCTATATAGAATCGATTTGACATTGATCAAGTTCAGTTCTAAGTGGGTGTTGAGTGCATGGAGAAATGGAATTATGGGTCAACGAAATGTGGAGCGATTGGAAAAGGATCAATAATTCCCCTCTCTCACGCAACCAACGAATTTGTGTCGTGACTTCAATCCCAAGTGCTTCCACTTCCGTTCCAAGACGTCCCATTCTCTATTGTCTCTCTTCCGTAAATCATTATTTCTACGTGATTATGATGCAATATACAAATTGGTAGACATTAATGCCATACTTACCTTTTGATCCGCCATTTTTTCACCGAAATCCTCAAGAATAACAGAGAAGTCCATGTCAACTTCGTTATAATTATCCTCCGGTTCATAACTGCCTTCTCTTTTAAAATCCAGTCCCTTATTCCACTCTTCGACATTCTCCTCGTTTTTCTCATTGCTGTCATCTTTCTTCTCCTCGGTATTTTCTTCTTCTTCCTCTTCTTCGTCATCCACATTTATATTACCTTTCTCAGCACTAATTGCATTTTCTTCGCTAGTATCAGATTTATCTCCATCTGAATCCTCCTGATCAGACACGTCGGATCCGTCGTGATCCGAGAAAGAAGTATTGTGGAAATAGCTGAGTCGCTTCCAGTCTATGGCATTCCGGGGATAAGGATCTAAAGTCGGCGGAGGGGGATAAAGTTGTTGTTTGTTGTTGTAAGGATTACTCTCTACTGAAGAAGATTCAAACTGGAATTCAGAGTTTCTGTCTGGGTAATCTGGAGCTTTGGAAATGTAAAAGGACGGGTAGGCTCCTTGTCTATCTGAAAATTCTGAAGATTCTGTTGTCTGAAACTGCGGATTGGGCAGTGCAAATTTCCTCTCGGGAAAATCTTGGTATTTTGAGGCTGGAAAAGGCGGGTAACTTACTTTTCTATCTTGGTGACCTGGCGGGTAGGGAATTTTTCTGTCTTGATGGCCTGGCGGGTAAGGAATCTTTCGGTCTTGATGCCCTTGAGGGTAGGAGATTTTTCTGTCCTGGATCCCTGGGGGGTAAGAAATATTTCTATCTTGATAGTTGGGTAAATGTGAGATATTTCGGTCTGGACGGTCGGTCGGATAGGATACTTTTCTATCATGTATACTTTTGGCATAGATCTTTCGGTCTGATAAATCTGATGGATAAGACGCTTTTCTATCATGAAGGTTTGGCGGATACGACAATTTTCTAGCCTGATAGCCTGGAGGTAGGGGTGGCTTTTTATTTAGCTTGCCCTTTGCTTTTTCTGGCTGTTTGGATGCAGGGAATGGCGGATATCCGACTTGTCTGCTGTAAATGTCTTGCTCGTGGAATCTTTTGTGAGCAGGGTTGAAATCCGATGAAGACGAAGAACCCGGTGGTAACTTTTTGACTTGCTTCATTTCGGTGGATTTATTCACTGTCACAAATCAGTTCTCTCCTCTTCGACTCTCTCTGGAAGAATGAAAGGAAAAGGAATGACTGGAGCAATGAAAGAGTGGATTGATTTTCCAGTTCCAGTTTCCTATCTACAGATACCCGCACAAAAAAGTAAAACCGATATCCGAATGGCCTAGTGCAATCCAAATACTAAACCAGTACACGACAAAAAAGCGTATGGATTTCTCAAGGTGCATTATTAGTAAGCAATAAAATCTCATTTTAGTCTTTTTACCCACAACAAATCAGTTTCTACCAAATTGGACTTTCAACAATAGATTCTTATGATTCTCTGATTGCCTCATGACATAATTTACCTTTTGCTATTTGGGTAGTTATTGTTTTGTGCCATTTATATTCACCTGATTTGTCACACAAGTTTATTGGAGTAGGTCCAATGACAAATATTTTCTAATGTAACCCCAAATCTTTATAAAAATTGCATATATAGACAAATGTCTATATTGTACTGTATTTTTTGTCTAACTATAAGTCTTCAAATATCAATCGAATTGGAAATCGGAATTTGCAACAAGTACATGCCAGTGTGTCACTACATAAAAAGGACTGACACATTGACACGGAAAATTATGCAATATATACATGGGTAGTATGTTTTTTACATTAGTTCGGGTTATGTACCACTATGATACAATACTGTAATGATACAATAAGTTCTACAATTGAAGCTACAATTTTAAAGGTACAAATAAATAAGTACCAACACTAAATTATATTAATGCATTATTTTCCCCTTAAAGTCATTTGGAAATACATAGTTACTTTTGTTCAACTATTTACTTCTAGTATAGTTAGAGAAAGATTGATTAATTATTTAGAAATAAATAGCTAGTGGTAAAATAATTTATATAATAGTCAAAATAAATCAAAAAGCATTTTTGCAGGGTGGAATTTTTATTGGAGTCCAATTTTCTGTATTTTAATATCGTAATAAAATGGTCACATTCCAAAGAGAATAGAATATAATATTACATAAACCTGATTTACAAAATAAAAGTATTAATGGAAGATTTCATTACAATCTACGTCATTGAAAGTAGTATTAAGAAAATAAATCAGTGTATACTCAATAATGTATTAATCATAAATTTAACCTTTAAGTCAGTTCTGTCTGTACTAAAGCAATGCTTATAAATCAAATGAGCGATAGGATAATATTCCATTATCAGAGACCTGCATGGAGAAACGAAGGTCTGAAGTTTGTTTGGTTCAGAGAAAGGGAAAGTTAAGACCGTGGTTGAATTGGAGTCACCAATGCCATTGATTCCGTTCACTTCACACAATCCCTTTCATTATTATTACTCAGCCGTCATGCGACAGATTAAAAATAGATAAACCCCAAATGCGTTAATATAATGAAATATTATGCTTCTATGGTACTTTCCAAACAGATGCGGGAGATAGGAACAATAAATATATTATTTCGACCGGGCGGTCGAGGAAATATTACGACGACGGGGATTAAATTAATATGCAATGTCAAAGTTATGCGTTGAACTCTGAACTGTTTAAAATATACGCATAGCAGAAAAGAAAGTCGATTTTAAAGGCTAACCACTCCATCGGTATTACGTTCTTGCTACATGCTTGATCTAATTTTAAAACAGCCAATGGATATCGTATAAATACGGGCCGAAAATCTGTATGAAGCATAATTCACATTTCTTCTTTCACAATTACAAGAACAGCAATCCAAAGGAAATCAATTGTGATTCAACATGAAAGTTGTAAGAAAATTAACATGTTTTTTTTCAATTTATAGAAAAATTTTGAAGTAATGTGAAACAGAACAATATTATAAATTTTATATTATATTTATTTTAGAGTAAAAATAATATTTTCCCAATTTTTAAACAGAAAGTTAACTATTCAACATTTATTTTACAGTTCGCAGTTCTTTGTGTTTTGGTTGGGAGCGCCGTGGCCCAATATGGAGCTGCCCCCGCCATTCGGATGTCATATGGACAATCTGCTCCAGTGTCATACGCACCATCTGCTCCGTCTTATGCACCTGCAGCTCCAGCATACGGATCTTCTGCTCCAGCTTACGGAGCAGCTACTCGCAATATCGCAATCACCCGATTCAACCAGCAAATCCATGGATCCGACTCCAACTCTGTAGAGTAAGTTAGAAATAAATATTAAAATTGAATTTCTGGAAATGTAATTAAAATGTTAATTATTTTAAGTTTATTAATTATTTTTATTTTATTTCAGTTTCGAAGGTGAGAATGGTATCAAAGTGTCCCAGAACGTGAGACAAACTGCTTCATCCAGCGGAAGTTACGATGACGGATACGGCAAGCGAGTTCCTTCAGCGGGTGGAATCAGCCAACAAGGATCTTTCAGCTACACTTCCCCCGAGGGAATCCCAATCCAAGTCCAGTACACCGCCGGTGAAGGTGGATTCGTCGCTCAAGGCGCTCATCTTCCTACACCTCCCCCAATGCCAAAGGAATTGGTCGCCGCTTATGCCGCCGCCAACCCCGCTTCTTATGCCGCCCCAGCTGCTCCCGCCTACTCCTCATACTCCGCCCCAGCTGCTCCAGCCTACTCCGCCCCAGCTGCTCCCGCCTATTCCGCCCCAGCTGCTCCCGCCTATTCCGCCCCAGCTGCTCCCGCCTACTCTGCTCCAGCTGCTCCAAGCTATGCCGCAGCAGCTCCAATGTCCAGCTACAGTGCTCCAGCTGCCCCAGTCAAATCAGTTTCCATTAGCTATTCTTCTCCAGGATATTAAATAATATAATTTTAAAAGTACTAGTTCAATGATAAATGTGCAATCTATATGAATTTTAACCTACAAACATGATAAAATAAATCTTCAATATATTTTTTATTTCAAATGATATTACCCACATGTTGATTCATGTTCCAAAAGGGTCACAATTGCAATACAATTTCATAATCTGAATAAGTCACGACAAAGCATTAGTAATCTGCATCGAGTTAATATTTAAAACTTACAATTATATCTAGTTTGGAATGTTTTTAATACAGTCTCTACATAATCAAAATATACAAATGAAGACTTAAATAATAGATCTAATTTCTTCATGTCCATTGCATTCCAATAAACTGTTTAGCTAAGTTTATTACACTTGGCTCATCAGGGCATATAAAATGTACCCAAGCAGGATGGTTTCCCTAACTATAATTGTAATTCCCCTTCTTTAAACAAGTAATCATAAACATGAACATTATTTATTGACAGTTTTACTGAATGTTTATATATAAGTATCATTGTTATTGCTAATATAGCAAATCCAGTTATAATTGTAGCGATGCAAAGAGTAAAGTTTAAAACATTATTTTTATTTCAAATGGCTCAAAAAGACTGCAGTGAAATATCACACTTTTACAGTGAATTAACAAATTGAAGGAACCTGCAATGTATTTACTTTTAATTGTATGATTGTATGTGAAAAGAGAATTGAATGTATTCTGATTAATTATTTTTAATTATTAATACGCATCGTTAAATCCTACTTTTAGTATGAACTCTCCAATTTAGAGTTTCTTTATCATTCACGATTTCGCAAAGGTATTACCAGGGCCGGGGGGTGGGCATCGTGAAAATTTAGCCATTTTTTGCATTTTTAGACAAAAATTTCTTTATTCTCGCTTCCGGGGAGGCACGTGCCCCGGTGCCCCCTTGAAGGAGGAGCAAGAGGCTTGACTATGGTGACCTGTTCATTTTTCACGACAAGAACAGACAGCATCAATACTTGGTAATAGTAAGTCGGAGACAAAGTTCTTAAAAAGTCGTTGAAACGGAGAAAGAGTTTCGTTATGTAGTTTAAATTTTATCAGATGGTTACATTTGAGGTTGCGGAAAAATGTCTTCTAACATGTTTTACCACAGCCGAAAATATGGAAAGGCAAAAATTATGCTTAGATTAATGATTCATTTTGAGTAAGTTACATCCAAATCGGTCCAGTGTTTGCTGAGATATTTTACTTTTACCCTAATTTACATTTATTCTCAGTTTTCTTCTGACCTGAGGCAAAAGGAACTTTTCCTTCAATTTTGTTAGTGTAAAAATAAAACGATTAAAAATTGACTATTAAGATTTGAATTTCATTGTCCTAAGGCAGTTGATTTACATATTTCAGATAATTTCTGTCATGTAAATTTTTTTAGCTGGTACAAAGGAAAGGGTACATGCACAATATGGCAGAACCTCACAGCCAGAACAACCTCAGGAGAGAACAAAAGAACTGGGGGGACGCGTGCGTATCTCCATGCTGCTTTAAAGCTGGTACCAATCGCCCACGGCACGCAAACCTAATTTATGCAAATCAACTTTTTTCCACCATCTTAAGCTGATGCAGATGAGTAGGGGTTCAGGGGGTGACTTTTTGTATTCCAGTGCAACTCCCCCCCCCCAGCCTGAACAAAGAACTCAGAAAGTATAAAAGGAAGCTCTTTTCTCAAATTTCCTCATTTCCACTCCTGACGAGCTCCCAGAAGGACCTTCACTTCTCCAGTCTGCATTTTGAAGTGTGCCACTTGAATTACAGCCTGCTTAACTACTTACCTGTCGTAGTACTCTCTGCAAGGACCCATTTTCTCAAAATACTCTGACAAAGTAAGTAAATTTTTTTATTCTCGCCATAATTGTTTCAAATGGTAATATTCCCAGTTTACCAATTTTGCTTTGTTCTATTTAATTTATGAAAACTTTACTAATTACGTGTGTATATTCCAGGATAATTGTTCCAGCCACATACACGTCACACTGATCGTTGGGGGAAAAACGTGACACATTTATTTGACACAGGTTAGTTATCATATTATATTGTATTTATTGTGGTAATGGCATGCAGGGAAAGTTCTACTTTGAGCGGATAAGTAGTAAAAGTTGCTAATTTATTTTTTATTACTTTGATTTGCAGTCTCCAGACCGAAAATGTCGATCACAATTAACAAAAATGTCAGTCCGTCCTTGAGAGAGAAATGTGAAGCCTACCTCTTATCGCTCGCAATGAGAAAACATGGAAAATTGGAAGAAAGAAAAATGTTCACAGAGTCTTCTCCGTCCCCCGCAACCTCTTCTTCCGAAGAAGCGTCACATGAATCACAAAGACGTAAAGCTTCAGTTCTCAACAAATGGCCAGCTCACGTTGACAGCACTATCCCTCCAACTACGAGGGGAGTTATGTTTCCCATCCCCAAGAAAGAAGAATCACCTGAGGACCGGCCAATGGAAGAAGTGTGTATGGTACCCATCCCTGAAGACGGCGTCCGACGTTCTACATCTGCTCCACGTACGACGGATTTCGAGGACATTACAACTTCATTTGTGGAAGATGTCGGAGAGGCTTCATTTTCTTCAGCTCAAAACATGGAGGATTACTTGCCTGCGAAAAATTCGTTTTTACCGGCTTCAACTAAATATCCATTTTCAATTGAGGATCCAGCGATAGTTTATTCCTACGAGGATTGGAGATCAGAAGTCGACGGATGGAAGTGGGATGATTTGAAAAGATGTAAGTAATTTCCTTTTTGTCCTTTTGCAGTAGATTTCTGTATTATAAATAAAATGTGCTGATCATTATTATTGTCTTGTTTCGATATAGGCGAGAATGTAGCTGCAGACATACAAACTCCAATTTTCGTCCAGGAAGTTCCAATCATCAAAGGCTGTTCATTTTGCCGGACCAATAGGAAATCGCCGAAGAATGAAGTCCTCTGCCCTTATCTCGGCAAATACGTCTGTCCAATGTGCAGGGCAACAGGAAAGCCTATTGTCCAAAGCTTTCAAGACAACAAAAAGAAGATAGAGCCAAACGCGTGTTCTTCACTTCACTATTAACCTGTATTAGTTAGTACTTTAATTCCCGCTTGAAATGTTTTATAATAAGTTGATCGGTTTATAAGTTCAAAGTATATTTTTTAGATCGCATGAATTTAGAAATAGAATTGCCCATTTAAAGCTTGTTTCAATGAATTTCATCCTAAATCATCTTTATTGTATAAGTAGATATTTAGATATTAGTAGTATAATTTTTTTGACTTTTCAGTTGAATTTATAAATAGGCAATAGATATTGAAATGAGTAGTTATGAATTTAGAAAACTATGTTAATTAATTGTGGAGATTAGTTACATTTAGTTATATTTTATAGTTTCGCTACTTTTTATATTATCACCCGGTGTGATTTTTTCGGAATGTCAACAAAACTTAAGATTCCTTGCTGTTAGGTTTACAAGTTAGAAGGTAGTTTTAATGAAATAGAGTATATGAATTGTCAATTTACATTCATCTTATTTAATTACACTATAGAAGTAAAATTGCAATTTATTTTCTTTCTTTAATAAAAACGAAATGATAAACTTATTGACTGTGCTAACAAAATACAATTCGCCCTTTCATTATGATATTATTATTATGTCATGCTATATGTCATTATGCGTCGTACCAACTACTACAACTATGAATATTATGGCCTTTCTATTTAATTGGTTCTAGCCACTGCTACGATTTACATTGTGCATTATAGCAATTGATATCACAACAGACAAAAAATTTAGCATAATAATATTATTACATTATACTATACTATAAAACAGTTTGCATTTACCTACTTCTCATCTACCTAGGATTGTTAAAAATGCATTTCATATGGCATGGCATAATATTGTAATATAGTATATCCCTAAAAACCAAAATGGAATGACGAGGTTGGCATTCTCATGTAAGTTAATGACAAAAATCAGCTAAAATACTTTAAATATTATAATATTAATCCTTGTCTTTATTAAAAACAAAGACTACTTCAACAGTTAAAATTTAAACTAGGCTCTAAGGCTTTAAAAAATCATTGTGGTAAAATTTTTGCATGAAGCAAATTTAGAAGCTTTTTCGTTGATAGATTGCTCTATAGAGGTATAATAATAATATTATGTAAATAAGTGGGCATAGATACGAGATCTTAATTAAGCATCAATTTATTTTTTGAGTCTATGTCTAGTAAACTTCTGTGAACACGCATTTAAAACAAATTATGATTAATTTGCTACTTTTAATGCAATTGTACCAAATAAATCAATCAGCAAATTAGTTCAGGATGACAGGCGTTCCTCGACTTTGTAATTGACATGAATTGAGTGCAATAGTCAGTTGTAAACAACAGATAAGCTACTTCAAATTTGTATATTGATGCGTCATTACGAAATTGCCAAACGCATAATGCAAGAATGTTTTTAGGATTGAGAAAGCGAAGGGCATAATGTGAATTTTTAAGCTACTTAAGTACGATTGTTATTATAGCCTTGTGGCTAATGCGAAAGAGATTGGCTTATTGGTTTTTAAATTATTAATAGTCTTGGCTGGAGCCAACTAAAGTATGCAATTTCGTTGCGTTAATGACCACTTAGATCTATTTAAAAACTTTGAGACACGATTGTTATTGTTTTTATTGTCAAGGGATAAATAAATAATTTTGCTTCCTTAAGATTTTCAAATACACTTGACTAAGTTGCACAAAACTTCAATTAGCTAATTAATAACAATTCCACCAATACTGTGTATCACAGGAGTACACCAATTTCACCTTTAGAAAAACATTCTCGTTAATGATAAGCAATGTCTTTATTTAAGCAAGACCAGCCCATCAGCCATTCAAAAATTCTTCTGCGGTTCAGTGTATACACGATGTTCAAAATACGATATCTGTATTTCATCATCATAGTTGCAGATTTAAAACTGTTTTTAGCCGAAAGCATACCAATGGGAATCTCATATCTTACATCAGAAATGTTAAAGGAAGTTTCACAGTGTGACTTATTTATTTTTCACGATAAGAATAAAGAGAGACAATATTTTGTGGAAGGGATTGTTACAGACATAGCTATTGAGACGGGGAAAGAGTTTTACTACGTGGATTTAAATCTTATCAATTCTTCCTTCGAATTTGATGTTTTCTTTTCCCGAAAAAATCGAGGTGTCCGTCTTCATTGTGCTGTGGTTGTCAGTTTTTTGTTTATGTTGAAAAAACAAATGACGGAAAAGTTTTTCAATCATTTAAGTCCTCATCTTAAGGCTCCGACAAGAGTTAGTGAAGATTTATTTATCTTTATTACACACAAGGATTTATCCAATGCCCTTTTGAAAACTGATCTTGGACAAAAAATAAAATATAAAATTGTCTTTTCTTCTGGATCATTTAAAGATAGTGATGATATTACAGACTTGAAGGTGAAAAATGTTTGTTTTTACTGCCACAATGGTTCTCATCAAATAATTGATATCCCCCTTCTCCGAGGAAATAATACATTAAATTCTTCATTGAAATGGAAAACGATACATGAAGATTTCACAAAAAATGGTCATGGCCATCTCTTAGGTTCTTAATTATAATTTATTACTTAAACTAAAATAGTTCTACACACTGTTGGGAAATATCTAAATGTAATTCATACTATGTAACTCTCATGTTATCATTGTAGTCATTTCTTGTGGAGCCACTTTACAATTCCTCGTGCGTGTTTCACAAGTCAATGGAGAATGGGTGATTGACAGAGGAATCGTCAAGTACATTCTCGAAGAGGTGGCTATTAAGTATAACTACACTTTTAAAGCTATAGCCACGGAAGGTAAAATCGCGTAAAACTGTGCTCTAATTTTTCTTCCCCTTGCGTTTTTTATCTACATTATGATGATTTGGACTCTAAACAACCATTGTGGAGAGTGGAGACAGACGAGGGATACACTTATACTTATAGATCATCAAAATGCAAACCAATTCTTGGTTTTAATTGAAGGTGGTGGCACAGGATCTTTGACTGTCAATGGTACTTGGACAGGAACAATGGGGGATTTAGTATATGGAAGAGCAAATATGGCAGCAGGTTCTTTTTTTAATATTAAATGGATGCTAAATATTATTAAAGTATTGATTTAACAGTTAAAACCAGTAATATTTATTTCAGCTACTGGATTGAATATCAAACGATTTTTTGCGGAAGAAGTGACAAATTTTTATACCCAGGTGAATATTCATTTCGTGACCAGATTTCCAAGAGTGGAGTATTCTTGGAAATCCCTTTATAGACCATTTTCCTTAGAATTGTGGATCTGCACAGGCATATCTTTGATTGGTATTTGGATTGCATTCGAGCTGATGGAAAAGCTAGGAAAGAAATGTTCAGAGGAACCATTCAATAGATTTTATTCACACAAGTTTCTCTATATCGTTTTCGGTTTGCTGGAACAAGGAATGATTTTTCCATCCCATACCTTGTACCGATTTCTGTGTGCCCTTTGGCTTTCAGCATGCCTGCTCTTGACTTCCTCGTATCGATCAAAGCTGGTCGGAGTAATGACGTTTCCTAATCTGGAAGAACTCCCAATGACATTTGAACAAGTTTCTCATTCTACCGACTACACATGCGGACTGGAAAAAGGCCTCATCGGAGGAATATCCATTCCCTACTTCAGAGATGGAAGTCGTACTTTAAAAAACATTTATACTAAATTGTCGCTCAGGAATGGAAATAATTGTTACCAACTGGCAAGAGATTCGAATTTTATTTGCATTGCAATGGAAGACACAACTAGAATTATGTTCAAGACAAATTTTAGCAAATTTGATAGAATTCCCTTCCAGATGTCAAAGAAAGAAGCCCCAGATTACCATCCAGCAATCGGCGGACGACCGAAGACACTGTGGAAGTCTAATTTCGATAGAATTATAAATTCTGCTGTCTCAAGCGGTCTCGTTTTCATTTGGAAAGAGCTGGATTATGAAGCTGGGAGGAAGGAGCATATTGAATGGGAGAAAAACAATAACATAACAAAACAAACAGATGAAATTGGCCCTGAAAAATTAAATGTGAAACATTTTATTGGCTGTTGGTACTTACTTATATTTGGTATTCTCATATCAATAGAGACTTTTCTTGTGGAAGTATTGACTAGAAACTGTTGCAAGATCAGGGCTTCTCTAGTGTGCCCTAAATTCAGTTCGTAACGACATTTGAAAATTTGACGGCATGAACAAATGCTTTGTCAACTACTAATAATACTATGTTAATATAGTACTATGTATTGTTATTAGTATCTACGTTACGTAGTATCTAGTGTGTCATGTGTTAGAAAGTAGTAGTGACCAGTACCCGACTGTGCCTACTGATATCGAATTGATGTATTGATTGCACTCATTTGACCCTTTACTAAAGCATTATTATTATTATTATTGTACAGATACCTTATTAATCGATTTAGTACCCTGGGGATCCTCGTCCTCCCATTTAGACTGCTTGTTTACAAAAAACTAGTTCAAAGTTCAAGCACCCCCAAAGTTTTTTCTAGATATACCCTTGATTACTTCAATACAGGGAATTAAGCAAGCTTCTACATTGGATAGCCAACTTTCGCAAATTTATTCATTTAATTCCTCGCATGGAGAATTTTTTCTACATGGGAAATTAAATCGATTAATACGGTAATATTTCCTGTCCAGAGCCAAACAACGGATTACCGCTATAGTATGTATTGTTTGAAAAGGAATTTTATGTAGTCAATAGATGGGCTATTTCCGCAATGTGCAAAACTTTAGAATTAATAAAATAAGTTATTATAACCGTTGCAACTATTTAGTTAAAACGTGCACAATAGCCAACAGGGGTACCCAGGGTAAAGGATATTAGATTACTTGGAAATAGAACTCCCTTCTATGTATGCGTCGTGCCTTCTTATTAAATACTGAAATTCAGCTACTAAAATAAGATATTCTAAAATTGCCATTATAAAGGTTTGCGGTATGGTTTAATGTACTTCCGTCCATGTTTAGTTCCATAAGATTTCTATTTTATTTCCGCTTCTATATATTATTATTAATGTAACAAGAACTGGCTTACAATTTCCCTGCTCTTTCCGAATAAAAATAGCCAATTCAATGCAAACGTTCTTCCTGGTATAGGGCATTCAATTTTCCATTGTGATTTGATAACTTACATTACCATATATTATTTTCAATTCATCCAATCTAGAGGTTTGCTAAGAAAACCTCAAGTCCAAAATATAATATTAAAGTTCCGTTCACATTTAGCCTTAAGATAAAATGACAACTACGTTGGCGTACTTGGCCTACAAATTCTACTTTGGTTTTCATCAAAAAATAAAACTATTGCCATACAATTGGGATTCAAAAAAAAGGGAATTGCGTTTCTCTGAAGATGAAGTAACAATTTGCATTTGGAAGACAGGAGCTATAATCAATTTTGTGGTATGCAGTTATATCGTATTGAGATTGATGTTCGAAATTTTCCACCCGACGGAATCCTTAACCATCAGTACGATTGTGTTATACATGATAATGCTCTTTGGATCATCTCTAGCCACAATCTTTAACATAACTATATTCTTACGAGAGAACGAAATTGGTATGCTGGCGACTGCTTGGTGCAAAGTGGATCTTCATTTCCAAGGTAACATTATTAAACAGAGTACTGTTTCCCCAACTACCTATAATATGTGAGCTCTTTCCACAATGGACAGTTTATTTAAAGCCAACAACTATTTTCTATACTCTCACATGCTTATATTTTATTAGTGATGATTATAATTTCACTTCGTTCACAGAAAAGTTCAATTGGATGAGAAAATTTCCTCGACCTTTATTCGATTACATCGGCTTTGGCCTGTTATGGATTGTTCCTGCAAATTTCGTAATATCATTCAATGGTTCTGCGTTTTACATTTTTGGAGAAGTTGGACCTGGCCGGCATTTCTTGTCAGAATGGCTCCCTGAATGGATAGCCACACATTTCCTGGTTACTTCAGCCTCTTGGATATGTCTTTTCATCTACACCTACTTCTTTCTGAATACAATATTGTTCTATTGTCTACTCGGAATCACTTACATTCAGATGGTCAAGTTCTGGATTGAACATTTGACTGTTTACTGCCCGGACCATTTGATGCAAGTCCTATGGGATCTGAAATTGTCTCCGAAGTTCAGACTTACAGAAAATAGAAAGATTATGGATGCAGTTCGCAGCAGCTACACGGAGATGCAAATTCTCGCGGACGCAATGAATCAACACATATTCTTGATAGCTCCAGGATTTTTCTCTGCGGCACTTTTGGAGGGGCTGTTAGCGAATTTCTGTGTCTTGGGTCTCTACAGCGTCATTCCTATGCCTTTTTATGCTGCCTTCCCGTTTCTCATGCTCGCATTGATTGGTCTCGAAATGGCATTCATTCCCCAAGGAGCCAAACTCCACATTCTCTCCACGGACTTTGTCGACAATTGGAAAGGTTTCGAAAACAAGAATTTCCGAAAATGGCTGTACGCAACTCGCCCTGTCTGTTTGAAAATCGGGCAATTTTTCGTCATGGCCAGAAGCACCACATTTTTGTTCTTCGGTATCCTATTGGATAACACTATTGATATTTTGCTAACATTTCACTTTTAACCATTCACATGCAGACATTACACAATTCTTTTGTCGAGCCAGTTGTATATACGACTTTTGACGTCTCTTCCGCTAAGGTAAAAAATTTAATTTTAGCGTTCAGTACCATGGTAGGCTAATATCGTTCATTTTAATTCAAAAGTAATAATTGTGGTCTATTATTCGACTATGTCAATAATATTATATATGGTTTAGGTGGGTTTATTCATCTTATCTTTTACGGACAGCGCACGCAAGAATGGAACTTTTAGAATAATGAGGTAGTCTGGCCTTATTTTATTTCTATGGGATATGTCTGTCTAACAGTCAAAACTTGAAATAACTACGATATACAGTAAGAGTAACACTAAAGTGCTTGTGTGACTGCCAATATTCCTTTGATATGGTTATATCCAAGACTGTGAAGTTTCTCTTTCCTTGAATTTTTTTTCTATGTATGTATACATTCTAATCAATAACATCATAATATCGTCCCTTAAGGATGCAAAATAACTTAATTCACTTTTCGTTTGGAAGTGAATGACCCCTTTTACCCCCACCCATAAAATAAGTCATTTTGTCACTATAAAGAGGTCATTTTGTCTCGGGTACAAGGAGCCGTAGAAAAAATATATAGGGTACAACCAAAAAGGGCCATAAAACAAGTATTAAATTCCATAAAGCATAAACAAATTTTATTTAGTCAAAAATAAGTAATTAATGTAATTATAAAGATTAAAATCGAGTGTCAGTAACAATAAGTGCAGAAATGAGCAGGTATAATATCATCATTGTAATGAAATTCACGTTTTTATCAGAGCTTTAGATACCAATGTTTTAACAACATTTTCATGTTCTGATTCTGATTCAGAATCTGTGTTAGAATTACTAGTTGGTACACTTTATCCACATTGTCAGTCCTTGCAGTATTACTTTGCAACTGAAAATTCTGTCCTATCAATTGTATTGAGTCTACTTCAACTGTAAAGTTGCCAGACTCTTTTCAGAATAAATGCCATACATACATACATACATACAAATTGCACTGTAACTTGATGTAAAGCAAGCAAGGTATTAGGGTATTCATCACTTCTGTATTATGCATATCTCAGGCTACGCTTATCTTGTAATTATGTATGCAGATAGCATGAAGGTATGTTTATTTCATGTATAAGTAGTCATTTCTTTTATTTATTTATGGTATTATACCTATGGAAAAATGTATTCTTTCTATGGGAGGAACGACTTTTTCTATTGCCCTCAGTACCACATTTTATGGTCCCTTGTACTCAGGCAAAAAAGACTTTATTTTATGGACAAAATGACTTTTTCTATGACCCCACCCTAAAAAGGGCCTCCCTCCATTTTTCGTTTGGCAGTGAAAAGAGTCTTAATCTAATGTACGTAAATTTGATTAAGGTCCTTTTCACTGCCAAACGACAAGTGGATTAACGTCTTTTGCATCCTTTAGGGACGATATTTACAACATCATTCCGTATTTTGTTATATTCGGGACGGCGAACTTACTAATATTTGTTTATAAATTCCATGAATATTAAGTTAAATATCTAAACAGAATGTCCAATTTCTTAAACACTCAACGATGAAAACTGGAAGTATAATAATAATTCCACAACAATTTATATTAATCCAGGCAAAATTAAAGAATGTTCTCTGTATATTAAAACAACAGAAACACGATACCTTACACACATGTATAGAACAGTATTATAGCAGAACATAAGGTATGTATTATATGATATGGGAATAATTTTCAAGATTCCTTTGCATTGACTTATACTTATACAATATAGACAGTATAGGAGAATTGCTATTTTAAATGCCAAATGTCTATACTAGTTTAAATTAACTGATATGATAACAGACAGTCGTCGTTTCTTTCCTAGACTACCGAAGTAATGAGTAATTGTGGGAATGTCAGAAATAAAATATCAAAATAAATTACATACCAGACAATAAGGAATGTATATCAACATGAAATTCAATTTACTTATATTATTGACCACACCCTTCAACATTTATTGGTACACCTTCATATTCTGTAGACTGCTTGCTGCGACTGAATTCAATCTCACGATGATGACTGAACTGGTCTACTTGGCTTACAAGTTCTACTTTGGTTTTAACCAAAAAATAAAATGTTTGCCATACAATTGGAATCCTAGGAGTAGGGAATTACTCTACTCTGAAGATAAAATAACAATCTGCATTTGGAAGGCAGGGGCTGTTGTCACCCTTGTACTATGCATTTACATCGTCCTAAGATTGATGTACGAATTTTTCTATCCATCGGAGTCACTACACATCAGCACTACAGTGTTATACTTGGTGTGCCTCTTGGCATCAACACTAGCCACTGTGGTGAACATAACAATATTCTTGCGAGAAAACGAAATCGGCAAGTAGCTGGTCACCGCTTGGTGTAAAATGGATCACCAACTCAAAGGTAGGATTTTACATAATACTTGAATTTTGAAAGTCACTAAAATATTATTGCTTGCCTCTATAGAAAAATTCAAATGGATGAGGAAATTTCGCTCACCCGTATTCGACCACATCGGTTTTGGGATGTTATGGATTGTTCCTGCCACTTTCATTGTATCACTTGGTGGATCAGCGTTATTTATTTTTGCGAAAATGGGACCTGGACGACATTTCTTGTCAGAATGGCTTCCGAAATGGGCAGCAAGACATTTCCTGGTTATTTCTACCGCCTGGATAGTTCTATTCGTCGTGGCGTACTTCGTGGTCAATGTCATATACTTCAACTGCCTCACTGTAATCACTTTTAGTCCGATGATGATATACTGGATTCGACATTTGGCTGTCTACTGCCCGGATCACTTGATGCAAGTTCTAAGAGACACAGAACTCTCTCCGAGAATGAAGAAGGCAGAAAAGAGAAGAATTGTGGATGCAGTTCGAAGCAGTTACATGCAACTGCGAATTCTTAATGATGCTATTAATCAATATCTATTCTTGATAACCCCTGGGTTTTTCTTTATTACCTTTTTACTAGGGCTAGCAGCGAATTTCTGCACTTTGGGTCTCTACACTGTAGTTTCTATGCCTTTTTATGCACTCTTCCCATTTCTTATGTTTGTAGTGATTGTTCTCCAATTGGGATTCATTACTCAGGCAGCCACACTCCACATTCTCTCCGTTAAATACGTCGCCAATTGGAAACGTTTCAACAATGACAAAAACATTAGAAAATTGCTTTACTCTAGCCGCCCCATCAGCATGACAGTTGGCCATTTTTTTCTTTTGGCTCGCAGCTCAACATTCAGGTACTTCGATGCCTCATTCAACAACACCATCGATCTTTTGGTAACATTTAAGTTGTAGCCACTCTCATTTTTTAAATTCTAATATCTATTGGAACTCAAAAATTTTATAAAACACTCGTCATGTGAATCAAAAACTAGATTTTTCGAATGTCTAAATTTTTAAATCATTGTATGTAAAAATCAAATTAATTTCAACGTGAACCGACGGAATTCAATTTGCAGAACGCAATAGTGTATTTATTCTACTTTTAAACCCTAAAATCTGATTACTGAAAGAATATTATTTTAATAGGTGCTAAATATTTTGAAATAAAATTCTACTGTAGCTATCGTAGTGTGCTTGGAATCAAAAGTTTCAATTTTTCACTGTAATATAACTCATACACTTTTGATGCTGTCACAATCACAATTTATGGATACTCGTATGGTAAGAATCAGAAAAACAAAACCTGTCTTTTTCTCTTTAATCTTTCTTAATATATAATCCTGTGATCCATCCTTTAACTTAGGGCGTACAGGACGGTCTAATGGTGTAAAAACCTGGCTGGCTGTCTGCAATCTTGGGTTCGAATCCTAAGAGCGCCTCAGGTTGTGTGTTAGATAGTCTGGAATTGGGAGAAGCTATCTTTGCCGTATATTCGTTATTAGCATTGATTTGCCTATCTTGGTGACAATATGACTATCTTTCCTTACCCTGTCTGCAGTGTGCAGATTGCTCTCTTGGTTAGGTGTACACTACGAGTTTACCTAGTGATATACTGGACTGAGGAGCACATGCGAAGGGATGCGGGAGGTTGCGATGACTGTCACACCTAATGTGGTCAGCTCACCTAACCTTGCCACCTAAGCACACATAGGTAGAGTACGGGACTGTGTAGGGCTGTACCACATAATGGTTCAGTACCCCTCACCAAAGTCTCTTCGTGTAAGTCTGTACACTCAGTAAAGTTGTCCGGGAGTCACTGCAAGTAAGCCACCCCAGGCTTGAGCGGTAGCATAGCTCTACTACTATAGTAGATGCTGTGCTCTCCCCCTAACACACACACATCCTTTAACTTAGCCTTTTTACTTACTCTGGTACTTTTATTAGTCCCATACGCATTATTCCCTTAACTACCAGATAAATTCACACGGGTTTCTATAACGCACCATTCAAATTACGACTGTATACTAAAATTTCTTGCCATACAAAATTTCTCTGTGTGTGCCATAAATTTTAATTCGCAACCAAAGCAAAATGTCCACTTCCTCTATACCATACCACCGAAATGAGTCGTTTCAAAATATTATAACTGGGAATTGATATCACAAAATGTTGTCATCGCAAAATGTCGGGAATAGCATAGGTATTTGTTGGCGAGCTAGTGAAAGAAGGTCAAATCAGCAATTCAGTTCTATTTTTGTTAAATATAAATAATTGAATTGGGTACTGCTAAAAGTACACTTTTCAAAAACAACTCATGGTTACCCATGGATGCCAAAAGGTTTCAATTACTGCCGTAGCCAAACTCTAATTTAAAATTGGCCCGCTAAGTGAATTTCAAAGCTATTCTTCAAAGGAAATTAACATTTCAATTATGTTGTACGGACGTACAAGTCAAGTACAGTCAAGCAAATGACTTAAAGGTTGAATTGAATATTCCACTTCGTCCCAAACGGAGAATAATCCATGACAAAAATTGAAAGAGGAATGTAACTAAAAGTTTCATTTAAAGGCGCATTGGTTTTGGTTTGCATTATCATTGTGTTTCAGTGCACAAAACGGCAGTCTGAAAATTCACGAGTTTCTGCTAACAAACAACCTAAAACTGTAAAATCGATTTTCTTTGCATTTTACGGCATGAAAATTAAAATTTATATTTGATTAAACTGCATTTAAATCAAGTATATGTGCCCATTTCATCGGTGTGAAAACTAAAATTTTTAGTTTCTGTGCAAATTAGGCTTAAAAAATATAATTTCGATTGTGAACTCGATTACTCAAGAAGCAAAAGATTTATTTTAAGACTGATTTATCGTACAGAAACTCGAAATTTTAATTTTCTCATCGCAGTGTCCACAAAAACTCAAAATTTTAGTTTTTAGGCAGAAATATGTGCAGTATTAATTTGTAGACCGCTTTGTGTACTGAAACTATTTTTTGTTAATTTCGTCGTAATACGTCCGTTGTATGTACTACGAATGAAAATTGAGATAGTGATTTCAACGGGGTTTCAAAATAATCGGGTTCTCGTTTCAAACACTGAAAATAATTGAATCATTATGTAATGTATCGCCGCTCACCTTTTCCAAAAGCTGCAATAATAAGGGTACACAACGTATCTTGCCTTTACACATTACAATCCCATATTGTTTAAACTTGCACTAGAAATATTAAAGGTGCTCTAATTTTGGTGACTCCACATTTGACCACCTTTGTTAATCTGTTATGTAATAACTAATTGTATGCCTTTACTACAATTCTAGCTGATGCAGACGATAACTGGGAATTCCATATCACAAAATGTTGTCATTGCAATGTCGGGAATAGCAAAGGTTTTTGTTGGCGAGCTAGTGGAAGAAGGTAAAATGTGTACCAACAATATAAATGCAATAAAGCGGCCACGTAATATGGCAGAATAATAGCAATGCTATTCCTTACTACTAGCCTTACTACTTTTCTGAACTCTTACTACACGAGTGTATTGGTTTATTCCTGTTGGCTCACAAATCAGCAAACTCAGTTCTCTTTTTGTTAAATAAATAATTATATTTAATAACCAGAAACCAAAAGATGCCTAGATAGAGAATCGAGAATTCGAGAATCCTATAGTTATGGATTCGGGGATAACTTTTACAATTGGGACGGCTACGAAAGATATTATAATAATATTCATTTATTTGATTCCGCAACAATGCCACATATTGTGCACAGTAGCAATTCATAGGAATGGTTAACCTCTGCAGGCAATATGGCAGAACTCCACAGTCTGAAAAAAAATCAGGAGAGTGTAAAGGAACTGGGGTGACGCGTGCATCACCATAATGCTTTAAATCTGGTACCAAAGAATAACTAACTACGCTACTCTTGTATCAATCTTCCGTAGCTATTAGCTATAGAAGATGCCATGTATGGCTGCTACTAGGAGAAGATGGGTGGATGAAGGGACAAGTAGGTACAGGTACTCTACCCCCGAATAGGGCAGACGCAAAACGAATATTCAAATAAACTAAATTTTCCGCCATCTTAAGCTGAGGCAGATGAGTAGGGGTTCAGGGGGTGACTCAGCTTGAACAAAGAACTCAGAAAGTATAAAAGGAGGCTTTTTTCTCAAATTTCCTCATTTCCACTCCTGACGAGCTCCCAGAAGGACCTTCACTTCTCCAGTCTGCAGTTTGAAGTGTGCCACTTGAATTAAAGCCTGCTTAACTATTTACCTGTCGTAGTACCTCTTTGCACACTCATTTTCTCAAAAAAATACTCTGACAAAGTAAGTAAAATTTTTTATTCTCACCATAATTCTTTCAAATTGTAATATTCCCAGTTTACCAATTTTGCTTGGTACTATTTAATTTATCACAACTTTACTAATTACGTGTGTGTATTCCAGCATAATTGTTCCAGCTACATACACGTCACACAGATCGTTGGGGGAAAAACTTGACACATTTAATTGACACAGGTTAGTTATCATATTATATTGTATTTATTGTGGTAATGGCATGGAGTGAAGTTCTACTTTGAGCGGATAAGTAGTAAAAGTTGCTAATTGATTTTTTATTACTTTGATTTGCAGTCTCCAGACCGAAAATGTCAATCACAATTAACAAAAACGTCAGTCCGTCCTTGAGAGAGAAATGTGAAGCCTACCTCTTATCGCTCGAAAGGAGAACACATGGAAAGTTGGAACAAAGAAAAATGTCTGCTGAGTCTTCTCCTTCCCTCACAACCTCTTCCGAAGAAGCGTCACATGAATCACAAAGTCGTAAAGCTTCAGTTCTGAACAAATTGCCAGCTCATGTTGACAGCACTATCCCTCCAACTGCGATATTCAGATATTCAAGAAGTGGAGCTATGGTACCCATCCCGAAGAAAGAAGAATCCCCTGAGGACCGGCCAATGGAAGGAGTTCCCATCCCTGAAGACGGCTTCCGACCCTATGAAAACCTTGAGTCTTCTTCACCTACGGAGGCTGCGGCAGAAGCTGGATCTACATCTGCTCCACGTACGACCGATTTCGAGGACATTACAACTTCATTTGTGGAAGATGTCGGAGAGGCTTCGTTTTCTTCAGCTCAAAACGTGGAGGATTATCTGCCTTCGAAAAACTCGTTCCTACCGGCTTCAACTGAATATCCATTCTCAATTGAGGATCCAGCGATAATTTATTCCTACGAAGATTGGAGATCTGGGAGATCAGAAGTCGACGGATGGAAATGGGATGATTTGAAAAGATGCAAGTAATTTCTTTTTTGTCTTTTTGCAGTAGATTTCTGTATTATAAATAAAATGTGCTGATCATTGGTATCCGGATAACTTGTATAAATCATTTCGTATATGAGGGTAGTGACAACTTGTATATGCAAAAGGATATCCCGTATATGGATAGTGACAACATGTATACGCAAAAGGATATCCCGTATATGCTCTTTTAGCATGGAATATTGACATGAAGTAAAAGATTAATACAAATGGGAACGCATGACTATCCATATAAGGGATAGTAATGCATTAATAATCATGTTAATGATCATAATGATCCATGCTAAGAGGATATACGGGATATCCATTTGTGTATACAAGTTGTCACTATTGATATACGGGATATCCATTTGCATATACAAGACGTCACTACCCTCATATACGAAATAATTTATACAAGTTATCCGTGATCCTGATCATTATTGTCTTGTTTCGACATAGGCGAGAATGCAGCTGCAGACATACAAACTCCACTTTTCGTCCAGGAAGTTCCAATCATCAAAGGCTGTTCATTTTGCCGGACCAATAGGAAATCGCCGAAGAATGAAGTCCTCGGCCCTTATCTTGCCAAATACGTCTGTCCAATGTGCAGGGCAACAGGAAAGCATATTGTCCAAAACTTTCAAGACAAAGAAAGGACGCCGAACACGTGTTCTTCACTTCACTATTAATCTTTATTAGTTAGTACTTTAATTTAATACCCACTTGAAATGTTTTATAATAAGTTGATCGGTTTATAAGTTCAAAGTATACATTTTAGTAAATCGCACGAATTTAGAAATAGAATTGTCCAGATAGATAGTAGTAAATTTTTAGATATTAGTAGTATAATTTTTGTGAATTTCAGTTGAATTTATAAATAGGCAATAGATATTGAAATGAGTAGTTATGAATTTAGAAAACTATGTTAATTAATTGTGGACATTAGTAACAATCAGTTATATTTTATAGTTGCGCTACTTTGTATATTATCACCCGGTGTGATTTTTTCGGAATGTCAACAAAACTCAAGATTCCTTGGTGTTAGGTTTAGAAGTTAGGAGGTAGTTTGAATGCAATAGAGTATCTGTTAGTGGAATATGAATTGTCAATTTACACTCACCTATCACCTTATTTTACAATATAGATGTCAAAATGTTATTTATTTTCTTTCTTTAATAAAAACGAAATGATAAACTTATTGACTGTGCTAACAAAATACAATTCGCCCTTTCATTATGATATAATATTATGTCATTATACGCAGTACCAACTACAAAGATGAAGTAATGCAATGGTAAGTTATTAAGATTAGCAAAAGAAATACGAATATGAATATTATGGTATTTCTATTTAATTGGCTCTAGCTACGACTACGATTTACATTATGGATTATAGCAATTGATATCACAGCCACAGCATACGATGATAACCTATACTATCTATAATACATTTTACATCTACCTGCTTCTCATTCTATCTAGAATTGTTAAAATGCATACAACTTATTTCATGAAGCATAATATTATATAGTAATACCTAAAAACTAAGACGGAGTGACGAGGTTGACATTTTCATGTAAATTAATGACAAACTTCAGCTTTAAAGATTTTAAATATTACTAGTGAACCCAGTATTTTAAACAAAAACTACTTCAACAGCTAAAATTTAAACTAGACTCCAAGGCAAACTTTAAAAATTACCATCATTTTTATTGTGTTAAAATTTTTGCATGAAACTAATTTATTAAAAGCTTTGTTGCTAGTAAATTGGTCTATAGACATGTTACATAAATACGACATCATAAGTAAATCAATTTATTTTTCAAATCCATGTCTATCTAACTCTCTGAACGCACTTAAAGCATAAAATTAATTTACTACATTTTCTTCCAAATTGTACCAAATAAATTAATTAGCAAATTAGTTCAGGAAGACTGGCGTTCCTAGACTTTATAATAGACGTGAATTGAGTGCAATATTCAGAAGTAAACAAACAACAAATAAGCTATTCACATATGTGAATTGATGCTTCATTGCGGAATTGTCATATGCATAATGTAATAATGTTTTCAGGATCAAGAAAGCGAAGGGCATACTGTGGATTTTCAAGCTACCTATACGTACGATTGTTATTACAACTTTGTAGCTAAAGCGAATGAGAATATCTTATTTGTTTATTAAATTATTAATAGTCTTGGCTGGGGCCAACTAAAGTATGCAGTTTCGTTGCGTAAATAACCACTTAGATCTATTTAAAAACTTTGGGACACGATTGTTATTGTTTTCAGTGTCAAGGGCTGAATAAACAATTTTGCTTTCTGAAGATTTTCAAATACATAATTTTACTAAGTTGCATAAGACTTCAATTAGCTAATTAATAACAATTGGACCATTACTACAGTATCACAGGCAGGCGTACAAAGTACATCACTTTCACCGTTAGAAAAATTTTCTCCTTTAAAATGAACAGTGTCCTTATTTAAATAAGACCAGCCCATCGGCCATTCAAGAAAAATCTTCTGCTGTTCAGTGGACAGAAGTAAACGATGTTCAAATTAGATATCTGTAATGTATTATTTCGATACGGGAAATTAAGTAAGCATTATTGGATATAGCCACCGTTGGTCAAATTTATTCATTTACTTCCCCGCATGGAGAATTATTTCTATACATAGTTAATTAAATCGATTAATATATGGTAACATATACTGTCCAAAGCCAAACCAGGTACTATTTCGGCTATCATTTGGAAAGTAGCCAATATATTGTTCCCATTTAGTTAGTGATGTTCATTTTGTATGGGATAAGGTATATCCGCAATAATACACGCAATGTGCAAAACTTTAAGATTAATAAAGTAAGTTGTTACATCGTTGGAAACTTTTTAGTTACAACGGGATTTATTTTTTATCGTACAATAGCCGGAAGGGGTACCCATAATTTAATGGATATTGATATTAGATAACTTATTACTTGGAAAAAGAACCTTCTTCTATGTGAATATGCCTTCTTATTGCTGCTGGAATTCAGCTAAAGGAAAATAAAATATGCTAGAATTGCTATATAAAAGTTCTCAGTAGTTCATTTAATTTACTTCCGCATTCTGCATTATTTCATAAATTTTCTATTTTATTTCTGCTTCTACATAATATTATAATCAAGAACTGGATTAACAATTTTCTTGCTCTGCATAAATAAAAAATAGTTGCTTCAATGCAAACTTCCTTCTTGGTAGGGTAATCAATATGCCGTGGTCATTTGAACTTTAACATTGCTTACCGTACATTCTTTCAACAATCAATCCAATTTAGAGGTTTTCTAAAAAAACAGCAGTTCAAAATGGTATCAAAGTAAATTACTAATTGGGAACTTGGGAACAGTAAAGAATGCTGAACGTCTACCTATGCATTCAGTGTTAAGAAAAACCGGCAACTACGTTGGCTTACTTGGCCTACAAATTCTACTTTGCTTTTCATCAAAAAATAAAACTACTGCCATACAATTGGGATTCAAAGAAAAGGGAATTGCCTTTCTCTGAAGATAAAGTAACAATTTCCAGTTTGGCAGTGAAAAGAAATGAAAATCCAATGTACGCAAATTGGATTAAGGTTACTTTCAATGCCAAACGAAAAATTAATGTCTTTTGCATCCGTTAGGACTCTCTTTATAACATCATTCCGTATTTTGTTAGATTCTGTATGACGAACTTACAATTGTTGATGGTTTTCCATTAATAAGTTAAATATCTAATGGCAGACAATCCTATGTCGTAAACACTCGAATCAACCATGAAAACTAGAAGTATACTAGTTCCTCGACAATTTATATTAATCGAGACGAAATTAAAGAATATTCTTTAGATATATTATAACAAGAGCAATTCGATACCCTATGCACATGTTAGGAATACATTTATAGCAGAACAATAGTTTTCAAGGCTCCTTTGCAAGACTTACTACTTATACAATGCAAGTAGTATAGGAGAATTGCCATTTTAAATGCCAAATGTCTAGACAAGCTTAAATTGAATAAAGAAACTAAACAACAACAATAACGAATATCAACGTGACACAATTTACTTTCCATATTTTAGCTTCAGAACTTGTATTATTGACCACAGTCTTCAACATTTATTGGTATACACCGTCAGATTCTGTAGACCATTGCTACTTTGCGACTGAATTCAGTCTCACGATGATAACTGAACTGGTGTACTTGGCTTACAAGTTCTACTTTGGTTTTAATCAAAAAATAAAATGTTTGCCGTACAATTGGAATCCTAGGAGTAGGGAATTACGCTACTCTGAAGATAAAGTAACAATCTGCATTTGGAAGACAGGAGCTGTTGTCACCTTTGTAGTATGGATTTACATCGTCCTAAGATTGATGTACGAATTTCTCAATCCATCAGATTCACTACACATCGGTACTACAGTGTTGTTATACTTAATCGCACTCTTGGGATGTAAACTAGCCACTGTGTCCAACATAACAATATTCTTGCGAGAAAATGAAATTGGCATGCTGGTCACCGCTTGGTGTAAAATGGATCACCAATTCAAAGGTAACATTTTAAACAATACTTGAATTTTGATAATCAGTAAATATTATTTCTTGCCGATAGAAAAATTCAAATGGATGAGGAAATTTCGCCCACCCGTATTCGACCACATCGGTTTTGGGATGATATGGATGGTTCCTGTGACTTTCATTGTATCACTTGGAATATCAGCGGTATTAATGTTTTCAAAACTGGGAGCTGGACAACATTTCTTATCAGAATTGCTTCCTAAATGGGCAGCAAGACATTTCCTGGTTACTTCTACCGCCTGGATATTTCTGTTCGTAATGACCTACTTCGTTGCCACCATCGTTTTCTTCAACTGCCTCATTACAATCACTTTTATCCCGATGATGAAATACTGGATTCAACATTTGGCTGTCTACTGCCCGGATCACTTGATGCAAGTTCTAAGAGACACAGAACTCTCTCCGAAAATGAAGCAGGCAGAAAAGACAAGAATTGTTAATGCTGTTGGAAGCAGCTACATGCAACTGCGAATTCTCAATGATGCTATGAATCAACATCTATTCTTGATAACCTCAGGATTTTTCTTTGTTAGCTTTTTACTAGGGCTAGCAGTAAATTTCTGCACTTTGGGTCTCTATACTGTAATTCCTATGCCTTTTTATGCACTCTTTCCTATTGGAATGTTTGCATTGATTGTTCTCCAAATGGGAGTCATTCCACAAGCAGCCATATTCCACATTCTCTCAATTAAATACTTGGCCAATTGGAAACGATTCAACAATGACGAAAGCATTAAAAAATCCCTTTGTTGTAGCCGTCCCATCAGCATGACAGTTGGACAATTTTTTATTTTCGCTCGAACCACAACATTCAGGTTTTTCGATGCCTCATTCAACAACACCATTGATCTTTCGGTAACATTTAAGTTGTAGCTAGTCTAATTTTTTTTATTCTTATGTCTATGGAACTCAATGTTTTATAGCACATTCGCCGTGTAAATCAAAAACTGAATTTCTCGAATGTCTAAATTTTTAACTATAGTAGCCCCCAGCAGTTTTCTAAAGGTCATCATCATGCGTATTGGATACGCAGTAATGCTGTTGAATTTCAAAGTAATTAGGCATCCCATTTTTGGTTTAATTTCGAAATAGGCTAATGTTATCCCATATCCCATAATGCTAATGTTATCTGACATAGACACATGCCGCAAGATTATGATATAGAATACATATTATGTAGATAGATAGGTAAAGGTAGATAGTAGATAGAGACATGCATACATGCGACATAGGTACAAACAGCTTTATTTATTGTGGTGATTGTATGTACAAATCAAACCAATTTCAAATTGAAACCGACGGAATTCAATTTGCAGAATGCAATAATAATGTATTTACTTCTATTAAACATTTAAACCCTAAAATCTGATATCAGAAAAAATATTATTTTAATAGGTGCAAAATTTTATTTCAATGTTGGGCATCAGTATTCTTACTACTTTACTGTTATCTAATTCATTAAGGTGGGGTTCATTGTTTCATAGCGGAATCTATAGTCTTCGACAAAACTTAAAAAAATAGGGTGTGCGCGCAAATTGTGGATGAGAAGGAATTGCTGCGAGTTGTTGAGTTGTTTTGATGGTTGCGGAGCTTTTGTTTGTAATGAAATTGTTTGTGGACGTCTCCTTGTTCTTCCCACAAAATTTTTCGCAGTAATTATCAAAAATTTTACATGGAAAATCGCATTTTCCAAATTGCGAAACTTTAGGACATTGTGCAGAGGTGAAATAAATTTCAAAAAAAAGACGATCAAAATATCTATCGAACTTGAAGCCGCTTTTTTCAGTTTTCATCATTTAAACAGTAAATAAAAATGTAAATACATTTCTGAAATGCATTTCTCCTACTCAAATTAAATTCAAATTTTCAGCTTTCGAAAAATGTTTTTGAAATTTTGGCCTTCAGGTTCGACAGAGAAATATGCGTAGATTTCTAAAGTGTCAATTTTATTACTATACTCTTTGCCGTTCTCTCTGAATCTGGAATTTGCAAACAGTAAACCCACCCTTAATGCGTATTATTTATGTCATCTACATTATGTGCATACACTAATTACTATTACTAATATTTGTCATAATATATTACAGTCCTTTTGATAATGTCACAATTTATGGATATTAATCTTTAGTAAAAATTAGAAAAACAAAACTTGCATTTTTTCTCTTTCATCTTTCTTTCTTGTAACTTGTACATGATGAATGCGTAATAAAGTAATAATAAATGATCCCTGTTTATAAAATTATAAAATCTGAAGACCTGGAGCTCTGATTAAAAATCCATTAAAGGCTTATCAATGCGTATTCACGATAGACCAGCCAATTATAATCAATAATAATTTTTTTATCTTGTCAGCATAATATCTTAATCTTAAACATAAAGTAATTTTTTAATCAAATAGGTACAGGCTGGGATGACCATCCATAACCCATACACATTAACATACACTATACTATCTCATTATGTTATTAACACTAACTTGTAAGACAGTGTAATTATGAAATGGAATGAATTAAAACTTATGAAAATCTACCTCTATGAAATACCTATTCTTCAGAAGGACCGGTTTGGTTCCTTTTGTAATGCCAATATTATATTTCTTTAGGATAATTTTAAGAAACAGAAGGAAGAAGTGATACCGTGAGAGTCTGTTCTGGGGTATGTTGATATTTTACCACTCACAAACATGCACACTGGCACGGAATTCACGGTCTGGCTGGCAGACTTTCACCAGTCAGTGCTATATGCGATGCGAGGATCGGTGGACGATGTTCAGTTCAATCGATATTACAGAAAGAGAAAGTGAATACTTTACCAGTCTACTGTTGTTGTTGGCTGGAAGTTGGAAGCAGTAGACAGCTGTTTCTATGTGTCATATTGTAGATCATTACATAAATAAAAATTGATTTTTAAGTACTACTGTTTCATTATTGAGTGTGGATTATGTACTTACTGCTCTGTACTTAGTTCCAGGAATACATAAGCACATGGATTTGGTATAATGGTATTTTTATTTTGTATTCGTAATTTAAAACTTTGAATGTGTCAGCTTGAAATTTAAAAAAAATCATTTTGTGTAGCCTTAAATTTTTCAAAATATTGCAATAAATATTTCAAAATCATTTATTTTTATTACTTGAAATTTCAGATCAGACAGCTCTGAAAACTGACAGACAGCAGAAATTCAACGGGACGGACTCTAATGAAGTTAGTAAGTTAATGCAAATTCAATTTATGCAATGAAAATATTTCAGTTTGGTTAAAGGTTTCGAACTAAATTATTTAACCAAACAGAAAACTCCATGAATAATTTTCTATTATATATGTACTTAGTACTAGTGACTTAAGTCAATCTTTTATTTTATTTTTCACCCAGAAAATTAAGTTTCCCTCAAATGCACTTGGAAATTGAGACGTTGCCATTATCAATCGCACTTCTGCGTTAAATTTTATGTACTTTGAAGATCGGTAAGTATATCCCGCTATTAGTTTTGATTAAATAACGAATTTTTCATATCAAATTCACTTGATAGCCAGACTAAAACGGGCCATCCTAAAGGTGGTATAGATTCTAAACTAAGGGTAAGGCATTTTAGCCTTACCGTCACTAAACAGCCTTATATACCTTTATTAACTATTAACTACACTTCCACGCAGGGATCTAAAAGTTTTCAGAATCCTATTACATTTCACAAGCGCAAGATAAAGTGGTACATCTACATAATCATAGTAATATGTTAATATTACCGTAGCTTATATAATTGAGGAAGGGATGAATTTAGTTGATGAAGGGTGTAACCGATTCACCATGAAATCTAGAATGTCCAGACGGAAAAATGGAAATTATAAAATAGTAAAATAATGGGTATATTCTGTAACTGATAAGTTAATTAACAAGTGGCATTTGGTCAATACTTATCACTCAATCAATTAAATCTGCATACCTACTGCATGTAGTAAATACAATCACTGTACTGCTACGTGCGCAAACTTTTTATAATATCTTTCGACCTCAGATTCACTTTGAATTGTAAAATCGGATTTTTGAGGAAAGATTGACAAATATGTTCTATATGGAGGATTCGTTTTTAATGGGTTCGGTGGTCTCAGATTGCTCATTATCATACCTCCTTAAGGAAATGACTGAGTAAGACTGAAGAAGGGTAATCACAGAGGAGGAGTTGTAATAAGCATTAATGGATTCCTTGGAGACCTTCGAAGATTTTGGAGTTGTCTCCAGTACAACGGATTCTTCTGCCACCTCCCCTTCATCTCCCCCGAAGACATCATCAACGCCAGAACTCTTAGCGGAGCAGTCACTGACGTCAACAAGGACTGGAAGTCCCTTTCTGGGTTTCAGCTCCGAAAATTCGTGTGAAGTTGAAGCATTTTCAATCATTTCGTCTACCAACCCCGGGTCTCCCTCTACAGCTACAACAGCGACGACACCGATCAATGACATTGAAGGCACTAGTGACAATGACGTCGTTACGACAGAGATTGAAGTCGTGACCACAGACACTGAAGTCATAACGACAGACACTGAAGTCATAACGACCGAAACTGATGTCATAACGACAGACGCTGAAGTCGAAACGACAGAAACTGAAGTCATGACGATGGAGACTGAAGCGATGACGACAGACAATGACTTCGTGGCGACAGTCACTGAGGTCGTGACGACAGACACTGACTGGGAGGAACACCAGCGAGAAATGGAGGAGGCTGTTCGCTTACCGGAAAAGTCCCATCTTCCGCCTCCCGTGGATTGCTTTGCTTTTCCCTCCACGTCTTCATCTTCCTTTTTGTCCCCAGAATCTCTTCTCGCCGCAGAAGAAGCGAGAAAGGCCAAAGAGCTCTACAAATGTCGAAGAGATGTTGAAGAAGAAGAAAGAGAGAAAATGCAGTAAGTAAAATGATTTCGATCCTTCAGAACAAACTCGGGCAACTTTTGGTGTTTGGTTATTTGCTACAAATTCAATATATACCTAGTTCGATTTCCCTTCTCTTAGAACTTTTTGTTTTGCTTTAAATTGAAAAATTCCCTTCGATTCCATTATATTCGGTGGTTTTTAAATAGGAGCATATTTCAATCTTTCAAGCAAAGATTTTTGACATTGTTACCCAAATAAAAACAGGAAACACAATTTTTCAATTACTTACAAGTTTTTTCTTGTTTCATTTCAGTTTAAAAAAATAAAATCATTTATTTTCGTTTAAAATTCTTTACTCTTTATAGATGGTTGATTTTTGGCTTTCTAAACTGTCCATGTGTTATTTATCTAATATTTTAATTTTGTTAATTGTTACATCCGTTATACTAAGAATGAAAAAATTGAGATTGTGATTTCAACGGGGTTTCAAAATAATAGGGTTCTCGTTTCAAATTTCACTGAAGAACAATTGGATCGTTATGAAATGTATCGCCGCTCAGCTTTTCCAAAAGCTGCAATAAAAAGGGTAAGTAACATTTCATGTCTTTTCACATCACAATTCCATTTTGTTTAAACTTGCACTAGAAATATTAAAGGTGCTCTAATTTCGGTGACTCCACATTTGACCACCTCTATTAATCTGTGATGCAATAACTAATTGTATGCCTTTACTACAATTCTAGCTGATGCAAACGATAACTGGGAATTCCATATCACAAAATGTTGTCATCGCAATGTCGGGAATAGCAAAGGTTTTTGTTGGCGAGCTAGTGGAAGAAGGTAAACTCACTTCTGTTTTTGGTAAATAAATAATTATATTTAATAACCCGAAACCGAAAGTTGCCTATAGAGAATCGAGAATTCGATTTTCCTATATGGTTTCGGTGATAACTTTTGCAATTGTGACGTCTGCAGCGGAAGATATAATAATATTCATTTTTTCGTTTCCGCAACTTGTGCACAATAGCACTTCATAGGAATGGTCAACCAATATACCCCTGGAGGCCATGATCCCGTATTATTTTTCAAATGAATCAAAAAATTATATTTATCTAACTGCGATACCTATTCCCACTATAGTTAACCTGTTAAAATATTATTAATATCTTGTTAAATATAGGAATGACAATAAGTTACATGAATAATTTAATTTTCATGTTTTTGTTTTGTAATTCAAGCCCTGGACGTAATGGAGGTAACAGCTGAACCCGGACCAATTCAACCGAAACATCTTAGAGAAGCTGTTCGAAGATTAAAGCAAAAAGGAATGATGATGCCACACAATCGGTCGCATAGATCTACTCCATATTCACTCTAAATGCTTCCGTAGGGACTTTGCAACACGAGAAGATTTTTGTGAATTAGTCATAAAATATATTTATCATTTTCCGACGACAATTCTCAAGTTTTTTGCATTCACAACAAACTGACGAAAGAAATGTAAAAATGGAAAATCTCCAAGCAAATATTACAATTGGAAACTGGCTTCCTAGATAAAAATAGTCTTGTCATGAAAATAGTCGACGATCTAGCGTTGTTCCTAATCATGTTCTACTACTAGTCACATTAAATTATTGCTAATAATATTGTCAATTAGTAGTAATGTGATATATTTATTTAGAATCTTCCTTTTTTATCTATATTATAAATGTGACCAATATAATATATTTAATGTTTCCAATAAATAGAACCTTTTTTTCAATAAAAAACATTATAATATTGATTTAAAATCAAAATCTGTTTGGAATAAAAGGTTGTTATGGTGGTGTATAAACTAATATAATATGCATAAGTTCAGAAAAAGTGAACGAAGTGTTTATATGGGCTTAGAAGAGAGATTTCATAAAAATATTTTAAAAATTGTAGTAAGGCGTGTAATAGTATTTTTTTTAATTCAAGATTTTAAAACAAATGTTGATAGAGGGAGAACTGGGTAGGTAGTTTTCATTAATGGTTGCCACTTTCAATTATTAATGCAGATCTGATTTCCAAACTGCAGTGTGTCTGTTACACCCTTCATGACTTTTATTGATATTAATACAAAACAATATTTCTATCCACTACCTAAGTACCTACAACTGTTATTGTAAGAACTGCAAAAGTTCAGCCCAATTTCAATCTGTTAACAAAGGTAATCAGTTTTTTACCGTTTAATGGAGCTTTATTTTTTGTGATAATTTTTCCAAGCTGGATGTATTGTTAAACGCAACGACGATAATTTTAAGATTTTGGAAAAACCAAATATACCATGAATTATAGACTTTTGGTGAAGTTTCTGCCATTTTTAAACCTTTCATGTAATAATTCTGTTTCGTTTCTTTATCCTTCTTTTATCTATCGCGAATTGCAAGGCCTTCAAGCATATTCGAGCTTTGACTTTTATTTCTGATATCTTGAGCATAATATTTTAAAGTATTAGTAACTAATCCAATATTATGTGCTGTGCAAGAGAAGATTTGCGTCATCATATAATGTAACATGTAATAATATATATTACACAGTTTTCTATTAATGTTTAGAGTATTACTGTGTATAGTATTATCAGGTAAATGTTACGCACGAAGAATTATAAATTCCAGCTACATTTACTTACTTGAGAACGCGTACTAAGAAGGCTTTTAACCGTGCTCTACGCCCTCCCTTGAACCCGGTCTTTATGCATCATGAATCTCTGCATTATAGTCACATACCAGATACTTTAGATATAGCCTATGCCTTATTACTCCCAAATTATGATGTAAGTATATTATTATGAATCCTAATGCTCTTCTCCAACAAGTTATTTTGTACTTGTAAGTTACCTATTAGTGTACGTAATATATCTTCAAATATTACAAAATACCCATCCAAAACCAATTAACATGATGCGGTCCAAAATGTTAAATATTTTATTAGGTTGAAATTTGGCCCAATATTTTGTCTACATATGTACAATAAGCTCGCGTGTTAACTTTTTTCATTTCGAAATATCAAGCAAAATTATGCATTACCTTAGGCAAAAAATATTTAAATGCATGTATTTATTTACACATACATTTAGGGTCAATAAATTACAGATTAGAAGTTACAGACATATCAAAGACACAAATTATGTACTATATGTAGTGATCGCGTGATGACAATGATTACAATTACACGCCACATCAATTACATCAAATTAATCAAATTTTTGCATAAGTTTACAAATCAGATTCCTGACACGCCGCATCAAATTTTGCAAACTACACATTTTTGCAATAAAAAGTAGGCCATAGAATCTATATAATATTTTTAAATCTTAAAACATTAAAAGTGTCGAGAATCTCAACCTTTTGTTGCCCATTAATAGAGCCGACGCTAGTCAAAGCATATTATAATGCATGACAATTTAACACGCACCTTTTCTCTCAGTACATGTTCACCTACCTGGCCAACAACCGTATATTAATTCCTACTATAATTTCATTGCGGCTATTATAGCACTCTACATACGGCCCAGAATGAGAGTTGCAACAAATTGTATGTCTGTGTACCATCACACACTAGTAATATTATAATAACCTTTAGTTTACCTGAGGTAGTTTTTACATGCAGGGTAAGTTCAGTTTGGTTCAGTGTGTCTTCTTCCTTCCTTCTCGACGCAAATAAAATTGCTACTGCTACATGTGTCTAATTTGTTTTGAACCACCTCGGATAGATTTTAAACTGCTTCTAGAATGTAAGTGAGCCATTTTTGAGTTGTATAAACGTCTACGCTTTAAAGGGGAAAATATTTAGTATAGTCTTCGCCCTTCGCATAGTTAAAATTAATTAAGTATTATTTGAGGAAGATTCAAAGATCAAAATGTGGATAGTGATTTGCAATTCATTTACTTAAAGAAGTGTGATGATTATGGGCTATGTGAGAGCAACTCAATTCAACGCAATAAAAACGAATCTTATACATAGGACGTAAATAATTTTCCTCTGAGGCTAAAAATCTTCCCCAAAACTACGAATTTATTTATAAACAAAGTTTGTCTGTTTAATAATTTTAGAATTGAAGGAGTGCGTGGTGCCGTGAGAGGTTTGTGTCTCAACCGGAAAGCTTAGTTATACCAGTTCAATTGAAAGTTGGTCTATCGTTAAGCCAAATCAAATCCGTATCATTTTGTGCTAAATTAGTCTACAATTAATTGAGGTAAGGATAACTGTCATTTAAGAACAATGACTAATTCTAATGCGACTATTATTATTACAAAAATATACAAAACAACATAAATAACACTGACATTGTACTAACTGCGGGCAGTGTACAAAGCAAAAATTGAAATTGATAGTAGTTATAACTAGTGTACATAATAGTTAATGCATACTAGTGTGTATACTAGGCACTTATTTTTATGATGATGATTTTGATGATTTGCACATTTGTCATCCCAAGCTGATGTTGTTAGGAAAAGGAATGACATTTGTATATGAAATCTCACAAATCATCAGTTCGTTACTGCGTGTGCATATGGACAGCCGGTCGGTACAGGCTGTGGTAATATTATTACTTTATTACCAACTCAACTACCTATAGATTTATCTTATTCGTGTCAAATTACAATTCCACGAAGTCATAACCTGTGCTAATGCATATTTCATTACATATTTATGCTATTCGATTATTACTGACAGTACTGTTTATCTTATAGACGTCATAATAGGCGGTAAGCGTTCTTGATTTGACCTTCAAATCGTCCGATTGCATTGTATGCCATAAATCTTTGAATATTGGCTAGGATTCTTATTAATACAACTATAATCAATGTAGGGAAGTTCTGGTGATTATTATTACATTTAGTTACTAACCATTTATTTATTTCCACTAGTAATAATGTCGACAGGTCGATATGTACATTGATATTTTTTTTACAAAAAACTCTAACCAGTAAATATGATTTTGGCCAACCAGTTCGCTAAAAAGGTTGAAATGGCTAGTGGCCAAAATTAATGTTATTTATGTTGGTTAGGGGAATAAATTATGTTATCAAAATTAGGTCCACTGTTAACTATCATGATTATGATCCGCCAACTATTGTGAGATTTACGTCAAATAACACAATAATAATTTTTGTTTGCTCATAACATCAGCGAAGGCTAAACTGAAATGCATAAAGCAAAATGCAGCAAACCTACATTAGGTTATGTTTACACATTGTTATTATGGTCTATAAAACTCAACGTACAATATGAGACATAATGTGCTCTTTTACATTGGGTAATATGGGTTGGAATAAGCGTAACAACTATTATTATTAATACAGGTATTATTGTTCAGGTGGGTATGCTGTAAGTATATTAAGTTGCAACAGCTCACGATTATACACTCAATGATCTTTTGCGGGTGGAGCTGCATGGTTGGCATTATGGGCTATCTTAAATGTTAGTTCATGGCATATGGATGTGAGTGTGAGACATCATTATTAAAATATTCAGGACAGAGAGAGTAGTATATCCAGTGTACAAAATTTACCACTTTTTAGCCTTTTTTACCATCACAGTGGTAAAAATGCACTTAATGGTAAAAATGCATTTAATGGTAAAAATGGTAAATTTTAGCGATTGATTAGACAGCTGAGTACAGATACACTAGACTTCCTAAAATATAAGTTTTAAAACTTTATTTTCTATGAAATATTTCCAATTAGCCCCTTAATCAATTAAATTAATCATATTTATTTGATTATATCCTAAAAGTTGTAAAAAATGAAGAAAGATTGTATTTGGTATCGCCCATTTAAAATTGATGCTAATTTAATTGCAATTAATTTCTCAATAGGCAAATAACGGCTATTAGTGAATCCAATTCTGATTGTTGAACACTTATCAATTTGTGACAACAATGATCATCTGCTAAGCTATTCATACTTTGGCACCGAATTTTATTCAAAATTCAAACACGAAAAAATGAAACTATTTTTTACCATTTTTACCATTTATACCACTTACCACTACTTTTTAGGTAGTGGTATTTAACGTTAAATACCATTAAAAACCACTTACCACTGGTAAGTGGTAAATGGTATTTTGTACACTGAGTATATCCGCTTCAATAGGTTTACGGTTTCCATACACTTATTTAATAATATTATAGTAGACGGAAATCCTCATGACAGTTTAAAATGAAATTAGTTTTTAGAAATAGCAATAATAAGATGTTTCTGTCTTGGGAACTTAAACAAAATTATTGTATGAATTAAAAACAGCCAAATTCGTTGCACTCTAAGAAAAAGTATATTCATAAAAATCTTAAGATTAATTGCATTTGTATTGCTAAGTTATGATAACATAATAATGTATACTAATATCTATCAAATATTGTTAGCAGCCTACTGGTAATGTAAGAGCTATATTGTTGCATATCAACTAGCTTACATGATATTATCTGTTATAATTTAGTACTTATTAATAAGAACAGCACATGGCTCTGTTTTATGGGGTAAACATACTTAGATATCTATTTGCTTAAATAAGTAAATAAATGATTTGTCATTGTTATCGTTCGTCCATTTAATTTGTTATTGAATTGAGCCTGTCACTAATAATGCTATCATTGACTCCAAAATATTCAACCACTGTTTGTACAAAGGTATTGTCACAGTTGACCTAAATTATATTTGTGCTACCAAGTGGCAATTCAAGTGAATAATCCAATCATTATAATAATATTATACATGGATGTTTTATTGTTTCGAATTTTCTAAGCAAGCAAATCGTTATAATTTTACAAATATTTTTCTACTTAGAAAAATGCCTGGAACATTCGAAGTCAAGCCGTCTGTCGACAAGTCGGGAGCCAATAGTAAAATTAATTCCCCGCCTCAAGACAGAATTCCTCGCCAATCTTTGCAAAACTGGAAGGGGCAAGAATCCAGAGTACAAAAGTCGATTGCCTTTTTCACCCAGCATTTCAAACATAATCCTACTTTTTTCGTTCGCGTTCCCGGAAGGTAAGAGTCTCATTTTTGTCTATTTCCGTTTTGAGACACTAACATTTATTTTGTCTTTCAGTTATCATTTTCTGATTACTAAACATTTGTGTTTGTTTACCGTGTCCGCAACAGTTTATCTCCATGTAATCAAATCAAACATTTGCCAAAAACAAGTTCAGAACTGAAATATCATTTAAAACATCCGTTCAGTTCATTTTAAATGTTTTAAAAAAACTCCCTTTGAAAATATTAAAAGACTAATCTTAATCTTGAATCTTAATTGTTGTTTCAGAGTGAACCTGATAGGAGAGCACGTTGACTACTGCGGATATGGAGTCTTCCCAATGGCTATAGAGCAAGATGTGTTTATCGCAGGTCGCGTCGTCCCTTCTACCGACAACTCTACCCCATTTCTTCGTCTGATAAACACTGGTGAAGATTATAAAGATTTTGAATGCTCGTTAGCAGAGTTGAGGTATCTATTATTTGCCAATTTACTGTCAGTTAATGTTACTCAGTTGCTACCAAGTGTAATTAATTAGAGTTTGACTGGGTTGGGTTGTGCATGAGGCCTTTAGTTTGTATTATGAAGGTAGATATTCACAAGTACCCGGATAAATTAGTTGAATAATTTAAACATCATCATAATAAGCTCAATAGCATGTACGACTTATTTTTTTATGAATTTGCAGAGAGATTCTGAAGTCGAGACAGGCGAGCGTGGCTCCAGGATGGCATTTGTACTTTTTGTGTGGAGCGTTGGGAGTTTTGGAACATTTGAAAATGACAGAATCGCCTCCACCTGTTTCTGTTGAATTTTGCGTAGATGGAAAAGTGCCACCGAGGGCTGGGTTGTCCAGTTCCAGCGCCCTGGTTTGCGCAGCGGCACTAGCTGTCGTTGTTGCTAACAATGTAAGCTGGTCTCTAATCCGCTTTTCAATGGACATGATGTTTTGTGTATTGATGACATTACATTATGAAATACTTCTTTCAGGGAGAAATGTCTAAAACGGAAATGGCTGGACTTTGTGCAAAAAGCGAGCGATACATTGGAACTGAAGGAGGAGGAATGGATCAAGCAATTGCTTTTCTGGCTACTGCTGGTAAGATCTATGATGTTCCTACTCCAATCCCTTCATGTCTACATCTCTGATTTATTTGCAGGTACTGCTCAACACATCGAATTTGTACCGGAGCTGTCTGGAGAAAAAGTCAGTCTGCCAAAGAACGCCGTGTTTGTGATTGCCAACAGTTTGGCGGATGCCAACAAAGCGGCAACGTCCTGCTACAACACCCGCGTTGCCGAGTGTCGTCTGTCCACTTGGATCCTCGCGAAAACGATGGGAGTCGAAGATTGTTTTGTCTACAGCCGCATTAAAGATCTACAGTTACATCTTGGATTCGACTTCCAGAAGATGCTGGAGCTAGTCGAAGCTGTTCTCCATCCGCTTCCTTACTCCACTGAAGAGGTATTTTAGCACAAATATCTCAACAAATATTTATTTCGTTAGAGTAATAATTATTTTATGCGGCCCTGCAGCTCGAAGCTCTGTGAGTACTAAATATATATACATACATAATATGTATAGAGACGTAAACTAAAAATTGTTTTGATTTGATATAACTTTTCCATAAAATATAGATCTTATTACATAACTGCGTTACATAAATGTACCTACCCTGTGGGATTACTTTTGATAGACATTGTTGAAGTACTGAAAAGTCTGACATGGGAAAAAGCTCCTCAACTTCAACGCAAATATTTTGTTTTATAGGTTGCTCAAATTCTTGAGGTTGACGTCAAGGAATTGAAGGAAAGACCACTATTTAGTAAACTCTCCAACGAAGTTACGGAATTTAAACTTTACCAAAGAATCAAACACGTTCTTCAGGGTAGGTCTATTAAATATTTAACAAACACCTAGTATGATATTTAAATATTTAGGGTGATAGCTATATTCAGATTGATCAAAACTATTAAATTTTATTAATTATGCATCCAGAGGCGGAGAGAGTGCACGAATTCAGGAGAGTTTGTGAACAAGTGAGTGAGGGCGATCCAAATGCTCTTGAGACTTTGGGTCGATTAATGAATGCAAGTCATCAAAGTCTTCAGGAGCTTTATGAATGTTCTCATCCTGTTCTGGACCAACTGGTAATGCTATCGCAGCCACTAACCCATGGAGCAAGACTTACTGGAGCGGGGTATGGCAGTTTTTTGTGATGTATATTATTATGAAAACGTGTTCGATGCCATTTTATCATGGCTGCGACAATGTAACAAACCATTTTATCAGGAATCAGGAGAATCGTCTGCCTAATATTACAATGTAACAAGCCATTTGATCATGGCTGCTACAAAGTAACAAACCATTTCATCATGGCTGAGACAAAGTAACAAACCATTTTATCATGGCTGAGACAAGGTAACAAACCTAACTCCTGATACAGTGGTTTGTTACTTTGTCGCGGTCATGATAAAATGGTTTGTCACTTTGTCTCAGCCATGATGAAATGGTTTGTTACTTTGTAGCAGCCATGATCAAATGGCTTGTTACATTGTAATATTAGGCAGACGCGTGGTTTGTTACAATATCGCAGCCATGATAAAATGGCTTGTTATGTTGTAATATTAAGCAGACAATATGATGATACCTAATTTTGTATCTGTTTCAGTTGGGGTGGATGCATGGTGGCTCTTCTGGACGTGTCCCAAGTTCCAGCTTATTTAGAAGCACTGAAGAAGAACTTCTACAAACCCATTCATGGAATTGATGATGTAAACCAGCATGTCTTCATCACTCAACCTGGAGCAGGGGCTACTATTTTCACCCAATGAACAAACTCAAACCCACAACTATAATATTCTATTCATTTTTTGAAATTCTTAAGTATTATACATAAACCAAAGTGGACCAAGTTACCACCCACCATACATATTATTGCCGAGACAATTGCATAGTCTAAATTACATTTAAGTATTGAATTACGGTAACTGTCTATCGTATGCAGTACTGTTGCAGTAAAATATCCACAAACAAAGTATTTATCGTGTTTACTGGATTATGAAAAATTCGATTTGACATTCCGCATGGTCACAAATGCAAATAAGGGCCAGTCTTAATACACTTATGGTACTTATTATTATTTATAATGTAAAAAGTGCAGTTGGAACAAAATGAATTTGTCACTACAGTTATTCAGTATCTAACCCTAATCTGTTCTGTATTATAAACAGTATATAAAATAACTATTTAGTAAAGGAAGCCTCACTCTGTTTTCACTTTTAAATACCTAATTAAATTAATTTTGTTGTAATAAATACTAGAGTTGGTTCAACACTTCTCGGATGAATCAGCCTTTTTTTTTACATTTACTAACACTAAAATTATAATAATTTTTGTCGAAGCCAACCCAATAGTCAGGGAGCATCAACAACTATGAGTCATGAGTATACGATAACTTAGTATATTACGATTACTCCTATTACCTAAGCTCCAACATTCTGACCTGACCGGAAAAAACCAAAACAATTTTTACTGGGTTTAGGAAAAGCTTCATTGTAATGCTGTGGCAAATGTGAATTTGTAAACGATGTATAAATGAATAAATGTAGGCAAAACAATTCTTAATAATAACTAAGAACAATATAATAAATTTGTTCATTGGTTTGGAAAAAACCTAAGATGTAATGAAAATCAGTCAAATTCTTAGGAACGATGTTAATTTTTGTGTTTCCATTTACTAATTGAAAGATGATTGTTGTTTCACATAATTATTAGAATACGATGTTTAACGATTTGTGACAAATGCAATAATACTGTTTACATTTTACACAATTGAAAGAAAATACTTTATATGAAATCTGACCTGAAGTATTTAGTCAAGTTTCCCAGTGGTTATAACCTAATGAAACTGAAATTGAAGACCAAATATGCAGACATATTTATATTATCTTTTGTCATCCAGTGAACACTGTGCCCTTCATGAAGAATGTGGCAGATAAGTATAGTATATACATCAACGTTTTACTATCTATTTATAACTTATGAATTACATATATCATATAGGAATCCTTAAGTCTTAGTTCATTGAAGGTCTCGTAACATTGTCACCCTGCATGACCAGACCCACAGCTTAACAATACAAATAGGTCCAAGTTATTTTGGGTGCGATACAAATTGAATGCTAAGTAGTTTCTATTATTGGTAAATACTTATTCTCATCCTTTGAATTGCTTAAAGCTCGGTGAAGTACAGGAAGCAATTTTATAGAACACAATTTTATTTATGGGTTACAGTGTCACATTGCATTGGTATTTATCTATCAATAAGGATGACCTATACATAGCACGAGCACCAACTCCTTCAGAATAAGTGAAAAGGAAAGTATGCTTTTAAACCTTAGATTTATTTGTTGTTTTTGTTTGTTTGTAACTATGGTAGAACAGTCAATGCCAATTTGTTTTCGAGAAGAAAGAAGATATCCCAATTTACACATAAATACTATTGGCTACTATTCTCTACTCTAAATAGATGGAAGATCTCATCCTTAAACAAGAGAAGATAGGCCTGGTCTAATTTTAAAACAGTCATTGAATTTCGTATAAATACGGACTGAAAATCTGCAAGAAGCATCATTCTCATTTCTTCTATCTCAATACAACAAGAAAAGCAGACCTAAACCGAAAATAATTTGAAATCATCATGAAAGTTGTAAGGAATAAAGAAATTAATATAAATAATATTTTCCCGATTTTTCAACAGAACGTTAACTATTTGAACATTTATTTTACAGTTTGCAGTTCTTTGCGTTTTGGTTGGGAGCGCCGTGGCCCAATATGGAGCTGCCCCCGCTATTCGGATGTCATATGGACAATCTGCTCCAGTTTCATACGCACCATCTGCTCCGTCGTCTTATGCACCTGCAGCTCCAGCATATGGATCTTCTGCTCCAGCTTACGGAGCATCCACTCGGACCGTCGCAATCACCCGTTTCAACCAGCAAATCCATGGATCCGACTCCAACTCTGTAGAGTAAGTGGAAATAAATATTAAAATTGAATTACTTAAAATGAAATTAAGGCTGAATTAACATAATTTAATTCTTGTTTCAGTTTCGAAGGTGAGAATGGTATCAAAGTGTCTCAGAACGTGAGACAAACTGCTTCATCCAGCGGAAGTTACGATGACGGAAATGGCAAGCGAGTTGCTTCTGCCGGTGGAATCAGCCAACAAGGATCTTTCAGCTACACTTCCCCCGAGGGAATCCCAATCAGCACATCATACTCCGCTGGTGAAGGTGGATTCGTCGCTGCCGGCTCTCATCTCCCCACATCTCCTCCAATGCCACAGGAATTGGTCGCCGCTTATGCTGCCGCCAACGCCGCCTCTTACGCTGCCCCAGCTGCTCCCGCCTACTCCTCATACTCCGCCCCAGCTGCTCCAGCCTACTCCGCTCCAGCTGCCCCCGCCTACTCTGCTCCAGCTGCCCCCGCTTACACCGCCCCAGCTGCCCCAGTCAAATCAGTATCCATCAGCTATTCTTCTCCAGGATATTAAATAAACTAAACAATGTTGTATTTTTGGTTTAATTATGTGACTTTATGTGACACTTTGTTGTTGCCAAATTTTACACTCAAATAAAGTTCTGCTTATATTTTTTTTAAGAAAATGAATTATTTTTTGCCGTATTTAACATTTATTTTTTAAATGATACAATTTCATTATTTCAGGCCTTCTTCATTCTTTTTTCCATATTTACAAGAAGTAATTAGTGCTTTGGCTTAGTTAGAAGTATTCCTCATTATAGCCAGCCATGAGGATATTATTAAAAAATGGTTATGTAGTGGCTTAGTAGCCAAAGTATCCAAATAACCTCATTAGGTCGTTTTTGTTTGAAATTTATTCGAAAAATGGGATCCATTTGCATATTCAGATTTCGAGAAACTAAGTAAAATGTGATGCTTAGAAAACCTAAAATAGCATTTATTATGGAAATATTTACAGTTACCTACGGGTTAAACTTGAAACCACATTGTCTATTTATCGAGAATTACTGACATTCTTTCAAATGAAGATTAGATTTTTAGAGAGCTGCAGCTTGAATAATAATAATGCACTACGAACCATTTCCCTAATATGGTATGGTAGTAACATTTTTCACGGAAAGTTTTGGTTATAATTTGCTGGTAACTTATATTATGTCAGTTATGGGATGATGGAAATGTTTTTCAATAAATTGGTGTTTTTATAGAAGGTGTTATTGTTATTGGTGTTATATACTAATTATGAAAATTAACTAAAGTATTACAATTATGTTTTGAACTGAAAAGCGTGAAAGAAAAGATGGATGATGGAAATCATTAAAACCGTTTTACTAAATTTATTGGGATTATTTAGTTTACAAGATTCTGAATATAATTTGACTAAATTAAGCAGACATCTAGCAACAATTGGCCAAATTTATAAATTATTGTACCATTATTGCCCTAAGAATACTCATTGATGCATTGATGATCAATTATTTTAAATATAATAATTAAAAATAGTGCCAAAAAATAGTTAGGTACTTATAGTAAATAGAAGATTTTGAGCTTTTGATGTGGTAACCATAGCCATTAATTTTATTTGTAATTTTAGGAGCAGCTTTAGTTTTAGCCACAACGGCAGAAGCTTTTGTCGGATGAGCAACTGCAGATTTTGTCGGAGATGGTGTGGTTTTTGTTGGAGCAGTAACAGTTGTAGTCGTAACAATTGTTTTGATTGTTTCAGCGAAATGTTTTAAGCATTTTGGAGTTTCTTTGTCCCAATGAAGAGAATTATTCAGTTTCGTGCATGTCGATTGCTTTTCACCAACTAAATTGTAACCGCCATTGCATGTAAAGGTGGCGATGGAGCCCTCAAGGAAACCATTAACTTGGTAAAAACCATTTGTCGGTGAAGTGAGTTCATCACACATTTGAATTTCCTCAGTTAGTTGTTCAACGGAAGTATTAAATGCAACGACGACTTGCTTAGTGCTATTCGCCAACACACGACTCCCAGTTGTAGCATAGTCAAATAAGCAATCACGCGATTCTCCGCAAAGGGTAATTACATCAGAAGGCAAGCTTGATATATCGGGAAGTATAAAACTGGGAACGAAATCAGGATTGTGGAAACTGCTGTGGGTTTTCCCTGGAGGATATAGGAAAAAGCTCTCGATGGCTGTCGTTATCCATTTCAATCCGAATTGTTCGTGAATCTCTTGTAATGTAGAGTTCAAGGATATACTATTGCCACTCGGATCAGTAAGATCATTGGCTGGGTTGCCATCAAAAATGCCAAATAGCCCTTTAGTTTTATTTTGAGATTGGGCACTAGCTGAAGCAATGATGTTCAGGCCAGTCTCACCTGATGGAGTAAACTCAAAAGAAAATCCAGATGAAAACGATACAGTGACCTTGTTTGTGATGCCATTTTCAGATATTAATTGGGAAATAGAAACTCCGTTGTACGCTAGAGAACGGCTACCAGTATTGGTACTGCTATTTTCTGTTGGAGTATCAAACAATGATTCTTTATCTAACAATACTTCAATCCCGGAATACGTAGCAGATACCTGAACGTGAACGTTCCCCTTTCTAGAGTGAGATTGAAACGGCCCTGATTCCTGCATTGCAAATGAAGTGAAAATAGACGCATTAGAGAGAGTGCCATTTTCGTTGATAAATTGTTCCATTCTACCCTGCATAAGAAATTCATCGTCACTTCCTTTAACCATCCAAAACTCACTCACTCCATTGAAAGTGTAGGAAAGAAGATCAAATGTTGTGATATGGGGATCTCCAGCGGCATTTCCAAGACGAGGTGGAACATAATTGTGTCCAGAGTCAGATGGCCGTTTTTCATAATATTTTCTACAGGACTCAAAATCATTGCTAAATTTGCAACAAATTAGCCACGGCCAGACATCGGCACGGAAATGGGAAATGTAGCGATAATTTGGACTATAGAAATCTGCAGTTCCGCCCCACGGGGGACCAAGCATGAGTGTTCCATTTTTGTAAACGCATTGTTGTCCAGCACCGTCTTGTGTTGGCACTCTTTGACGGAAGGAGTATTCAGCCCCTGGATGAAAATATTGTCGACTGGCCTCCGTGGAACCATCTTGTTCGAAACGGTTATCTTGTAAGGCTTGCTGCAGTAGTGGGGGGCATGGGAGGAGATTGGGTGTACTTCTTGGAGGACAATAGTCCCCCTGGTACCAAGTGTTACATCGAGATATGAAATATTTTTGTATTTTGTTTATTGGAGTGTATATAATGTCGGAGAATGCTGATTTCATAATCGCATGTGTACTGATAGATACCAAATTGAGCTGAAGGATATAAAATGACGTTAAATCATTAAGCAAGGCTATGGAAGTGTCATTGAGGGTACCAATGTATTCTCCAGTATTAAATAACTTGTCAATTAAGATACCTCGATTAACCCACCATATCCCAACATTCTCTACTAAATGTAACTGCAATTTAACACTTTGGAAATCAAAATCATCAAATAATAAATTGCTCCATTGTAAATTGACGTACCAATTTTGTAACAATTGAAATGTGACTTGACTCTTGTCCGGTTCATTCGTGAAATGTGTCCCGAATAAGTATTCTGTGTGGAATTATCATGGATGACTGTCATCTCAACTTTAATTTTTCCGTTTGAGTAAAGATACGGTACTTGGCAAATTGCTGTGGATTCGTCGTCCATGATTTCTCCAGGCAATTTTACTACTTTAGTAGGGAAGGTAAAATAAAAGTGACACTCAATACTTTCGGCATTTTCAAAACAAGGTCCGCGGATTTTTAGTGGAACATGGCCAAGTATAGACACGAAGGATGGAGTTATTCGAAGTCGTTCATTTGGGGAGTGTCCTTCACATGGTTTGCTTTTAAATGATTGATCAATTCTAAATATCCACTTTCCAGGATCATTGACGTTACTAGTATCCGTGATTTTTGCTATTTCGGGTGAACATGTTCCTGGAATTGAGAAAAATGTGCTTCTGTCACCAACATCAAAACCTGCTTTTGCTGGGGTACCCCCTTGACCAGTACAGTTACCACCCGAAGCAGTTCCTGTCGTCCAAGTTAATTTGTTGTAATAGAATAATGCAAATGAGTAATATCCATCCGTAGTCAAAATCGTCTGAAATGTATTTCTTAGAGACAATCCACCACAATCATCGGAAGCACCGTAAAATGATACTTCATGCCAGGTAGAAATGAACATCCAGCCGAGTCGTGGGTTCCTTATATCAGGGAATGCTCGTTGAATTTCTTGAGAGGCCTTCAAAAGTAGAGTACTGTTTTTACTTACGCGGAAAAAAACATTGCCACCCCCTCGACTAGTGTCAGTATCTGCCCAAAATGGCACAATCATATGCACTGTAAGCGGGCCACATGTTGGAGTAAACTGAGATACGCCTGCGAAACAAAAAATGTCATTGTGCATTCTAATGTTATTTAAATATAGTACGTTTCTTTACGGGGAGGTAATATTCTTGAAGTCTTTCATTGAATATGTTTTCATTTTGGGCGAATATATGTCTAGGATTAAGGATTAACGTTATCTAATTAGTTAATCCATCCAATAGATACATAAAAATACTAATGAATCATTATATAGTAATGATTCAGTTTAGGTAGATATATTTAATCTGTCGTAAATTGTGTAACACCATTAATTCACCGTTTATATTGTTTATTAAAATATTACCTTGAATAAATGATAAAGCCCCATTAGTATTTACGAATACTCCGTTGTAACTGCTATTGAAAAAGCTGAAGACGTCTCCCTGGGAGAAAGTGACATTATGAAAACCGTCATCATTTAGTGGAAGCATCGAATCCCCATTGTCAACGCCAAAAGGAAACATGTCTTCTAGTGTAACAATACATTGTGTAATTTCAAGTGATAGAGATCCAAGAAGTATTAACAAAAGTGTCTTCATTGTGATAAACAGTTTTTTTGCGAGTTATCTCTTGTCGTTGTTTTTGTTCGCGCGTGAAGTGTTAAACAAACATTCTAATATAATATAACTTTTCAGATCAATTTACTAATCACCAAAAATAATTATCTTTTAACGCAATCGTATTGTCTGAGTCCGATATATAAATATTTATAATTTACGTAAAAACTCTTTCTGGGAAAGTGAAACTCTATTTCATAGACTTTTAAGAAATGGTTCCAAGTTCTAAAAACGTTGCAGTATCAGTATCAATGTGTTCATTCATGCAGTAACGTAATAGTAATAAGAAAATTTGTTATGGTCACAAACAAATTTGAAGTGTGGCGAAAATTTAAATTAGATCTTTAGAAAATAGAAGTTTGCTGCACTAATCAATGTATTTTGATTATATTGGAATGAAATTATAAATTGTTTTAAATCATTTTCACTGATATGCAAAGAACTACATCTTTTTATATGTTCCAAAAAATTATTTGTAGACACAAACAAGAAACCAAGTTCCAATGATATCCACTTCGATCTTTAAAAAATAAGTTTTCAACGCAAGATGCAAGTATCTAACTAAAGTGCTAAGTGATATAATCCGATATGTGAAAACAAAAGGCATTATCATATTTAATATTCAGTTATTTACAAAATACACAAATGAATAATTGCTAAGCAGATTATATGCAAACTCATTTAAGCACTATTCAATTTGTCACGATGTGAATAATAGATGACTAATTGATCTCATAGCTAACATAGCGCTGCAACAATGATATCTCTGTTAAATTAATGCAGACTCAGCTTTCCTGTTCTATAGGAAGCCATAATTGTTTTCCGTTGATGTTTGTTATTTATGCTAACAAACGCTGGAACTGGGAGAGATAAATGTACATGTTCAGCAATTCATTACCCTTTTAGACAAAATATTTCCCGATTACAAATACTAGACCAGCTCATTGATTCAAATGTCATATGAATGGTTTACAGTTTTTATTGATTCATTTAATTCATTTAATTAATAATAATATATAACTTTGACAAAGCTGTAACAATTGTGGTAGTCAGTTATACTGCCAGATTTATAAAACAAAAAGTAACATTTATATTTTGTCAAGTTTATGGTTTATACCTGCAGATAAATTTAGTGAAGTGATACCATTGGAATAGAGCTGAATGGTAATGTCTGTCACATAGATATATCTAATTATAATTGTGTGACAGTATAATTTGAGTATTTAAATATTCACGAGGTTTCGGCTGGGGCTTCTGACTTCGGCTCGGCTAATGAGCTTTTGAGCTCATATTATCATAATAAGACGAAGAGCCATGCCATTAAAATAGTATACGTAGGCCTGATATCGTTACAACTAATTGTATTTCAAGAACTGTTTGGATGTGCTACAATCTGCAATGATAGTCTCATATCGTGTAGCTTAAAGTCCAGCTTATCAAATTCCACTTAGCACTTATTTTTACACAAAATTGTAGGTTTTATTTAAACTTGTTTAAACAGAACTATTAACAGATGCGCAATAAGACAATAGTTAATTATAGTTGTAGTATAACCCCTTATTGTACGGTCATTCCATCTGGTAATCCCTTCTTTATCGCTTAACCTTAAAAAACTTCTACGTAAAACAAATTAATTTTCTTTCAATTCTTTCTAACAAGTAATGATTTTCTTAAAATAATTTTAAATGGATACAGCAGAAAAATATGTATTATTGGTATTATATAGTAATTAATGTAATTTTGTAATAATGTCATTCCTAGTAAATGATATGCAATGCTAATTAACATTACTTATATATACTTAGTCTGGTATGAATTTAATATAATTACCTGTCAATGATTTGGTTTGTTCACAACCTAAACAAATAGCAAATTGTTAATTCTTCAAATAAGCAGTCTAGCAACGAAAATCAGGACAATATGATGAAATATATTTTGACATTCATATTATTGGTGAGTTTTTCCTTTGTTGGTTTCTGTTACCCCTGATGTAAAAAGGGTTAATTTTTATTTGGGTATTGGAATTTACATGAAAATATTTATGTATCAGGCGGCCTTGATATCAGTGGTAGTTGGGCAGTCGGATTTGGACTGGTGGCCAGGACGTTTTCCTTCAGGAAAAGATGTCCCAGATGATGATCCAGGTGCGCCTGATTTGCCAACAGGTGATATGGCAGGACCTCTTCCTCTACCGTCTGGATGAAGGTTAATATAAATTCTAGCGCCGGCTATCCAGTTTATTGAAAATATTAAAGCAGTTTCATTTTACAATTAAAGTCAATTGACATTTTCAGTAATTAAAACAAATATTTGTAAAATAGTTATAAAACAGCTTTACTAGTCTTTTCTGTCATGTTCACAGACAAATTTTGAATCCTATTTGTTTACATGATAAGTTCAGCATCGAACAAAGTAATTCATCCTTGGCATAGGCATATACTTTTTACTTGACACGCTTTATTTACAATGTCAATCATTGATTATGTCGATAATTTGAAAAGTTATTATATACTTAATACAAACATAAACCTCGACTCTATTTCCTTTTCTTCTACCATCTGGCCTCAGATCATAATGAACCCTACAGTTATCTACTAAATTTAATTGAAATGTAAAAATATTCCTACGAGCAATATTTCTCCCTAATCTAAATTCAATTCAACACAAATGTACCCGTTTAAAAAAATAAAAGTTTGTTGAGGACAAAAATTATTATATTCACTCTTATTTTACATAGCAAGGTAATACAACATGGGACAACTGAAACATTTCCAATTTCTTCTTTATTAAACCTATGGACAAATATCAAATCTTATTAACTAATTAAAGCGCAGATTTGGTACGTTCTTAAGCATCTATGACGTAAGTGTATCGACAAAATCGACATAGATGACTATTTGTGGCCCGATCTAACCTTAATGTCTTAACGGCATCTGTTTACAAATACTAGATTTTACTGTCATAAAATAGAGATTCTCTACATTTAAAAAAATTTGAAATTTTTAAACCACTTTTACTATTTTTAATTTATAAAATAATGTAAAACATTCCCGATGAGAATTCATTATTGCTTTACTATGTTGGTGATGAGTACGTATGCTTAGTAATATGAAAGGTATGAGCGAGGCGCCTTTAATTGGCTTTTTCCCGCGTTAGAAGTTAATGTCGTAAGGAGATTTATGTCAGATCGCGAAACTTTACAGTTCAACGATCTAATCAAGTGTACAGATACTTTTTAAGGACGAAGGAAGAAGATGGCATTGGAAAATTACATGAGATGATTATAGTTGTTCATTTCAAGCGGTAACGAACTTTGTGGTTACAGAATTAACAAAAAATTCACCTTGATGCTTCAAAACAAAATTTTTGTAAACCCAATATGTAATTGATTTATTTTGATTTAGCCTAGGAGATATATAATATTATCCAACAAAGTCTTTTTACATAATAGTAACATCAGAACATGCACGGAATGTCTCCTGTGGTCCACATCCAATTGTCCCCGTTCCATTTCCACAGTCTCCCCAATTATTTGCTGAATAAATAGGAAACGTCATGATTTTGTTATATTAACTAAACATCTACCAAAGTAATCATCAGAAGAATGCTAATACTAATCAAATTTCCATTATTTAAAATGTATAAATAAGAAATCGATTTCATTTTCAAACAAATGGCATTAACTTGTATCTAATTTTTGAAGGCAATGTAAAATAAACTATTGTAGTTATTTCACTTACCAACGCGATAATTCCATTGAATTACACAATGTTGACAGGTAACTCCAGCTGGAAGTCTTAAATGTGTACGATAAATACGAGAGTCTGTGACGTAGACTCGACTGCCTTCACCATCGGCTCTTTGAAGTAGGAATCTGTTAAAGCACTGCTGTGATTCCCCGGAGAACGGAGAAGTACACAATCGAAATTCCATGTAACCATTTTTAGAAAATACTATCTCGACTTCTGTTTCGATTACCTAGTGCATTAAAAATACATTTGATTCGGATCTTACAAGGAAGTAATACAAAAATTAACACATAAAGTAATTTGAATATAATAATTTTGGGTTAATGTGAGAAATTAATACATAAACTTGAAATATATTGAAAACAAATTAGTCACAATAAGATGGGTTTACAAGACCGTGAAGTAAGCAGTAGAGAATTTCAAAAAAAAATCTTACTCCTCCAGACACGTATCTCCCCGTAAAAAATCCTCTATAATTGACCCCATTCATTTCATAGGGTCTTGGCGCTGGGAGTGAGTAAGCATCTCCGCAGAGTCCACAATTCCCTCCGACGACCTCTTCTTGAATAACATTTCCACAATTAATTCGATGGTCATCATAATTTGAAGGCGGATTGTACTGGTTATATGCTGGATCTCGAAAAGCCGATCTGTGTAATATTCACGATATTGTAAATTGTTATATCTATAATTAAATTCATTAGGGCCAGGGAGGAGGGAATAGTATAACTATTTATCGAACACGAATTAGAGAAATTACAATAATATAGATAGGCAGTAACAGAAACAAATAACAGCAAAAGAAAAGGCTAATTTGAATTTATAAAGCGAGAACTATCACTCTTAAGAATACAGCGTTTAAAATCTTGGGATATTAAAAATGCCAAATTTTACCCTGACCACAATTAACTACATTAAAAAATATTTGATATTTACGCTCGGCTTATTGGTTTCATGAATCTTGCTTGTGGCTGTACTTCAGTTACCACTAGAGCAACTGCAACCAGCAAAAACAATGTATAAATACTTGACATGTTTTTTGTAATTTTAAAATTAAAACACTCTTATGTGATGTCGAAATACAATGTTGAGACTTTATATACATGTTGCATTTTTATACTGCAAGAAAATCGACAGCAATAAAGTATAAATAGGACGTAGACAGATATCTAAATCTAAGTTACCTTCATTTATTTATTCTGCAATTATAATAATATTTTCAATCAATCAAATTTTGAGATAATTAGTGTGACAGTTTCCAGGTATACAATTTTGTTAAATTTAGCTGTCAAATCTAATCATTCCATTTTCACGTTTTCTTTTTTACAGATATAAATGGCAATTATAAACTTGTATTCCTGTAGTGTTCTTACAAATCCTATTTGATGATATTTACTTTTAATCTAGTCAAATTGAGTATGGAGGCCAAAATCCTTGTTGAGATTAAAACATTGACTTAGCATATCTTTGCACAAACTGCAACACAAGTACCCAATGCGCATCATTTATGAAATGTAAGTTTTGTATCAGGAAATGGATTATTCACTATTATCTACTATTTGTTTTATGCACGTTAGCCAAAACAAAACTGAAGCCACTGAAGTGCGTAATTGTGGACTTCCTTCATACTAGGTAAGTAATAGTTCCTCGTACGTGATTCATAAAATAATATGTTTTTGTGAAACACAAAACAGATAACAGAGAGTTAGATAGAGCATAATTTGAAGAAGTTATTCTATGCACAAGAGTTTTATCTACTCACTAAGGTTTACAAAAAAGAATTTATCATACAAATGACAGTAGAAAACACTATTTGTATGAATTGAAATTATTATGTAACAGTTTTCATTGTCCAGATAAACATATTATTTCTATATATTAAAGATAAAAACCTAACACCTTTGACATTGAGTAACGATAGTGCATTTAGGCTGCTATAAAAGGTATTTAAAGATCATAAGTTATAATTTTGTATTCATTCAAACATTTATTTGCTAGTGTAACCAGTCGAAATAATTATTTGATGCTCTGTGACTGATTTATTTCATCATGATTAATTTCTACAATGTGATGGTCCAAATTAACTTTAACTGACACTATTTTTGAAAAACAATCAAGTAGAGTATGCATATTATAGTAATATCATGTAAGTACATGATGTGACGCTTTAATTAATATTGTGTAGATATCCCTTGCTGTAGCTATAATATTATTTTGATATTTGGGGACTATAATTCAGATTGAAATGCAAATGAGAGCAAAACGAAAACCATATATAGGCATATTGAGCAGGTGTATAATAAAAATTGTATAAGGACATAAGCTCTGTAGATATAGAGTTACTCAAAAATGTTTATTCTGAAGTGTGAAATAAAATGTCAACAACAATGTGCCAATAAATCATTATACCCCGTCGGTGTGAGTAAATATTTCTAGTAGCCCACAATGTAGGTTTTCCTTACTTCCATGTAATTAAATACTACTTACTTAACATTTATGCCTTTTCATAGGCATAGCTGATGTATACACATTTCAAAGGTGTAATACGTAAAAAAAATTATAGCAGATTAAGATAACGACTGATAATTTGCATAAAGAAATATTAAAATGCGTAACCGTAACAATACTCTAGCGCACCTAAATGTTACTAGTACAGTTGGCAGAAAGAAATACCAAAGGGAGTGAACGGCAAAGGAAAGTGAATTTAATAAATGTGATTTCAGAATACAACTGGCACTTGTATTTAGCACAATGTAACTATATACATAATATATAATATGCAGCGTGTCGCCATAAATATAAGTTATACATTGCTGAAGATTTAAATAATTGTGTAAGTATAGTACTATTTATTTATACAACTTACCAAAAATCCTATTTTTAAATTACTCTTAAATGCAGCAATTATAATAATGGTATACTTTAATACTTTAACTGAACGTGTATGCTTTAAAGTTAATAAACATCACTATAAACTTATATTACAATAGTTTTATACTCACCTATCTCCACTTATATAATTAGACATAAATTCTAAATTTTTTTGATGTGGTAACTAGTAGACGCATTTGGTTTGAAAAATTTTCAATCATATTAAATCTTCAGTTCCGATTAGTTAAATATTAATAGATAACTTTTATCCACTTAACAGTAATTTGTTATTCACTTAGTACAGGAAAACAGCAATTTTATAATAAGTGGCCACTTGGTGATATGCACCACTAGATAAATGTAAATAAATCTGTCTTTCTGAATGGAAACATGCAATGGCCATAAATTCAAATATGATTTATTAGTGTGTTCATATCAATACAAGAATGGTAATACATAATATAATATGATTTACATAAACTATAATAGCCACATACTATATATATAAACTAACAGTTTTGTTTAAACATCTATTAACATCAATCAAGCCGTTTTACGAATTTTGTTATAATTAAAAGTTCCCTTTAGCTGCAACAATGGATTTTTCGTGGTCAGGTTTTCAAAGCCGTATTTGGTAGCCTAATTAAAGGCTCGCAGCTATTTATTAGATGCAGCTCGACGACGATAACCCGTACTTCGTAAAAATTTTAAACTTCCGTCGATACTTCATTAATTAGTATTTTACATTTTTAAACTTAATTACAGCATGTAATTTTATATGCATTTAGAAATGGAATGGCGTCCATAGAACTTAAAGCTATTCGAAAAAGATAAATTAAATAAATAAATATTTAAAAATATAAATGCTATGTTCAGCAAAGGCTGCAATTTGGGGAAACAAAGATCGAGAAATCCAAAGTTAGAGATTAGAAAAAGGAAAAATCTAATTTGCTAAAATTTCAATTGTTAATACCGTGTAGAAGGAAGGTAACAAATAGGATTTTAAAGAGAGCATTAAGATTTTGTTCTAAGAATTCAACGATTGCATCAATTAAAATCAAAGTTACTCTGTACTGAATAGAAAATAACCGTAAAAATATGGATTCTTAAGCACTCCAATTAGTTTTAGTAGATAAAAATAATAAGTAACACAACCGAAAAGGAAATTCGAAGGAATTTTTTTATATGTTTAGCAAATATAAAATTTGGTTACTTTTTTTAGAAATTGTTAGTCGTTAAAGTTATATTTGGAAAACAAAGCAAACCCAAATGTTCGTATCTATCATCAATTCCTTGCTGTGTTCCGGAATTGATAAGTGCTCTGATTATTGCTTGAAGAACTTCTACGTTTTGAATTCCATTTAATCCATTAACAGCATCAGAATTCCCATGACTCACTTCAGAATTTCCATGACTCACGTCTGAATTTAGTTGACTCTGTTTAGGAACCGAGCAGGTGCAGTTAACTTTGCCTCGTATCTTGATTCTCTTTGATCCTCTGCTTTTTCCGTTCGTTCTAGTCGATCCTCTTCCTTTGTTGCCATGATCGTGGTCGTGATCGTCATCATAATCATCATCGTGATCGTGGTTGTGATTTTTATTATTATTATTCCTATTAGTATTTCTCAACCGACTAAGAAAACCGGCAACTCCTCCTCCTTGTTGTCCATGATGTAAAACGTTAATCAAACTGTCAAGATGGTCATTGAAAATGGCATCTACAGTAGTTCCATGTAGATAGGCTAGAAGCATCACTCCCAAACATATTTTGATTGTAAAACTGGACACCTGAATAATTATGAATAAAAGCCAATTTCAATAATTAATTTTCTAATATGCACAAAAACTATTCACATTCATAAATTATTTATAGTTACAGCTTTAAACTAATCTTGAGTATAGTTCTTATCTTGTTAGAAGTTATAAAACAACAAAGCTCCGATAATTAGATATCAATCAGAAGTCAAAATAATAATATCTTCGTGTAATTCAATATTTAAAATCTTTTGCAAGCTAAAATGTTAAAATAACTGAAACTAACCATGGCTGTGCTGATGTGGATTTTTGGTGGTTCCCAAGCTGTTATTTTATCCATTTGTCTTCTGTTGGCTATACAGCCGTCTTTCTTCTAAGGCCACAAATGGCATAATGCTTACACTCAGAAAATATTTTTTGTGTCTAGTGACATTATAATATAATTATTATTTCAGAGCATTTTATTATTTAGGGCAAATTGTGATATAAACGAAAACGACTTTTAGAAGTATTGCAATATCTACTTTGTAGGTATACATAACTGTAACAGCAACTCTTACACCAAATGAGATCGAGTAATACCTACTTTGACGCTATGACATTATCATTCTAGAGGATAGATAAATAGCAATTTACACAACTATAGCATATCAGTGTGAAAACAACAATTATTTATGTCTGGTCGGATTTCATGCGTAAGTGCCTATTAAATAATATTGGTGAGAATTCTGTCAACAAATATTTCTTTCAAACACTCCGAAGTAAATAGCATTTCATAAAGACATAAAGTCTATAGGAGCAACTTTACTGAAGTGTTTAACTATACATTTGGAAGAACAAATAGGACAAAGGAATTATTTCATTTCAGTTTCATTTTGTTGGTGGTAGTATTACATTTTATTTCACCTGTTTTTGATGTCTAATGTTCCCTCTACCCAGTTACATGGCACTGTTGCAAAGTGACACTAGGCACGCAACGCATCAATACTATTTAAAAAATTATTACCACTACTTTCATAAATTATAAGTAAGCCGTAATTCTTAACTATAATATACGGATATGCTAAGCAAGACAAAAAGAATCGTTGCTTAAAAGGAGTCTTACCAAAATACCTGACAGCATTAAGGCGCTATGCTACCACTGCCAGAAATTATTGCACTATTGAAGTCATGTATACCCTGTGCACCATATTATTATGTACAATAATATCATCTTGGCTGTCATGGCTGTTATTGTCTATAAATTATATTATCAAAAAATTACAAAATGACATAAGACATAATAGTATCTAACCGTAATAGGATTAGGATCCATTCATACTCATGATTTCACACTTACAAGTCTAATTGAGCTCGGCTCCCCCTACCAACGAAATCGAGATGTTAAAAATTGTTGCATTTTTGCATAATATTATATTTATTCCGTGTACGGTGCTAAAGGACTACGAATGCATCCGTTTTATTTACAGCTCATTGATGCACAGTTGTGACAAAATAAAATAAATGTATTATGTCATAATATGTATAAAAAAGAGGGACAAAATAAATGTGCTACACCTGCACAAACTACCAATTAAATTAAATGAAAACGAAATGAAAAAGTTAATATCTTTGCCCAATTTGTTCTTCCAATGTTATGCAAACCTAATTAAAAGTGTCAGTCATGTTGTTCCAATGGTATAGAATCATATCATATAAAAATACCTACCTACTTCCTTCCGAATGCTCAAAAGGAATATTTTATGCTGCATAATATTTAATAGGTATACTAAGCACCAACTTACTTGCACATAATAATAAGTATCTTTTACACCGTTACGGAAGAATATCGTCTTAATTGGCAGTTATCTACCGTAAAGAATGATGTGTCATAGCGTCAACGCAAGTATTGCTACCATTTGGCTTAAGAACTGTTGTTCACGGTACAATTCCGGACCTACAGCGTTACAGCAGGAAGCACTGCCAAAGGATATTTATAAGATTGGAATGCATTATGTATAGCTATGTGTAAGTTAAATAATGTGGATACGGTAGTTGTTATTTATATTCTAATTTAGTTCTAAATGGTAAGTTCCTCTGAAAATATAACATTTCCCTAAATTAAATATTCATACCTATTATGCTAGTAGAGCCAAAAATATTTCCTGAGTGCAAGCATTATGCAATTGGTAGTCCTAGAGGAAAGATTGTTGCAGACCACAAGAGCCAAATGAATATTGACCGCCTGGAAACCATCTCATAAAATCAACATTCAAATAACTATGGTCAGTCTCTCTTTCTCATTTACTACTTGTAGTAGAACAAGTTGAATATAAAATACGATAATAATTTGAATCTTTCGTTTAAAGTATATAATAATTTTAATCCCTGAAATGTTATAACTATTTGAATTGCATTTTTAAGTTTCTTTTTTACCATAATTATACAGGTGTCCAGTTTTAGTATTAAATTATGTGCGGTTCTGTGTGTTTTGGTTTATCTAAATGGAAACTCTGTCCATGCTATCTTCAATGACCAAATTGATAGTTTGATTAACGTTTTGCACCATGGACAAGAAGCAGGAGGCCTTGGTCAGATATTTGGTCGGGGGAGGACTAGGAATAATAATAAAGATCACGACCACGATGATGATCATGATCACGATCACGGACAGTCTCATAGCACCCGAGGATCAACCAGAACGAACGGGAAGAACAGAGGGACACAAAGTAGGAATAAAAGCAGAACTAAATGCGAATGCCCTGGAACTAGACAATATACTGGAAATTCAGGACTTTTAAATGGCCTAAATGATATTCAGAACGTCGAAATGCTTCAAGCTATTATTAGAGCTCTTGTAAGTTCCCCGAATTCTAATCACGGTCTTGGCACAGTCGGAAATGTCGGAAATTCGTATGGATCATTAGATGGTCTTGGGAACTCAGGATTGGGTGGAACTATTGGATCAAGTCCTGGAGTTGGCAGTTCCATTGGGTCACATCATGGCTTGGGTGGAGTTGGAAGTACTATTGAATCACATCATGGATTAGACGGACATACGGGAATAAGTACAGGAACACTCCACGGACTCGTTGGCCATGGACATTCAGTATCACATCAGGGTTATAATGGACATGGAAATACAGTGTCCCATAACGGATATAGTGGACTCGGCATTTTTGGGTCACACAACAGCCATGGCCATGGAAATGTTGGATGGGCCAGTTCTCCACCATCTCATACACTGGGTGGCAGTTATGGCGGTGGAAAGACTGTCTACAAAAGTGGATTTGTTAAAAAAGGAGTTACAGTCGATTACGATGGTATACCAGCTCATAGCAATCTAGTGGAAAAGACAGCAGGAGCAGCACCAAGTGATGAAGTCGATACTGATTCAAATTCAGGGAAAAATGGCTAATCTAAATAGAAAATCAAACCTCCATAAATTAATTTTTGCCAACATTTAATATATAATCTTGTATACGAAAGCGCTAATTAGTAGTTTTGTGTTATAACATACCTAGTACCTTACAAATAATATTCAATAACGAGTTAACTATTATTATAATTACATCAATTTATTAAAAAACTATTATTGCATGTTTGTTGTAATATCCGTGAGTAATTTGTGCATACTTCTATACGTGGAAAATAATGAACGAGCAATATCAACTTTAAAGATTCTTAGTTTTGCTTTTCTAGTTTTAGTTCAATAAAATAAATCAATAAATCATTATAAGTTCAGATATTAAATTCTCGACATGTATGCTTATAAGCGAACTTCACTATATTTTAGTAATGCTTATTTATGTGAACGTGACTTACAAGCGGCATTGAATATATTTTTAGACGTGCTTTTAAACTTGCACAAGATACTATGTACACTTACACATATGACAAACCTTCAGCGAAGAAAACATTAAAAATGCATCAGGAAGCCTGGCGTGGTGCGTAGTAAATCATTTGGCCAACCAATGCCAGTGTTTTATATTCGTCAACAACTAACTAAAGGGATTGAGGCATGTAATTGAAACAGAAACTCTTCTACACATTTAAACGACGAATTCCTCTTTCCAATCGTATAGTTAATGTTAATACAACTTACATGCATTAGCAAAAGGTGTTTTTCAACATTGTTAAGTTCTTGTGCTTTGGTGCAGTTATAAAACCAAACGAAAAAGAGATTTGGGCTATTTACTACACAAAACTGAATGTGGATAGGGTACTTCAATGTAGTTGCCAAACTCCCTTACTTTTGAAATTTTTCGCTTTAAACCCAGCTCTAAACCTAAAAATTAATCTCCACCTAGACATAACCTGGTGTCAATGAAAACTTATGTTAAATAAATATTTATAACTATAGTTGCAAATGTAAGCAATAAACAAATCTCAATTCACAATAATAATTATAAATAACAGCGCTTTGAATGTCTCGGGAAACTAAATTAAACCTTTAACCCATTTTCAATATATTACTATTTTTAGAATGTTTATTTACCACATAAGTAGTGTAGTATTCATTACTTTAGAACGTTTTCATTACACACAATACTATTAATGTACTATGAACGCCAAATAACTTTGGACAATAAGATTGAAGAACAATAAAACCGATAAGAAAATATAATAGGCGAGTTCGCGGTTCAGTGAGCACGAACAAAGGGCTCACTGAAGCACGAACTCCTGTATTGTATTGCACTGTGGCCAGAGTCATAGATACAAAATTTCGAAAACTGAATTATAATGTTACTGTTTGTACTAACTCATTTGTTGTAAGTATTTTTGAAACCAGTAAGTCTTAAAGTAATATTCGACGGTAAATATAACCGTCGAAATTAGGATCTCTAAAGTAGACAGTCGTTTAAATTGTTACATCCCATTTCAACACATTTAATTCAATAATAATAATATTAGTTTTGAATTCTACTCAATATCATTATAGTTGGACAGAATAAATGCTCCCATTTAGTAAATTCTATACTTTGCTCAAAATATAGAATTTAAGCTTTATAAGATACAAAGTATTATATTCACGACACGATTTCTTTAAACTACAAATATTTTCGGAATACTATTTTTCCGGAAAATATAATATACATCCCTCGGCTCCATATGGCGAAATATAATAGTTTTTCATAATCAAACGCATAATCTAACGTTAGTTTATAATGAAAATATAATTTTCAGATTTATTTTGCAAATACAAATCCTTTTCACTAAATCGTCAAAACACAAAATGTATTTAAAATACAAATATTTTCAAGGTACCTACATTCATCTTCATCAACTTGCCCAACATTCCTTCCACTCCACACTAAATCAAACCTTCCTTCCAAAGTAAAAGTATTCCTTCCACGGTGCAACAAGCCACATCATTTCTTAAGTACGTTGTCACAATTACTATACCACAACTCAACATTTAAATATACACCAAAAACCATTAAACAAATCTTTAGCGGTATCGAAATTATGAGTTTATAAGTAACACCATGAAAAAGTAATATTTTACGTTCACAATACACATTGGGAATTCTTTATTTCCCAATCGTACCCAAAAAAATGTTAATCACTTAATGACAATTATTATATTACCTTCTTTTAGCTTTAAAATGACAAGACTTCAAAATATGACATTTTAATGTTTATATTTACATCATTCATTTCCATTTACATTACAAAAATCAATATCAGTAAACTTGGTAGTCAAATATATTTACAGAGAGATATTTAAGACTATATAGTACTTTTAGAGGTGTTACAAAAATACAAACGATATTATGAGAAAATTTAATTGCAATTTTGAAGGGTATATAATTCAAGAAGTAAATATTAATACCTCAACAATAGTTAATAATTTCAAACTGAGTAATAGGGTAGTATCAAGAAAGTTAATTCGTCAAATAGTTGCTTTTCATATTTTATGTGTGCAAAAACAGCAATAGCAATTGTTTTATGTTTTCAGGCATACATTTTACAGACAATGTCTAATGGCCAATTACTGAACAAGTTAAACTGTTACTGTTAAATATGAATATGTAATAGATAGATTAAATGAACACATTGTACTTAACACAGAATTACGATTAGATAATAGGTACTGTCCCAGCTTCCAGTAATGGGTAGCAGATGACTTAATCATATTCCACACCGGATGTCTCAACATCTTCAGTAATCTTACGCAATTGATTCAACATCTTATCGGACATTGAAATATTTCTAGAAAACAAACATTAATTGTGTAATGCAAACATATTAAGTCATAGAGTAGCTTATAGTTGTTTAGTTCTTACCTAAAATACGGGGAAACATGTTCGTAGTACTTAGAAGCCTCAAATTTGATTACATTTAGAAGTCTATTATGTTCCACTTTTAGGTCAGAGTAGACTTCGATGTACTCTCCACCCTCTCTTATTTTTGCAGTCTTTTTCGGGACAAGCTTACCCAGCTTTTCCAAAACCTAAAAAGCAATCTCAACATATTATGTATTATCTGGTATCACATATATACTAAGTAAATATTCTTAATAAGAGTAGCAGATGTAAGAATTAAACAAATCTCAGTTCACAACTTTTATAACCGTTGAACTAATGTTCAAAGGTGATTCGAAAATAAAATTTAAGAGCTTAAAGTAATAAACAGTAGTTTAAAATTTGTTATAGGAATACAAGTTGCCGTTTTTACCAAACGCACTTATCAGCTAAGAAAGAAATAAGCAAAATTCAAAACGGTCAGTCAGTACCTCGTGAATATCAATGAACAATTTGTTAATTCGGTGTATGTCCTGTTGAATGATATTGGCAGCTCCGCTATTCATCGCCACAAACACGGCTTCAACAATGCTATCAATTGCAAGAATCATGGTAGACGACTGTGCCAATACGTTTTTAAATTCTAATTCAAAGTCACTTTCAAACCAGTAGGCCCAAGGTGTTTGATCCTTCAATTGTGACACGTTCTAATACAAAAAATTGGATCGTAAGAAGTCATATTCAACAGAATAACATCTTTGACATAGTTAAAACATTTTTCTAAATGCGTTACAAAATATTTTCTGTATCAAGCAAACTTACTTTGGAGATTGAAAATTTAGTAAACTGTAGCATCAGTTTCACCATGATAATAGGGCCATACATGATTGTCTCCCAGAAGCTGAACTGCGTCGATTCTGTCACAACTGGAGCCCTGTAGAACAATCAAATCATTTCGTTTAAGAGCATAGCACAGCATTTCATTGAGCTGCACAAACAGAACCCTATCACAACATTATGATGAAAACACTTACTCGGAAACCATGTTAGCACTTAAGTCACGACCAATCAATCGTTGACGAACGTTGTTTGGACCATTTTGGAAGTTCGGGGCAGCGAATTGATATATGGTTAACCCACCGGCATGAGCTATTTGTGGATTGTTGGACTGTGCTTCAGAGCCACTATTTCGAGACGTTATAAACTCATTGCACACTGCTATCATTTCATTGCCAATACGAATACATTCATTGAGAGTATTATTCCAAATATTTGGCCGATTTCCTAAAAAATTACGATAATTAAAATTGGAAGAAAATAACTACTTCATTCAATAAGATTCAAATACAAAATCTAACTTATAATTTGGTATATATTAATAAATAATCATATTATTAGTACACTAATTGGTACCTGGGTGACTTAATACGAAAAGACTTTTTAATTTTGAGCGTTGGTTTTTCGTTCCGCTGACCAAGTCGAACCATCCCAATGTTTGAATGTAGGCATCTGTTGATGTAATATAAGTCAAATTTGTAACAGCGTTAGCGTCCGGAATAATGGAATGAATGTTGGCATTTGGCTTCTAAAATAGTAAAAAAAATCTAATGCATAAAAATGATAATAGCTTAAATGACAGTATTGTAACTACAATCCACACCTCAATCAGAAACAAATTCAAACATATCCATTGACAATAAAACATGGCCAACGAAATATATAAACAGACAATAGTTTTCATAATAAATCCCAGATCTAGCAATTGCATCCAGTTAGACATTGCACCCTCTAGAAAGGCAATTTGTGATCCAAAATACAAATGGTATCCAAAGGTTTCTATTAAAATTGAAAAAGAACAGTTTAGATATTTGAAATTTCCAAGGAGCTTTGCTGTTAGTCTTTGTCATGCTGCTACTTACGAATTATAAGTTTAAAGAAGAAAATCGTCATGGGAAACATCAACAAACAACGGCGTATGGGCAGCTTCCAGTTCAATCGGATGCAATACAACAAATGGTCCCATATGCTCTTCCGCAGATGATAAAACTTCAACACGTACATATTTGACATCTGCCACAACACGTATTCGCAAATATTCACAATCATAACAAGAACTAATATGAACACATTTTTCTCGTTTACACACTCGACGTCGATATATTTTAGGCTGTCATCTCTATGCCAGGAAATAAATAAATCACGTTATATTAGGTAATTAAAATGTCCAAAGATATTAAAGAGATGTGGCCAAAAAATTTACAATTCCATTGCAACATTATAAGTTAAATTGCGTGGGAGAGGAATTCTGAGGAACGATTTGAAAAGTTTTAGGTAAATTTTAAAACGTTTCATTCAAATTAGTAATTAGGGCAATAGTTTCAGTTTCGGAAAAATGTTAAGTTGCAACACCTCTAGGAGAAGAGTTCTGAAAAAAGTGGGCGGTTTGTCATAATAACTGAAAATAATTCCTTTTCAGATTTCCTAATATTTTCTTATCCTCTAAGGTCACATACATTTGAATATGGAATTATGAAGTTTTTTTTATACACATCCCTTAAACTCATACAGTGAGTAAAGAGTGTAATATAATGAAAATCTAAATGTCTTACATTTTTTCGCAACTGGTACTGACAACAAAACGCCAGAGTGCTATATTGACAACACAGTATACTAGGGCTGCCGACCCCAAACCCATGAGCAGTATGTTGACAACCGAATTGATATTTAAAAATTGAGAAACAATTTGGTATCTTTTGGAAGGAATTTTCTTGTCCACTAAAAATTAAAAATAATTATTTACAGTTTTAATGAATCAATACATGAGAGGGATATTCCAACTAGTCACTAGTCAACAGTTGTATGTTGTATTACCTGTAGCTTGAGATCCATGAACAGCAGTTATTAAGCAAACCGACATCAACATCACGATGTTACAACGTGAAACCAAAAACGATAACTGAGATATAAAGATGTGACGAATAGCTTGAAAAACACCTGGAAATGGGCTTCGTGATATGCCAATCAGAGCCATAACTCCACAGCCGACTTCACTAACGAAATTTAGGACCAAAAATAATGCTTCCAAACATAAGAGTGAGCATGTTAAACCGGCAGCCATTCGAAACAGTTTTAGCTGAAAAATGAATGAGAATTATTAAAATTGAGCTTAGTTGTTAATCCGGTCCGTTGTTCCACCAACAACACCGAAATGCAGAATTCAACATTTAAAATTAGTAGAGGAGAGCTGACACCAACGTCCCCAAGCACCAATTAATTTGTATTACAATGCGAACCAAATTCACCTGTCCCAGACGACTAGCCGGAAATTTATTGTCGGACTCTTGGTACATTTTCCGTCACAAAAAATTAAAAACCTATCTGAAATTCAACAATGTCAGTAAAATTGTGAATAGATAACGAACGCAAGCTCGGAACGAATGAAGAGAACACTGACAACTGACTGAAAAATCAACTGACAGGAAAACTGACTGTAGTGTAGACAGACAACAGAAGAGAATGTGTGGGAGAGAAAATCAAACTGTGCGTCTTCCGCAGCTGAAATTCAAATACAATGTGATTTTCATCAAATCAAAACGAGGAAGAATAGCGGCAAGCAAGGAGGAACTTATTGCCCCGCCTGATCTATTCTAAGATCTCTTCATCATTTCCTTTGTTGCTCTTCTCAAGCAACGCAAGCAACGCGAGCAACGGCTCAAGAAGCCTCATCCCCATAATAATATAACGCGGCGGTTGGTTGCTGAATATAGGCAGCGTTTTATCGTTGCCCTTGTTGCCTCATCCCCCTTTGCCTCAAGTTTAGTCATTTATTTAATCTATTATCCCATTATATTGACTCCGTTTCCTCTCGTCACTTTTTTGCCTCTTTTCTGGCCTAACCTAAATAAGAAATAAACTGTTCTTTTGATAAAACCCAACATTCAAGGCTGTATTGATGGGGGCATTGGGGGGGGGGAATGCCCCGCCGAAATCCAAGAAAAGAGAAAATTTTTTCTCAAAATACCAAAACTTTCCGCGCTTCGCATGATTTGATGCCATTTTTAGGCTATTTTTGACATATTTTAGATAAAATAACCCGAAATTTTCTGCGCTTCGCGCGAATATCCCTAATACATATGGGTGTATGACGTCATTGCCCCCTCCGAAATCGACTTCTATATAAATACGGTACTGCAACATTTATAATGATTAGCGAATTAACTCGCTTTCAAAATTACATCCAACTGAGGTAGTCGGATTTTTGAGAGCGAGTAACGCCTGGCTGAGGCCGAGATTTATACTTAATGATATACAAATAATAATAACAGTATATATATAGCAATACAATGTTAAAAGAGTGGTGAGTACACCTCCTCCGCGGAGGAAGTGTACTCAGTACTCTTTAACATAGGCACCATGTGACTCATCGCTCATACACTAAATGATATGCTTTTTGCTTTGGGTTAGCTTCGAATTTACCTATGTATCTTTTCATTAGATATTCTGGTGGTTATAAATACATCAACCTAAACCCAGTTCGCGAACTGGGTTTAGGTTGATGTACATAGTTACATATTAACCGTGGCGAACGTTCGCCACGGTTAATATGTTAATATAATACCATAGAACGTTAATATGGGATATGGTAAAAAGCAATTTATGTAGTTGGATATGTTGATGGCCCTCTCCCTCTTCTCAGTCATTTCTTTTGTCCATTGCCATAATAAACTGTATAATATTACATCTCATTTCAATCAAGTCGAGGTTTCTTAATAAACTAGTAGGTTGCAAAAATTGTTTGATGTTATCTGGACTTATAGAGTATATTAAAAACCACAAGGTGGATACTTCATAAATATGTCGCTAGGTTTCTCAGAAAGTATTATTATATTATTCAAATTGATTACTTCTTGGAAATGTAGTGAACTAACTTAACTGCTTAAACTTGTTCAACGTCTTGAGAATGTACAGATTAAGATCATTAATTACTTCAACTACTACAGTATATGCTTTGTAGACACAGGAACCCTATATGTAGTAGTTTAGTAGTGACCTCTTGACTAGTAAGTAGCATATAGCAACGAGTCTATTTATTAGCTTCTGATTCTAATAATATTTATGTCTAATCTAGGAACATCTATTTAGTTTGTATTTTTTATGTTATTTTTAGTATATAGCTAAGCTACGTATCAAATAGTTAAATCAACTGTATAAAAATTGAAAATAACCATCAGATTGTATAAGAGTAGAAATTTTTCAGGATAGAAACTACACACTTTTCGGACAGATTTCACAAAATAGGGTTTGAAAAGTAAAATGGCTACATCCGAGCGCATAAAGGACTTGAAGATTACTTCTACTTCTATGAAAAGATATTTCGAATTCTTCCATTTCATTACGATAAATCAACCCAGTACATCTACAGGTGTTCAGACAAAGTGGCACTATCTCACAATGTTCTCAGCGAGGTTTTCGGATTCTTTGTCCTCCTTTATTCAACGGGAAGGCTTCTAGTAGAACTATTTTCCCCCAGCGAAAATTTCAAATCGTATCAAATCGTCATGTACATTTTCTATTACCTCATAATTTTAGATTGTGTACTACTTAACTTGGCTGCATTCACTAACGCTGAGCAAATAGCTGCCACACAAAGAATGATGACTGCTTATGACAGAACCATGAATGGTGAGTATTTAGTTTAATAACATAAAATTAGTAATTAATTGTACAGCCCACGTACGGACAAGATCGTCACAGGATCGTGCTCATATATGAACTCGGTATTCCTATTTCCCTTAAAAACGTGCCCTGAAAATTTTAAAAAGTGTGCTAAAACCATTCCATACACGCGCACAGGGATATCCGGATGGCGAGATAGAAAGAGTATTGTATGCAAAGGAGATAAATTCCTTTGATAAATCATACGTATTTTGCAAATTAAAAATAGCCCAATAGAGCTCACAATTTTGATACTGATTGGAAGTATTTATTGATAGATATGGTGCGAATTGTTAACGGCGAGAACAAATTAGAGCCAAACAAATTACGGCTTGAGAAACTGCTAAGATACATATTACCAGGAACAATGGCCGCAACATTTTGTGGAGCTCTATTGTCAGTAGCTGCACCTCTGGATCCTCTTCAAAGATTCGTCATTGACCATCTTCCCAGTCTGTATGACGACTACAAGATTTTCATCAAAATTATTGCTTTCTTCACGATTCTGTATTGCGGATGTGTAATCTGGGCCCCCATGCTGTTCATTGGCAACGTCAGCATGATTTATCTCGGCATCAATGACTATTGGCTCACTGCTCTGAATGGAAAGAATTCCGACGAGTTTGCATGCAAATTCAAAGAATATATAGATGAAAACCCCAGCAAGGCACTTACAGTCTACAGAAGTCTGATCATCATAAATACAGAGGCAAATAAAGTCATTGGCATGTACTCTGTGCCGGTCATCTGTGGGATTTGCGCTGCCATCACTATCATTTGCAACTTCGCCACAGTGAAGATGTATGACGTCATTCCGATGCCCGGATTCTTGATGATGCCCGCCATTTCGATACTATTCTATTTAGTATTCGGAATTGCTATTCCGCTGGGAGTCAAACTGCAAATAGAGTCAGATTGTTGCGTTGTCAAATATCGGTCCCACCCAAATTCCTACATTCGAAGATATGCAAAATCCATTAGAGAGTTCCATGTAAAAGCAAACAATTTCATGCATTTTAGACGGGGTATCACATTGGCTTTTTTCGCCTTCGTCACAGAGTTTTCGATCGATCTTATCATGTCATCACAAGTTTAATAATAATATAGTAGTCGGCTTCACTATAGCTGCTTTAAAATGAATAATTTATTAGAGTTCTTTTCTAGCTTCTGGCACCGTTCGGCGTTCACAGTAAAACTAGCCGTTATTACTACGTTTACCATAAATTATAGAGTGTATGTAGTGTAAAGTACAACATACTAGATGATAAACTACAAAACGCTATTTATACGTTATATCCATGTGCCGCCAAAATTGAAAATCTGGAACAACCTTGATCCAATGATTCAACGAAGCCGAGAACAGAGACAGAGAAGTTTGGCAGAATTTCTGAGAAAAGTGCAAGGCCTAAAGGTTGAAGGTGTCTGCCGAATTTCCGCCCGGTCTGACGGTCAAAAATAATCAACATTGTCACTGGTAATTGACAATGTCAAATTTAGAAATCATTGGTATACTTAAAGTAATACTAACGTGTATTTTTATCAGAATTTTGAATTTAGATTAATCACTTCTATCAAGATCTCAACCATCAGTCAAACATTCCGTCCAACCCAACTAAATAGCAAAATGCCAGTCACTGCTTTAGTCGTAGGTGCCAATCGGGGTTTAGGTTTGCAGCTAGTAAAAGATTTGATATCAGAACTACATGCCGGGATTGTTTTTGCTACATATAGAAGTGAAGATCAATCTAAAGTAAGCTAAATTGGTATGAGAAAAGATATGAACCGTCAACTTTTATTACAATTTGTAAATATTAACACAATAATACGTATTTTTTTAAATTGATGTACATAAAGAATGAATATTTCAATCCATATACATCTAACATTAATGTTTAATATTAATATTTTTTCTATTTTAGGAACTGTTGGAATTGGCGGCTACAAATCAACAAATTCGTGCAGTTCAATTAGGTCTGCTGTAATGAATTTAGTAATTTAGTTCCGGAAGATGCAATTCTGAACAAGAACTTTTTCTAATTTCTATAAGGTTAAAGCCTCCATTAATAAAAATAATTATTATGTGCAGATGCTCGAGATGAGACAAAATACTCAGAGGTTGCAAAAATTATAGACGAAGGTACCAAAGGAGCCGGATTAAATCTGCTCATTAATAATGCTGGAATTTACTCAGAACGACCTCAATCGCTGGAATCTTTGACCAAAGAAAGTCTCATGCGTCACTTTGAAGTGAACTCCGTTGCACCGTTACTTCTTGTCAAAGTAATGACAGTAATTATAAATATATCCTAACCCTCCGTTAGCTATTATGATACCCTTATAAGTATTCCTTACCATTTTTCCTCCTATCAGATATTGTATTGTTCGTTCCTCACGCTTAACTGGTTCTGATTCTGAATAGAGTTGCAGTGAAGCGTGAGAACGAACAATAGAACACAGCTGATAGGGGAAAATGGCCAGGAAAACTAATTAGGGTATATTAATTTTATAAAGTATTCATCAATAAAAAAGTGGATTAATTAAATCAATTTTTAAGGCTCTCCTACCTCTTTTGGAAAAAGGAGCCAATAGCAACTCTGGTCCTTTGGGAGTTAATCGAGCTGCTATCGTAAATATGTCTTCTCTGATGGGATCTGTGGAAGATAATGGTTCAGGAGGAGAATATGCTTATCGTTCTAGCAAGGTATTTTTTATTGACATTTATTTTAAAAATAACAATGAAACTGACATTTTATATCATTCAAACGTTCAAAGTACATTTCTAAATTTTCTTTATTCTAATTTATTTCTAGTGCTTATTTATTATTCTTAAAATAAATGTTTTTAATATATAACAACTACTTTAACATAATAAAGCTGACTACTATCTACCTGTCAAACATTTCCCAATGTGTACACCTAAGTGCAATTAAAACAAAAATTCTAAAGGAATAAAAATGTAATGTACGTATATCAACCTAAAAAATAATTTTATTGATATTATGAATTTTATTGTAGTAAAGTGGCTTTTATTGGCCATCAAAGTACTAATAACATACTTATTCTAACTTTCATAAAGCGTTAATTAATTTTATGTTGCTTTAGAGAAAATTGCTTTTGTTTTGTATTCTAAAAACAAAAATAACATTTTGTGAAAAGTGGAAATTTTAAATTGCATTTAACTATTATTTACTTTATTAAAAATATCCGTTGTAATAATTTCATGGCTGTAAAAATCTTTTTGTGTGACTTAGTGTTGATATTTTTGTTTTTAGGCTGCGCTAAACATGGTTACCAAGTCTTTAAGTCTTGACCTGATTGGAAAAAACATACTGAGTGTTGTCCTTCATCCGGGGTGGGTGCAAACTGATATGGGAGGAAGCCATGCTCCAATGTCAATTGAAGACTCTGTTCGTGGGATGGTTCAAGTGATTGCAAATCTCAAAAAATCACAAAATGGAAAGTTTTTGCGTTACAATGGAGATGAACTGCCTTGGTAATCACTGAAATAGAACTAAAATTATCGGTACTGAACAAAACCCTTATGCCTTTATAGTATTGCAATAAATATTTCAATTAAAACTAATCATCAGTGATTCGGAGTTTATTTCAGGCATGAAACAGGAAACTTTATAGTATTATAACCTAACGAGATGCTTGGATTTTCTAACCTGATCATTATCCCTTATCATTGCAACTTAATTTCAACTTTGGAGGTAATTGATGTTTCAATATCTACCATTGTTGTTGTATTACCTATTTAATTATCTTTATTAGACTAACTGTCTCAAATAATAAGACAAAGACTATATCTTTTATATGATTGGCACTCTTAGTTAGTTTTGAGTAATATTGAATGGCACTGTGGCACAAATTTTAATAGTTTTTCATGTAGACATAATATTACGTGAACGATTGTAACATTGTAAGTGTTCTTATTGGCATTGCATTGTGGTTTACTATGTTTACTCATTCATCATTGTTGTTTAAAAATGTGATGGACAAGGTTAACCCTAAAAATAGCGATTTTTCATTTCCTTGACCTTGAATGTGCCGCTGAAGTTAACGCGTAAATAAATTCAAATATATCTTAAAAACAGCTGAAACAGTTTTGATGCTTCGTTTTCTATGGCAACTTACCATTGGTAAGTATAATAACATTAATATTATTTATGTAATTACTTCTAACTCTAATATTATTTGTTTGTTGCAATTCTTCAATTATAGTTGTTTTTTCTTTAATTTGATAGAACATTAATTAGCTCGAAGACCATGAACGCGATTATTGCATTAGTCGTCGGTGGGCATGGGGGATTAGGCTTACAGCTTGTTAAAGAAATATTGTCCGAATTATCTCCTGGTCTAGTGTTCGTCACATACAAATGTGAAAACCAAGCTGAGGTACAATATATGTAAATATTTACTTTTGATAACCATAAGTTGATTTATTAAAGTCATGTCAGTCTTTTTAATCTTCAGTCGATAGTGAAAGTTTTGTATGCTTATTTAATTTTTAAACTTATTATTTATTGCCTTTTACAGAAAACTTTTCCTGTATGTTACCTTGCTAACGTTGGAACTGTTAATTTGTTTTATATGTATAGTATCTGTGTAATTATATTAAAATGTATTTGGTATTATAGGCATTAAATGTTAAATGTTGGGTTTTAAATATTGTAGGGACTACTGGAATTGGCTTCGGCAAATAAGAAAATTCGGGCAATTCAGCTTGGTGAGTCACTTTTGCGCGGTATTAAAATATTATTATTAGTAGTATTGAATTTTCTGAATGTTTCCAATGGATAATTTTGTCATAGGTAGCTTGTTCAATAATTAAGGATATTGTAATTATCTTTCGTTTCAAATGAAGTCATTAAATTTATGAGAAGATAATTTATTCAATTTTCGTACCACCCCCAAAGCAGTCTTATACAAGTAATATACAAATAAATGCTGAAAAATAATAATTCTGTACCCAATTATTTTTATTTCGCAGATGCCAAACAGGAATCAAGTTGCTATGAAGTTGCAAAAGTGATAGATGAGTATACAAGTGGGTCTGGAATCAATTTGTTTATTAATACCTGTAGCTTGTGTCCCAAATGTCCACAATCGAATGAATCCTTACGAAGTGAAACAAACCTTGTTCGAAGATCGCCATTGCTACATTGCATACAAGTCAACAGATTAGTGCATTTACATCTTGTCAAAGTAATCTTTCCAAGACTACTACAACTTAAACTGCATTTTTCTGTACTTTATATTGTAATTGTTATGATTATCATGTAGATGTGATTATATTTCGAAGAGAGACAATTTGCTAATATAGTTTCTTATTTTGCAATAATAAAGGCATTTCTTCCACTTTTGGAAAAAGGATCCAAAAGAAATTCTGGTCCCTTGGGAATTAATCGCGCTGCAATCATTAATTTGACGCTGTTGATTGGATCTGATAACTGTCCAGAAGGAGAGTATGTATATCGTGCCAGCAAGGTATACATAAAATTAATCTAAAATTTTTCATTTGTGTTTATCTGTAATCAATCGTGTATATAATGTAGTAAATAGTATAAGCATTTTTTGTGAAATAATGATCAGTGTTATTTACCCAAGTTATCATTTCTGTAGATTTTATTGAATTTAAAATTGCTTTATAGAATTACATATTATACTAATATTGTTATGGGTTAGTTTATTTGCCATTTTTGGTACTCTGAGGATAAAATTATGTATTTTGTTAAAATTCCGGACTTATTTGTTATATTACAGGCTGGTTTAAATCAAGCAACAAAGGAGTTAGCCCATATTCTTATCGACAAGGATATTTTGTCAGTTGCGCTTCATCCAGGTCCTGGGAAAACGGGCGAGGATTGTGCATTGTTCACCGAAGATCAAGTTTTAGGAATGATTCAAATAATTTCAAACCTAAAAGAATCTCAAAATGGAAAATTTTTAAGTTACAACGGAGATGAACTGCCTTGGTAGCTGCTATATTATATTTAACTCTGTGATCATGTTTTGTCAATCCCGAAGGAATTCTTGTGCCTTTACAGTATTATGTGTATACAGTGAAGACACGCTTTTAGCGAAACAATCTTGATAATAGGTGAGGTGCTCTTAAAATAGTATTTATTTACAAGTTATATGTCTCTTATATAACGGTGCTATATGTCTAAGCAATGAGAGCAATTATTATTAGGTATTTATGGGGGGGGGTGCTAGGGTGCTTAAGCACCCCCTAAATTTCCCAAAAACACACTAGATAATTCTCAAAAATTTATAAAAAGTAGTTTTATTCATAAGAAAGATATGCTCGTATGTTTAAGCACCCCCTTAATTTGATTTCTGGATACGCCCTTGAATGAGAGTGTAGTATTGCATTTAGCTTTAAAGTTGATAATTTTAAGGACTTCAATATTGAGTTGTGATGTATTTTATAACCATTTAATTCTAATGCAATTTTTACATGTGAATTAAATATACGCAAATTAATACTCCAAAAATTTAACTAAAAGTTGGTAATCATTGATTAAATTATTTTTAATGCTGATTTATTTTAATTACTGCTATTGTGGCAATACAGATAACAACTGATAATCATATTTTCCCATATTATTTGTGAAACTTGGTGTCATTAATGTAAGTTATGCTTTATTTTTGGTACAACAGTAAATCACTCTGATGAACCTTAACGTTGTTAACGAACAAATGTTTAAAACTAATGCTACAAAGATCTAATTTTAATATTCAGGACGTTGGAAAAAATCTTTTTTGGTTTGGATAGATATCAGAAAATACAGTATATCATTGGAAAATAAAATAGTGCAATAATATTTCACGAAAAGATAAAAAAGTAATTATTGTTGGAATCGGAATTAGATTCATGGCATTTCTTAATCAGGTTATGTTAAACGTGAATTTCGTTTTCATTTGTTTTTAATTTTATGAGATAAATGAGATAAACTTTGAATTAGATTTAGCATTTAGCAAATATAAATTGAATAGGGATATTATCCAGTTTTTAAGAGATATCGTTTAAAATTTTGCCGATTTCTAAAAAACCTTTCGATATTCGCTTATGAAAATTCTGGTTCCCACGGGTCTATTTCTGATTCCAACAACAGTAGGTATTTTTACTAGATTACTTGGAATTTGTATAGGTAAAATATATGCGATGATTCATTAGGAAATGCATTCTATCTCAGGACGGTTTCCTTCCCTTGATATTAAGACGTAATATTTAAGCCACAGGACATTGAACACGCCAAGTCGACAGTGAGCAGGGTAAATGCGATCATCTTCCTATCATAACTTTCACTTGTGATAACTTTGAACTTGGTTTAGATGGAGAACACGAAGACAATCGCTGCAAAGACAGACCAAGGTCAGCAACCTAAACCTTCTCGTCCAGCTCCCTTTCATCTGCCGCGTGTTATAGCATATTAGAACGCGTGATGTTCCCGAGCTTGTAACGTGCAGAATACTTTTTGCATCTCAGGCCATGTATGGACAACTTTTCCACTTTGCATCTGCTGACTCTAAGCTGCTTTCAACTCCTGTCAAGATAAGACCGTTCCTTGCAGAAAGTGACAGTTCTCCTTTGCTCTCTTCACAACAACAACCACTACTCTCACTCTGAATTTACTCGGTAAGAAATTTTTATAAATGCTAAAATACTTCCTGGCTAAATAATTTAACCGTTTATTTAGCTACTTTAATAACTCACTGATACTAGTCCTAATAATATGCAATCTCATTATTTTTATATTATTGCAATTTAGTTTGTAGTTATAATATATTATTTACTTAATTTGCTGGATTTACTATTATTTAGAAAAAACAGCAATTTAAAATGGAAAAGAGGATCAAGCAAGTTGAGGATACCTTGAGAATCAAAGCATGTACCGTAAGTATTTAGGATTTACATGTTAACTGTTTTCATATTGATATACTATACCAAAATCATGTCAAAAAATCATTAGGTTACATATAGAGATTGGGTGGGGCATATTTATTCGATTAAATGAAATAATCTTGACGGCGTTTTTGTGTATGGACGATGTTATAGGTTGACAGTGAAGAAAACATGTCACGCTGCTTGTCTTTGTTGAAGTCAGCAATGGAAGAGATTCTCATGACAAATGCCCTTCCAGAGGATGGTGTTGAAGAGCTGCATCGAAGCACATTCACGATGGTTTTGCACGGGTAACTACTTCATACACTATACATTGCTTATACACCTCTGTACTCCTAGCATAATAATTGCATGGATTAAGAGACTGGCCACATAACTTTACCTGATCTTTTTGAACCCATAGATATGGCGAGCGATTATACAATACAACGAAGGAAGTTATTACTAGGCATGTGGAATCAAAGGTTAAATCATAGGAATTTAATTCCGTAATGCTATTTATGTATTGAAGTACTTAATCCATATAAATATAACTCATCGTATGACAGATCTTGAGGAAACGTGAAACATTCTTTGAGTTAAAAAATTTCCAACTGTTCAAAATAAGAATTGAAACTCTACATAATATTTATGTTTTAAATATCTATAGATTAAAGACAATGTGATCCAATCGTCAAAGAAAGATTTATTGGATTCAACAATTGATGCCTGGAAAGTGCATCAAATAAATATGGCCCATATTGGACACTTCTTATTGTACATGGACATCCATTACGCTCAGAGCAACGGTCTTGACAATCTTCGTACCGTTGGAATCAAAATATTCCGTGAAAAGGTAAAATATTTCAAGCTATTTCCATAAATATGAAAACTTCATTGGCATAAATAATATTGTAACACATTGACTAAACCATAAAAATTATTATATTTGGCTTATTATGTCAAAGTCTGAAAAATTGTTACATTATGACGTTTCAAATGTAAATATTTTATTTCTAGATTTATGTGAATATTCGCGATCGTGTCCAAAGTGCCCTTCTGGAAATGATAGAGAAAGAGAGGGAAGGAGAAGATGTGGATCATTTGGTTATCAAAAATACTTGCCAATTGTTGATAACGTTGGGAGTGAACAGTCGATCTGTATACGAAGACGGCTTTGAACGCTCGTTCTTACAAAAAGAAGCTGCTATTCACAAGGTAGTATAATTTCCTGATTACAAATTTAAAAAATTCCTCAATTTGAATGAACAACTAAAATAATGATTATGGTTTAATATAGCTCGAAAGCCAAACTTTGTTGAAGAAGAATGATGCCTTAATGTACATCAAAGAAGTGGAAAAAATCCTAGATGACGTAGATAAGCGTTCAAGGAACTATTTGGATGCGTCTACAGAATCTGCTCTAATTAAAGTTGCCGAGGAAGAGTTATTAGCAAAGCCCATGAAGACCGTCATTGATATGAAACAATCTGGAGTAATTTCTCTGGTAGAAAATCAACTGGCCGAAGATTTGGATCTGATGTTTAAATTGTTCGGTCGAGTACCTAAAGGTCGTGAAACGATTGAAAATTGCATATCCCAATATGTTCTGGAGCAAAAGAAAAAGGAGGCTGAGAAACAGAAACGACTGATTGAAGAACAAAAACGGGCGATGGAAGAAGAGCAAAAAAGAGTTATGGAAGAACAAAAGCGAGCTATGGAAGAGCAGAAACGTCTAATGGATGAACAGAAACGGGCGATTGAAGAACAAAAACGTGCCATGGAAGAACAGATACGCAACATAGAAGAACAGAAACGGGCCATAGAGGAAAAGACATTCATCACTAATGGAAAAGAAGCCATGAAAATTGAAGGCCGGAAAATTGTTAAGGTTATTATCCTTAATTAACATTATTATGACCTTAGGTCATCATTATCATGCTTATTATCATTATCATGCTTATTGAAGCACTTTTCTATCTAGAAAATTGTAAAATAGAAATAATATTAGCTACAATTATAGGCATATTGTGTATTAAGTATTAACATATTTATCATATCAGGTAGATGCTCAAATGAAATATTTTTCCAGAAAATTAATTTTGAACTTATTGTTGTTTACAGGCTCAGAATGTTAAAAATTCTAAATGCGACGAAACAATTATTGAAGATCTTAAGAAAATAGAAGAGAATAATCGCCGTGATGCAAATCCAAACAAGACAAGTAAAAAGGGTCACTCTAAAAAACCAGCTGAAGATGATAAGAAGAAAATGGCAGAAGGAATTTCTCTAATTGAGAAACTTCGCATGAAATAAATGCAACAAAAATGGTGTGACATGTTTATAATATGTATATAATGGGTGATACGATTCAATGGCCAAGCACTTTTATAAACCCTGATATTTAAAAGACAGGAGGTAATTTAATTTTATATAACATAAAACTAAAGGACTAATTAAGTAGGAAAAGAGCAATTATCCGAAATCTTTTATTAATCATGTATATATTAATAATTAATGCAAATATTTGGCTTATTTGATTTGAATGTAATTTCAGTCCCAAAATAAAATTCTCATCTCTCATCGAAAATCTCACCGTTTACCATACTGTTAAGTATTTTCCTTTGCATTGTAATTTAAAACTTGATAAAACGTTAATTAGTCAGAAGGAATTTTCGGAATGCCTTTTCTTTAACTAAAACTCCATTGATTGAGAACGGCTCGATTCGTGTAGGTAGGGATTAGTAAATAGTCAAAACTCATTTTAAATAATGCACTAAGTAAAAAGGGCTACATTAAATTAATTTGTCACATTAAAATGATCAACTTAGTCCTCGCATGGGGGTAATTTATCAAAGTTTGCAGTATTAACATGGTACCCAAAATGCCCCAAATGTTTTCAATAACTATCGCACATAAAAAGAATCGCTTTCAGAAATGGAAAATTGCATCCTGTGAGGTGAACAGAATTAGAAATTCTTTAAATATAGTTAAAGATATTCTATATCAATGGTGAGGTTCCTATTATTGGATAATTTATAATTTTAGTCAGAAAATAGTTTTTCACGGAATGAATAAATAGTGAGAATAATGAGTGACACACAAACCAATGAAAAATAAAAAGCATGTACATGTACAAGCATGTTTCATGGAAGCATAAAAAAGCCAATGGAGATATTTGTTTTCATATCTGACAATTTAATTGATGTAATACATTACTGTAATCAGGAGTCGGGAGAGTCATATATTTTCATTGGAAGTAGGTTTTCCTCTAATTGGCATTAGCTCTAACTACAACAACAACCATTTATTTACTTTCCTACCCACTTAAAATGCTATAAAAATGGGACGGTGATTAGCAGTATAAAAACAGATCGTATTCGTCATTGCTTTGTCAAATCCAAGTATCGTGGTTTAAATGACTGTCTTTTACCCTCTGCATCAATATTAACTGATTATAAAAATGGCCAAAATATTATTTTTTCTGTTCGCATCGTTAATTGCATTGAGTTTTTCATTTCCAAATGAATTTACTTTCTTCTCAGGGTACAATTACACAAGCAATTCTCTCCTTGTGAGGAATAAAATACCAGATCTGTCAGTCGTGTCTCCATCAGTCACTCTCAACCACAAATCATTTTGCTACAGAGGATAGTAAGTATTTATATTCAATGCTAATATGATGATAAAATTCCTACTTCCTATTAATAAATAGTTACCAAATTTTTAGTCTAAAGTGAAAGAAACTGGTTAATTCATGAAAAATAAATATTAATTTTTTTAATTATTTCACAGTTGGCGTTCTTATACGGGAAAAAATTATGTGGGAAACCAGGCAGGCGGTTTTGGAAATCTCGATCAAAGGTTTTGCTTCAATCAGACTTTGTACAACGGATCAGTTCGATACTTGGGACCTGCAGACACAGCAATTCAAAGCATTTCTCTGTACAATGAAACGTATCTGCGGGGGCCGGAACTTACAATCGTAGAAGTACGATATGGAAATATATCTTTTACGCCATCATCACTTTTCACAACTGCAAGGTCGAATTGGACATTGTATTCAGGTCGTAATTTTAATGGAACGGCGTTATGTTTCCGTTCAAATAGCAATTTTCATAATTTAGAAACATTAAATGCAACGCTCGCTGCAAACATAAAATCTGTAGCAAAGGGCTGTATTGGGAAAATTGATGGTTTCGTGAATTCTTACCAATTAACCGACTATGAATTTTAATTATGACATAAAAGTGTAATGTATAATAATAACTATAAAATGTATAGCATAATTATTATTTTTACCAAATAAATATATTTATCAATTTATTTTGCAAATTGCTTATGTCGCTCTACGTTTTATTATGATAAATCATCCAGTCTTGCATTAATCGTGCCATGAGAAATTACTGTCATTTATTTTCTGGAATTTATTATAACATTGATTTGAATAAACTGACCCAGTATCCCAATCTTTCTCTGTCCTATTTTATTAACGATAATCGATATAGCATTGACCCACATGCACTGTACATACATATTCTGCATACACATACAGCTATTGATAATGTGACTTGTATTAACAATATTTTCATGAGGCAGCCACAATCAATTTAGCTGTACCTCTACATATATTAAGAACAAATTTTCCAACGCTACTCTTCGTTATGATGTAAAAGTCCCCAACTAGAAGTCCCATTGGTTGCCATGATTTGCACACAGCCTTCATATACATCTTAGTACGATGATCTTTTGGAGTAAAAGTATTCCAGCTTCTTCTGGCACTTTTCAATATTTTGTGAAAGCGACCGCCCAAGTGAAGTACAATGATCCATGTTAAAGCAAGCCCGACTGCAAAGCCAAGGTAAACTGCTACTGTATATAACTTGAAACTTGCATTGTACTTGATTACAGCTAAATTTATCAGGAGGATGCAACGAAAGAAAATTGACTGTGCAGGCAGAATAAAATATTTTAAGCTGTTGTTCGTTGCAACGAAGACAATGTGAGTGCAGCGTATGATGTGAACGACACTCTTCAGCGATGAAATTGTATTCCTCCTTTTAGGAATTTTCTCTCCATTGATTTCTTGATATCTTCATAAAAATAACACACATATAGCATTATTAACCATTTACCACATATCTTATTAAAGATCTTTCTAATCCGATTCCTACTTCAAGAGCCTAAGTATCGTTTAGACAAAAATCGCAATATTTTTCAGCATTTTGTGGAAGTTACTTCTACGTTTGGATTTTCATGTCTGCAGAAATTATTTTCGCTTCATTCTAAAATTCTACTCATTTTTTGAATTTCGTCAAATAATTATTTTCTCTTTTTATAAAACATTTACGATAATTTCCTATTATTCACTCGGAAAATATAAAGACTGATTATGAATTTCGCGCAAATTTTTGAGGGCTACTTTTACGAGTTGCCTGCGTTACTATACTTCACTTCACAATAGTATATTATAACATTAGGCGGAGTTATTATGACGTCAGAGTATTTATAATTTCCGTTTATACAATAAGTTATTAATTATTAATTATATCCTCACGAAATTAAATTAAGATTATGATTGCTCCTAAAAAGCATAATTACTAACCTTGCCATTTGAAGTATTTGAATTTGCTCTAGAACTTGAATAAACCCAATGACAAAACACATGAACAACGAGGAGCCAATTCCAATGTAATAAAACGAGCTCAGAGCTGCAAAAACAAATTTTGTGAAACGAGTACGGTGTTCAATTGCTAAAACTATGTTAGGTAGATACACAATTCGATCACTGAACAGCAAATATCCTGCAGTTGGTATTACAAATACGAAAATTATTGCCCCCAAAATCAGTCTTGCAGTAATTTTTAAGGGAAACATTTTGAGAGTCAAATCCGTCAAAGATATTCTTTTGATATCTAAAAATTACAAACATTTCTATTACCATATTATACGGACAAACTAAATATTCAGCTGATACTTTTGCTAAAAGTAGGCTTTGATTGATAGTATTGAGAATTTTATAACGGTAACCAAAATTTGGCAAGTATTTTCAAGAAAACGTTTAAAGGTTTTAAATCAAATTTTAGATACTTAAAATTTTTAGAATTTTACATAAATTAAATAAATAATGAAATTAAAATTAACTGGAGATTTAAACGGTTTTAATCAGCTATAAGAAATCTGCAAAAATTTTTGGTTTAGTCCCTCTATAATCCTCTATTGATAGTTTGGCAATAAGTTTAATAATATATTTTACAAAATTGTACTAACTTGGAAATGTGCTTGTGAATCTCATAGAGCCGTTTATAATATCAGCTAATGAATGGATATTGAATAGAACCAACATTAAAAACATCGCATAGCCGGAGTACATCAGAGCAGTAATAACGCACTGCATCATTTGATCGACCTCTTCATTTGTAACAATTGCATAACAAAGACGCACATCCACAATTACCGTATGTATTAAGAAACCAATAGTAGTGATGTACCACCGCAGCCACACTAAACGTGATTTGGGTCTATAGACTATTTGACGTTTACTTTGGTCAGGTTTATTAATCTTAAACGGTAAGATACCCGTCAAAAAGGCAACATTAGAGACTAGTGAAAGCATTTCTAAAACGTCTGACGAAACCATTTCACCAAAATAGAATTTTTTCAAGAAATTTCAATAAAGTCGAAAAATAAAATTATACATTTCTCTGTCCAATTTTACTTGATGCTTAAGTCAATGAAGGAAATAGGAAACAGTCGCCAGTATTCTTCATTGTCTCGAAATATAATTTGAGGCAAAAATTATTAAATTTATTTAGTTTTATTACTTTGGAGGAGATAGATGTATTAAGTTTTTAAGGGCGAACATTACTATATTACAATATGTACTGATTTAAGTTTTACACTCAGACAATAAACAGGTCACAACAGTTTATAAAGTATAATGGTGCATAGAAGCAAAAAGTACATTAAAAATTAAAACACACGCCGGCAAAAACTTGCAAAGCTATATAAATAAATACAGACTGACTGCATGCTGGTGATTTTGAAGTCATGGACGTGCTTTGTGTTACGAACATTTTTCTGTTACTCTAAGCCGGTATTTGTCTCAACTTAATAACTACATTATGCTTCCTCGACAATAAATTTTAAACATTCTCGCTGGGTTCTGTCCTTGCCAGGGAAACAAAAAAGGTACTCTTTTATATAAAAGGTACTCTTTTATATAAAAGGTACTCTTTTATATAAAAGGTACTCTTTTATATAAAAGGTACTTTTGTTACAAAAAGTACTATTTTTTAAAAGCAGTTATTTTCACCTTTTAGCCTTCTTACATGTAAAGTGGAAGTAAATGGGGCAGATTGATACAAGTCAAAAATAGTAAAAAGTCAAAAAAGGACTGCTTTTTTAAAAATATTGGGGATGTTAAATTCATAGAGAGAATTTCTAACTTATTTCTTTAATGGGCGTATCGCATCAACAATCCTGAAATGTAATAAATCTTATTCATATTGATTTTAATTTAATATTATAATTTTTAAAAGTAATGTAAATAGCATTAAATTAAATTATATGATTTTTTAGAATTCGAATTCCCACTTGTTGTCGAGGCCATTGATAACATCATGAATGAATACAAGGACCAGACCCAAATGACTTTGTCATTCTTGGACACGCAAGAATTGAATCTTATTCCGCCATTAAGAAACGGATCAGAATTGACTACGGAGGTCTAGAATGTATAGAAAAGGTGACTTGAATTTTGGAATAAGAATTTATTCTAAATTTTTTGATATTTCAGGGAAAGTAATTTTCGCAGTAGCAATCAGTAAACAAATAGTATTAACCTTTTGAATAAGTTTTTGTTGTATCTAATAAGTTAGCCATCAAATAATATAACTTTTATAACCTTACAAAAGTTTTAGCTTTCTATTAACTTCTTATCTTAAGATTTCTTACTTCCACAATAAATACTGTTACATGCAATTGCAAATGTTATTCGTTAATGGCTTTTATCTTTGGGACCAATTTCCTATCATTTTAAAAAAGAGGATTTTTTGGCCATAACAATTTTCGCACGATAACTTTTTGATCTCTCCCCTCTAGAAAAATTCCTGGATAGGTGAATTATTTAGAATTAGTCATTATTTTTTGAATTTCCATTGGTGAATTAGACAGGTTTGAATTCGAATTGGGATTATCGCTTTGCATATAATATTAGGGGGTTTGCATGAGGAGTTTCAAAAATATTACTAATACATCATTTTATGGCGCCAACAGATTTCGCAATCTACTTTAACGGTCTTAAAGTCAAAACGTATTGCATAAAAACACAATATCTTGGAGCATTTTGTAAAAAAATGTAATAACAGAATTTCATGGAACACTGACGTATATAGTTAAAAATAATACATTGGCTACTATTATTTTAATAATGGCGTAGAATGTAATTTCATACGATTCAAGTCGAAATCTAACATTATGTACATGTGGATTTATAGATTGTATGCCTATTAAAGTAATTAGTTAGAAAGCCTCTATAAATTAAACATCCCCAACATTTTAGAAACTGTGGTTGCTGTGGTATATACCAAATTGCAAAAACAACCCATTATTTTTTACCTTATATCGATAAATAATTATAAAATACATACAAAATATTCGTTTTCTGTAACCGAGGTTTAACATTTTATAATAACGTTGGTAGTATGCATCCAATTTAAAAATTTAATATATCGATTTATGCAAACCTATAATTTTATTTATTTGTAACTCAGCAAGTGGATGATATGTCTGAATACTTAAATTGGAAAACTTCAGAAGTTACCTTCTATTATAACTAAAATCATGTAACAAACTAATGAATGGGTACTAATACTTGGGTGTGGTGTGAGTATTTTTATTTACCTTTTAAAACCATATTTACGACTACAAGTACTAAGACTGACTTCCAACGAAGTCATTTTGTGATTTTGTGCTTTCAATTTTAATAGGTAACTGTTGATAAATATGAAAACTCTAATACAACATTAATGTGATCAGTTTGCATGTTTGTTAGTATGTATCAACTTACACTTAACTCAAATGGATTATGCCCGATATTCTTGATGGAATATCTTCTAATTATCAGTTCTCTTCAATATGAAATATTTTTTATTTAAACCTAATCTAAACTAAATGGTTTCGTGACATAATTCCCGTGGTATAATGCCGTATGTACGAGGTTTTAGGTGGTTGGACTTATTATCAAAAATAATTATGGGGTAAATGATTCCATTTTTTTTTATTTCAGATGGCTATGCAATTGCTTTATTATTTTATTGCAGTGTTGTAATATTTGACAGTAATTTACAAATATAAATATGGAAAAAGGAATGACAGGTTCATTTCGTCAGACATATTTTGTAAAAATCTTTTCTTTAGGATACAGCTACAATTAATTTAGCAGTTCCTCTGCTAATGTTGTTAATGTATTTTCCAAGACTACTTTTATTCACGACATAATAATCTCCAACTAAAAGTCCAAGTGGTCGCCAAGAATTGCAGAAAGCATCCATGTACTTTTTTGTACGAGGGCTCTTTGGATTAAATCCATTCCAGCTTCTCCTTGCACTCTTACTCCCATGATACAGACGACTGGCCACATAAAGCACACAGCTCCATGTAACTGTGCTTCCAATTGGAAAGCATAAGTAAAGAAGTTTGTGAGTGAAATGCATTGTTGAACCGTGCTTTATTAAAGCAAAATTGACTAGAAGAGTACTCCTCAACATTAACGATTGTCCAGGCAGAACGAAGTACTTGATACAGTTATTGAGGACAACGAAGAAAATGTGATTGCAGCGAACGATTCGAATTACTCTATTTAGCGATGAAATTGTTGCTCTCTTTTTCAGCATTGATTCATCATAGCTGTCATCGTACCTTCAAGCAATAAAAATCTTGCCTTTAGGACTTTAAAAATTCCAAGACTAAAACTTATGAATACAAAATAAACGATAAAGTTGCTTCCAGATGCAGTTAGTTGCTGGTTTTTGTAAAAACAAATCTAGTAGCATTTGATAAATTTTCATAAAACGAAATATTAAAAATTGAATTTATTCGTTCAGGAAAATAATTTTTCGACTCGATTCTTAAGGCTGACTCATCGATGCGCAGAAAATTAATATCATTAAAAGATATAACTACTATGCTAGCATAAAATAATTATACAAAATGAATTTGAAGTTCCACCTTTACAGACATGGCATTAATTTCTTATTTCAAGGAATTTTTCTTGAAAAATGAAATAAATGAAATAAATGAAATAAATGAAATAAATGAAATAAATGAAATAAATGAAATAAATGAAATAAATGAAATAAATGAAATAAATGAAATAAATGAAATAAATGAAATAAATGAAATAAATGAAATAAATGAAATAAATACAATGCGCATGTGTACACGCATGCGCAATTCATTTATTTATTGAAATTTATTGAAATGAATGCCATGTACCCTATTTATTTCATTTATTTCAAATATTTCATTTTGCAAGGAAGTTGGGAGTGAAATATTTCGCGAAATATTTCAAAAATTTCGCCTATTTATTTCCGAGAAATATTTCAAGTGCCATGTCTGCACCTTTATCACATAGCTGACGTTCATATAGTGGTAAAAACAAACAATGATATACATGTATTCGATGTAGTAAAGGTGGAGCATGAAAGTCATTTTGTCTAATGTTATTATGCCCGCATACAATAGGTGTTTAGAGGTTAATTACTGCATATAAATAGTTTTAAAAAAGTGGTAAATAGTATTAATTTGTAAGTTAAACGTATTCATTCACCTTGTAAACCGAAGAATTTGATTGTGTTCATAAGCTTGCATAATAGTTGTAATAAATAAAACAAGGGTTATACACGCAACCCCTACGTTGTAGATGGACAGCAGTACAGCAAATAAAACTCTAACCAAGAAAGTACGATTTTCTTTGATTAAAAGGATATTGGGCAGATATATTATACGGTCGCTGAACAGGAAGTAGATTACTGTTGGTAACATGCTAATATGCAGAGTAAATGCCAAAAGTGTTTTTGAGATATGTTTCGGGATCGATATTTTATGAATTTCTGTGATACAAAGATAATATTAAACTAAGAGATTAGCGTATAATTTATAGTGATAATAGTAACAAAAAATTAAAACTTTAAAATTTCTTTTAACACTTCCACATCCAAGCCTAAAAACTTCCGCGGACTACCAAGTGTGGTACAATTGTACCACGTAGCAGTATCCAAGTGTGGTACAATTGTACCACACAAGGTTTCGTGTTTTTATAAATGTCGCCAAACCAATGGTTAAGGCCCTACTCTTGCTTACATGGCAATATCCAAGTGTGGTACAATTGTACCACATAGCAAAACCCAATGTGGTACAATTGTACCACACACAGGGATACATACAAACGTACACTTTCCACTTTAATCAACATTCCGACGGCTTATGCTCGATGATTATAATTTAATATATATTCCTTCGGCATATAGTCAATGCTTACAGATTAATTTGCATTATTTCGGCTAATAGTCGATGCTTACTGATTAATTTGCATAATTTCGGCTAATAGTCGAGGCTTACTGGTTAATTTGCACAATTTCGGCTAATAGTCGATCCATACAGATTAATTTGCATTCTTTCGGTTTATAGTCGATGCTTACATGTTAACTTACATTCCGTCGTCTTATAGTCGGTGATTACTATTTAATATGTACTTCGTCGGCTTATAGTCAATGATTACAGATTAATGGGCATTCTTTCGGCTAGTAGTCGATGATGACAATGTAATATACATTCTGTCGGCTTATAGTCGCTGCTTATAAGATAATTTATATTCCGTCGGCTTATAGTCGATGATTACATATTATTATATATTCCGTCGGCTTATATTCGGTGATTACAATTTAATATGCATTCCGTCGGCTTATCGTCAATAATTACAATTTAATATACATTCCTTCGGCTTATAGTCGATGCTTACAGATTAATTTGCATTCTTTCGGCTAATAGTCGATGATAACAATGTTAATTACAATATATGGACTTATATTCGATGATTACAATGTAATGCACATTCTGTCGGCTTATAGTCGATGCTTACAGATTAATTTGAATTATTTCGGCTAATAGTCGATGCTTAGAGATTAATTTACATTCCGTGTGCTTATAGTCGGTGATTACAATTTAATTTGAATATTGTCGACTATAGAAAATTAATTTGAATATTGTGGGCTTATAGTCGATTATAGAAAATTAATTTGAATATTGTGGGCTTATAGTCGATTATAGAAAATTAATTTGAATATTGTCGGCTTATAGTCGACTATAGAAAATTAATTTGAATATTGTCGGCATATAGTCGACTATAGAAAATTATTTTGCTTACTAGCATTGCATTAGTTGTATTAATTTACTAATTATTTACCATTTATTCTAGCTTACATGGCCGTATCCAAGTGTGGTACAATTGTACCACCCCAGATAAGAAACCTTCTTTGTGGTACATTTGTACCACATTGGATACTGCCATGTTAGCGATGACTTCGCCTTGGTTTTTTGGTCATAAAAAATTGAAAAAATTTTCAAAATGACCTCAAAATATTTTTTAAAATTGTAAAACAATATTCCTGACAGGTACCTGAAAGCTGGATTTAATTCGGTTAAAAACAACAGAGATAAGGGCAAATAAAGGCGTTGTGGTACAATTGTACCACACTTGGATGTGGAAGTGTTAAGTTGTTGATAATTCTATGACATTTGAAACGGTACATCACACTTTTTATTGGTGTAGATTGAAACTGAATTACCTTACCTTGAAAGCTGTTGGTGTAGTTTACTGAACTGTTCAATAATTCTACCACAGAACGATGTTTTACTAGCATGATAGTTAAGAAGACTGCATATGCTAAGTATAAAACAGCCAGAAGTACACACTGCATGAACTGATCCACTACTTCTTTAGTAGCAACAGAATAAAAAAGTCGACCAAATACAACAACAACATTTATTAGAAAAGCTATCACAGTGATATACCACCGTATCCACACCAGACGCGATTTCGTAAATATGCCGACTTGATTTATTCTTTTGGAACCATAAAATGGTATGATACCCAATTTGTATGATATATTCGTTAAAGAAGTAAGCACTCCCAAAAGTTCCGCTGACACCATTTCTCAATTCTCAAACACTAAACAGTTTTTTACAAAGAATTTTAATATCCTTTATTTAACTGGTGCAAAAATAACTATTAAAATTAAGCTTTCGTATCATAAATTTTGTAGCCGTGATACAGATATTCTAAGTACTGATAGCCTACGTAAAATGTAACGGCTGGCGGCTGTTGTGGCCAGGCTTTGATACAAAAAAGTAGAAAATGCTGAAAATAGCAACAGACTACTGTGGTGACTAATATATGTATATAGATACCAATTAATATAATATTATGTCTGTGATGGATAACATGTATACCGCAGGGAAAAGGGAACAATTTAATTCAATGAACTAATAATTATAGGATTGAAATTCAAACCTATCATTTCGTTTAAACAGTAAACAGACTGGTCTGGACTCCAAGCTTTGGTTCCAGTTTTATTGTTTTAATATCTGAAATATCGATGTCTGTAATCCTCATAGTCTTCCGACAGAAAACTAAAATTGCAATATCGAAAACCAGTGTCCTTGTAAGTGTTTTCTGATTTCACTGATGATATTCAGCATACTCAAATGTAATGCTTCTCGTAAATGATTCAGGAATGTAAATGGAGTATAATGTATCGATCTAGTCCCGCAAACATATTATTATGGGTTTAAAGTAAGCCAAACTTCATAAAGCATCGTTTTTTAGTTCAGAAGGTACTAAGAATTTTATTGAAATTCGGTCAGTAATTAAGTTGCCATTGTTTCAAAAAGCATTACTTAGTATAATCGCCTAGTTCGGACATGTGTAGTAAAAAATTCCGTAGTAGTAATGCCGGTTTATATGTACCATCGTGTGTTAATCTGCCTCACACTAATAATGCAACTAAGCCAACTTTACCTAACATGGCCTACACAATGCGGCAAATCACAGGATGTCCGTTTATGTGTCGATTTGTGTACTATCTTCATATTACTTTGACGTTTTTCTAGCATTGGTGATTGTGGAAGGTTATAACTAGTTATATAAATAAATAAATTATTGTATAAATAAATTATTATAAATAAATTATTATGATAGTAAAAATAAATAAATAATTCTAGCATTTGGAACATATAATTTTTACATTTATTTTAAAAGTGTAACAGCATTTTCACTTTCATTTTCAGACGTGAAAAATATAATGCGGTAACAGCAGAATTTAAGTTGGTGTTCTTAAAACGTGAAAAATGATTATATTAGTTTCATTTTTGTAGGCGAATGTAAATAAAGGTGTTCCATATTCATTAAGTTTGACGTTATAATTGCTAATTGGGGTTCATTGATGATCACCGCTAATGACTTTGCAAAGTACTCAGCACTGTCAGTACGTCGTCATAGTTATAATGGTTCAAAAGAGATGAAATGCTTTGACCATTGAACTTTGACCAATAACAATGAATTATCTGCCAGGAATGCCATAAAGCGATTTTCCATATTCTACATAGAAAAGTGGATCCACGTTCAGTCTTAGTAGATGAATACTTACGATCACTTAATCATCAAGTTATTATTTATAGTAGACCAGTTATGCACTAAGTCGAATTGGTATGCATTTTTAATAAGGAGGGTAAAAGAATAAATTCAGCAAAAAGGAACAACAAGGAAAAGAAGCCAAAAGTGATAGTGGTATAGAGAAGAACCAACTTGTTTAGCTTAATAATAACATAGTGCAAAATCATACCTAGATATAATAACAAAATTAAAATATTAGGAGAGCGACTACGACGGCGTGATTGTTAACAACACAAATATTCAGAACTTGTCATGTACCGTATTAATCGAATTAATTCTTCGTATTGAAATAGTGCTCCCCCTGGGTAACTATGTCGATTTTTTTTAATCGTTTTCAAGAGAAAAATAATAGCCTTTGAGCAAAAATTCTCCGTATTGAAATAATTCGCCATATCCCATTCTAAGTTTTAGTAGGTCAGGTCAGGTAATAGGTATACTTGAGTGGGCATATTTATATTTATTCTAGTCTCCATAATGGAAAATATGATAGTCGAAAAATTATTTACTTTTCTAACTGTTTGTAAAATAATTCTCCGTATCGAAATAATTTACCACCCTGGTTAACTACATCGATTTTCATCGTTTTCAGGAGCTAAAAAATGTCCAAAGAAACAACAACCCGGGGAATGAATTCGATTAATACGGTATATTCTAATACGACGCATTAGTATATTGAGCTTACGTTTTCGCCTAGTTCGTTCAAGCAAGAAGGCGTATTATAAAAGATCTTTGGAACAATAGTACAACCATACTTTCGAGCCTTCAATATAAAATATTGAGATCCCACAAAGAATAAGTAGAGGCAGGATACAGCCACGTATCCAGGAATTTGTCCAAGGGGGCACACAAAAAATATTAATAAGAACGCGAATTTTTTTTTCGATTTTTACAATTTTTTGGCAAAAATATCCTCTTCCTTTTGGGACTTATAGGGGGCTATAGCCCCGCAGCCCCCTTCTGGATACGTGCTTGGCAGTACATCCACAGACAGATTTACAATTTTATACACTTTTAAAAAGTTTAGGTCTTATACACAAATACAGGGCCGCAGCGAGGGGGGGCAGTGAGCCCGCCCCCCCCCCCCGAAATCGAAGAAAAGAAAGGAATTTTTGCCTTAAAACCCAAAAATTTTAATTATTATTTGGTGGGTCCCCCCCGAAATTTTTTTCTGACTGCGGCCCTGCACAAATAGTGGATAGTATGAAGAGCGATGGCTTAATGTATGTCATTCAATGCAAATAATAGAGATGCATATTTGAAGAAACAAGCGAAATGAGTATCGTTTATTTTATTGCAGTGCGGTATGTTAAAACCTGAACCGCAGCCGTCATGTTTGTGTATAATAGCTATGGGCAATGCAATGGGTAAATAAAAAAAGTTGTACTTTTTTTATTGATCAGGTTACTTCTTGCTATTGGCAGTTGGACTATTTTCTAAAAGCCTTTGTTTTAATATTGACTAAAAACGTTTTCCTACTTACTTGGAATTGCCTACCCTATAATATTATGCTGATGTAATGTATGTCACGTGAATGAAGGAAGATACAAACAATCAAATAACTTTTTACAATGTCTAATATTATATTAAGGAATAAGGAATATTCAAAGGATTCACTCAACTCACTGAAAGATTTCCAAGTGACAGTAATAACAAGCAGTTAATAAAGAAATTGTTAAGATATCGAAAGAAGTATTTTTAAATGTTGTATGCTGTAGAATTACTTATCCTTTTACTTAATTCACTCTGATGGTTTGAAGTTTAATTTTAATGCATACTTATTAGTGCTTTTGAAATGAAATCACGATTAGTCGGTCGACTGACACATTCAAAGTTCAATGTAAGCTTTATTATAGTGACAAAAAAGACATATTCAACTGCCTATAACTTCACAGTCAAAATTCAACTAACATAATATTACTACGGCTGCTCCTCCTCCATCCGCGGTCAACCCGTTGCAACAGTAAAACGTCTTGTTAGCCAACTGAAAAGGATTAATCAGTGGCTAGACACCACGCTTGGACTACCACATACATTTATTAATATAATGATTCTAAATACCAAATATTGGAATGGAAGCCTGAAAAATGTACTTTTTAGTTGGTTTCTCCAAACTTGTGAATAAAAGTTTTATTTTTTATAATACGATGATTTGTAATACGTCAATGAGTCGTCACAGTTTAATAATTTCTCCTTTTCACTAACGCAATTTGTAATGGATAAAAAAGTAGTTTATATACTCTACACACGCTATCCATCTTAACATCGCACGTATTTATTTACTTGAAGCATTATTCACATCTTGTCGGTTTTAAAAGTCCAATAAAATGCAACGATTCTCCCATTATCTACCAATTGTCGCGCCACAAATTACAGGGCACTGGTAGGGAAGGACACAACCTGGCTGACCCTTGCACTTCTCTGATCTATTAATGCACGTTGCAATACAAGATCTTCTTGCCCTCCGTCCAGAAAATTCTATTCAATCAAAAAAGCAAACATTATAATTTATGATATTGTGTAGGCTTAAATGCGTAACTACACAAAAATTAGTTGAGACGGAAAATTGTCCCATAATATACCTCTTCTTTAATTTTTTATGGCATTCATAATTGACACAATGTGTACCTACATGGAATTTTTGAATTTAGTTATAGGACCTAGTTTGTATTAGCCATAAATACTGGTGTCAATAATAACTTTGATGTTACCTCCGTAGTTGTAGTCCTCGTAAGAAGCTCGACGTAGACCTCTTTTCAGCTCTAAGTCGCTTTCCTGGCCACCCATTTCTAACGTCTCAAGATTAGGAGATGAAATCCGACCTTGTGCATTATTACAGACCGCATCCTGAATCACTATTTAAAATTTAATTATGATTATTATAATATATATTTATTATTCATTTCAATCAGAAAGTCAGCCTGTCTATGCAGGTCTTATTTGGATTATACAGAAAATAGAGGGAATGTTGTCCCATATTAGGTTCTCGAAACTTACTTATTATGCTCCCCAACATTAAGATGAAGGATTTGAAAAATAGATTTCCCATATTATTAAGGACTTGAACAATTTCCCTTCACGAGATGCTTTTAACGAATTGTAAAACTTAATAATATAATGATAAATTTCCAGGACAGAACGCTATTTATATATACCACTTTTTCTACTTTGTTAATGCGCAATCATTGACAACAACCTTGCTTTCAAACACGACTATGCAACATTTTATAATGTCGTATAGATAGGAATATGTGTAACTATACTGCTTATAATGACAATAATAATGCTTAATAAAGCTGTTCTTGCAGCAATCTAACGCGTGCAATGACAAATGCACTAAAAGCAATAACAAACTCATTGATGTTGATTACATTATAATAGTTCAATTAAAATTTCCTGTTCAGATACTTATTCTAAATGAAATATCTACATGGCCAACAAAAAAGTTTCTCTTCCTTTCTGCTTGCTTCACATAAAGTCATTTTTATGGAATTTCTCTGTTACTTTTGTATACATCCATTGTTACTAACAAATTTATTGGTACCTATCTAGTACAAATAATATCATTTTTATGACTACATTAAGTCAGCTCCATGGAATAAATAATTACAAATCTAGGGACTCAACAAAGTTCTGAATGTGAAAAAATTAAATCAGTTGCATATCCAGATGTGTACCATAGATGTTATTTTTTAAACGAAGCCGTAAATAGAATGACCTATTGAACTATTACAAGGTAAAGTTTAGAAATGTGCAGGAGGAATAGAATAGAGTAAAATAAAACCAGCTAAAGAAATACGTTTACGTCTAAATACTACATGGTTGAGGCGATATGCTTTCAAGCCAACATCATGCGCAAGCAACAGCTTTATTTATAGTAATTCCGTTACCTAACTTAACCCGATGAGGTAAGGGTTAGGGTAAGGTTGAGTTGGTGATGAAATGGTAACTGTGGAGGTAGCGCTATATAACGGTGCATGCCGTACCGGAGCTAATTGATGTAAAATATCCCGCTGACTAGACTACATACAGCCAAAAAAATTTCTCCCAACGTAAAAATATTTGACGTATTTTCTCGGTGACCCTCCTTCAAATAAATTTTATTTTTCTCGTTTTGACTTTGCTATTCATAGTAATGAACGGTCAAGCATTGAGTGGTATGAATAAGGTCTAACTTATTATGCTTTTATTTGAAGTTTTGGAAGTAAAAGGTTCATTTGGTATGAAAACAAGTATTAGCAATTACTTTTGCGCATCCTTAATTCTAGGAGTAAAAGTATTTGCTAAATTTCATGAAGCATTTACTACCATTAGAAGAAAATACTACATTTTGGTATCAATTACATGTAGGATTGAGTACTTACTTCAAAAATTTGAAGCTTTTCCGATAGCAACTTTACCTTTTGCTTCCCCACGCAAAAGAGTAGGATTCACGATTAATTTTCTAAAGTGGGGCATAGATAACTCTGGCCGATTAATTATGCATGATCACGAAATTGCATTTGCGAATTGAAGAGTATAAATGTGATTCGTTGCTGGTCTCTGATTGGCTGACATGGCTGAGCCATAGTAACCAATTTATGTTCTATAAAAATTGCGAAGTAAATACTACAATTGCAAAGTACTTGCTTGTCAGAAAACGTTTTCTTTTATTCATTCCATTTGAAGTCAATGCTTTTTCTTCTACCTTTTACTTTAGGTCTAGACCCAGACCGTTTACTTATACTTTTTATTTGGTAGTAAATACCTATTCCTATTCATACCAATCATTGGGATTCGACTTTGTCTTTTGTGCTTGGTGTTTGTAGTAGTAGGAGAATTATTCACCCGATTGAATCTCCCACACAAAACAATTAAACAGGAAGACTTTGCGCTGCTGCAGCTGCAGCGCAGCCATTCCCACGGACTTCTTCATTCACAAAGAAAATTATTACCGATACGGAAAATTGAAATCCAAAATTAACAGCAGCGGTTGACACTTTTTACACATTGAAGAAGTTATTTTTACATTCATTCATTGCTTTCTAAACAGAACATACAAATCGGTGATCGGGCGTATTTGACGTAAGTTTAATCTAACCATCAATAGACGTTTTTCACAATTCCAGGATAACACAGACAGGTATTGGAGTCATTTCAACATTCAATACCTATTCATGTTAAGTTGGTGACCGGTCACCAATTGTGGGAAACCTCTATTATGAACAATTAGCTACCATGTCCTAATAATAATATAAACTGTAAGCAATAACCATATTATAATATGTTTATTTGCTGTTTGCAGATTTTAGACTTTAGACTGAGCATTTGATTTGACTTTCGATTGGGATATATTTGGATTTGTGAACAAAATACAATGGAAGGTTCGCAACGCACAATTTCAAAATCCAGAACAAAGAAAGAAAAGTTTCCAAAAGAATTCAGAAATTTTATACGAAACTTTGTTGTGAACTACATTATCTCGGAACCTCCAAATGTGATCGACTTCGCTCTTCAATATTTTGGGAAAGAACTGGAGTTGCGAAAGTTGGGACCGGATAAGGATGAGGAAGAAAGATTAAAACGTGAAATGCAACAACAAAAGTTGTCTGATGCAAGTATTAAAAGTGTAAAATCAATATCGCACAAAGGTCATCGTCAAGGTGTTGTGACTGAAATTTTTGATCCAGCTGAGTCTGAGTATGATGAAGATGGGTCTAAGATTCACAAGAAAACTGAAGCGCAGGCAAATCATCTGATGTCTACAGTGAAAAATGTGTTTGCTTTCCGAATTCTGGATAATCATATTTTGCAAACTATTGTGGATCACATGCACTTTCACCGAGTTAAGAAAGGGGAACATCTCATGCAAGAAGGTTTCAATGCTGAAAGATTCTTTGTCATTGAACGGTAAGCAAAGTAATATATTATTCACATATGTTTAAACGCATGCATGTTGTACAAATGTAAACAAGCTACATATTATTGATATTAAATAGCATCAATAGTAGAGATATTCCGGTCGTATTAGATTGTCATTTGTATCATAGGTGAACAGATGATTTGTTATTTGTGTAGATAATTTTTGTAACTTGCATTTTTTTGTTTATCACTAGGGGTACATTCAAAGAGCAACATCACGCTGCAAATAAACAGCAAAAAGGCATCAAAGATGAGAAAAGTAGCCATAAACTGATGATTGACAATGGTCACTTTGGACAACTGGCTCTGCATTATCATCACATCATACCCAACACAGTTTTGGCAGATACAGAAGGAGAAGTTTGGTACATTGACAGACAAGTCTTTCGTCGTTTGGTCTTGAGGCATGCTTTTGCAAAAATGAAGCAATTTTCTGAGACGTGTAATGAGATCGTCCTTCTCAGCGAGTTGGATGAGGATGCAAAAATGGATTTGTATGACGCTCTTGAGCAGCAGGAATTTCCAACGCATGCAGCAATTTACAACGAAGGGGATGAACCGAAGGGGATGTACTTTCTACAGTTTGGAAATGTCAAAACTTACTCATTGGACAAAAAAGAACAGGAGATAAATGTCAGATACTTCGTTAAAGGAGAATACTTTGGAGAAATTGAGATCCTGGGCAATAAACCAAGAACATGTGCCGCTGTCTGCGTAGGACAAGTCAAGGCTGCCTTTCTGCCTGTCGAATGCTTCGAACGGGTCCTTGGTAATGCTAGAGGTCAATTAGAAGAACAACTCGTGGAATATGAACAGAAAGTTGAGTATCTTCATGGAGTCCCAGAATTGGTCAAAGAATCCGGCTACCCTGGCGCCATCAGTAAGAAGTAACTCCTTGAGGTTGAGCCTAAAATCGTACGAGTTTACCATTCATTCAAAATTAGCAAGTTGATTTTGCCTATGTATGTTTCTAATAATTATTTCTTATTTCTCGAACTATATATCAAAATCATCATGTACATAATGAACACTTTATAATTGTATTTACTTTGTTGTCAATATTATGATATTAAGCGTATCATCATCACATAATAATAATAATAATTAATCCGTAATACAAAAGAATTTCAATCGGAGTAATGGTATATAAATAGTAATTTATTAAATTTAGGAAAAGTATCTTAGTGCTCGACTATACAATACAATGCAGTAACAAGGTCAGAGTGCATGACCCTCCAAAATCGGAGATTAGAAATTTTTGTTTCCAAAGCAGAAGTTCTTTATTGTTAATATGAGGTTAAAGGACAAAACAGGAGAATAAAGCTCTAGAGTCTCCAAAAGTTCATATTATGTTGCTAATTGCTATACTTAGTTGTTGAATATATCCAGGTTATTTGTTGAAAACTAACAACACTGCATTTAAGTAATCAAAACTTCCACAATTGTTTTGCTCAATGTATTGAATTCCATGTGATTCCAACATCAAATAATTGTTATCAAGGTGTCCCTGATTACAATTAGCGACAAAATCTGTATCAAAATATTGTATTCCAAAGCCCTCCACAGAATTCGTAGAAAAACATTTACGCAATTTGAAATCTTCGATTGTTCCATGATCTGGCTATAGGTGACTTTGTTGTTTCATCTGCTTTAAGTTCATTTAATTTTGTGTTTTCCAATGTTGGTTTCATTCAGTATATTTGAGAACAACTAAACATAACTTTTCCTAAGGTCTAGTATGCATGGCAAGAGATATGCTTCCTTGCTTTACAAAACATAAAAGCTATGATATTGCCAATGAGAAATATTTGATGATATTCGTATTGAAACACTTAATTAACAGGGCCGCAGCCAGAAAAAAAAATTCGGGGGGCGGGGCACAAAGATAAATTATTCAGCTACCATTTAGTCTGTGTTCATTGTATAAAACATACCAGGAATGTTACACATCATAATCCATTAATTAACTTTCTAGTTAAACTTATCTTTTTTACAAAGTAATAAATGACTGTTGTGGTTCCCAAACCAATTTTTGTTGAGTATAGTTTAGGTTTGCACGAAAGTATCAGCTATTAAGTCCTTATTTAATGAACTATGGTGTATGATTTAGATTTAGACATTTATTATTTATTAGCTGTTATTCCAAGAAGATATAGCACATGAACATTTTATTTCAATAAAGTAAATATTTAATGTTTACATTAACATAAGCCAGTATCATCTCCATTTGGAGACTCTGTAGCCAGACAATCCATATTTTTGATATTGATACCTCTTTACAATGATACTACTAATGTGTAGATTGCAGCAATGAAAAACGAGGAAACCTCGACAGCCCATGCTGAACTAGAAATACATATCTGATTTGAGTTAGGTTGATATCCATCGTTACAACTACAGACGCCATAATCAGTGTCATTAAGGCTACTGTTCAAAACACAATCAGAGTTAGCGACGCAATTGGTATTGGTTAGATTGCCATTTTGAATGTCGTCAAGAATGCAGGCTGTACCCACAAGTCCGACACATTTAATTTTCTCAGGATCAAAAACTTGTTCATCTGGGCGAAGACATTGACACAGTCCATCTGGGGTGCACATAAGATTAGAATCTACGTAGCATGGAAATTGGAGGTTGCAAGATTGGAGATACCCGGGTAAGCATTTAATTGGCGCAGTTTCATTTTCATAGTAGGGGAAATAACCTTCTTTACAAATGCATTTTCCGCCAATGCAATCCAGTTGATTCTCACCATTACATTCGTTTCGTAATTGGCACGTAATATCATGCGATTTAAGACAGGCGTTATCTTTCTGCGAAAATTCAAATCCGTCGTCACAAGTACACCTTCTTGAAAATATGTCACAGTGAGAGTTCAGTATACACTGTGGCTCATTTTCATTTGTCAAACATGCACCTCCTGCTAATCGTTCGCAAGAATTAGTCAGTTGATTAAAAAATGTATTGGGTATATTGCATTCGCATTTCTTTAATGGCAATTCACAGGAAAGAAAAGCAGCAGGGTCACAATAATCATTGGAATCTAATTGGCACACTTGTCCATGTTTAAGGTGACAAAGTCCGTTCATGTTTGGAGTTAGGTTGTCAACACACATACAAGTATATTCGTTGCTTCCACCGCCACCAATTGGTTGACATTCAGAATTGAAGTAACATTGTTGACTGGTACTAGAATTGAGTGAGCAGGAATTTCCCTCTCTAATTTCACACCTGGAACTCAGGGGATTATACCAGGTTTTATTGGGGTGGCTGCACCCGCATTCCTTTTCGGTACTACATTGAAAAAATGCGTTTTTGTCACATAAATCGTTTTCTGTGCTACAATTTTTTTCGTAAGAAAGAGTACAATGTCCAATTTTATTTACTTCCAACGGCCAAACGTCATTGTTACACTGACAAGTATGAGTAAATAAATCGCAGTACGAATTCAAAATACACTTTTGAGCATTTTCGGAAGAATTACACCGAGTTTCGGCCAAAGAGTAACAATATATTGTGTATGGGTCGTAATAGGTTTCTAGTGGGTTTTGGCATTCACAGCGTCCGAATTCAGAGCAATTTAAAAAGTTTTTACTGTCACACAGATTCTCCTGTCTAGAGCATTGACTACCATGAAAGAGCCTACACTCTCCTTCAGCATCGGGTTTAAAGTCGCCCATGCAGTGACATGTTGCTATACCTGAAGTTGTCATAAGGCAAGCAGCATTCTCAACGCATTGTTCACGACCATCCAAATAGCATTCCGACTCCGCCAGCAGTTGACACTTTTTAGAATCTGGGTTGTAAAATGAGTTTTTTGAGTTACATTGGCATTTCTGATTCAAACCACACTTGAGAAATCCGTCAGGGTCGCATAGGTCATGGTTAGAGGAACAACTCGAATTATGTGCAAGAAAGCATCGGTTGTTTTCGTTGGGAATTAGTCCGTCGTCGCAAGTGCATTTGAATCCTGTGTCGCTTTTAGCACACTTAGAATTCTGTCCACATTTTTGTTCCCCGGTAATACACATGGCTCCCGCTTTTAAGTAGCAGTAGTCAGTTTTTTCATCGTAGTAGGAATGTCCGTAGTTCATACAGATACATCGCCCATTGACGTTGCATTCAAAATATTTCTCTGGGTTACAAAATGTTTTCCCTACGATATTCTCATTACAATTTCCACCGTGACCAAGTGTACAAAAGTTCGATGAGTTAGCGTGAAAATTATCTATGCATTTGCAATAGCCAAGTTCACACTCTGCTTTAACAACACATTCTTGCATGCCGGGATTAGGTGAACAATGACCATGTGCTAATATTTCACATTTTTTACTAGTAGAGTTATACCATGTCTCTGGTAGTCTTTGGCATTCGCAGATACCGTGAAGACCACATTCAAGAAATTGCAAAGGGTCGCATAAATCAGCATGAGATGTTCTATTGCACTTGTTCTGGTATTTAACATGGCAAAAGTTCTGTTCGTTTGGAAAGAGGCCATCGTTGCATTGACATTTGCCGTCATTATCACACTTGGCGTTGGGAATACATTCCTGTCTATCATTCTGAGTGCAATCAGCGTCAGCTAAGTAATAACACATTTTTGTTGTTACGTCATAAATTGAATTGTCGTACTGACAATCACAAAGTGAGTTTGAATTGCAATGTAAGAACTTCTCGGAGTCGCATTTGTCATTGTCCTGTTCACAAGATTCTCCATAATCTAAAGTGTCCGGAACACATGACCCTGATTCGTTAGCGTGAAAGTTGCTGTCGCAAATGCACAGGTTGTCTGTGTCGTCACAATCTGCGTTAATTACGCACAATTGGTTGGGAGATGTTGCAAATTTGCTTGTAGTTTCTGAAGTACATTGTGAACCAGCGAGTATGCGGCATGAAGAATCAGACGGTTCATAAGTTGTATTACCTGGGTTGGCACAATCACATTTCTTATGTAGGCCGCAGTGAAGAAATGTGACAGGGTCGCATAGATCATTCAGGAAATCGCAGGAATCTGCATAAGTTAAAAAGCAACGGCGTTCTCCATTACGAGTTAATCTTTCATTGCATTTACAAATTTTATTTATACACTCCGAATTCGGAGCACATTGTTGTTCGTCTGCCTCACAAACTGAATTTTCTAAAAGGTAACATTTTTTGGTAATATGGTCGTAAAAAGTTTCTGTAGGATTTTTACAAGCACATTTATTAGATGAGCACTCCAGGTATTCAGAATCATCGCACAAGTCCAATGCACCAGGCTCACAACTCTCGTCATAACCCAGTCTATTTTTGGCACATAATTTATCATCCGTTTCCACAAAATCGGATAAACACTTGCATGTTTTAGTTCCAACATCGCAGTCAGAATTTTCGACACATTTTTGTGAATTTGGGTCAGGGTCACAAGCTGAGCCTGACAAAATACGACAAGTTTTGTCAGACTCGTCGTAAATTGTAGCTTCCGAATTGTTACACGCACATTTTGTGTTCAACCCACAATATAGATAAGCGGCAGGGTCACATAGGTCTTTTCCACGATCGCATGTTTCGTCGTAAGGCAAAAAACAACGTCCTTCACTATTGAGTTTCAAGTCATTATTGCATTTGCAAATTGATTTGAAGCACTGAGAGTTAGGAATACACTTTTGATTTCCAGCACCTGTCGCACAGCCCGACCCACCTTTTACATAACAAGTTTGAGTACTGTCAAGAAATACGGAGTCTGAGGAGGCTTCCGATGAACAAACACATTTACCTCCAACGCACGCTCCGAAACGGTCATCACTGGCGCATTCATCCCCTGTGACAGGATCTATCGTACAAGAAGTAATCCCAGATTTTGCACCTTCTGCACTTGCACTAGTACTAATATGAAACGAAATATGCGTCACTATCATTACGCATTTTAATATTTTGACGATCCCCATTTTGAAATAACAGCGAAGTTTCCAATGGTGCAACCTGGCACCTTTTTGACAAACGATCTCTAGTGAATAAGTTTGCGTTTTTCCAAAATTAAAGTCCAAAAAGTGTTAAATCCAACACACCAGTTTGATATTTTACAATGATTAATTGGGTAGATATGATGTTATCTGTCTATTGATTTTCCAATAAGTTATGTTTATTTGATTATATCCCTCACAGCAGTAGACACAGACAGCTCAAGGTATACATTTCAACTGTCAATGAAACCTAATAAAATAATATGCTTTGTCTATGGCATTAAATATAAACAAGTCTGTATATGAATGAGTCCTGTAGTCGTTGTCATGTTTATCTTTAGCTGTTAGCTTAATATGGGTATAATAATACATGGACCAGTTAATATTTAAAGGGGAATGTGTAAAAGTCGTAGTAATCTAGTAATATGTTTAATTACCTTTTCCAATTCCAAGCCCTAGTTATGTAGATACAAATCAGAGGCAGGTACAATTTTATTGTAATTTGGTATATGTATCAGGATAGGCAATTACTACATTACGCATGCACATACCGATAACCAATGATATGTGTACATATAAGTATTTCAACTTACCCCTCACCCATGTCCTTTATGTGAGCCTGAGTTTTTCTATCCTAATTTATGAATAAGCAATAATACATGACCTAGGTAAAAACAATTCCTGTGCTGTAGAAAATGGCAACCATTAGTTTTCTATACCCGAATCATCACACGAAATAGATATTATTATATTATAATATGTTGCTATACGAAATAAATATTATTATATTATGTAGCTATTCAATATAATATTGTATTCTGTATTCTAACTATACCTGATTATACTTGGAAATGAAAAGAGGGACATAAACAACAATGTATATTCATGTAAAACTTTATTGGGCTTGCGATGGTAAAGGTTTAACTACTATAATATATATATAGAGTGAATATGCATCTAGTCAGGGAAATTGTCATTGGTTTGTAAAACGATTCAATGCCAAGGTATTTTACAATTAATTGACTGCTTATTATTATGAATTATGACAAATAGATGTTCCATCCAAACAAATAAAACAGAATTGATGGATATAAAGTTACGAATTAATCAGTTCCGTTTGCGATATTTTATTTTACTATAATAAATCTACGTCGTAGAAAAGTGATCACACTGTAGTATGAATGTATGGTTTTGAAACATTTATTCGAATAACACATCACAGCTTTAAAATACTAGTACTAAAAGTAGATATAATATAGGATGCGGACAAAATGTGCAACAATTATAGGTGGTAACAAAGGCGTGAAATGAAAGGTAGCTAGAGCAGCGATACATGCGTCTCCCTCAAAATTTATGTCGTATTCTTGGGCACACTGACACTTCCCGTAATTCGAATTGTTCTTATCAGGGACGCAAAAAGCTTTCTCCACGCAGTGAAGAGCAACTTCTTGATCTTGCGCGTTTACATTACAGCGCATGTCAGGGAGGCTGAGACATTTCTGCAAGGAAGGGAAATACTTTTGTTCTGAAGACGACAGACAGTCGCACATTCCAGAGACACATATCAGGTAGCCACTTGAATAGCAATTGATTTGCGAAGAACATAATTGTCTATACCCAGAAAAGCATTCAGTGCCATTTAAGGTAGCTCCAGGAATATTGCCATTTACACATCCACAGACGCCGTCTACGCATTGGACGTTTTTATAATAATTGCATTCGCTAGAACTGCAAGTCTGTCCATATTGTCTAAGACAAGTACCTCTACCCGTTGATTCGAAGCCCATTTGACAGACGCAAATATTATTGGTGGAGCAGTAGGCATTTTTCCCGCACATTGGATTGTTTTCTCCAATATTGGAACATTGACCGTCAGGATTGATGAAGCAAGATTTATCCTGGGTGACATATTCCATATCTGACCTTTCGCACTGACATCTGTTGTTATTGCATTCAAGAAATGCAGCGCGGTCACATTTGTTATGTGCCAAGATATCACAACTGGAATTATGGGGAAGAAAACACTGGCGATTTTTGTTTGCCTCAAGAGATACGTTGCATTGGCATGTAAAGGGAAGGATACCCGAGCCTCCTGCTTTGCAGGATGAATCTAAAATACATTTTTGAGGACCACCAGGAATACAAGGTGCATTGGCCAAGAGTTCACATTTTTGAGTAATTGGCTCGTAAATAGTTTCCGATTTTAATTGACAGTCGCATTTTGACGAATTTGCATTGCATTCTAAAAACTGCAACTCGTCACAGAAATTGTTGCTTACATTGCACCGCTGGTTGTAGCCCAGAGCACATCTGCGGTTTTCACTGGGATGGAACTCAACTTCACACTGACAAGTATTGTTTCCTGCATAACAATCAGAGTTAGGGGCACATTTTGGATTCCCGATGGAAGAACAAGAAGTTCCGTGCAAAAGGTAGCAAGTTTTATCCTTAGGGTCGAAATAAGTGTCATCATAATTGGCACAAGCACAGCGTCCTGACCTACATTCCTGATGGTTATCTTCGTAGCAGGGATTTTCGTCATCGCAAACATCACCAAAAGGAATTGTACATTGTCTCTCTGGATTAACTTCAAATCGATCATTTCTACATGCACACACGTTGTTAAAACAAACTGATCTCTCCACACAATCCTGATCTTTGTCTACTACTGCATTATCCCCACATGATTCACCAACTAAAACTCTGCAAGCTCCTGTGTTTTCATCAAATATTGTATTGTTTTTGTTTTTGCATTCACAAACCTGAGAGACTGAACCACATTGAAGAAATTTCGATTCATCGCAAAGATCTTCCCCATCTCCTGCACAATTTTCACCATGAGACAGCTTAGGGCAAAGTCCAGATGGTAAACTTGCAGAGACATTTGACTTGCATATACAATTTAAGTCACTTCCTCCATTTTCTGTTTTACAATCTGAATAGGGAACACATTCCTGAATTGGTGGAAGTTGACATACATTGCCAGCTTTTAAACGGCACTCAGAAAGAGAGTCAATGTATACAGATGTATCGAAACAAAGACACCGTCCATCTTTGCATTCTAAGAAAAGACTATTGTCGCAACTGTCTACTGGACAAGTATCGTTGTAGCCCCCTCCCGCGGAATTTACCACTTTAAAAAATATGCTCAGCAGAACAATTGATATCTTTTTGGTCATCATCTTGATTGGAGTTTTTTTCTTTCTGTAAAAAGTAAATAAAATTCTGCCCACAATATAGTTTGAACAACATAAAATAAACGCGACGATTAATATAAGCTATGTAGATGTATGTTAATATTGACTGATGGTATAAGTATTAATTACCTGACACAATTACTTAGTGTGTCACCATAACCTTGGCCAGAAACCTTTGATTGTCACATTGAAAGAGAATTGTCATTAAGGGTGAGGCTCATTTAAAAATGAAAATTATCTGTACTTTGATTGACACATTCATCCAAATTGTTTTATTAACCTACCTAGAATTATTAATCACCATCTGAGTATTGTCAGTAGAGATGAATGATTGCGTAATAACGGAACTTTTGATTAAATTAAGTTATACAATTATATGCCAAAAAATATTATATGGAATTCGTAGAGATATTGGAAAGCCACTGCTAATTTGTGTAGATTGTATTATATATTATCGCCGGTGTAGAATGTGTAATGATATTGCATCCTGATTAAAGTATTATCGGAAAATGATCTATGCGTACATGCACAATAGATAATTAAATATGTTGACAGGTATAATAAAAATAACATGTTTTACCAAATGATGAAACAAACAAGTTTAGGTACATGATATTGTATAATGAATTAAAATAACACGAGGTGAATAATTATAATATTATCCTTTTAAGCCTCAAATAACCTTTCCTGATCTCAATCAATCATTTCGCTTCTGTTTACTTACATGTCATCGCGTATTAAAATGCAAACCGATTTGAATTCCATTTGAGGTAATAATATGGAATCTTTCAGTATAATGAGAGCATTAATAATAAACAGTTACCATTATTACCGTTATTCATTATCATTAAGGTTATCTAGCAATTTTCGGCAAAACCACAAATAATTTTAACCTTTGTTGTTGACGGCCTTTTACAACGATTTCAAGTAAGTTAAGTATTACGAAATCCTAATTTTTAATTTGCACGTCAATCATTTTCTGTGTCATAGTGCCATTCCATTTAACTGTGGCTCTGAAAAATTGTTTTTGTACTTATGTTTTTACGACATGTAAGGTTATGATCTCATTTTTATATACATCACCCAGATTCTACATAGATTTAACAAATCAAATTATTAAAACACAATGAGTCCATAAAATATTTTTGGAGTGATGACAACCAATCATAAGTAGATAATATAAGGGAAATGGAATTATCTTTGTGAAAATAACTTAATAATATAATGTTTCCTATTGTACCATGGCTATAACCACGATAGAAATCAAACAAATTAATGAAATATTTATGGTTCCAATTTATAGATGCTCTTCGCAGAGGTTATTTAAGTTGCATTCCATATTTCCATAACGTACAATTTAAGATGTATAGCATGACTTACATAAACAACGATGTCAAAATGTTAAATGACCTCCAAAAGTAGAAATCGTATGCTCCGAATAATTACATATAAAATTAAATTGGCTAATTTTTAGAAATTTCATGAAGTGCCACGCAATTTTAAAAGCATTTTTATATATAAAGTAAATGCGTTTTCAATAATTTCTATCTATTTACATCTTATCAGCCATTATATATTGAAAGTTTTAAAGCAATTTTAAAATTTTATAATGTCAATATAATAGTTAATCTAAAAACTGTTCTGTTCAATGTGCCCATTTCTGTTGTTTTATGATATCTGTTGGGTGGAGTCGTAAAGAAGTCATTTTCTTTGAAAACTTGGGCATTACAATTCATCGTATTGATGTTTTTCATCTATAAACGATAGGTGTAAATGCATTATAAGATTATGTTCTGAATGGGTGCATGCTCTAAATAAATATAATAATAATATGATAAAAAATAATTTGCCGTTATTTTACAGTACAAGGATAAAAATCCAGTTCAGGAAAAATACTTCTTCGAGGATATAATATTAAGCTGGTGCATACATAAAATGCAATGATTCATGCTAAGTACATGTATAAAATGAAATGGATTGATGAGTGCGATAACCATTCATTCATTAATTTTATGTAAAATTATTAAATTATTTTTATGGGGCTAAAGTGATTATCAATTTAAGCATCAGTGAAAACAAATTTTATTTAAAAAAATTAAAAGACAACAGTATGTTTTTTTAAATATATTTATTAAGGCTTTGGTTTTGCATAGCCGTGACATACACCATTTGCCGAGTCAACCACACTCGTATATGATGATAAATGTGTAGCAAATCGACCATTTAAAAATCCACTAATTTCTCCAGCTACTGCGTTCCTTCTATTTACATTTTTAGTGGTCAATGGTCTTCCTAATTTTTCGAGAATTATTTTCACTTGATCCGCAGACATGTTTTCGGCTTCATAATTGGCCGTGGCTGTGTACTCAATGCCTCTTGTCAAATCTTCTAAAATATTAACAGTGGAGCAAACTTGGATATGATTTGAAGAAGTGCCACTAGCTGCTTTGACAGTCAAGTCTCTTTTGATTCTAACTTCTCTATCTCTGTAAACGGTCAGTTCAGTTCCTGCAGGGTCGTTGGAATCCAACTCAAATTCTCCTGTGACATCAGAAGAGCCATACCACAGCGGAAAATCAAACTTGACACGAGCAATTCCATTCCAGGAATGTTCTTCGGTGAGGGAAAACCTTTCCGTGACAATTTTGCCGTGGTCTATTGCGTGCAGTATTTCAGAATTAAAACTATTTCGAATATCTTCCTGTCCTATAAGTTCCGTTGAATTTTCATTTGAAAAACCTCTACTAACATCAAATTTGAAACTGGATAGTCTGACTGATAATGGGGGATAAAAAGAACGCAGGATTTGGTAGGATCTTCGCATTTCCTCACGTCCATCATAAGATATAAATATTGCACCTTCGTCAAGTACAACCTTACCGCCTAAAGTTAGTCCAGCAATTACTCCACGACCGATTAGCACATTTGGATCTTCCCCTTGGGTTACAGAAACGGAGTCTGGAGGACTATTATTCCCGCCGAAGCCGTCCACCCATTCTAAGATACAATTGTCCGGGTTGGTTAGCACTTCGTAAGTGTCGTACTCAATTGATTCAGTATTTTCTGTGATGAAAATTTTTCCTTTTGGCTGGGAAACTCGCCCGGGTATCCATTGATCGTTATGATAAGCTCTACCAACATATTCGTTTGAACCGCTCGCAATACTGGACACTGGGATATTTCCGTACCCTTCAGAACTCCATTTTAATTTGCAGTAAATTCCTTCCGTATAAGCTGTAAAGAGCGACACCAAAAGTATCGATATTTGGGCTAAGTGAAATAACATGTTAGACTTCCACATTGTGTCAATTTAAAGTGATCTATTCAGTTGGTAATTAAGGTTTGTTAAAAGCCTACCGCTCTTATTACTTTAATGGAAAACGAATAGCTAATCCTCTGATTATGTTTTGCTCTCTGTTCGTGTCAAAATGATGTAAGTAGGCATTGAATCGAGACCAAATATCTGGAGGTTCGCTTTGTCATACCTGCCAAATGATTTCATTCAGTTATCTGTTGTTCCACTTTATTTCACACACGTGCTTCTTATCATGATTGATTACTACATATGGTCAAGTTTTACATCGGCTTTTAATTAAAATAGAGAAAAAATCAGTTGGCCATGAATTTTTTTGTTCAACATTTCTCCATTTTTCCATATCATAAATCACATCATAACCAGAGTGCGCTTAACTTTTTTCTCGTTATCAACTTTCAGTTCTCCTATTTCTTTTCAGAAAAGAAACTTGGTATACGTGTGAGACATTATCCACCTGGCGATCCAATATGCTCATCATAGATGATACAACTTTTTTATGTAAGTAGCTATTCATGCCATGTATGCATGCAGTACAGAAGTAATCAACTATATCACAATTGTAATATATTATGCAGATTCTCTGGTTGAAAAACTGTTCAAAGTAATGTTAAAGAACTTTTATCAATATCTGTTGACATTAAGTGAATGAAAAGAATACTGAAAAGTTACACCAATGCAATTGAGAATGTTGATTTATCTCAATAATTAAAAAAATTATCTGTATACATCCAATTATAATCATTTCCTTATTACACATTTTGGTTTCATCTGTAGTCGATATTCTGAATTCTGGATTCTGCCTTTTCTGTTTGACACAAAGTAATTTGGTGTATACTTATATGTTTCCTGATTTGCTATGAGCTTATAGCTTAATATCTAATTCAAATCACCGATGGAAAAAATATTTCCTGATTGCTATAGTCGCAATTAGTATTTTGAATTTTATGTATACTACATCAGCGTCTCATCCCAATTAATTCAAAGAGACGCACCAAACATTTTGACAAAAATTTGACAGACAATAAAAGTACCCATATACAGTTTTAGGGGGAAAATCTCGTTTTCTCATTTTTAAGGGAGGCAATGCGTCCATGCCAACCCATCCTAAATACGTGGCTGGTTCAACAAAACATACATAGATAAATAGACGTAGAACAGCTTTATTTATTGTAATTATTATACCTTCAAGTAAACTCACATACATAATATTATATATGTACATACATGTATACATATAACAACGAAATATTTTTATATAAAGTGATATATAAAGTGATTGCATTTATAGTAGGCTACTTACATTAAAGTTTAATATCATTTCGACGAAAGTTACAACGGGTCATGTACCTGCCTACTCAGCTACTAATAGTAGTGGCGAAGTTAAAGCATTTTTCTCTTAGCAATTATAATTATTTTTATTATGTACAGTAGCAATTCCAATGCAAGTTCAAAATTCCCAGTGTACTAACAAGATGCTTTTGTTTTTATTCTTAAAAGGAACTGGTTTTGAATAACTAAAAAATGGTAGAACTTATCAGCGTACCGATTTATATTTCAGCGTATGTATAGGCCACGGTATTTCAAAAGCCAAAGAACGCCGATTTAAAGCACAGATGCAGAAAGAAGGCCAACTCCAAAACGCGACCAAAATTGTAAACAAGTTCCACCGAATGTTTACAAAAATGTGATCGTCTAAAGAGACTTGTTTACGTTAGCTATTGGTTGCTATAAGTTATGATCAAGTTACTTACTAGATCAGCCAAGCCGAATATCAGTGATATCCGCATGTAAAATACAGGAGGAGACATGTACTATAAAATACAAACTGGACGTTCAAGTGCTCGATAACAGCCCACGTAAAATTTTAAATCTCAGTTATTAATGCATTCCAATTCGTTAGAAATTAGAAATGGAATGCTAAGTCAAATTAATGTTTTAATGGATTTTCCGAATGTAATAATTTAGCACTGTCAGCAAAAATAAGCATGCAGTCAAACTTTATCGCAATGAAGAACATTTTGTTATTGTTCTCTGGAGCAGTGATTTTGAAATCAGGGCAAAGTAATGTGGCAGAAGAAAATTTTTTCCTATTTGGCAAGTCAAATGGAGCTGAATGTCTTCCACCATATGACGATGAATTTAAAGAAGTGACTTTCATCCATGGATATCAATTCAAATTTTGCAATGAGATGTACTCCAAGGTTTTCGTTAGCAACAACGGACTATTATCGTTCAAGGAAGGTAATTTTTAAGAAATGTAAAGATATTTAGCTTCCTTGTTTAAAAGCAATATTGATAGTTTGCATTAAATGTGTCATTTAAATATAAAACAATGTAATATTACTTCCCTTAATGGTGCAAAAGACCTTAATCCAATTTATATGTGGCCATAGTAAAATTGCAATGGGAAACGGAGGGAAAACTTTTGAGACAAGTTAATTGTTTTTGGATAGTATAAAAAATTCTTTGGAAGCCCATAATATTTGTCTTAAAATTCAAACGACCACTCCTTAAAATATTTGTATTCGTTTTTATAGCATTTTCATTACCCGCGTTCAATTTAATATAATGTTCCTGGAAACGATTTTCTACTCAGGTTATTTGCCCGCATTTCATAAATTTTAATTATCAGCTTTTCCTACTTCGACCATAATATTTTTATGGCCTTTCTTGAGTATTACTTATTTATGGCTCGGGAGAATTTATAATGTTATTTAAACCAATTTAACGCAACTCTGTTTTCAGACCTGAATAGGTCCAAAAATTTTCGTAGTTTTCAGCAAATTAAATCTTTAGTTTGATGTTTCTATGTATTGTATATTATTACTAAACTAAAATATACAATTATCATTTTACAGGCGTCTCAAATTTTACCCCCATTTGTGGACCTCATACCGTTCCTTTGATTGCACCGTTTTGGGCAGATGCTGACACTGAAATAAATCATGACCCTAGCACCGGTCAAGTGTGTTATCGTAGTAGTAACGACAGTATTGATGTTGAAAAAGCTACTGCAGATATTACAACAGCTTTTCCTTTACTGCTTGCAAAAATTCATTGGGTGTTCATTGCTACCTGGTTCAAAGTTCCATTTTACGGTGCTAGTACAGGATGTGATAAACTATCTTTGAAAAACACTTTTCAGGCGACTTTAGCTACTACTATTGATGGAATGCACTCCTTTTCTATATTTTACTACAACAGTATCAACTGGAATACAGGAACTCAATCCGGTGGTAACTGTAATGGAGAATGGGAAGCTGGAGCTGGAGGTGGCTTCCCAGCGGAGATAGGATTGGATTGTGGTGACGGCAAAACATTCTACTTTTTAAAAGAATCATGTAAGAGTGACATTACAATTACAAAGGATATCGTTGACGCGAGTAACATGGGTGAGTCGGGCAAGTGGGCCTTCAAGGGTGATTCAAAATTGTTTACACCTCAATCTCTTCCTCCTCCTCCTCCTCCTCCTCCTCCTCTGTCTCCCCCTGCTTCATCTCCTCCTGGTTCTCCTCCTCCTTCTCCTCCTGGTTCCGCTCCTCCTTCTCCCCCTGGTTCTGCTCCTCCTACTGGTTCCCCTCCTCCTCCTGGTTCCCCTCCTCCTCCTGGTTCCCCACCTCCTCCTGGTTCCCCTCCTCCTCCTGGTTCCCCTCCTCCTCCTGGTTCCCCTCCTCCTCCTGGTTCCCCTCCTCCTACTGGTTCTTCTCCTCCTTCTGGTTCCCCTCCTCCTTCTCCTCCTGGTTCCCTTCCTCCTTCTCCACCTGGTTCCCCTCCTCATTCTCCTCCTGGTTCCCCTCCTCCTTCTCCACCTGGTTCCCCTCCTCCTTCTCCTCCTGGTTCCCCTCCTCCTTCTCCTCCTGGTGCCCCTCCTTCTTCTCCTCCTAGTTCCCCTCCTCCTTCTCCACCTGGTTCCCCCCCTCATTCTCCTCCTGGTTCCTCTCCTCCTTCTCCTCCTGGTTCCCCTCCCCCTTCTCCTCCTGGTGCCCCTCCCCCTTCTCCTCCTGGTTCCCCTTCTTCTTCTCCTCCTGGTTCCCCTCCTCCTTCTCCTCCACTGGGTAAACGTTAATTATAAATTGGGATGTGTAAGATTATACCATTGTATATGCAGTCTTCGCATTGAAGTTATAAAAACGTTGCGTTGTTGTTTAAATTTTAGTAATAATTTGATCTGTAAATGTTTCCCAAATTTTAATAATAAATGCTCAAACCTATTATGATTTAGTCCCAGTTTTTTATAATAATTCATTTGACTAGTAATAGTTTCCGATTAAAAATAAATATTTAAGTCCTGGTGATTTGGTCACAACTGTCTAGTTTGATTATACTCTGGAGTTATAGACACAAAGTAATTTAACAATTGCATAACAAGATGTACGTAAAGGTATAATGAAATCGCTTTACTAAAATGACACTACATTGATACCAACCAGATGTTACATTATTAGTGTTCAAGATTCCTCGAATGGAAAATACGTATAGAGAATACGAAATTTGATTAGATCGTCTTCGAGTAAACTTTTTAATCTTGGTTTTCTACACACTGGTCCACATTGAATCAAACACCCTAATAGATTCATCTAGGTATAGCAATTTTTTTAAAAGTAGGTTAGGTCAGATTATGATAGAAGAATGTAGGCTGACAAAAATCGTCGTTTATGAAAGATAGGACAGACCAGCAGATAGCGGGGACAGCGACAATTTTGTAATAATGCACAATCATAATAAAATATGCACGAAACAAAGAATGTTCATTGATTTTTGCATTGATTGAGAGTAACCTCGACTAGATGACCTATTTCAAACCGCGGATGATGAAAAATTCCATGGATTGCTATCTGCAGAATGCAGTTTCTAATGAAATTGAATCTTTAGAAGTTTTGTGTGTACCTATTGCAGTAACATTAAAATCATATTTAAAGTGTTTAAGTAGTTCTGTTTATTTCATCTCGACGTTGTCCTACGCTGGAAGAACAAATCTGGTAAGTGTCTATTTATATTGTCAAAATTAATTTGGCTTTCTTAGCTATGTTAGCGCGTAGTTAATTGCAAAGTTGTGCATTAAATGTACATAATTCAAAATTTTAAAGAAACAATTAATGGACCTAATGGGCTACGCATCTATTCTTTCAAAATAATAGTATCCAAATTACTAAAATATTATTTTCTCATTAATTGGTTTTTAATAATACCAGTTAGTTCCGTTTGCAATATAAATCGTTGTTTACAATAATCTTTCAACATGTATTTAATTGGATTTAAAAAACGGCGACATTTACTTAGTCGAAATTTATTAATTTTTATTCTTACAAAGAAACAGTTTGAGATAAAGTTAATCCATTCAATGAAATTTTTGGCTAACATACAACATATTATCCAAATTCATTTTCAGTGGACTGGCTAAACATGCTTAACAGCTTTTCATTACTTTACTTAAGTTTCTAAATACGAACAATTTTTTATTGTTTAATTTCATTCAAAGAGTCTTTAATAAAGTTACTTGCTTGTCAACAAGCAAAAAAGTAAAAACTATGCAATTAGTTGCAATTGATTACCAAATTGATATTTATTTTTATGCTTTATTTAGCACCGTGCACAAGACTATTTATAACATTGCAAACAAACTTTGTCGCAATGAAGTGCATTTTTTTAACATTCTTCGGAGCGCTGGTTCTGAAAATTGCACAAAGTGAATTGGATTTTGGGAAATTTTTCCCGATGGGAGACACTTGTCTTTCATCATGTGATGACTGCTGTAATCAAGCGAATTTCACCCAAGGATATACATTTAAATTTTGCGGTGTAGAATACAGCTCTATTTATTGCTGCTCTAACGGAATTTTACCTTTCGTTCAAGGTAATATTTAAAAAGTGTTAAATTATGAGAAATACACCTTTTCATGGCATATAAGATATATTTTGTTGAAAAGTGCATACTAGGAAATAAATGGAAATAATTGAGACATATCGTCTGCTTAACATTCAATGTGACATACCAAATTATCATCATGGCCCCTACAATGCCTACAAAGGAACAAACCATTTTATCATGACAAGCCACAAAAAATGTTTTAATGAAAATTGTCCAAACTGTTTAAACAAATGCGAACCTAATTGTGGCGCCAAAATTTCCAATTTTTTCAAAAATGGGGTATGTAACATGATAATTTAGTATGTCACATTGTAATGTTAAGCAGACGATAATATTTTTCTTAGCATAATATTTAAACAAACCCTTTGCATGATAATGAAGGCAGTTTTAAAATGCGATACGAATGATTAATTTATTAACTTTTACAAAATGTCCCTGCCTTCGTAAGATTTTTATTAGAAGACAAAACTGTAGGGTGAGGGTGATATATTATAACTCATCGCACTCATTTCACATGCCAATTTTCTAAATTATGCTGGTATAGTCAAGTCAGTATTAGCCTGTCTGTTTAAATCATAACTTTTTTTGCCGGTGGAAAACTCCACGAAAATGAATTTATCTAGCTGTACTATAACTAATAGATTTTCACCTAACTCTTCCGGCAATTTTTAGTTCGTCCCCTCTTCAAGATAAAAATTCTCCAATATGAAATTTTAAACTTGAATATCAGCATTCACTTACGTTCAAAAACTGAAACCGATGTTCTAAATAATAGTCATTTAATAAAGGTGCAAAGTGCAAACCTGAAAAACCGAAAAATGTTTTATTGGTTGAAATCTTTGAAGTTATAATTTTTGCAGAAGGTCAATATTAAATCACCATACAGATATAAGTTACGTCCGATATCTGATGTTGGTCATCACGCGACAGTGTTGCATTGTTGGGCATGTCTTTGAAAATTTTAATGAACTTGTTTGGATTATGTATAATATTTTATAAAAATATAATTCATAACAATTGTTGTTTGGCAGCCATCACTGCATTTACCCCATTTTGTAGTGGGACCAGGACCTCGACCGTACCCTATATCGCTCCATATTGGGCCGATGCTCATCTGGGATTATGCACTACTGATAATCCCTGTGCAATGTGTTATGGCATCAATAAAAACAGTACTGATATTAAAAAAGCTACTGAATATATTCGGAAAGCCTTTCCTTCGTTGTACGTAAAAGTACGTTGGATGTTCGTGGCCACCTGGTTTAATGTTCCATTCTACGGTGCTTCCAGTACTTGCGGTGGAATAGATCTGAGAAACACATTTCAAGCGATTTTATGTAGTGATGGTGGACACCACTCTTTTGTAATACTTTACTACGAAAAAATGGACTGGACAACAGGAACCGCATCGGGAGGCAACTGCACTGGCCAAAGTCCCACCTCCGGAGCAGAGATACGCTTAGATTGCGGTAACGGCACATCAATTTCTGCAACCCAATCATGTTTTCCAAATTCTACTACTATTAATGAAGACAGTAACATTGCTGGTAATGAAACTGGAGTATATGTCATCAGGGTCGACAACGGATTTCAGTTACCTGAATCCTCCTCTGGTACTTCTTATTTCGAATCGTATTCCTCATAACACAGCTAGGTAGTTGTTAAGCTGTAATTATAGAAAAACGACCAGTACGATATAAATTGACGAACCTCATACTAATATTATTGGTAATTACCAAAAAAATTTTATTAATAACTCTATGCTAAGCCATTATTATTCGATTCTAGTAATTTAGTTGCACACGTATAGTACATTTGTATATTATGATGTGTTAAAAGGTAAAGTCAAATAAATATCTTTTGCTTCCAATGCTTTTTCAGCAATTTCAAAAGTGTATCGTATCATTTATTCTTGCTCTTGATATTAATTTAAGTGTCTCAGAGTGACATGATTGATACCCTATTCGCATTCGAGTTTTGATTGAATTGTGTTCCTAATCGGCCTCGGCCTTCATTTAACATAATAATTGTCGAAGAGACACCAGAGTTTTTGGATAATGCGTTTGAAGTGTACAATAGTTACAGGACGCTTTTTCGTTGTAAAGTTGTTTAGAAATACCGTATTTATTATTATTAAGGAATTGGCTATTTTATCACGAGTTGTTTTGTTACTTACTGGAAGCATCATCCGTGGACAATGACGTCATAATGCTTTGTCATATTATAGGACCATGGTGTATATGTTAGAAAATAAAAGGAAATAATTAAGACATAATTATTTTTCTTAGCATATTTAAACAAATCATTTACATGTTAATGGAGTTGTACCAATTATGAATTTTTGTAGACGATTTGATTTCTTAAATAATTTTTATAACGACAACCTAAGACACGATACTTAGTACGTAATAAAGTTCTAAAATATTTTTTATGTTTCAAATATTTTTCAGATGCCATTCGGTCACAATGATTATTTTGATTCCTTACTAAACAATTTTATTTTGTTAAAGAATAGTTCACCGTTGAGTTCTGTTGGATTAGCAAATACCTGACAAAATTCAATTTGTTTTTAAGTTTTGATCTAATGCGAATTCTTAGCCATTGAAATAAATCAGATGTAAATTATTACATATACGTATATAGATGTCTATGTAGCACTTGTGTTGTAATTATTACTAGGTAGGTAAGTATTTCTAGAACATGTTACGTGATGTGAATTATTGTCAAATTAAGGTTAAATTGTAGCACCACTTGTTACAGAATGCAAAATCAGCATCAACATAAACATCCGTACACATTTCTCTCAAGGATAAAATGTATAAGAGATTTAACATCTTAAACATATCAATAAACTGACAACCCACATTATGCCAATCAAAATATCTGCTATTTACATGTGTCTAAAAATTATTTTCATTGAATTGTAACGGTTGATCGCATTTTGTTTTGCATTTGCTGAATTAAAAGACTACCACCATTGTTTAAAGAATTTGAACACTAAATTAGAGTAGGTATAATGATATCGCTAAAATTTCTAAAATGATTGCTGTACATTAGTGCCAACCAGAGATGCTACATTAGTGTTCAAAATCCCTCGCATGGAAAATAAGTGTAGAGAATACGAACGGGTTAAATCGTCTTCGAGTAAACGTTTTAATCTAGGGTATCTACATACTGGTCCAAATTGAACCAAAATACCCTCGTATACTCATCTTGGTATTTTAATTTTTTGTTAGAGTAGGTTACGTCATATTATGGCACAAGAAAGTAGGCTGATAAGAATCATTGTTTACAAAAGACAGCGACAATTTTGTAATAATGCACAATCATAATAAAATATGCACAAAAGCAATTTAATGTTCATTGATTTTTGCATTGATTGGGATTAGCCTCGACTTGATGACATATTTCAAACCGCAGATGCTGATAAATTCCATGGATAGCTATTTGAAGAATGGAGTTTGAAATGAAATCGAATCTTTGGAAGTTTTGTGTCTACCTACTTCAGTAGCATATTTAAAACATATTTAAAGTACTTATTCCTGCACAAGAAGGAAGTAGTTAAAATATTTCTGTTTAGTTCATCTCGACGTTGTCTTGCCGCTGGACGAGCAAATCTGGTAAAAGTAAGTCCATATTAATTTTGCCTTCTATGCTACAGTAGTACATATTTTATTTCAAAGTTGTGCATTAGCGATAACATTTCAATGTTTAATTCAAAATTTTGTGGAAAATTGTATTGAATTATGTACCCACTGGTCTATGCATCTATTTTGCCAATAGTAGTAATATCCAACCTAAAGTATTTTATGATTTATTGATTTTTAACAACACTAGCTCGCTGCGATTGCAATAAAAATCTATCTTCACAATAATGATATAATTGCATTTAAAAAAATTGCGAAAAGTTTCATTAAGTGGAGGATTTTGTTTTCTATTCATTAAAAAATATAGTTTGAAATAATTAAAAATTTTATGAAAAAATTTTTAAAATAAATTCATTTTTCATCTAAGATATAGAATACAAGGTCAGAAATTTTTACTGAGGGCTAAATCCGCAGAATATTTAAAAATATTTGAGGTTAACTTCGTTTACAAATTAGTTGTTACATTACGAATAAGTTATTAAAGAAGTCAACCCCAATGACCTTCTATTGCAATGACCAAAGCTTAGCTAATGCAAAATAAGTATTAAGACCTACAAATACCAACTTTCCTCTTAAAATTGATAGGTTCAGATTTGGAATTTTAGTCCGTGCATTGCATGAACTTCTTAGACAGACATTTATTGTATTTGTCGAACATGTCCAGGTTATTTTTAGTGGATTAGCTGAACATGTTTGACAACTTTTCAATACTTTACCGAAAATTTCTAAATGCAAAACATCTCTTCATATTTTTTATTGTACAATTTTATTCAAAGATAATTATAAAAATACTCACCTGTTAGCAAGCAAAATGAACCAAAACAATGCAATTTAGTTACTACTTATTGCTAAATTAATATTTATTTTATGTTTTATTTAGCACTGGGCACAAGATTATTTACAACATTGCAATAACCAAATTTTGTCGCAATGAAGTACATTTTGTTGATGTTATTCGGAGCGCTGGTTCTGGAAATTGCACAAAGTAATTTGGCAATAGAGAATTTCTTCTCATTTGGTGAATTGAATGGAGATACAAATTTTCCACCAATTGACGACGATTGTCAACTAGTGAATTTTACCCAAGGATATACATATAAATTTTGCGGTGTATCATACAACGGAATTTATATCTGCACTAATGGAGTAGCAAGTTTCAGCCAAGGTAATATTTAAAAAGTGCTAATGTAGGAGTAATAGCCATACCTTTTCATAGCATAAGACATACCTATATTTTATGGAAAAGTACTTATAGAAAAATAAGGGAAATACTTGAAATGTTATTTTTCTTAGCATATTAAATTACTTATGTTCATGATTAATTTGTTGATTGTTACAAAATTCCCCTGTCTTTATAAGATTTTTATTAGAAGGCAATACTAGGTGATTCATCTCATAAATGTCAATTTTCTAAATCATTCTGGTACACTAGATTCAATATTAGCATGTCTGCTTAAATAATAACTTTATTTTGGCCCGTGGAAAACTACGAAACTATTTCTGACTATACTATAACTCTAAGATTCGTTTCTAGATCTACACACAATTTTTCGTTTGTCCTTTCTTACAAGATTAAAAATTCCCCAACTTGAAATTATATCCTGAGTATGAGCATTCACTTTCGTTCAAACACTGTATCGCTGTTCTAATTTGGCCAATTAATGAAAGGTACAAACCCGAATAACTGAAAAAATTTTAATGTGTGAAATCTTCGAAGTTATGATTTTTGCAGACAAATTTCAAGAGTAAACAGCGTACTGATATAAGTTAATGAGGTACCTGATAGCGGGCAACACCCGACGGTGTTATTTCGTTCGACGTTTCCTTGAAAATTTCATACAACTTGTTTGGATTATTTATATTACATTTTAAAATAATACTAGAAATAAGCCCGTCCAACGGATGGGAAATTATCAACACTACAGCTATTGTAATAATAGCATACCAAATTCAATCATTTTACCAAAATGAGTTCTTTTCTAAAGCTGCTGTTTAACGTCCTTTTATCACCCGTAGGCAACATTCAAAATAATGCTAATAATGACAATATATTAATAATATTATATCCCCAGTACTTCTATTGAATTTCAAAATATTTGCACGTTATCATTTGGTGTAATTTCGAATATTGTCGAAATATAGCAATTATTCTAGCGCCTACGTAGTTACACAAGTTTCATCTTTTACATTCAAACATTATCACGGAAAGTTTTCATTGCGCAACTCCACTTTACGTTTATTCTAAGAGTATAAAGCGATTTTTTAAAAATTTCACAGCCGCCTCCCAATCTCACCCGCCTTGTGATGGAACCGGCCCACCCAGGATTTCTACATTTTGGGCAGACGCTGATATTGAATTATGTACTGTAAACGATACCTGTTCAATTGGCTATCGCATTAGTAAGAACAGCGCAGATATTACAAAAGCTACTGAATATATTCGGAAAGCTTTTCCTTCTTTGTACGTAAAAGTACGTTGGGTGTTCGTGGCCACCTGGTACAATGTTCCATTCTACGGTGCTACAAGTGATTGCGGTGGAATAGATCTGAGAAACACATATCAAATGATTTTATGTAGTGATGGTGCACACCACTCTTTTGTAATACTCTACTACCACGAAATAGAATGGACATCAGGATCTGGTGCTGGCGACTGCCAAGGGCAAAATGGTAATGCACCAGAGATTACAGTTAATTGCGGTAATGGCATTGCACGTTCCCCACCAGAATCTTGTGTTGCCAATACTACTAGTACGTTTTTTGAGTCATTTGCTAATGGAAGTAACATAGACATAACCACATCTGGAATATATGTCTTGAGGACCGATCAAGGACCTGAGATCCCTGAGTCCTCCGCTGGTACTTCTGGTTCGGAATCGTACTATTCATAATACTGCTAAATGTTAAGCTTTAATTATAGAAAAAGGACCAGTACAATAAATTGACGATCCCCACACTAATACTATTAAACAGTTGGTAATTAGTAATTACCAACTGTTTAATAATATCAGTGTAATAATAATTAGTAATTACCAATAAATTGTTATTTAAAATTCTATGCTAAGCCATTATTATTCGATTGTAGTAATTTAGTTGCACATGTATAATACGTTAGTATATTATGATGTGTTAAAAGTTAAAATCAAATAAATATCTTTTGCTTCCAATGCTTTTTATGCCCAGCAATTTCAAAAGTGTGTTGTATCATTTATTCCACATATTAATTTAAGTGACATGGTACCCTATTTCAATAGAGTTTGATAGAATTATGTACCTAATCGGCCTGGGCCTATTTTTTCAGTAGTACTATAATAGTGAATCATACCTCAAATCATTTAACATAAAAATTGTCGAAGAGATTTTGAAACTTGTGGATAATGCGTTTAAAGGAATTGATGTACAGGACGCTTTTTCGTAGCATATTTGTTTAAAAATACCATAAAGTATCAAGGAATAAATACCATATAAATATTATTATTAATATCACGAGTTGTAGTAACTTCCATGGACAATGCCGTCATCATTATTATTATAGTACCATCGAATATCAAATACTTTATAGTTTGACCAAATTTAATGTGAAATGTTTTGAAAATTGTCTTGATTTTGATAATCATTGGATATAGTTTGCTTGCATTATTATACTCAACTAGATTGCAATCCGCATAATTCACTATCACTACTATTAGATAAACGGCAAAAGTCAGTCACGTGACAATTCCGTTTGTATGTTTGTACTTCCGTGTGTTGATTTGCCGTAATTCTAAAACGCAGCCAAGCACATAATAACGCACATAATGAGGAAAATTCCAACACGTCCAAAGCAGAACAATTGGTGGCAGTACACAATTATGCACTGCGCGGTCTATAGTCTCCTACGACTTACAAGGCACAAAATGTTTCATAACAAGAACAATGGATGTATTCTGTATAAAAAAATTTCCAGCTTTCAGTGCGCTCAAGGTTTCTATTACTTATTATATTCATGTGCGGGAAAATTCAATTTGGCCATTTATATTGATGCTTTGAATTTTGAATTGGTTTAATAAAAGTTAGATTCCCAAAAAAGTGAGTCAGTTTTCGATTCTGCAAAGCAAATTTTGCACCGTTTAAGGCAGTTTTGCAGATTTCAAAAAACTGTTTTTGCAACAACTAGGGATGCTGCTAGGTATTTAATCAGCAAACATATCATAGAGGGTGAATGGGAATCGCGAAAAATCGTACTTTTTTTTGGAATGTCCTAAAGGATCTGAGATTACTGGTCCTACACCCATGTAGTAAGTGTAAAAAAGATTCTTCAAAACTTATTCTAGAGGTTATACTTTGAAAACTTCACATTTTTGTCTCTGGCTTGAAGATATCATCGTTTGAAACTTGAAATTAATACATATTTCTGTATTTGCATTTTATGATCCGTGTATCTTCCAATCAAAGACAAAATTGTGAAATTTTTAAAATATAACCTCTAGAATAAGTTCCGATGAATCTTTATTGAATTAACTTTATGGATGTTGGATCAGTAATCTCGGATCCTTTAGCACTTTCCCAAAAAATGTTTATGAGGAATATGATAGTCAAGAGATCATTTAAGTTTGTATGCACCAGGACTTTAAGCTCCCGGAACCTCAGATTTGGAAATCTCTGATGATCATCAAAATACATGTAAAAATTGCCTTACAACTCTTGGAATTCTGTCTAAAGTTCTTGCCCAGTTTTCTTGTGAGGTACATTTTTGGAATCCTGAATATAATGTCGACCATCACAATGTATAAAATATACGATATACATTAATGGTATAATAGTATGCTCAACGAGTTACTCCAATAGTCAAAAAATATTCTAAAATTTCATCTTACTACTACCTAGGGTCAATAGAAATCGAAAAAATTTTAATTTCCAGTGTAATAGGCCCCGCCCACTGGCTAATTTCCACACTTTAGCTCCGACAATTGGCCACGCCCCCGAATGGATCTTGAAATTCTATTGGCTGAGAACTCGTAAGCTCCTCCTACTTTGGGGGGCAGGGCGAGGGCCGATTTCCACAGCAACCATGCAGGTTGCAAGAGATTTTCGGTGCCTGAGTCAATATGTTTACATTAAAATAGCATATTGGCAATCGGTAACATACTCTGGCCACCCACTAGGGTCACATTTTTAACCTGGGGTATAAGGTAACGATACTTTGAGAGGGACGCTGCACCCTCTCCCCCACTGGACGCACTCACGTTCAAATTTTACTCTTTTTCGAGTACAGGAGTAGAGAACAAAACCTACAGCAAGCCGTAACAGAAGCTCGCCTGAGTAAAGGCGACCATGTGCACATTTTGGGTAGAATGATAGTAGAAATAGGATTGATTACCAAGCACGTATCCAGTAGGGAGTGGAGGGGGGCGCAGCGCCCCCCTAAATCTGAGAAAAAGAGGATATAATCTTTTTAACATCATTTTTGGTTGCGCCCCCCCTTGACCAAATTTTTAGATACGTATCTGTTGATTACTAAATTCTACAGTAATTCAAATTAGATCAATATCATAACTGACTATCAAAATCAAAATGTTTTAAAATAAGTTATATTTGACTATCAAAATAAATCTTAAATTTGGTAGGAGCGGAGTGAAATATTTTCCGCAAACAATTTATAGGAAACGCAATTGAACTTTCAATACCCATTTTCTACTTTGACTATCAAAATGAAACAAAGTAAGCGCGCGGTATCTCAGCAACCAATGGACCGATTTGTCCCAAAATCAATAGGGATCGTCAGTCAGTCAGGTGCCCGGCATGTTTGGAGCTAAATGTAGTAGTAGCTAAGGAACTGATAAATATAATAATATTACTAAACAAAGTTGTTAGGTCATAGGTTTTAGTTGTAACAAAATCATTCTGGTCATGATCTGTCCATGAGTCACACGTCACATTCGTCCACATCAATGTCCATGATTGTCAGTGTTTTCAGAGTTAAATAAATTGTGTTACGTTAATTAAACTACAGTCCTTAGTCATCTGCATCAGCAGCCTACATTTTGTCGATATAGCCATCGTTTTAGCTACGTTTGTTCAATATCCGTCTTTGCATTCGAAAGTTATCGTGGGGACAGAAGGACGGACGTACGGACAGACTGTGCGGTTCTATAAACTCGCTTAGTCAGGCGATGAGCTAAAATTACAATAAAAAACAACACTCAAGTTTGTAATTAATCGCTTGACGCTACATTGCCAATTAAGGCTATGTCGGCCTTAAAATGGTCCATTCTCCAGTGATGGCGGTATGTATAAATGGTGATTAAAAGTATCCGAGTCAAAAATGTGGTGGGTAAGCGGAGTAATTTGCCTATAGCCAAATTCTCTTTCTGAACAAAAGGTTGACCCTAGACCAAGTTTTGGAACATTTTTTGATTCTATCAATGTAATGTAAAATCTGTACCTCTGGCCCTTGCCCACCTAATGAGAAAGCATGAAAATGTCAATTGGAATTAACATAAAAATCTATGTATCTGAAATGCATTCTACCCATCGTACAATATTGCCCCGGAATACACACTAGCTTTATTTCTAACAGGGCCTGGGCCCTGTGACCGCCTAGTTTTTAATAATACACCTATATAGTGACATTCGTACAATATCAACATCGTGAGCCGATAAATGCTTTCATTTTCAAAATATACAAACAATAAATTGTCAATTTCAAGAATTTGTTAGGTTGATGGCAAATCCCGACAAGATAATAATTATTAAAAAGCTGATTGTTATGGAAATCTGATCATCAATTAAAACGCCAGTTTTGCATAATTTAAAGTCAGAAATTAGACTAAGGCTGACAAGACAAAATGCGGATAAGTAGGTCACAGCCACATATATTAAATCGTCAAATTATGACAAGTATTATTGAATTATGATGTGCAAAAGTGAATGTAAAATCTAAACTTAAGTATTCGGCTGAGCACAGGTTATATTCATGTCACATGTCTCCAAAGAATGTCAATGATATCAATTGAGAATTCAACAGTCCCTGGTATCTAAGCCAAATTACTAAGATTGTTTTGAACAATTTGCATTCAGTCATCAAATGTTTTAACCACAATAAGAGTCGATTTGCTGAATATGGGTTTGGCATTGGAATGAAATCAGGTTAATAATAATAATATATTAACATAAATACTCATTACAAACATTTAAAACAACTATTACTGCTGTAATACAAAAAAATGGTAGTAAAAATTGAGCTTTAGTATAAATAAAATGTCTCATAAACATTCATCCATCAGCGTAAATAAAGATAGATCCTTGTTTGTTTACACTTTTTATATTTCTCTGCTTTTTTGAAAAACTACTCAAGAAAATCAATTTTGAGAACCTGATAATGATTTGGAATAAGTCATTGATATTTTACACAGAAATTGTCGCCGTGCCTTTCTTTGGGCCAATAAAGTATGCTAAAAAAAGATTTCTGAAAAAAATATTTTATGCCAAAAAGTGTATGCAATTAGGGGCATTCCCGGTTTGTCATTCCTATATTTTTGTTAATATTGATGTACTCGTGTTTGATTCAATGCATCACTCCATGGGAAAATGATTTTCTCCATTAGATTGATTCATGGCCAAGGTTCAATATTTATCATTGTTACGAATGACGTAATTTGGTGTATAATTGATTCAGCTTATTACTTGTGCTAGGTTGCAGTACAATTTAATATGCACGTTTCTTCTGTCTTCTTAAATAAGTTGCAACCTATATATTTGCATATAGCCACTAAATTTAGATTGAGAAATTTCTTAAGATTTGCTTTCCTCCTTGTGTTAAGTATAAGAAATTTTGAAATCAGTAATCTATTTATAATTATTTTGAAAAATTCTGAAATACGTAATGTAATGAAATGGAAATATTTCTCCAATCCAGGACATACATACTACTACTTAATACACACGCAGTCACTTGTTACAAAATATCCCATACGTTGCGAAAGGATGAATAAAATTATTCCCAATGCACAGTTTTATAATTTTAATAATAGTGTATCATGTGTACAGAAAAAATTAAAGATTTCTCAAGACTGAAGCATTGGATATAATATTAATTAACTTATATAGCGTGGAAATGTATAGTCAATTTGCATTTGTTGCTATTTGTTAAGACGTCCTTTGATCCACGCGTTGTAGATAATTTATTTCACGTTTTAGGATGCCAGGTTAAACTGTAAATGTTATATTATATTGCAAGCATGTGGACGTAGTAAATCCTGAGAACTTTATAAATTACAGTAATCATCATGAGATTAACACACAAATTAGTTTTTAAACCAAAAGTGAACAACAAGAAGTAATATTTAAAGCATTCCCAGTAACTACAAGCTCCTTTGCTTTAACTCAGCATAAACGGTTTCTGTAGCAGCAACGTCTTCAGGAGGAATATCTGCATCGCCCCATCCATACGGTCCAGGCAGACTGCGACTTTCTGCTCCAGCATTTCCGTGACTGTGATAATGGGATCCATCTCCAGTTCTGCCTATTCTTTGCCTTACAATATGTTCTGGGACAGTTATAAGGTCGTAAGCCTGACCTAGCTTGGCCATCAAGTCGATGAAGGCAGTTGAGAAATTGTACCGATAGAAGCCAAGTTCAGAGGTTTTGTAGTCCCAAGGGAAAACGTGGTGGTAGTTATGCCATCCTTCACCCCATGCAAGAATTGCAACGATTTTATTTTCTGAAGGTTGAATATTCCTGTAATAAAAGCCACATGAATATATACTAAAATATGAAACAGGAATACCAACTGGAATTCCCTTTAAATGTATTCCATTATAATAATTGTACCACACGTAAGTAGTACAAATAATTTAATTCTAAGGCCAACATTTTGGTAACCAGTACTTACTGGTTGTTCACCATTTTTGTATGTGTAGCATGCTGAAGTAAGTTTGCTTTATCTCATTACATTATAATGACTAATGACTAGGAACAAAGTTAAGTTTCACATTACCATAACTTACATTGTCTCGCCAATAAACAATACAAATTGCATAACAAACATAATATATTTTTCATAAATTTTGCCAATTTCATTCTAGATGACAATCTATTATATAACGAGGAGGCATTTAATTTAATTCGTTAGACATATTATAGTTAAAACTAGTGCAGAGGTAATCAAAATGGTTTATAGCCGATTCAAAGATTGTCATGATAATTTTTGTGTGGAAGACTACTCCAGCATTTTACGCGTGTGGCTTACTTTATCCATGAAGAAATGGTTTTCAATAAATATATAAACATGACTTTACTATAAATATATAAACAGTACTACTTTTTCTAAAAAGACAGTGAAAAGATAATTATTCAGAGTTTTAACTGAACCAAACTTCTAGAACCCTATGGTGCACAACAAGTCTTTGCATTATTTATGCTTCCACCATTATGCGACTTCCATCATTGAAATGCATTAAAATCTAGAATTTAGTGATGATTATATAATTTAGATGTCAATTATGTAATAAAAATGTTTTTTTCCGACTTACGAATCGTATGGTTTTGGACCGTACATATGAGCTGCACTGTTGACCAACCATGTCGCATGAAGTGATAATGTCAATCGGAATTGAGTGCCAAAAAACCAAGAGACCATCGCTGTTTCTTGCCAAAAATACCAACTGATAAACGCTGGTCCGAAAAAGCTGAATGCCAAAATCAACGGAATGTAATATCTGCAATTAATATACACCAAATTACTATTCCGTGCTATTAAGAATATCTTAACCTGTTCAATCAGATAATTTTAATTGGAATGGAAGTTGAAGGAAAAGTCGTTAAGAGCTTACTTGTGCTGAAACATTAGAAATGGATCCGACTCTAAATCTGAGAGGTCAATAAGTTTCCCTTTAATCTTCACGGCTTCATTCTTGCGTGCCAACAACCATCCCATGTGGGCAAAGAAAAATCCTCGATTTATGTTGTGAGGGTCTGCATGTGTCTCGGAGAATTTGTGATGAACTCGATGATCTCGAGTCCAATCCCATACGCTGGTCTGCAAAATCAATCCATTAGTACGATGAAATTCAATTTGTTTCTGTTTTAACTCACTTCGCAGGCGATTGTATTTCCCAGCAACAGAAATAGTCTCAAAGGAAGTTTCGCTTTGTAGGATTTATGTGTCCATAGTCTGTGAGCTCCAGCAGTTATTCCCAAGGCACTCATACACCACAGAACAAAAACTTTTGAATTAAAAGACGATAATAAATGATTAGTCGATGGAAATTTAAATACCTTATAATAGGGACTGATTTATTGGGTTAACACTAAAATAAGACAGAAGACTGCTTGTTTTACTTAATATTCAAATTGCAATTTCCAAAATCGTTCAATGCTACATAAAATGAACACTATTACTGAGTTATATCCTTTGTTATAACACAACAGACTATGCAGTAGATTAGGTCATAAAATTTACGGCATTTACAAGAATTTACCGGTTGTATTAACTAACGAGATTTTACCATCCTAGCCTAGTATTGTTTAATTACATTTTAGAATCCTGGACTATCCAGGAATACAAGAGGGCGGCTGAACTTTTGATATCTCGGTTTTAAATCGTGCAAAAACCTCGACGTTTTATAAAAGCTAAAACTGACTCACATTTTTGGAAATTTGAATTTTTAAAAGCATTTTAACACATTTTTTTGTCTTAGCCATCCAGATTGTCTAGCAAATGCACTTAAAAACGATTTTCCCAAAAATGACAGAAACGGGACGATATTTAAAAAAATTATCAAATCAATGTTTAATTTTTAACAGCCAATATTTTTAATCTGTTTGAAAATTGCTTAAAATACAATATCTACCTTATTTTCTTTTCTAAATTATTTAGTTGTCTTTGACATTAAGAAGTTATTATCAAATAAAAGACATACCGAAAATGTAAGTTTGCCATTTAATTTGGTTGGTTAGACAAAAATACAATCCGTAAAGAGCGGCTGCATGTAAGTAAGCAAATTTCAATACATTTCCCCAAATGATTTCAAGAGGAGGATTCTCTTTTGCAAAAATGTCAATTTCAGTGTCAGGATTGGTAGTACCATAATCACGTTTATCTTGCTTGTCTTCAACATTTGAATTCCGTAGTCGTATCAAAGCATCTTCAGTATTAGGGGCCATTTTTGTATTATTTTAATGTTGTATCTTGATTTGTTTTGTTTGAGATAACACAAAAATGCTTAATGACTGTTGGACATTCTAATGGTAGATACGATTTTGCAAATTATTATTGATTTTAGTGTATGGTAAATCTGAATGTAAAAGTAATATTATTTCCTTACATTAAAACAGAAATTAGAAATAGAAAGGAAAGAAGACTGTGTACACTGTTCAAAAGATTAACACGCTTTACTTTAAATAAGTCGGCAGTAGATAATTATTAATACCTAGAATGAGGAAATTTTTTTTAGATTGTAATGTTTTAGAGCCTAAAAATTTAGTATTTATCTTTCGCATGCTTTTAATACTAATTTCTCACGATTGTGTTAGGATGCTGTAATACAATAAGCTAATCTTCCATTTGATGCCAAAGAAATTCTTATTAGTCACATAAACATCATTAAATTCTCATTGTAAACGTAGTACCTACGTATTTTACTTGCTCCTCTGTAATTATCATTAGTGAAATACAATAGAATGTATTTTCCTTTCGTTGGTTAAATGACATTTCATATCCTAATGTTAAAATGCTTTTATTATATTCCAGAGCAGAATATCAATGGCACTAGAAATAAGCGCCGTCCTATGGACGGGAAATTACAATTATCGAATCAACATCAAAATAAGTTTTAAATAAACCTATCACTTTTTCACCAACATCGCATTTTTCATTTCCCTCGGTTTTTAATCAAATCTTATTGTTTAATTAAACCCACATGTATTTAATCCTACACTCACTATTTTAGTCCAAATTATAATTAACCCAATAATCATTTTCATTCCTTCTTATTTAGTTTTAATTTACCCGTTACTTTATTTAACAGCGTTATTTTTGTGATCATTTATTGAGTTTCTGACTATGAAGTGCATATTACTATGAAGTAAAAAATTTGAAAGTACTCCAATGGTAAATAGAGGTACTTGCAATGCTGATATTATAGAGATGGGTATTGTACAATATAAGCAATGAATGAGTGTAATACTTAGGCTAGGCAAGCAGGTGTAGGTAAATATGAAGGGTGAGAATGATATAAGGAAAGGATGGTCGGAGGAAATAAAGACTTCGTCACAAAACTCCGAACACGGAAGGAGAACTGGAAGGTAGGGAAAACTTAACCTATTGTTATAAATTACATCGTTTTATGACGCTTTGTCTTTTATGATTACATTATTTAAGGTATGTCATTGCAGTAATAAACTGTGGCTTACCGATATACAATATACACTGTAGCCTGTGATAGTAACTTGTCTAAAAAAACAATCTCATAGTCAATAATTTTCTGCTAATCTATTTTTTTATTCTAATCTATCAGATCAAACAGAATTTGGATTTGATCCACCCTCTGAGTTAAAAGAATGCCAAACTACTAGTATTTTTAAAAATAAGTTAGCCAAACTTTTACTTAAAGAAAGATTGTAGACTGTGTAATTGAGTTTTTGTTTTAATATTCTTTATTACTCATGTCATGTCATTTTTATACTTGGTGTATCGAAATGATTAACCACTACTGTAATTTTCCTGTATGTTTGTACCAACCTTTGCACTTAAAGTTTATTAAAGCATATTATATAGTATTTTATGATCCTCGTGTATTGACGTCCCTCTATGAAAAACGGCTCAAATTCACCTTTGAGTGGAAAAGTCTTACAATAAAGCAATTTCTTACTTTACTTGAGTGTGTCAGTGAGTGAACAAGTGAAGGAATGGAATAGGCTTAAGATAATGAATAGGGGGTTGGGTAGGTAGGAATAAAAGGGCCTTGAAGCAGAGAGAAGCGATACTTTAAGTTTTCACAATTTCAAAACTCAAATAATTACAATGTAGTGTAGCAAATTATCATGGCTGCTACAAAGTAACAAACCATTTTATCGTGACCACCAGACATGGCACATGAAATATTTCTCAGAAATAATAGTCGAAATGTTTGAAATATTTCTCGAAATATTTCACCCCCACTTTTCTAGAAAAATCTAATAATTGAAATAAATGAAATAAATGAAATAAATAGAGGACATAACATTTATTTCAAAAATTTCAATAAATTTCACTTAAAATAAATAAAAGTTATTACTGTTTGTATTGTATTGTATTGTATTGTAAAGGCTTTATTGTCAGACACTATTGCAGATTCATAGTTACATGAAACTGGTTTCCAGTAGAGGACAGTGAGCAAAATAAATAGAATGAGTCAAATACAAATAGTCAGGACTAGGAATAATATTACCACAGTAAATACAAATAATACATTTGGAACAAAATAATCGTCACAATGAATCAGCGAGTATTAAATAGGCAAAGCACATAGTATAAACAGGCATATTTTCAGTTTTTCACTCGGCAAGCAACTAAGTGTGTTTTGAGTGCCGATTTAAACGAAGTAAGAGAGTCTTCACACTTGATATCCTTAGGGAGCTTGTTCCATAGCATAGTAGATCTGTATTGGTAGGATTTTTTGAAAAATTCAGTTTTAAATGACGGAACAGGTATATTTTTAAGACGACTCTTTTTGGAGTTTACATCATAATTCCATAAATCAGTAATAGAGTTGGGATATAATGTTTTATGTATAATTAATGGGTACAGAGTTGTAAGTATTACATAGTCAATTTGTTCAGTGACAGAAAGGATTCCAAACGTATCATAAAGGTTGTGCATATCTGGATAGGGTAAATTTCCAGCACGCATACGAGCTATCTTTTTCTTACTATAAAAATACTGCAGAAGAAAACTATCGACTATAGATTGTAGTTTAGATATATTAGCATTACATGTTGCTGAGTAAATAGCAATGCCGTAATCAATAACAGAAATTACAAATGCTTTAAATAAAGTTACCATTACTGCTAGAGAAAAATTTCTTCTATAATACAACAGTTTGTAACATCTAAAACTAATTTTATGGCAGACAGTGTTTACATGTTTGTTAAAAGACAGATCACTTTCTAGGTACACACCCAGATACTTAAAAGAATCTACCTTACAAATAGTATTGCCATTAACTGTTACATTTGTATAATTAGGATTAGTATTTAAGCCATTAGGATTTTTAAAGACCATAAATTCCGATTTTTGCCAGTTAGGTTCAGATTTATTATCTGAGCACCAGGATTGCAGACCAGTCATGGAAGTCTGTATATTATCATAAAGTATATTATGGCTATCACACACGATAGGGTTAGCCAGATCATCTGCAAATAGAACTAGCAAGGCATCTATATACCTATCAAGGTCACTTATGTAAAAACAATAGCCTAGGGGCCCTACTATTGACCCTTCTGGACAGCCACCAAGCACATCAAATGGGACTGTTTTATGTTTGATAACAACTAGTGAATAACTAAGCATTATAATATTTTACTGATTAAATTCACTTTATGAAATTCTTTCATTAATTTGGAGCTTTAATTATGAAGCAGTACAGCAATGAATTGAAAAAGTAAGTAATTAGTTAAAATTGAGCGTAATATAATCTTCACAACGATTAAAATTTGCATAAAACTAACGATTGTACGTAAAAGTGTAAAAGCTACAACGTGTTTCCTCATGATTGTATATTTGTTTACATTTTTGAATAGAAATTTGAGAAAATTTGTATGTTTTGTTTATCCAGATGGAGCTTTAGTACACTGCACATTGTTGTACTCTAGTGAAGAACCCAATAAACCCAGGGTTTTTTAAGTGAAGCGGGATGAGTACATTTTCGAATAATCCAAATAAAAGTAAATTGCAATGCGGGCTAAAGATAAAGCGTTTGAAAATTAGAGTACATTTGTCGGTAATTTCTGGTCGGTGGTTAACTACAATTTTCGGTAATTTACCATTACTCAAAGTTGAAATATATCCGTTAACGTCTGATAAATTTCCAAGAAATTTGCTGATTTGAACCGTTCTTGTTAATTTCGTTTTCCATTGTTCATGTAGGTAAAAACTCTTAAATGGAAAATTTTGAGTCTTGCTTTTAAACCGTTTATATATCTACAAAATTATCAATTAAAATTGAAGGCAAACTCTCCAAAACCTTATAAAAAACCTACCTACCTAATTTTACATAAAAAATCTGTATCTTTACCAATCCCATTTAATAAGCAGAAAAGCAGTATTTACTAAAATTCATAATATTACATTGTTACCCATCAATTTTGTGTAAAGAAATAGCAGAAGACCAGTGTTTAAACGATAAATGGTTACCATTTCTACACAATACGATAGAATAGTCTGCTGCAGAAATTTCTTAAATCGATATAATTTAATTCTATATGGTTGAAAAATAATGAGGATAGTCATAGAATCACAACTCCTCTTCCCAAAAGGAAGAGAAAAATTACAGTTTACATGTAGACAGTTGGGAAGAAAAGGTAGAACTACTAATTTTTTCAATTATAGATTTTAACTGTACCGATTTAGAAAATTCCTCAAGCAGTTCATATAACATTGCAGCAGAAAAGGTAAATTGTATTCCATTTAAATTGAACGATCCCAGTGGTGTTGAAAGCAATTCCACAAATACTTTCAATCAGAAGGACGCAAGCTTTGTTTTTCTCCGAAACGACAGTAGTTGTAATTTATATTAGCTTATTACCATTCTATACACAGAAAATTAGGTAATTAGATAGGTACCATATATTTTAAGGTGTCGGATTAATCGTAATTCATAGTGGTTGCTATTATTTTGTTGCAGTTAAATCAAAAATAAACTTTTTCTGTTGTGTTTGTCTTCTTCGGTGAAAATGTTGTCCCCCTGTGGCATTATGCCATATACGTGGGACAACAAAAACAAAATTACAAGGAAACTGCACTCTAAATGGACCAGGTGGCATTGTAACATTATAATGTCCATGATCATTTCTCATACTTTTATAAATATTCTTAGGATGATGTACATTCTATAATCACAAGGAGATTTTAACTGGGCGCTCTATTAGCCTAGTATTAAACTTAGTATGTTTCATGTTTACTTTTCTGCTAATATGGGTTCTACTGGCAGGAAAATATTATTCTTCTTTACAGCGATCTTTTCCGTGTAGCAATTATTAAATTTGCAGGTAAGTAACCTCAGATATTATTATATACTTTTTTAGAGTTTTATCGTCAGTTTCTGTATATTTTTCTACAACTTATCAACGTTAATATTACTAATTTAAAAATTTAGATCACCACTACAAAAACTCAAAGCAGAATATCACTTCAAAATTGGACAACTTTCTTCTTTACATTTTCAGAATTTTTCATCCCCTGTATTACTACAATATTTTATTATCAAGCACCAAACGAAATAACTTTTCTGCCAAATTTAATTCCAAACCATTACCGTAGCTGTAGCTACTACTTCATCTTTAAAGCCTTTTATGGTGTGCTGGTTTTTTATTGCTTAACTGGAATGGCAAGTTTAATTTGGTTGCTCCAATTAAATCTGTGGATGACTTTCTATTGGGTCATTACCATTTACAGAGAAATAAGGTAAGGTCGCGATTCAAAAACTTCAAACAAAAACAAAAACTAAACAAACACAGCGCACAGGTCTGTTTATATAATAGGCAGTTAGTTTTTTTCCTTAGTGTGAGTTTGAGCTTCGCGTACGTAATGTAAGTCTTTACGCTGCTTACTTTACAAAGCTAAATTACACTACGATTATGAAGAATAGTTAGTGATTTTCCGTTAGTATTTGGTTGCTAGGTGCTGCAATTTTCAAAACTAACTTTTTAGAAATAAACATGAATCATGATCAAGGAACAAAAAAGAACCTTTTTTTACTTTTTCCTTTTTTTGCTTTTTTGTAAAAAAGGTAAGTGCAAAATTGTAAAAAAGGTTACCTTTTTGCTTTTTTAGTTCCTAAAAGTTGCAATAAAAAATAAATAAAATGTCTTATTTTGTAGTCCGATATTTCTAGATTAGTGTTCTATGGATTTAAAACACTATTTCACACTTCTAATGTTTTATTTTTGATCGGTTTGCGTAGTAGTTTTAGACTGACTACGTCTTTATGCATAGGTAAAAATGCAAAAAACAAAAAAGGTAAAATAGGTACCTTTTTTAAAATAGGTAACTTTCTTTTAAAAAAGGTATCTTTTTAACTTTTAAGTAAAAAAGGCATTGCTTTTTTGTTCCTTGATCATGGTAGTCGCCTGGGCTGGAAAATCTTGAGGGCATTACGTATGCCCGTAAGCTGCAACGTAGTGTAGTCATTTTTACGTTTAGTAACTCAATTTTTTGCTCATTCTTACACTACAGAAAATACTAATTGCCTAATATTGTTAAAATTGCTGCAGGCATCTGTCTTGGAAGTTCATAAGTAGTAGCCATTAGAAATACTAGATTAATGATTATTAATTATTAGAAATTACGATTAATGTTATTAATCATAAAGCTGTTGTCAATACACATAATATTATGCCTGTAATTAAATATATGTCTGCTATATGGGGTACAGCTCCTCAATTTAATCTTACCTTAATTGAAAAATTAGTGCGTAGGTTGGGACGATTTGTCCTATGTTATAATAAATATGATGCTGTGAAATTTGATATCTCTACAACCTTAAATTGGCTATTCCCTAATCAAATGTATAAGTTTGAAGTTCTAAAGCTAGCTATAGTGTATATAATGATATTACTGACTATTTTATTAATTATATTGATTTTAATGCAATTAATACGACTGTAACTAGAAGTAAAGAACATATTATCCCTTCCTTTACTGGGAAGACTGAACTGTTTAAAAAAAACATTTAGCTTAAGGGTGGGTTTATTGTTCGCAAATTCCAGATTCAGAGAGAACGGCAAAGAGTATAGTAATAAAATTGACACTTTTGAAATCTACGCATATTTCTCTATCGAACCTGAAGGCCAAAATTTCAAAAACATTTTTCGAAAGCTGAAAATTTGAATTTAATTTGAGTAGGAGAAATGCATTGCAGAAATGTATTTACATTTTTATTTACTGTTTAAATGATGAAAACTGAAAAAAGCGGCTTCAGGTTCGATAGATATTTTGATCGTCTTTTTTTTGAAATTTATTTCACCTCTGCACAATGTCCTAAAGTTTCGCAATTTGGAAAATGCGATTTTCCATGTAAAATTTTTGATAATTACTGCGAAAAATTTTGTGGGAAGAACAAGGGGACGTCCACAAACAATTTATTTACAAACAAAAGCTCCGCAACCATCAAAACAACTCAACAACTCGCAGCAATTCCTTCTCATCCACAATTTGCGCGCACACCCTATTTTTTTAAGTTTTGTCGCAGACTATAGATTCCGCTATGAAACAATAAACCCCACCTTAACTTAACTTGTGGTAAAGTATTCCATTAGTTATTAGAGATTCCAAGAATATCAATATTTTTAAGTTTAATGTTAAAAAGTACGTAAGTAATTAATAAAAATTCAGTATAATTATTGTTTCCACTTATGTACCCAAAGCATTTCTTCACAATTTGTAAGAAGTTAATTTAATTATCTATACAACAATATATAATAATCTTCACAACGATTTAAAAACACAAAATAATTATATAGACCTAATGATACAATAATTTTTCAAGTAGTAAAGTATAAAAGCTATAATATTTTGTTTCCACCTGATATATTTGTTTAAATTTTTGAATAGAAATGTGAGAACAGTTTGCTTATCTGGATGGAGTTTAGTGCACATCATTGTAATTTTTGTAAAAAACCAAATAAACCCAGGGTTTTTATAGTAAAACGGAGTGGGTTTTTTGCCAAAAAACCCCAACCCATAAAAAACCAGACCCACAACCCTGTTGCCTTCGTAAGATTTTTATTAGAAGACAACATTGTTGGGTGAAGATGATTTATAACTCATCGCACACATGTCACATGCCAATTGTCTATATCATGCAGGTACAGTAAAGTCATTATTAACCTGTCTGCTATGCATATCTATTTTGCCAATGGTAGTAATATCCAACCTAAAGTATTTTATCATTTATTGGTTTTTAATAAAACCGACGGGCTGTGATAGCAATATAAATCTACCATGACAATTATCCTTCGACAGTGATATAATTTCATTTAAAAATTGCCCCACGTTTCATTAAATAGAGGATTTTGATTTCTAATCATTCAAAACTATAGTTTGGAATGATTAAAAATTGTTTGAAAATATTTTTAAAATAAATAAATTTTTAATCTAGGTATAGTTTCAAGTACAGGTGAAAAACTCAGTTTAGTTATTTTGATTTTTAGAGTTTTTACAGAGGGCTAAATCCACAGAATTATTAGAAATATTCATCCACCCAGGAAGGCTAATTTCGTTTACAAATTAGTTGTTAATGACCTTCCTTTGCAGTAACAAAAGGTAAGAATTAAGACCTACTGATATGTTTACCGACTTTCCGCTTAAAATTAATTTGTTCAGGTTTGTAATTTAAGTCAGTGAAATGCATGAATTTTTTAGACAAATATTTATTGTATTTGTCCAACATGCCCAGATTTATTTTTAGTGGAATAGCTGAACATGTTTGGCAACTTTTCATTTTTTTACCGAAAATATCTAAATACGAAACATCTCTTCATTTGGATCCATGTGTAGTAGATAATTTATTCCATGTTTTAGGATGCCAGGTTAAACTAAAAATGTTATATTATAATCATGTGTACTTAATAAATCCTGAGAACTTAATTCATAAATTACAGTAATCATCATGAGATTAATACACAGATTAGTTTTTAAAGCAAAAGTGAACAACAAGAAGTAATATTTAAAGCATTTCCAGTAATTACAAGCTCCTTTGCTTTAACTCAGCATAAACAGTTTCTGTAGCAGCAACGTCTTCAGGAGGAATATCTGCATCGCCCCATCCATACGGTCCAGGCAGAATGGGACTTTCTGCTCCAGCATTCCCGTGACTGTGAAAATGGGATCCGTCTCCGGTTCTGCCTATTCTTTGTCTTACAATATGTTTTGGGACAGTTTTAAGGTCGTAAGCCTGACCTAGCTTGGCCATCAAGTCGATGAAGGCAGTTGAGAAATTGTATCGATAGAAGCCAAGTTCAGAGGTTTTGTAGTCCCAAGGGAAAACGTGATGGTAGTTATGCCATCCTTCACCCCATGCAAGAATTGCAACCATTTTATTTTCTGAAGGTTGAATATTCCTGTAATAAAAGCCACATAAATATATAGTAAAATATAAAATAGGAATACCAAACCAATTGGAAGTCCCTTATAAATATATTTCATTATAATAATTGTTCCACACGTAAGTAGTATTATTATTATTATTTCAGCACAACTAAATTTAATTCTAAGTTTAACATTTTGGTAACCAGTATTTATTGGTTGTTCAGCATTTGTGTATGTATAGCTTGCTGGCGTAATTGTATGCTTTATCTCATTGCATTATGACTAATGACTAGGAACAAAGGACAAAGATCTGTTTCCCATGACCATAACTTACATTGTCTCGCTAATAAACTATACAAATTGCAGTAGTGTATATATTTCATCAATTTTGCAAATTTTATTCTAGCTAATAATCTATTATGTAACGAGGAGGCTTTTAATTCGATAGGTGGTTAAATCTAGTGCAGAGGTACGTACAGGTAATCAAAATGATTTATAGCCGATTCAAAGATTATCGTCATGATAACTTTTGTGTGGAAGACCACTCCAGCATTTAACGCTAACTTCATGCATAAAGAAATGGTTTTAAATAAATGTATTAACATGACTATAACCCGTCTAACTAACCAAATGTATTATAATAATATCCTAAATAAGCGTTTGCATTACTACTAAAGACTAGCTTTACTAAGACTTCAGAAATTCAACTTCCCAAACACTTCCCACAATTACCACACTTAACCAGTTCACCAAGATGCCACACATATTAAATATCTGCTGATACTTGAGTCCCACATTCATAAGTACTGTAAAGATAATTATTTAGATTTTAACTGAGCCAAAATTTCAGAACAATGGCATTAGATTTCCTTCTTCCATCATTGAACTGCATAAAAATCTGATATTAAATTTTGAATGAATTTACTAACGGTTGTACGAATGAGTTTAAGTATCGGTACATTCATACAATCGAATGCCATTGAATGTATTTTAAACGTTTAGAGAATAATGAAATGTAGAATTTAGTGAAGATTATATAATTTAGATTTCAATTATGAAATAAAAAGGTTATACCAGTTAGTTCGGACTTACGAATCATATGGTTTTGGACCGTACATATGAGCTGCGCTGTTTACCAACCATGTACAATGAAGTGAAAATGTCAGTCTTAAATTGACAGCTACAAACCAACAGACAAGTGCATTTTCCTGCCAAAAATACCAACAGATAAACGCCGGTCCGAAGAAGCTCAATGCCAAGATTAACGGAAAGTAATATCTACAATTAATATACACCAAATTACTACTCCGTGCTATTAAGAATATCTTAGACTGTAAAATTAGATCATTTAATGTAAGTACTGAGGGATGGAAATTAGAAGAAAAGTCGTTAAAAGCTTACTTGTGCTGAAACATGAGAAATGGATCCGACTCTATATCTGAGAGGTCAATAAGTTTCCCTTTAATCTTCACGGCTTCATTCTTGCGTGCCAACAACCATCCCATGTGGGCAAAAAAAAATCCTCGATTTATGTTGTGAGGGTCTGCATGTGTCTCGGAGAATTTGTGATGAACTCGATGATCTCGAGTCCAATCCCATACGCTGGTCTGCAAAATCGATCTATTAGTACGATTAAATGAAATTTGTAAAATTTGTTTGAATTTTAACTCACCTCACAGGCGATTGTATTTCCTAGTAGCAGAAATAGTCTTAAAGGAAGTTTCGCTTTGTAGGATTTATGCGTCCATAGTCTGTGGGCTCCAGCAGTTATACCCAAGGCACTCATAATCGTCACAACAACAACTTTGGAATTAATAGAAGATAGTAAATGATCAGTCGATGAAAATTAGGATTATTTAGAAACTATTTTTAGAGGATATTATTAGAGATATTTTACAGAAAAAATAAGACTATAAATACTTAAATAGGGACAATGTGCTAGGTTGCTGATGCAATGGATACTACAAAAGCAACTAATTTCACTCTGGGTTAATTTTTGTTTTTTCCAAAATTAAACAAAAAATGTTGACACGGAAAACTTTTGAAATTTAATAGCTGTCCTGGTGGCCTAGTATAATTCAATAATATTCTGTTCGCTGGTGGAATTTGTGCAGCATCCTGATATCCTAGATACTGAGAAATTTTCCGCTTCGCCATAGGCTAACCCGTACCGGATACTAGGGAAGTAAAAATAGGGTAGGAAAGAAAGAAAAAAAGAGGGAAGGGAAGAAAAAATAAGGATATGAAGGGAAAAGAAGAAACTTAAAAACGGGAAATGAAAAATGAAGGAGATAAAAAAGGGGAGAGACCAAATTTATTTTTGTATACACCGTAATAATCGAATTAATACCTGAGGGAATTATAGTTTCGTAGCCCATTTTTTGACAAGAAAAAACTATATAGTTCTGTCGCGGTTTAGGTATAATGTGAGACTTGGATGTCTCGAGGATAGATTAGGCTTGTTGATTGTGTAAGAAGGTAATAAGTTCGTGCTTAGCTCAGTTGGAATTGCATCGGTCGCATTATCCGGGAAGGGCGGGGGATCGAGTCCCTCAGCCGGGCTTTACTTTTTACACAACTACTCGACATGGTGGAGATGGGTTTTCAATCCCCGTATTTTCTCATAGGAGGAGCGGGTGAGTGCGTGGAAGCACTCTGAATAAAAATGGGAAGTTGTCGCGGTTTAGGTATAATGTAAAACTTGGATGTCTCGAGGATAGGTTAGGCTTGTTGATTGTGTATGAAGTTAATACGTTCGTGCTTAGCTCAGTTGGAAGAGCATCGGTCGCGTTAACCAGGAAGGGCGGGGGTTCGAGTCCCACAGCCGGGCTTTACTTTTTACACAACTACTCGACATGGTGGAGATGGGTTTTCAGTCCCCGTATTTTCTCATAGGAGGAGCGGGTGAGTGCGTGGAAGCACTCTGAATAAAAATGGGAAGTTGTCGCGGTTTAGGTATAATGTAAGACTTGGATGTCTCGAGGATAGATTAGGCTTGTTGATTGAGTTAAAAGGTAATAAGTTCGTGCTTAGCTCAGTTGGAAGAGCAACGGTCTCGTAAACCGGGAAGGGCGGGGGATCGAGTCCCACAGCCGGGCTTTACTTTTTACACAACTACTCGACATGGTGGAGATGGGTTTTCAGTCCCCATATTTTCTCATAGGAGGAGCGGGTGAGTGCGTGGAAGCACTCTGAATAAAAATGGGAAGTTGTCGCGGTTTACGTATAATGTAAGACTTGGATGTCTCGAGGATAGGTTAGGCTTGTTGATTGTGTAAGAAGGTAATACGTTCGTGCTTAGGTCAGTTGGAAGAGCATCGGCCGCGTTAACCAGGAAGGGCGGGGGTTCGAGTCCCTCAGCCGGGCTTTACTTTTTACACAACCACTCGACAGTTCCCCGGATGGGGAATTATTACGAAACGGGGAATTATAGTTTCAAAGTCAATATTTATTAGATTATCAATGCATTATTTAAAAAATATTTAAAAATGTTATTAAAATGTAATTAATTTTCTTCGTCAGAGGAAGTAATGCTTCCATAGGTTCCGTGATATGTACATCCATATTATCATCATCGTCCGAGGGCAGCAAAATTTCATCCTCGTTAAGCAATGGCTGTTCCATTTTTGATAATTGATTGTACTGCTTTAACCTTTCCAATCCTTCACTGCACTCTTTATCTGGTTTAAAGATAGATATCAAATGGTCTTTCATAATCCAATTTTTCCGTTTTTCATTCTTTTGTGGTTTTTCGGTCAACTTGTAACTGTTTACTAGCGCTTATAATGGAGGTGTCTTCACTTAGTTTGATAGCTTACAGTTTAATATATACATTTTATTACTGTCTCAAACTGAGATTGCCTTCAGCCACAGCAGAATAATTCAATAACGAAAAACAGAAAAGTAAAGTAATAGTATTATGAAGAGTGAAATAATGCCATTATATTTGAGATTCAAATAAATGGTTCTGTAAAATTGATGTAGATCCTTTTATAGCAGTAATTGCCATTTCCTCCAAAATCTCAGTAGGAATTTTGAATCTTCTACAGAAATCTTCAAGAAAGTAGAAAATTTCAATAAAGCTTCAATAAAAAGCCCAATTACTTCAAAACGATAATTTATTGAATATTTACGTTGGAGGTCTGAAACACAATCTTCGTAAATACTTTTCTTTTCTAAATATACCGTTATCGCCTGATCAGAATTACTTTCAAAACGTATGGTGGGATCTAGAATGAGAGCTGATTGTTCCAAATGGTTTAATACACGAATGTCAACCCTTCTATTTGAATTGTTAGTAGCTATAGTATATTTTAGATCATAATATTTGACCTATTTTTGTCAAAAAAGGACAAAACTTTCGCGCTAAGCGCGAATTGATATAGCTAAAATCCCTATATAAAATGTTAATTTAACCGAAATTCAAATATGTTTGCAAAGGAGAGCTGGTGTCCCTTAAATTTGAAAAAAACGCAAATCATTTTTCCAAAAATAGGCCAAAAATTGCAAACATTTTCACGCTTCGCGCGAATACGACTTCATTTGGTTACTATAATTGGTCCCACTGCGTAATACGTTACGCTTGGGAAGAAATTCCTCACAACCGGAAAGGATTTTGGTAAAATTTTGGATACTGCGGGAAGAAAACATAATTTCCACAAAGTTCTGTTGTTACCGACATTTATATATATCTATGGCCGTATTCCTGAATTCGAAGTAAATAAAAGTCATATAGTAGAAACGTTATACCATTTAAGCTCAATTTGGACTCATTTGTCAAAATAATGTAATTATGCACTCAATATGTATATTTGTGTATGTATTTGTGGAGCGCGATTTTGTGATTTTTAGGCTATTATTGACTCATTTTAGACAAAATAAGCCAAAGTTTTTCGCGCTTCGCGCGATTATGCCTAATATATTCTCATAGTCATATGATATCATTGCCCCCTCCGAGATCGACTTCTAAATACGGTACTGCTTTCTTTGACGAAAATTAGTCAAAAATGTCCTAAACATGATCGATAATCGCGCGGGGTGCAAAAAGCTTTGCTATTTTGGGGAGAAAAGTTTTTAGATTTCGGGGGATGGGTGCCCTCAACGCGTAAGTGATTTTTCGTAGCGAGAATATATTATATAGTCAAAATGTTCATGAGGGGCGGCATTTATATTTTGCCCAGGGTGACAATTGAGCTCGGGGCGGGCCTGCTCCTGTACACTGTAATGAGAAGTTAATCATAATAAATACATACATAGATACATAGATCGGTAGTAAAAAGGACTCATAGGACTTTAAAATGTAAATGAAATTTTGATTTTGAGATCTATTATATACTACTATTGAAATTAAGATCACCACTACAAAACCTCAAAGTAGAATATCACTTCATAATTGGACAACTTTCTTCTTTACATTGTCAAGATTCTTCATCCCCTGTATTACTACTATTAGGTAATGGCATTTTGGAAGCCATCGGGCTTACCATTTACCTATTTAATATATAATCGTATACTTGAAAAAATTTCCTGACTATATATGTCTGGTAGGAGAGCCTAGGGAACCTGCATAATATATATACGTAGCGTAAAACCCTCTTCCGCTTGTATCAAATAAAATCTTTCTTTATTTAAAAGTGTGTTACATGTAATTAGACAGTTGTAAATGAATCAATGAAAATAAACCAAAAGAATAATTGAGAGAGATAATGATTAAATATAAACTATCGATAGATCCTTTTTATCATTATCATAAATGTTTTAATAAATTATTGTGATCATTTCACTATGGTAAAGAGTAGCATGTAACAGGAAATGTAAGAAAAATTTACTTTTCCAGTTTTCCGAATTCTTATGTACACTTTAAGGAAATTTTAATAAACATGTTTAAAGTGGCATTATTTTTATTCATATTCAGTATTAAATTGAATGGGATGTCTAATTGTAACGGCCCAAAAATTTTCTATTATTTTTTACATTCTGATCGTGCTTTTTTTCATATTGAAAAATTAAATTATGATTACAATTTTGACCAATATTTCAAATAGGGAATAATTCGAACTCAATGGGCAAAATGTAAATTACTGAAAGAAATTATCTTGAACAGCAGACTTCCCATTTTCCAAAAATTCCGGCACAGTATTTCCATGACTTCGTTATCATATTTTCAGGACACCAACTTCCCTCAGAATGTGCATGGCATCTTGTATTGAAGCATTGTCTCGCTTCGGAGTCTGAAGGATTAAATTAGTTAATGCAGTTATGACATTGTGTTTTATTCAAGAAATGGAATACTTATGGTCATACAACTAATACAGATAGACGGTTGTTTGAATAATGTCAATGTACAAATCCATAGATGCTGATTGGAACTAATATTTCATGAAAATAAACTAAAACATTAAGTTAAAAAAATATGTTGTCCTTGGTATTAATAAAGTACCTAAGTGCAAAACGTATTGTATTAAAGTAATGGCTTACAGCTCAAACAGATTGCAGCCATCATTAACCCAACAAAGATTACCATCAACATCCCTCTGCCAAAAGTCATGGTTTAAAAATCCAGATGGATGTATCTGTATCAGAAACGAACACAAATTCGATAAATTGTTTATCTCTTCATGACTATGATCTCAAAAAACAAAATCATTTAAAAGCTTTTGCAATTTAGTCTTTGATTGAAATTGAAAGTAATTCAAAGTAATTGAATTGAATATCAAATCGAAAATTAAAACTTGCAGCAGGTCTATAAAATAGACAATTCATTTAGTTGTACTTAATTTTCTGTCCACAGTATTGTTCGAAAATCGTAGTTTATTTCGGGTTAGGTCAATTTTCTAACTTCTCAAAAGTATGCGTATAAGTTAGAAAAACTCCCACTTCAGATATTGACTCATCAAAACTCCATAAGCAATATAATAAAATGTATACTTATGGAATTACATTTGAAATTTTCTCGAATTCTTTGGACAAAATAACTGTTCTAAGTATCAGAAGAAAATCGTAAAAATGTAGTTAATAATCAAAAATGTAAGTAAAAATAAAATTAAAAACAAATATTATTCTGATGTTGCTCACAAAATAGTGGCTTAAATAATTAAAGTGAAAAATGATTCCTTACTGTTGTACTCCTCTAATGGATTTCACGTATATTTACTCAAGGATTAAGGAAAACAAAGTGCAGTCAATAGTGTTGTGGCAGTCTTTTATATAACTCTAATTTCTATGATGATTTAGGATTTAGTATTCATATATTCTGATCGTCCATTAGTATTAAATATTGCCATAGCTTACATATCTTGCCATTACTAATATCAATACTACTATCTACACAGATCGGTAGTAAAAATGACTCATAGGCATAGAACTTTAAATGTAAATGAGATCTTCTATTTGAAGCCTACTATAATCCTTATTATATTCCATTGACATTTAACCTGCTTTTTTACGTCACAATAAAGGCATTTAAAATCACTTCACTGTTGTCTGATTTTTGGGGGACAATTTTGATAATAAAAGTTTTTGCTGCATCAATGCTATTAGCAGTAAGTTTGCTTCTCTTTAAGTGGTATTGGATAAGGGTAGAAAGTTTGTCTAACAAAATGATAATTCCACTAAGCTAGATTAAAAGGCTGTGAAATGACTTGGTATAATCTCAACTCAACTTCTTTTTAAGGTGCTACCTCAAATGTTGTGTCCGAGAGACCAAAAGAACGGATTATCGAGTACTTTTTTCACATCTCATTCCCCAGATAATAAACAACACAGGAAGAAATTGGGAATAGACTTCGTAGCAAAATTTGGATTACTTTCATTTTGTTCTTCAGAAAATATGAAATTGGAATCTGGGCTTTAGGCAATAATTGTGACAAAAGATGGATTAAATATGAAAGTTATACATGCCTTTTATTATGTGTCAAATAAAGGAGTCTCTTTACATATTAAAGTTCTATGAGTACTTGAAATTATCGCACCCTGTATTACTACGCATTTCATTGTGAAATCTACTTTAAAAGTTCAGAAAATACTTTTGTGTGCTCACTTTAATACAAATCTCATGAAAAGTCAAAAGTGAAATAACAATCGTGACTGGTAATGTAATTTTTCAGATACGCACTTGAACTTTACTATTACATGATCACGAACAAATGACGACAATAACTTTATTCTCAACAACATAAAATGAAATATAAAGTGAGTACAACGGTTTGTGATACTTGGAACGTTTTGGCATAATGTATGGTATGATTTTCATACAGTCTTAATCCTTAAATTTTGCTACATTTCAAGCAATAACAAAAATGTGACTCTGTATATGAAATTAGATTTCACCCGCTTAGATAGTACATTGAGATGCATCCAGGATCATGCATCAGTGATGAATTTAAAAACAGAAAGTTATAACATCACAATCATTAAGCATCAGTTTAAAGAGGAACAATTGGGCTGGGATTTGTTTTCAGGATCTTCTTTTGGGTGATGTAGAAATCTTTGCAACCCACGAAGTGCCAACGTTCGTTGTTATTGACGCAGCGTACATCTATTATATGGAATTACGTCAGATAAATAACTAATTGATTGAATAACTTGCGGAAGCATGAAGTTGCATGTAGAACAAACGTGCATGAATATTATTAGTAACACTGCATTTAGGAACTTAAGTAAAAACCCACGAGAAAGACAATACCTAGGTTATGGGCAGGTACATATTTACATTTAGTGTAACTTTCGTAATTGAAAGCAATATAAATGTATTTAATTATATTATCTATAATTGCTTTAAGCGAAGTAGTTTTGGGTATTTCCTATATTATATAATTAAAAAAATATAATATTATATTATAATAGGTGTATGGTCGCGATTGAAATAAAAACTATTGTAGGTTCTATTAAAAATAGAAAAATTCAATTCATGGTATTGTCATCTTACTCTTTGTACGCACAAATGATTTATGACGTTATATATTTAATATAATAGTATTTGTTGATACATTCTGTTGCTCTTCTGGTACTATAAATAGAAGTAAGTGATAGCAATTAACATCATCAGCTGCACTATTAAATTAAAATTGTCACAACGTTTTTTTAATTGGAGAGGGACTCATTTTAAATTTTATGATGACAATTAGTATTGAAAATCGAGTTTCAACAATTATTATTGATGCAATGTTATACTGTTATGACCACCATAAACTAGAGAGAGCAACTTACTTTTTATATTGGAACTGTAAAATAAAATCCACAATCATTAAAGTGAATGTGCCAACATTTCTATCATATCACCAACTCTATTAATACCGCATTCAGTGCTGGTTATGAACATTATATTATTAATGTGTATAGTCTATGTGTTTTTATGTATAAAATGTTTACAGTTTAGCTTCTATGCATAGCTATAGCTATGCGTATTTTATGTAATTCTAGATTATATGTATTAATATGTAGACACATTGTAGGTAGAGCGATAAATGTTTTACTGTTCTCTTAGGTACATTTCCGAGTATTTAATTTAGCACTATGATGATGCTTATTTTGCCTTGCCTTTGGTTATAAGTACATTTTATGACTAATCTTCGCTGAAATAAGGAAAAAGTGATTGACTACAGTTGTGTACTAATGTATTTCTGAGGGAGGTGTTAAAATTTGGCTACCTTTGGCGTATAAAATAATATTGTCAACTGCTTAATTTCGACTAATCATTGCCTTGTAAAATTTTCCCAGGGTTAACGCATCTTTTCGGCTCCCAAAATCTGATTTATAAATACTGCCATGATTTATTATTCTGTAGCATCGTGTCGTATTAAGTCATTTCCTGCCTTCTCATCCTCGCACTTCGCTATATCTTCTTATCGTCTCTTTTGCGGTCATCAATATTATCAATTCAGACGTTGAGTCACTTATGTCAGTTAGCATAAAGGCAGTAGCTACAAATTGTAACCAACGATGTCATATAATATTATACTTGTACACATGGTGCATACTTAGTCTACTATAATAAACATTATTTTATAACATGTTTTAATATGAATTTGAGTGCACCAAGGAATTTTTATATGGACTAGGGCAATGTACAGCACAGCTGAGGTCTGCATTACCGATTCAAATTCCAGTCATTTATTTGCATCATGTATAAACAAAAGACTCTGTCTCAAATCTCAGGAGTGCAACTACAAGAATAATGTAGAATCATGTCCTTCATGATTAATTAAACAGTCGAAATCCACTATCGTTATATTATACATATTATAGAGTACGGTCACTTTGCCTTAACCTTCAGTAATTAAATAGTTCCTCATAGTGACATTTGTGCAAATCAGCATTTAATTACACAAGTTCAAATATTTCATCTCATGCGATTCAGAAATATCTTTTATATCTAAACACTGAAAGATTTTCAGTAGGCCAAAGAAGTTGTTTGTTAGAACGAGGAAAAATACGTCAATTCTATATTCAATTCTTCAGAAACTGTATTTACAACAATATGGCTTTAAGGTAATCTAAGTTATTAACTTTAAAATAACTGTAGTTGGTTTTCCTTAATTGTTCAGCAAGTGTTTAACTATGGCCAACCATGAGCAGAGGAAAACGAAGTAATAACACAGAGTAACTGAAAACCTCGAAAATCCATGCAACTATATATTTTAAAGACCTAGATTACTAACGTGAATTAAAATGACAGTATAATAGAATAACAAATTAAGGTATCTATAAGAGTATTATTATATAGCAAACGTTATAATATTAAGTGTATAGGTAAAGTTTTTATTTACTCTGTGAATTATCATTTCCTTTCCTTACGGTCGATCAGTACTATAAAGGGGGTAATATCGGAGCATTTCGACCTAAACACTAATGATAAGTCATTAGATAATAAATCATAAATAGTATTCGCATGCTTAATTTTATTCGTAGGAGTAAGTAACCGGGAGGACTCTCTGTATTTATTTCTTTAAAATTAGTATAATGTCATGGATTTAATTTTTACAGCACTACGGTTACTATTCTCGTCATAGCCGGTATATTTGTCGTGGTGGCTTTCGCAACATTTCTTGTGACATTTTTATGTTGTGTCTTCTGTCCATTTTGTGTTATTCCAACGATCAAGAAACAAAGACATGAACGGGCTTCAACAGGTGAATTATAAATGCTATAATTTAAATCCGATTTATTACTATTTAAACATTTCTATTATTAATTTTGCTTGTAATTCGTATGTAAATGAATCGTTCATATTCACTGAAATCAAGAAGTAAACATTGAGGCTGGGTCAGTGGCATAAGATAACGAAATGATTCATTCGGTGACGTGAGCTGTGACGTCGTGATAAAAATAAAAAATAACTGACTTAGACCGACAAGAGGAATGTGTAGATTATCTTTGTATTTGCTTATGAAATGACAGCCTACTACTATTATTACTGATTTTCAGAAATTTGTGTTTTAAATTTAGTTACTAAATGGAGATAGCTAAGTGATACTTATTCAATATTTTTGGAGAGAAGATATTCAAATTTAAATGTAACTCGTTCTCTTTTGCAAAAAGAGGTAAAAATTGTAACAATTGGTTCAAAAAAGTTTTATAACTATTGATAACCTATAGGCAGGAGAAATAATGACACGGAACTACCTCATGTAATGATTGAAGTCCAGAACGCACATAATAATACTCAGCCGACTTCGGCAGTACGGTCATCAGTGAGACATCCACAACAACAACCGCTAACTAGAGCTCAAACTCAGGGACGAAGTGATTCAATACCAATGACTACTCTGAGTTCATCCAACGGTAAATTAATTTATAATATGTTTGACGCATCACTATAAGACAATTAGATAACGAAATATTTATTTCAGATCCACCACCGCCATACCCAGGTATGCAAGGCCAAGTGAGTTATGCAAACCTACCATACAATCCGCACTATCCAGGGGAACAAAATTCTAGTGAAACTCCTACTGCACCTATACCATCACCTACCCCGAGAAGATAATTACAAGTTTCACAATTACAAATAGACGGCGTCTACATTCTGTATCTCTCTTGTGTATTAAAATAATCCCAACCTGGAATAAAAATAATTTCTCACTTAAGCATTTGATGTAGCTTTTATTTTCCTTTGAGTGCTAACCGCAACAGAGATGTCAATTTCAATAATTTCGTTTCACCAAACAAGCTTTTCCAATTTTTTTCCTTGGGTTGAAATTAAAACCATACATTTCTTCGTAATTTTGGGCATTTCGAGTCGTGCTCGTTCAATCTTTATTTACAAAATGGAAATTATTTTTGTTTATCGAAAAAAGATACATTCATTGTCACATAACTCAAAATTCTCTATTTCTAAGGAACGAAACTATAATGGAAGTAAGAAGCGTATTATTCAATAAGAGGGGATAAGATTAACTGTGGACTACAGGCTATAGATAATGACTACAAGTTATTATTACAGTAAACATACTATCAAGTTCATGAAATTGTCTAGATCTTGATTGTACTGGATGATTGTTGTTTGTTGTATTTATTTAAAGACAGGTCAACTAAAATGTACACTGTTGATAAATATTCGGCAATAAAAATCCCTATTTTTGCTGTGCTATTATCTTTAAGATTGTAAGAGGTCATTCCCCAAACGGGAATAAATTGCGTATACTTTTGTGTCTGGAAAGTTAATACAATGCATCCGATAAAGATGCCATGCTTTTTCTAAAAAGTATAATTATGGAACAATCGATTCCATGCTAATGAACACTCAAGATTATACGTTGTATTGATGGGGCCATCTACTTACCATAATAATATATTAATTTGCCAATGAGATTTACAAAGCAGCCAACACAGCTTATCTTATCACAACATTCTATATTTGTCCTTAATTTGCAAACCTTTATCTTTAGCTAATGTACAGTAAGTGTTTGTGTACGGAGTTTCAAGTCTTCCTTCAGGCTTTGGTAGCATGTTTGAGAAATTTGATGGAAATGTTACCGAGTTGAGGAGCCACATTTAATCAAATCGTCAAGGTTTGAACATTTTTCTCGGGACAATCTATATTTACGAGTTATAAATATTATATTATTCTATAATTCTACAACATTTATAAAAGTTAGAGTTAAAATTAAGTCAAATACCGCGAAATACACTACATAGTACAAAAATACATTTCAATTTTAATTACTATACAGAAATTTAGTAGTTTTAGATCCATATTGCATTTTTCAATATTAAAATCCTAAAATTTGATTAACATTTCATTTTCATTAGGTTTCTCCAACACTTTTAATTTAGATAATCAAAATTTTTAATGTTGTCAATTAATTGCAATTGCCATGTAAGGCTAGACCGCATTGGACTGCCTTCCTTGCCTGCCTTGACTGTCAAACTAAACAGCATCCATGTTATGTGCTTAAATCGATTTTGGAGATAATCATCCAATTTTAGCTGGCCCTTTTTGCAGAACACTATAATGGGTGCAAGCAGGTAATAAAAGTTTTTATACAGAAATAAAGTTTTATTTAAAAATAGTGTCACTATAAGTAGTTATAGTAAAAAAATCTAAAGTTCAATTGAAAGATAAAACTAAGTAAGGTAAACTTAATATAATAGCTAATATTTAAGAGAATAGGAAAGAACCAACAATTGTAAAAATGATTTATTTAGCAGTAAGCCTTGACAATGGCTGACAATGACAGTGCAACTCTAAATAAGCAATTAATTGTTAAGGTAGATATGTAGTTAAATAGTATGTACAGCAACTAGCATAAGACAAGGTTGCAGTATATTACTGTATAATAGGATTTCAAAATAATTTTTTTAAAAATATGAATATAATTTTCTTGAAATTCCTTGCTAACAATTTCACAATCATAATTATGCTTTAAAGCTGTTATGTGGCCTAATTAAGATGATGATTAGCTTTACTTGCGTGGTGTAATACTAAAACAAATATCTAATTCCCTATATAAGAAGAAGGTTAATTTCAGTCTAGAGTCTTTTGCCTTGGACGTGGGAATTATTTTCTTCGTGGGATTGCTAACATTTTTTGTTACATACCTTCTATGTTACTGTTGTCCAGTTGAACTTGGTGATGACCAAGTTTCATTAAGTAAGTAGCATCCCACATTTTTATTGCAGTTACTATGTATAACAAGTAGTATTAATATGTGTATGTAGTTCCTTAAGTACATGTTTTATCACATAAATAAATAATTAAGCTCATGGAATGATTTTAAATATCTTGTTGAACTGGCTGATTGACGCATTTACTACATTCTAATGTACCATTTTTATTTCTTATAGCTGAAAATGAATCCAACTCCAATGTGGATAGTAACCTAAGAAATATTAAACCTCAATCGCCATTAAAGTTCGCACGCCACATAAAGATTACTGTTGTTCCCAGATTTTCCCATAATTCAGACGTAGGTTTTGGTTCTAATTCCAACAACAGGAAATTTCCAATTAAGAAAAGTATAGCTGTTGTCCCATTCGTTTCAAATGATCAAGAAAATAATGAACGTGAACAGAAACAATTTAATAGGCCAGTGAATGATTTTAACCACACTGGCGTAATGAGTTACAATGAATCTAAATCAACCAAAGTGCAAGATAGAAATGGTAAGTATTTTTATTTTTCAAAGCTTGATATGCATATCGTAGTACAAGAGTCCAGAGTTATGGAATAATGACGCACTACCACTTGCAGTTTAAAAATATAAACCTATATTAAAAATGAAATTCTCATGATAAAATAATATGTTATTATCTTAAAAAAATGAAAAAGTTCACTTTGTTGTTTTCTAGTAGTAATCTACTAGTAGTTTTATTTTTCTACTGGGTATATATTTAAACATAAACTTAGAAACGTAATGACTCAATTAAATCTGCTCAGAAGCTCAATCAATTCACTCAAAGATAATGAGACTGATAAACGAAAATTTCAGATACGCCGGTTTTGTATCCCGTCTCACCTGTAAATAGGGATTTTTCTAATCTGCCCTATAATCCTTACTTTGCTGAAGAACAACATTCCAGTGGAAATGGAACCACGATTGTATCTATGCCCCCATCAGCCCCACCGTTAAGTGTCCTGTCCATGTAAAGAAGCTCTTGTTGAAATATTTTGAATATTTCATCCCTGATGTTCACCTTTTGACTATATTCACCTTCATAAAGCTAGTTTTATTTGGTTTGTGTAAACTCAGAAACGCAGGAAATTTAAAATATTAATAACATCATTATTAGTCGTCCAAATGCTACAATGAGGTATAAATTGCTTTTGTCATTATTATAATAATTTAATAAGCTTATTAGGCCGTATAATATGGCCTGCGCTGATGCACTATAAGAGAAATGAGCGGCAGAGGGAGAGGAGGAGCAAATCAAACAACGACGACGAAACCCAACTGACTCAGAACACTCTTCTTCGGGCTTAGGCCCCGACCACTACTCTTCGGCTCTAGCTTCTGCAACGACAATCTTGTTGTGGTCTGCCTGTCGTGCTTCGCCATTCCTTCGAATCATATTTGAATTACAATTGATTTACTAATTCTTTATTCTTTCAGTTAATACTTATCATTTCCTATTGAATCTATATTGAGTGCAAATATCTGGCTAAATAATAATTGAACTGTGAGATAAACTATTATTGCGTTGAACTGGCGTTACTGTATCGTGGCACAATAGAATTCATCCCCCGAGAACCGGCAATCATACTTGCACCGCATCCGTTGACTTTATATTATTAGTTTAGTGACTGGTTTGCAAATTGTAGCCTACCCTTCTAACTAATAGTGGCGCCAACGTGTTTTAACAGTTTTGCCAAAATTTCGACGTAAATTTGAAGACAAGTGATGTGAAATTCCTGACCGGCTACTACTATTACTACACTTTGGCTACCCTTACCTTCTACAATTACCTGCACTGTATTCGGCATTCTACTCTTGTTTGGTAACACAGTATCGTTCCATTTAATATAATATTTATTCAATATTATGCAACTTATAACTATTGCGGAAATTTTTACTGAAAATTTTTTAAGATTAGGCTTTATAAAAATTCAGCCATCTCAATTACCAGCTACATACACTGAACATAAAATTTGCCTTGGCGTAGAAATTCTTTTCAATCGGTTGTACCTGCAAACAAGAGTGAACGAAAACTAAAAATTAACTTAACCTATTCTAACATCATTTTATTTAAAAATTTTAGAAAATTCTTTTTTGTGTATTCATTCGCCCCGGACTTCGTTACAGCCGAAGAATTTGGCTGTTCCTTCTACAACCGTCGGCCATCTTTCCTACCTCCATGCCTCACCTTACAAGGACATTTCTAGAACGTGAAAGAAGTTCATTCCCATCGGATAACCTTATCTACATAATTTCAATATCTACATCTACCCAGCTTGGTATGCACATTGCGTTTATCACTATTTTACCTATACTAATTTTTATGGATGATATTGTCCTATTTCCTGAAACATACCTATTCCACACATCCTATTACTACGAATCTTTTACATTACTTTAGTAATTCAAATCAATCTTTCTTATTCATTCAAATCATTTTTACGACTTTAAGTCGCCATTATCATTATCCTGCAGCCACAGAAACATTTTAATTGCTTTTAAGGCGTTTCTTGTATGGCTGACAGAATTAGAAGAGCACAATCCCGTAATCAAATTAGGGAAAGACAAGAGCTAGAGTTACTACAAAGGCAAGCACAGGCACGACAAAAATTTACCTACTCTTACAGTACATTCTAATCCTGATCTAGACGCTACCTTAGAAATAGTAGACGACAGACTTACCGAACCTTACTCAAAACCTTATAATACTCAACATTCTGATAATTATTGTACTAATTCTCCTATCAATAATCAAATCATGGTCTATCCTGATATTCCCCAAGTAATTCTAAATGATATTCCTGAGGAAAGACGTGACATTTTACAGAGATACATCCAACAAACAGTACAAGCTGCACTGGATGCAAATGCTGCTCGTGGTAACCGTATTGCTGGTAACCCACAAGCAAATGCAGTCATCCCTGCACAACAGCAACTAAATAATTTACCTCAAGATTTACATAACATGTCAATTATTGTCAATGCTCCTAATCCTAATATGAAAATTCTTTTTTATGATTCTAAGTCTAGTACTGCAAACAACTACCTTCATGATGTTGAAACTTATTTTCGAGCACAGCATTACGACCGTGACCTTTGGTTTAACTTGATTCTTAGTATTTTAGCAAAGGAAAATATGCAATGGTACTGATTCACTTATACAGACAATGAAAGATTTATATTTTCATTTACATTTATTTACTAATATAATATGCATACATTTTTCCGTTGTAATAATGATAAAATACTAATAATGTTAACTACTACAAATCTTTCACATTAATGAAATATGTTAATCTCAAATATGCATAAGATATAAGATTGACTTTACTAGAACAATGAAACCTTATTCACATTTCTACTGATTATTTCAGTCGTTCTATTCCTGAACGTATTAAAGATTTTCTTTAAGTTTAGCATCTACTAGCCTAGCCTATCAGAAATAATAGAATATGTTAGTCTGATTTTCTCTCACGATAAAATGTACGCGATTAAGAGTGGTATTTTGTATAATATGTATATTAAAAATCCTGTAGCAATTAAAAATTCTCACAGGTAGTGCAGCTAGCGCAATGCTTCTCGCACAATGTATAGAAAATCCTATAACGGCTCAGTCCTTCATAGGTAGTGCAGTGACGAAATGTTACTCGCACATTGTATAAAAATCCTACAGCGAAAAAAATTCCTCGTAGGTAGTGCAGCTGGCGACAGGCCTCTCGCACAAATAGGGATAGGAATAACCTTCTGACCTCCCAATATAATAGTAATTTTTTTTGGCATGGAATGAACACAAATGTGATTTCCTATGTACACCTTTGTACGAATGCCAAGAGTTTAGGTTTCTCACAACCACTGTCCACGAAAATGAAAATTAATTTAAAATTTTATCTGGTCCACTCCTACCAACCAATACGAAAACATTTATCGTAGTTATCCTAATAGTTAAATTCCATTATTCTCTTTTCTAAAATTAATAGCAACCTCATGCTAACTGTCATTACTATGACTCTTTGGGAAGTTCCTATAATTCCTTTCCTTATTTGTTATTGTCTTCGTCATTAATATTCTGTAAATAATACTAACAAATTTCAATTCAATTTCAATTGGCTAATTAAAAATATTTTGTCTCACAGTTATACTTAAGAATGTCTAAATATATAAAAAGCGAAATCAAAAAACTGCAACCAGCTTTGGTGTCCAAATCTAAAGATGTCTAATCGTGACGTGTGCCGAATTATTTGGCATTTACTAACTTCCACCAATTAACGATCTGACATTAAACTTTCACTAAACAGATAACAACTTTTGATAACCTAAAATTCATATTATCATTCTATAACGTTCAATAAGCACGAATTTATTTTAATTATTCATAAGAATTCGGATAATTTAAAAATTTGCATTTAAAACATACTAATTTCTATTCTTCTTCTCCAGCTCCTCAAGCTAACTAAACACTAAAACTCTTCACCTCCATCTCAAACTATTTCGGTTCGTTCATCCTCAAAAATCGGATTCACGAAGTCGGAGAGGGAGAGTATTAGGCCGTATAATATGGCCTGCGCTGATGCACTATAAGAGAAATGAGCGGCAGAGGGAGAGGAGGAGCAAATCAAACAACGACGACGAAACCCAACTGACTCAGAACACTCTTCTTCGGGCTTAGGCCCCGACCACTACTCTTCGGCTCTAGCTTCTGCAACGACAATCTTGTTGTGGTCTGCCTGTCGTGCTTCGCCATTCCTTCGAATCATATTTGAATTACAATTGATTTACTAATTCTTTATTCTTTCAGTTAATACTTATCATTTCCTATTGAATCTATATTGAGTGCAAATATCTGGCTAAATAATAATTGAACTGTGAGATAAACTATTATTGCGTTGAACTGGCATTACTGTATCGTGGCACAATAGAATTCATCCCCCGAGAACCGGCAATCATACTTGCACCGCATCCGTTGACTTTATATTATTAGTTTAGTGACTGGTTTGCAAATTGTAGCCTACCCTTCTCACTAATAAGCTCTCATAATTCTAAATACTATATAATTATTAGAAATATTTTTCCTGTATTACTGTCTACAGAAAATAAACATAATATTAACAGATTAAATTAATTACAAATACAACGAATGTGTCAGACCTTTGATTATATCTCAGCAAATAATGAAGACTTTTATCATTTAGCCGGAACGTTGATAAATATTCACATTCATTAAATGTAATCAGATAACATCCGTTTGTTCAAAACCTTTCTTAATATCAAGCAACCCTTTAGAATATATCAAGTGATATGACATCATTAAAACATAATCAATGTGACTAATAAGCTAAATATTTACCCTGAAAACTTAAATAGTTACATATTATTATAGCTATCTAGAAGTTTGTCATTAAAATATATATACTAATACTGAATTAAGCAATGAAAGCCATGCGATATTTACAAGATAGGTTTTACAACTCTACAAACATTTTTGATTTAACTCAGCATAAACGGTTTCTGTAGCAGCAAGGTCTTCAGGAGGAATATCTGCATCGCCCCATCCATACGGTCCAGGCAGACTGGGATTTTCTGCTCCAGCATTCCCGTGACTGTGAAAATGGGATCCATCTCCGGTTCTGCCTATTCGTTGTCTTACAATATGTTCTGGGACAGTTTTAAGGTCGTAAGCCTGACCTAGCTTTGCCATCAAGTCGATGAAGGCAGTTGAGAAATTGTATCGATAGAAGCCAAGTTCAGAGGTTTTGTAGTCCCAAGGGAAAACGTGGTGGTAGTTATGCCATCCTTCTCCAAAGGCAAAAATTGCAACGATTTTATTTTCCGCCGGGTGAATATTCCTATGACAAAAGTTCACGCATAAAGTTAATTATGTGAACTTGTACATTTCAATTATTATAAGTATGAAAACAATCAGGAATTCCCTTTAGCTGCATTTCATTAAAATAATTGCAGTCTATACAGTAAATCAGGATATAAATCTATAATAAATACTATGTTAAATAGAACCATTCGACAGATTTCTCATCATGTGGTTAGAGCTGCAATAAACGCATTGCCATTAACCATGTAAAACTCCTAAGTATGTATTATAATAAAAAACAAACATTATAATGTATGATGACAGAATTTATGTTCACATGCCCATAAGTAACTCATATTCCTATATGTACAAAACTGCTACAATGTTTTAACAAGTTTTAGCATTTTTAAACACCCATCAACAAAAAATAATACTATGTCTCTAAATTGTGTGGCCTGAGAGTTTTGTCAATAATTTACTATCCCTACTGACGTATTTTTCTTTCAACAGAGATAAGAAATACTTTTTTTATTACTTTTTGTGTATTTAGTTACCTTTAGTTTAAAAACTTGGATTTTACTTACGTGTCGTATGGCTTTGGACCGTACATATGGGCTGCACTGTTGACCAACCATGTCGCATGAAGTGATAATGTCAATCGGAATTGAGTGCCAACAAACCAAGAGACCATCGCTGTTTCTTGCCAAAAATACCAACTGATAAATGTTGGCATAAAGAAGCTAATTGTAAATGCTATCGGAATGTAATATCTGAAATTAAAATATTTTAGAATATAGTTTTTAGTATAAAAAATTGAACAACTCTACTTCTAATTGAAAATTGTCATCCTATATTTGATATTATTTCAATAGAGCAGAGAAATCAAAATTTTAAATGTTACTAACTATTAAAACTTACTTGTGCTGAATCATGAGTAATGGATCAGACTCTAAGTCTGAGAGGTCAACAATTTTCCCTTTAGTCTTAACAGCCTCATGTTTGCGTGTCATCAGCCATCCAATGTGAGCGAAGAAAAAGCCCCTATTTATATTGTGAGGATCGGCATGGGTCTCGGAGAATTTGTGATGAACACGATGATCTCGAGTCCATTCCCAAACACTGTTCTGTTAATTAAATCTCTTATTTCAAACATCATTATAAAATGCCATATTTAACATTATTAAGATTTTTTAACTCACTTCACAAGCGATTGTATTTCCCAACAACAGAAATAGTCTCAAAGGAAGTTTCGCTTTATAGGATTTATGTGTCCATAACCTGTGGGCTCCAGCAGTTATTCCCAAAGCACTCCATGTCAATAGAATAATATCTTTAATAAAGTAACAGAAGGTAATATTTTAATATCTTAAGGAAGCACTATATTCACACGTGCACGTGCATCACAATCTGTAGTGTGTGAATTTGCAGTTATCAGATTCAAGAGTCTGTTTTTAGCATAGCAACAAATTTCCAGTTTTACTACTTTATTGTAAAGCAATCAAGATTCTGTGGAACTGTATTATGAGAAATTTGAACTAAAATAACAAACTTGGTACTGCAATAGGATTTCCACGTTTATTACTTTATCACTAGTAATAGGCCCGTTCTCCGAACGGGAAACAAATACAATGCTTATCGAATCAGCATAATAATAGTGAACCAAATTCAACATCATTTAACTAAACACCGAAATTAAAGCAAATGTTGAGTTTCATTATATTATCATTAATACTATATGGACATAATATTTTAAATCACCCCGTCAGTTTACATCACCCCGCGTCGTTTTCGATTACCCCATCATTGTAAATAGACGTCATTTTAAATAACCCCGTCATTTTAAATAACCCCGTCATTTTAAATAACCCCGTCATTTTAAATAACCCCGTCATTTTAAATAACCCCGTCATTTTAAATAACCCCGTCATTTTAAATAACCCCGTCATTTTAAATAACCCCGTCATTTTAAATAACCCCGTCATTTTAAATAACCCCGTCATTTTAAATAACCCCGTCATTTTAAATAACCCCGTCATTTTAAATAACCCCGTCATTTTAAATAACCCCGTCAATTTAAATACCACCGTCATTTCAAACCCCGCCATTTTAAATAACCCCGTCATTTTAAATATACGTGAATTGTTTTGTGAAGAAAAGAAAGAAATTTTTGCCTTAAAACCCAAAATATTATATTCCCCCCAAATTTTTTTCTGGCTACGGCCCTAATAAATGACACTGCCATTTTAAATAGACGTCATTGTAAATACCACGTCATTTAAAATAGACGTCATTGCAGATGACCCCGTCATTTTAAATATACATCATTTTAAATGACCCCACATTTTAAAAAGACATCATTGTAAATAACCCCGTCGTTTAGAATCACCCCTTCATTTTGAATAACTTCGTTGTTTTAAATCTATAAATGTCATTTTAAAACATCTCGTCATTTTAAATCACCTCGTCATTTTAACATTCCTGCCATTTTAAATAATCTCTTTATATTAAATATTCCCGTCATCTTAAATATTAAGTCATTTTCACCTCATCATTTTAAGTAGCTGTGTTATTTTAATTAGCTACCACTGTTTTAATCGTCCTCGTTATTTCTATCTATTTTCTCACCCCGTTGCATTAACTAACCAATTCTATGTCAAGTCAAGTCAACCTGTTCAATCCACAACCAAATGATACAAACTAAATAAACATCGCCTTGCTAATAATAGTTTGACTCCGTTGCGGTCGCCCCGTTCGAGGTGAAAGGGACTAATCCCTTTACATAGCGAAGGCCTGCCTGCTTAAAGAGTAGGACTTTGTCAAATTTTTGAAATTCATTGGCAAAATATTTTCTAATAAAAATTAAAAAACTGGAGTGGCTACCGTCTTCATTATTAAGTCGAGTAAGTCAGGAAAAAGTTTGGTGAAGATAGGATGAAAACTGTAGGAGGAGTATTTGAACAAAACGTGACAGGTCGGAGCGTTTTCTCCCACTCCTTCAATGTTAAAATTCGAAATTCAAAAAATCGTAAAACCATTTCTATGAAAGATATCATTTTGAAACTCGAGGTTTGGGGTTCTGACTATGATGTGCCCATCCAGTAAAAATTTGAAAGTCGTAGATTGGTGTTAAAGGGGAAATGAATTGCTATTATTATATAGATATCTGATTGACTTTCTCATACACTAGCTATACAATTGCTAAAAAGGTCATCAGTTATTACGCATTAAGTTCATATTTTCTCATTATGAATTCCAAGTACTCTATTATTGTAGTCGATTTACCTGTACGTCTAAATTTTATCGACTTAAAAATAATGGTAAATGAAAATTATTTTCAATTCTGTTCTAAGTTATGGAAAGTGTAAGCAATCTTTCATTAATGTAATTAATGATCTAATGATCAGATTGCCGTAACTAATGATCATTTCTTTATGGCAATAAGTCTTCAAGAATTAGACAATTGAAATTATAACAAGATGAAGTTGGAGCACAAATAGACCTGTTAATACCATTAGGTATTGTACTTAATCTTCAAAATTATCATTATGAATTTGGCTATCCTTTGAAGGCACATAGTTAAGTTTTTAACTAATTCAGTAAGTAGTAAAGCCCAGGACATAATTATTGCTGAATTAAGACCTGCTGAAATTTATCTAACCCAATTTTAAAATCTCACTGGTAATAATAATAAAAGTAAATTTTACAAAACTACTTGTGCACTAAATGCTTTCAAATTTCAAATAACGTCGCAAATAACGTTTAAAGCGACGTTTCTTTAGAAATTGTTCATATTTAAAAAAAAAACTTTTGGATGACTAAGTCCAATTTCTATTTGCAGTTATATAGAGATTCTATAAGCTCTGAGATTTCAAGTTTTGTAAATTGGTTTAAAAAACATACTGAACACGTGAGTTTGCCATTTGACTTGGCTGGTCAAACAAAGGTAGAGTCCGTAAAGGCCAGCTATGTGCAAGTATGCAAACATGAACACATTAAACCAAACAATTTGAAGAGGAGGATTTTCCTTTGCAAAAATATCGATATCTTTCTCTGATTTGGTAACACCATTGGCAAGTTTTTCTGCTTTATCGCCAATTTTGGATTGACGAAATCGAGTTAGTAATTCTTCGGTATTCGGTGCCATTTTTGTAGCTTTTGATACAAACACAAAAGAAGTTTTGGCAATATAATTTTTTAGTATATTTTCTGATGCAGGTTAAGTGTAAAATAGTAGATTAATAAAAAATGTTTTTATTCTTTAATGTCACAATATCCCTAGAAACTAATTGAATTATCCTAAAATTTTCTTGCGAATAAAACAATTGATATACTTGATTTAACTGATGACTATGATGCCTTGGTAGAGCTTCTATAGTACTGCCCAAGGAATTCAGATGTGCCAACATTAAAATAGGCTTTGTTCATTGGACATATTGTGGACATCCATGCAATGTGTTTTTATGTAACAAATATTTTCACAGGGTTTATCAGTAACTATCCTCTAAGTAAATCCAAACGCAATTTAATTCACACCAGCAGCCCTGTTTATGTACCTACTTAATCCCTCCAGTTTCTCACGATTCCTAATTCCTGATGTACATAGGGATATCCATAAAGTATAATTGTACGTCTATAAAATATAAGAATTCTACATATTTTTAGACTATATACCTACAAGGTAGTGGGGTACAGGTCTGTCGAGTGGGCTAAATAGCTGTTTCTCAGACTGAGGGAGCTCTGGAGTACCCCTCAGGTCTATTTGTATATGGTGGTTATTTCGGAGTTAGGAGAAACTTTCTTTGCTGTATTACGCAAATAAATAGAATAAGATTGCCTCTCTTAGTGGCAATGTGATTATCTATCAGTGTCCTGTCACTAAATATTAGTAACTAAAGTTTGCTGTGTTAAACCGTTAAACCAAATTGTACTTTTGCCTCTCTTATTTATTTTATTTTTATTTTTTGGGTGCTTTTATTAAAAAGGAGACCTTTTGCTTTTTTTAAAAAAAATATGTTGTTGTACTATTTAATAAGGGCAATTCTTTAAGGAATTTGGAAGGGTCTTGTGTATCCAATTTATAAAATTGTGGTTACGATAATGATTAGTGTTCCTTTATTATTTTACTATAGATACAATCAGGCCGTGCCATTTGCTGATGCCATAAACCATAATATAAAGTTTATTAAAATATCGTCACAATTAAAATCGAGGGTAGTATCGTGGAAAAGTCATTCGCATACGTAAAAACGTGTCTGTTGGTTCTGACTCAACGATATAGGACATTAACCAAACTTTTATTATTTATAGTTTGATAAAGTTCTCAACTACAATCAATTGTCATAATATACGTGGGGTTTTCTACCTTGAATTCCAATATCCTAACCGATTGATTTGCTAGTAGTGATACAGTTAATAATTTAAAAATTTTATTAACTGAAAGTTGACATTTCGAAAATGTTTAAATGGGTTATGAGTCTAAGTTTGTACTTATGATACACTTAATTGTTTTACCGTTTTACAGCATATATGCCAAAAGCTCCTTGCCATAAGCATGTCATTGTCTTTTATGGATATATTATTCATAATTCTATTTATTAGCCATGATAATATTATTATATAAATTTTAATTAAAAAAATGTATGATAATAATGTTTCTGTTGCATTGTGTGTTAGAACTGCAAACATGTATGCAATATAGACAATACTATAATAATGTTTTGTTACCTATATATAAACTACTTATTTTGGTATATACTTTGACCATAATGGAACATCCAAAATAATGATATTATTCTTCATGTAAAGATGCATTAAATGGTGCAAGTTGTATCACCTGTCATCTTTAATGAAGCATTAAGAACTTTCACTGTATACATGTGATGAACTTCCGCATATTGCACAGCCTTGAATTGATGGCAGTTCAAAACTTATAGGGACCATTTAAAATATTATAATATACTACATGGTAGCCTGGGAGGGATATTAGCCGGAGAGAGATATGATGGCCCTCTGTCTGAACAGACTGACAGAAATATCAGCTTTTTCAGACTGAGCGGTATAAATCATTGCTCTGTCAAACTAGACTGAGAGGAATGCCTGTGGTCAGTATGCATTCTCAGTTAAGATTAACCGCATTCACATAAATATGTGCAAGTTTTAATCGAAAGTGCATGATTGGGGTAGATATTATATTTTATTTGAAATTGGGATTAATTTGCGTAAGCTGTGGGACTCCCTGGAGAACAATTGAAGCTTAAAAGGAATCAACTTAAAATTTGTTACATGACGGGAGTACCAACGTCATTAACGACTTAAGTACGTAGTAATCATGCACATCCATTACAATGAAGAGCATTTATTGTTTGTACAATAATAACAACATGCACACGAAAGAGACAGGTTGGTTCATATGAATTTCCCAATATAAAAAACTTTTGAGATACATTTTGCCTTCAGCTATGGCTTTGCATTATTCATTCACCCTGAAGAAAATTGGGGAATATACAAACAATATACGGAGAGTGGGTAACAAAGTAGTATGTCACACGACACTACTGTACAATGTATTACTTTAATAAGAAACAGTATGATTCCATTTGTGTATTATCCTGTCGATATTTATTAATGCCAGGTCTGCATTCTGGATCAGTTCTTGACAAACTTTGTCTGCGAAACTATATCATCGTAAGTTCAATTCGACAGACTCTGAATTATTTAATTACACATTGATTATCCCATCTCCAGTTATCTTTATTTTTCTGTGGACGTTTTAAGTTGTTTTAAAACAGGTAGTTTTATCACACCCAGCTATATAAATATTAATTAAATTTGCAAAGTACTATAGAACTTAAAAATTCGCCAGTTTTTGGTATTTAAAAAATCAAAATCGGAGAAAAATGGCCCCAAATACAGAAGTTTTAACGCGACTACGCCATTCAACTATTGGGACTGAAAACGAAAAACTTGCCAATGGTGCCTCTAAATCAGATAATAGCATCGACATTTATTCTAAAGACAATCCACCTTATGAACTCGTTTGGAAAAACGTATTACTGTTTGTGTATCTACACATTGCGGGATTTTATGGACTCTACGCCTGTTTCACCAATCAAGTCAAATGGCAAACTTATGTTCTAAGTACGTAATATTTGGTTCAAAATCCAAAAAAATTTCTAATAATTTCTTCTGGGTGCGGCCCTACAAGGAGAAACTTATTAAATGTTAAGACTGACTCGTCGATGGTTGTCGCTTTTTTTAAAACGTGTACCAAATATTTTCTAAGGTCTTATTGTGGCCCTTTCCCCCAAAACTCCCTGCACTTTTAAAAAATAAATTAGCTTTTGGATTGGGAATTATGTATGGAAAATCGTCTCGTTCTGTTTTATAGATAGAAGCAAAATAGTTTTTGGTATGTCTCTCTTGGTCAAAGTTCTGGATACGTGCTTTTCAATCATATGGGTAAAAGTGTGCAGAATTTAGAAAAATATGAAAAAATTGATATGGAAGTTATATAACTAACACGGACATCGGACAGCTAGATTGGACGTAGGAAAAAGGAAATTGGAAATGCCAGGATGCGACACAATTACATGGTACAGGACTGAGAGGAATATGTATCTGAGACGGAAATACGCACAAAAGCTTCCATTCCTTACACTTTTACTAACATATATTAACTGACTAATCTAATTAAAACAATAATATTATAGGTATTTGTATATATTTGTTAAATACAATTACAATTAACTCTATGAAATCTATGGAATCAATTAACTCTTTACAGTCCCATCATGAACGTTTCTGCTATTATTATTGATATATTCAAAGTTCAGTATTCTAATATTATAATTGTTGGCATGAAATGCTATTTTAACCATCGTATTACCTATAAGCCGCTCAAAACTGTTGGGCTTTCCAGTTAGACTTACTTCATACTGAGCCGAATTTAATTGGATTGTTTTCTGATTTCAATATTATATACGACGCATATTAAATATAAGCCCAAGAAAAACAACTTTTATCTATGAGATGCAAAAACAAAGATAAATACGACACGTTCTATGATAAAAACAAGAAATTCAAGTAATTTTCCCACGATTCTCAATCACTCATATTAATGATTGTGAAATGTTCCCAGTTTAAAGTTTGTTTATTTGCTGTATAATTCCGTTTTGAATTTTGTTACTGCCTGGCAGAATTACAAAGAATCATAGTCAACAAGTATAAACATTAAAACAACATCAACTGTAAAACAAGCTTGACAGGCAGAGTAAAGACAGCTGCTGCAACATTTTATATAGCCATTGTGGGTTATGACAGTTGTTATAGGGCTCTAGCATGGGAATAGTTTAGTTGCAACCTGTAATCATGATCAATCATGGCAGAAACAGGGGAAGGAGGAGTATTTTTAACTCCAAAAACAAATTTGCTCAGAGTCAAGTCAGAAAAAAGACTAAAATGAGGTGGAAAAGGTTTTTTATACTTTGAAACAATAATTCCGCGCGGAATTTAATCGATTATTACAGTGATTTAACTTAACCAAGTTGAAAGTATTTATATACACGAATGAAAAAATAACAAAGGCACCAGGTACAAAGTCGTCGTTAACTTAACAATACTAATATTAAGTGTGTACTATCCTGCTAACTGGAAAAAGATCCACTTTAGGTGTCCAGGTGCAAAGTTTTAGCTTTAATTCAGCATTCAATTGCAGAATAATGCACAATAAACCATTAAAGGTGGGAAACAATGGCTTTTATTGATGTTTTAAGCTTAATTGCGTGTATGTATTTAATTTAAAAGAATGTTGGTTTAAATAGTGTCCGTTCTAATCTGGTGGGGCGGCATGGGCATTACTGCTGGAGCTCACAGACTATGGGCACATAGATCCTACAAAGCGAAACTGCCATTGAGGCTATTCCTCCTGGTAGGAAACACAATCGCTGTTCAAGTAAGTTAGAATTGTTTTGACCTATTGTTATGCTTTATTAATAAAGTTGTATAACTAACTGAGTTTTTTAACTAACAGAACAGTGTGTGGGAATGGGCCAGAGATCATCGTGTTCATCACAAATTCTCAGAGACTCATGCCGACCCTCACAATATTAATCGAGGATTTTTCTTTGCTCACATGGGATGGTTAATTACACGCAAACATGACGCCGTGAAGATCAAAGGCAAAACTGTTGACCTCTCAGATTTAGAGGCAGATCCTTATCTTATGTTTCAGAAAAAGTAAGTTTAGGGATCTGTAAATCCTTGCACATCTTATATTTACGTGTTTGAGTTAAGTGAACAGATATGTAGTAGAGAAAAGGTTATTTCAAACAGGTATCAAAAAGTCGAATATAAGTATTTGCTTTTTAATGAAAAGAAATATTGGAGTAAAAATAAACAGATTTGTTGACCTAATTTCACAAACTTTTTTCCTTCCAGGTATTATATTCCGTTGTTTTCAACCGTGAGTTTTTTCATACCAGCATTTATCTGTTGGTATTTTTGGCAAGAGTCAGCAATAATTTCTTGGTGTGTTGGTGCCCAACTCAAATATTTAATTAATCTTCATGGGACGTGGTTGGTCAACAGTGCAGCTCATATGTATGGCCGTAAACCATACGACATGTAAGTTCAACCTAAAATATTTTCTTTTAGCATTATAATTATATTTTATTAACTGCTTCAATCGAAGTTGCCTTAAGACACAATAACATAATTCCAACAATTAAAACAATATATTAAGTAATACAAATCAAATGATATTAGGAGATAATTGTTTCGTATAAAAGTGATTTTGTAAAATTGCAATCGAACCTTTTACACTAATAATAGCCACCTCCTCGGCTAACGTGTTAGGAAGGTTCATTTGTTTTAAAAATTCAACAAAAAATTTTGAAATGTACCCCGTGCACCAACATAGAACAAAGATCATTAGAACAAACGGTATTAAAAAGTACTAGACAGATATTAATTTTTGCAAACATGGCATGCTAATTATGGAAATAACATAATAATTATGCGAAAATTGGAATGTACCATTAAGTATTAAAATGATCAAACTGTAATGTATATTGAGAAATTGAATTTTTGTCACAGGAATATCCAGCCCTCAGAAAATAAATTTGTGTCAATGGTTGCCTTTGGAGAAGGATGGCATAACTATCATCACACTTTCCCTTGGGACTACAAAACCTCAGAGCTGGGCTTTTACAAGTACAATGCCACAACGGCTTTCATCGACTTGATGGCTAAACTAGGTCAGGCGTATGATCTAAAAACAGTTCCAGAACATATTGTCAAACAACGAGTAGCTAGGACCGGAGATGGATCCCATTTTCACAGTCATGGAAACATTGGGCAAGAAGGTCCCATTGCTCCAGGTCCATTTGCATGGGGCGATGACGATATTCCGGCTGAAGACGTCGCCGTAACAGAAACTATTTACGCTCAATCAGAGCTGTAAACCTAAAACTTATACTTTTGGAGTCTATCTGTTGTAAATTCTAAACTTGTGGTTAAAGTTTAACTGTGGTATGATTTATTGTTTTTGATTTACCTAAAGATAAGTATTTTTTGGAACAACATGATTATAAAAAATAAAAGCAATAAAAAACGATGACGAAATTCGTGGAATAGTGGCTGATTGTGTGCATCCGAAGCAGCCAACTTTACCTCCAACCCAACAATACTGAAGAACTTACATCGGTCCACGTAGAGCTCAGCCAAATTGTTTTAGGGGAGCTTTGTCCTGTGGTATATCAGTATAGACGAAACCTATTGGCACTGCATTAAAAATTAAACTTTTCCATTTCCATATGACATAAATATGACCAACTTATCTTGAGAGTATTTATCATCCAAACAGCTTTTAAAAGGTATGCAAAATAGTGAATACGACACAAATTATTGGTACAGATAATAAACGCATAATAAATAAATTACTAGTAAATTAAAATGTGGGTCCAGTTTATTTGTACTCAAACGTTCTCAAAACTTCAAATTGAATCGAATCGTAATTGTACAAAACTGATAAAATACTACTTACTTTAAAATCGTCTTCCGTCGATTTATATTTAATGAACTTACTTTCAGTATTTTTTTAACGTCGTTAATCATTTTGAGTTGAAATAATATCCCTCCTGGCTTGGAATATTTCTTGTTGCTCAACAGCGAGTTTTTGAGCAGTGCCTTTATCATTCACCAAAAAAATAAATAATTGCAAAAAATTACAATAAAAATTTTTAAGCAAAAATGTTTTACAATTAGTATCCCAAAAGTTGTTCCTTATTTACTTGCAGTATATCATTCAGTTTTATGACGGGTTGAAAAAATAATTTTCTGAAGGTTCTCAGCAGCCAAGTTTTGTGAATTACTATTCATAGTGAAATTTGGTAATGTTTTAGGGAGTCAAGAGCAGTACATTAAAAAGGTAAAGTCTATTCATGTCATAATTCCCTAAAAATATTGTGTGTGAATTTAATAGATATAGGTAGTTGCATTTCATTAAAATACAGTCTACACTCTACACAGTAAATCTGGATATAATTCTATAATAAATAATAATGCTATACTAAATAGAACCATTCGACTTCAAGCGTGGTAATTCGACGTGGGAATGTGATTTCTAATCATGTGGTTAGTGCTTGAATAAATGCATTGGCATTAACCACGTAAAATTCCTAAATAAGTATTATAAAAACAAACGTCATAATGTATGATGACAGATTTAATGTTCATATGCCTATAAGTTTCATATATCCCCACTTGTACTTAACTGCTACAAATGTTTTAACAAGTTTTTATATTTATATGTTACTATACTATTAAAACTTACTTGTGCTGCATCATGAGTAATGGATCCGACTCTCCGACTAAGTCTGAGAGGTCAACAATTTTCCCTTTTGTCTTAACAGCCTCATGTTTGCGTGTCATCAGCCATCTAATGTGAGCGAAGAAAAAGCCTCTCTTTATACTGGGAGGATGCGGCTTGGGTCTTGGCGAATTGAAATGAACACGATGATCTCGAGTCCATTCCCAATTTCCCAAATTTCTCCTGTTTCATGCATCATTATAAAATACGTTACCATAGTAATAATAATATTTTATTCGTCAACATCTCTAGATTAAAGTTAAAATACTTAAAATAATCAAAATTGAGCTTCTGTGTTAATATACATTAGTCCTCTTATGAATTATCGTTTATACTTACTATCGTCCCTTAAGGTATCAAATACGCAATATGCAGCTTAGAACTGACATGACATCGAAAATACTCAATATGCAGCTATAAGCAGCAATATGTAGGCTAAGTTATGCATATATTGTGATTTTGTTAGCTTAAGGGACGATATATATAGTTTACAGCAGATTAAATACAAGACAGATTACATGTAATTTGCTTTTTTTCATTATATAATATTACTTCACATATTTGATCTTTTAAAACCTACATTTTAAGTTCGTTCTTAAAAGAGTCAGCATTTTTAATTGTTTGCATGAATTCAGGTAACTCATTCCACAATTTGGAAACTGACTCTTGAAAGGATTGTTTACCATACTTGTTGTTTGGAAGAGAATTATTGCACAAACAATTTTTATTTCTTAGCATATAATTATTGATACTATCTTTCTTTTTTACATAACCGTTAAAATATTCCGGCCAGTTATTATACAGATATACTATTGCATCACATAGATCGAGAACACTTTTTTATGGCTAATACACATTACTATAAGCTTTTTTAACTTACTTCACAAGCGATTGTATTTTCTAGTAGCAGAAATAGTTTCAATGGAAGTTTCGCTTATATAGGATTATGTGTCCATAGCTTGTGGGCTCCAGGAGTCCAGGAGTTATTCCCAAGGCACTCATATTCCATAAAATAACATCTTTAATAAAGTAATAGAAGGTAATTATATTTAAATATCTTCAGGGAGCACTATTCACACGTGAATAGGCAGTAGTAAGTGAATTTGCTAATTATGGTATTTAAGAGTCTGTTTTCAACATAACAAACAAATTTCCAGCCTTACAACTTTGTTGTATATAAGTAAACAAAAATCTGTGAAACTTTATCATGAGTTTAAATTAATATAACAAACTGTACTGCCTGTGGTAGGATAGTAGGATTTACACATGGAGTGGTTAGTGATTACGATATTCATGTCAATTTTATATCTGGTACTGGTGAACGAATTTCTCACTCACTCTATGCAATTGCTAAAATAGTCATCAGTTATTACGCTTTAAATTCATATTTTCCCATTATGAACTCCAAGTACTCTATTATTGTAGTCGATTTACTTGTATTTCTAAATTTTATCGACTTGGTAAATGGTTAATGGAAATTCTATTCAATTCTGTTCTAAATTATCGGCAGTGATTGATTTTACGGCTTTGTTAGACTAGACTAAAGAATAGCAAATCATGTCTCTGTCATAGACTGCGAGGAACAGGAAATATGACTCTGTAGACTAGATTGAGAGGAATATCTGTGGTCATAAGTACTACAAAAAAATACTAAATGGTGTATATAATGTTTAATAAAGAAGTTCTATTCTGTTAATTATTGCAACAAAACAAACTGTATGTTGTTTGTTGTATAATGGAAAAATCTCATCATATTATTCATGTTTACATGCGGTAATCTACCACATACCGTATTGTCCCAATTAATTCACCCTGTTCAAAATTGTTGACTCCCTCCGGGTCAACTATTATATTTTCGCTTTAACAGGTGCCTACAAACATTGGTTGACCCTCCTCGAAATAATTGACCCCCCTACTTTGCATGGTTGGAGATGATATGACATACTAGTATACATATATTTGAGTATTTGCATGGAAAATGTTATGAATTGGAAATTAGGACTTACTTAGATTATGATAATCTAATATGCAATCGCTGCATCTTAATCTTAACTATAAGTCACGATACTATCATTTTAGTGAATGTGTCTTCCTCAGAAGGTCGTATCCAAACTACTCCTAGAAGACACTAGTAACCTAACCTAACCTTATACGACGGGGCTAAAAATCACAGATACATCTAAGGGCATAAATACCATTATGTATTCTCAGTTAAGATTAAACGCATTCACATAAATATAAAAATTGTGCAAGTTTTAGTCGAAAGTGCATGATTTTTTATTTTATTTGAAATTGGAATTAATTTGCGTAAGCTGTGAAACTCCCTTAAGAACATACAAGAAGAGTATTGAAGCTTAAGAGGAATCGCCTTAATATTTGTTACCTGACGATGGTACCAACATAATTTTTACGATTTTAGTACACAGCAAGAAATATGCATAGCTATACACTTAATAGCTTTTGTTTGTACAATGTTAACAAACTGTACACGAGAGAGGAGACAGGCTGTTTCATATGAATTTCCCAATATAAAAAACTTAAAAAAAATATGCCTTCAGCTTTGGGTTTGAATTATTCAGTCATACTGTGGGAAATTGGTGTGTATACAAAAAACAAACCATGTAAGGACGGTGGGTTACAAATGAAAAAGACGGTTATAGTAATTATGCCACACGATACTACTTTAAAGTACACTTAAAAACATTATAATTAGTATATCTGTCAATTATCCTGTCCATATTTATTAATGCCAGGTCTGAATTCTGGAGCAGTTCTTGACAAACTTTGTCGGCGAAACCATATCATCTTAAAATCAATCTGAAAGACTCTGAAATATTTAATTACACATTGATTACCCCATCTCCAGTTATCTTTATTTTGTCGTAGACATTTTTTAATTGTTTCAAATTAGGTCGCTTCTTTATTACACCAGCATTGGTAAAATTTGCAAACTATTGAAATTAAAAATTCTCTAGTAAAGTGGAATTATAAGAATCAAAATCAGAGAAAAATGGCCCCGAACACAGAAGTTTCAACACGACAACGCCATTCAGTTATTGGGACTGAAAACGAAAAACTTGCAAATGGTGCCTCTAAATCAGATAATAGCATCGACATTTATTCTAAAGACAATCCATCTTATGAACTCGTTTGGAAAAACGTATTACTGTTTGTGTATCTACACATTGCGGGATTTTATGGACTCTACGCCTGTTTCACCAATCAAGTCAAATGGCAAACTTATGTTCTAAGTACGCTCTTTATTTCGTTTTCCGTATTATATGTTGGGATTAGATTGATTTTTTAATTGTAAAAGGATTTACATTGTCGGTAGTCAAATTGGGAAAACAATCCGACAAATATTACAAAATTCACCTTTGTAGTGTAGTGATATCAAAATTTAACATTTAGTCAAAAAAATCTAGCCAAAATTTATAATAAAATATGAATTTGAATAATTTATATCATCAATAATCTCGAAGCAAACTAGGGTAACCTAAATCATTAGTAAAAGCCTCAGGCCTATTCTGGGGCAAGGAGCCAAATTTTCCCGGCGTTTACTGGAGACTTGGCCTATTCTCTAACACCTAATTTAAGTTTACCATAAAATTAAAGAATCAATGCAAAAGAAAAATTTTCAAATGGTCAAATCAGGATTTTCAGATTGTCATTGAATACGCTGGCAGTCTATTTACATTATATTAACTACTGCCTGGTCCTGCTCCCCCCTACAAAATCGAAGAAAATAAATTTTTGCTTCAAACCCCAAAAATTTTTCCAATAATTGGGGCTCCTTTTTAAATTGTTTCTGGCTGTGGCCCTGCAAGGAAAAACTCATTAAATGTTACGGCTGACTCGGCGATGGGCAGAACATTGACAACACATCCCCCGTGGAGAATAAAAAAGTGTCGTATTTTTTCAAACATATTTTCTGAGACCTGCCTTATTGCAGCCCTTACCCCAAAAGTCCCTGCATTTTCCAAAATAAATTAGTTTTGGATTAGTAAAAAATATATTGAATATACTCGTCTCGTTCTGTTTTATAAAAAGAAGTATACTTTTTGTCGTGTGTCCCTCTTAATCAAATTCCTGGATACGTGCTTTACAGTAATATGGGTAAAAGTGTGCAGAATTTAGAAAAATATGAAACATTTGATATGAACCTAATTCGGACAGCTAGATTGGAAGTAAGAAAAGGGAATTTGGAAGTGATGGGATAAGATACGACACAATAACATGATAAAGGACTGAACTGAGGGGAATAAGCATCTGAGACGGAAATATGCACTAAAAGCATTCCTTACACTTTTACAATCGATTCCAGAGTCGCGGTGACAGCCCCCCTCCTGACTCGTCCTCCTTGCCCCCCCCCCTCTTCTCCCGAAATCGAAGAAAACAAAGCAATTTTTGCCTTAAAACCTAAAATTTTTTCTTATTTTAACGCCCCCCCCGAAATATTTTTCTGGCTACGGCCCTGTGCGATTCCTGTGATGGCTGAAGTAAGACAAAGGTTGGACATTTTAAAAGTCGCGCCATGAAATACATAAGGCATACCACCACCCATATCCGAGGGTACTAACTTAGCAACCTAATTAAAACAATTATATCATTGGTTAGTATTTGCTAAATAGGTACATTAGATAGGTATTTGAGCAACCTCTGCCTTACTTCAACCTATATTTTCCGCCATGACAGTTTAGGATTATATTACACTGCACGGAGGGGTACGGTAATGTCGTCTCTTGTATTAGAACCAGGAAAGCCAAGAACTGCTTAACCCTATGGAATCGTTAACCGTTTGCGGCGGATTAAGGCAGAGGGAAAAGCCTAAACTATCAATGTTATTGTTTTAATCAGGTAAGATTAGATCCCTAAAAAGCGTGTCCTCGTATGTTCCGTGTATTTCATGGTTTTAAAATTTTAAAATTTTAAAATTTTTTCCTCAGCCTTACTTCAGCCGTTTTTGCTATTATAATAATACTAGAAATTGTGCATAGTGCTTATCAAGTCGGGGATTACAACATGGACTGGATATTTGCATATTATGAAATCATTCAGCTCTCCCTACCATACATACATAGGTGGATAAATGTAAAAAGTCTAGGATTATATTATAGATTATAATTTTCAAAGTTCAGTTTTATAATTGTTTTCAGGGAATTTTAATTATCGTATTACATAAGACGCTCAAACCTGTTCCTGTTAGACTTACTTCACATTAAGCCGAATTTAATTGATAGGTACATCATTCTGATTTTAGTGTCATAATATACTTATTATGCTGATGGAAAATAAATACAAGCCCAAGGAATACACCTTTTTTCTATGACTTGCAAAAACAAAGATAAATACTACACGTTACATAATAAAAGCAAGAAATTAAAGTAATTTTCCCATGATTCTCAATCTCACATAATCATGATTGTGGGGGATTGAGTATCATTTAACGATTTAATAATTTAATGAGAAACATCTAGGACAAGAAACAACGGCTTTTATTGATGTTTTAATTTTAATTGTACAGGGGTACCCACAAATCGTGCACGCATAGTTTGTGTTAATAGCTTGAGAACCAGGGCAGCTAGAGACAAATAGTTACCACCGTTGGAAAGAGGAGATTCCAACTTAAAGATTGGTGTATCATACGTAATGATTGGAATGATATTTCGGGTCAAAAAAATTAATTCATTAAAAAAATTTTTTAATAGATTGCGGGAGTAGCACGTTTTTACAAATAGAATTAATTTTTTTGACCCGAAATATCATTCCAATCATTACGTATGATACACCAATCTTTAAGTTGGAATCTCCTCTTTCCAACGGTGGTAACTATTTGTCTCTAGCTGCCCTGGTTCTCAAGTTCTCAACTAGGCGTGCACGACTAGTGGGTTACCCTGTATATAATTATGCAAATAATTTAAAAGAAATGCTTTAATGTTTTTTAAGTGTTTGTTCTAACCTGGTGGGGCGGCATGGGCATTACTGCTGGAGCTCACAGACTATGGGCACATAGATCTTACAAAGCGAAATTCCCATTGAGGCTATTCCTCCTGGTAGGAAACACAATCGCTGTTCAAGTAAGTTAGATTTGTTTTGCCCTATTGTTATCCTTTATTAATAAAGTAGTATAACTAAATGAGTTTTTTTAACTAACAGAACAGTGTATGGGAATGGGCCAGAGATCATCGTGTTCATCACAAATTCTCAGAGACTCACGCCGATCCTCACAATGTTAATCGAGGATTTTTCTTTGCTCACATGGGATGGTTAATTACACGCAAACATGACGCCGTGAAGATCAAAGGCAAAACTGTTGACCTCTCAGATTTAGAGGCAGATCCTTATCTCATGTTTCAGAAAAAGTAAGTTTAGGGATATGTAAATCCTTTCACATCTCATACTTACGTATTTCATTTAAGTGATCAAATGTGTAGCATGGAAAATATTATTTTCATATTTGTAAAGGGACCAAAAAATGGAATGTCCAAGTACCCAAAAATTAAATAGAATTGTTGAAATGGTGATGACCTTATTTTCCAAACTTTTTTTTCTTTCTAGGTATTATATTCCGCTGTCTTCAATCGTGAGTTTTTTCATACCAGCATTTATCAGTTGGTATTTTTGGCAAGAGTCAGCAATAATTTCTTGGTGTGTTGGTGTCCAGCTCAAATATCTACTTAGTCTTCATGGAACGTGGTTGGTCAACAGTGCAGCTCATATGTATGGCCGAAAACCATACGACATGTAAGTTCAACCCAAAATATTTTCTTTTAGCATTAATAAGGTAGAACATTAAAACAAACGGTATTAAAAAGTACTAGGCAGGTGTGTTAAGGGCTATGTTCCGAAAAACACTATAGTTGAATGAATAAATTGAATTGAATTGAATTGTAAGTACTAGTCAGGTATTAATTTTTGCAAACACGACTTGCTAATTATGGAAATAACGCGCTGTTTACAAAAATAAATACTTGCTCTATGGCGTGTTACACCAAGTCTAGTAGTATATTATAATTGTCATTCTACTTTTTTATTCTGTCCAATATTTCGTTAAAAAACGTTTTTTTGAATTGTTTTTGCAAGAATTTTAAACAAAAATTTATTTTTTTAAAATGTTTTATTTACAATTTAATATTTATATAACGAAAATTGTAATGTACCATTAACCATTAAAATGATCGAACTGTATATTAAGAAATTGAATTTTTGTCACAGGAATATCCAGCCCTCAGAAAATAAATTTGTGTCGATGGTTGCCTTTGGAGAAGGATGGCATAACTATCACCACACTTTCCCTTGGGACTACAAAACCTCTGAGCTGGGCTTTTACAAGTACAATACCACAACGGCTTTCATCGACTTGATGGCTAAACTAGGCCAGGCGTATGATCTAAAAACAGTTCCAGAACATATTGTCAAACAACGAGTAGCTAGGACCGGAGATGGATCCCATCATCATAGTCATGGAAACATTGGACAAGAAGGTCCCATTGCTCCAGGTCCATTTGCATGGGGCGATGAAGATATTCCGCCTGAAGACGTCGCCGTAACCGAGACTATTTACGTTCAATCAAAGCTATAAGCCTACTAAACCTTACTACTTAGGAAGTTCTTCTGTTGTAAATTCTAAGGTACTGATTAAAGCGTGTTTTGTTTTATTGTTCTTGATTTACCTAAAAATATGTATTTTTTGCAACAACATGATTATAAAACAAAATTTCAGTAACTTATTTTTAATAGAGTAGAGGTCAGAGTATTCAAGTAGTTTCTTTAAAGCAAATGAAATTTGAAAATATTAAATGATTTTCGTTTTAAAATTTTGGATTATTATAATATTTGGCAGCCCAAAGACGTTCACAAAGAGGCAACTCAGGTCTTAACTTTAGTCAATGACCAATAATAATAATAAGATAATAAATAATTCATTTCATTTTGTACATTTATTTTTGAATATACATACAAATGACCATTTACAATTTTGAAAATATTTTGAAGACATTATTAAATATTATGCTCCTAAAATGTTTATCATTATTGGTTGTAGTTTGTAACCGTTGCATAAGTTGCTATTGCTTGAGTTTCATTTCATCATGTCCCCTTCATTTCATGCTATAATTGAGGCGGGGCACTTAGATTGAGCAAGTCATGAATATTTATTATCAAAGTTGAAGACATGTTATGTCCTCTTCTCTCTAATCTGCTAACAATTGACAATAAAAATAAACTAACAATAATACTAAATTATGTTTTATTAAGGGTCAAATCAGTCAAATGAGTACCAGGTACAATCAATGCATCAGATCAGTATAAGTAGGCATAGTTAAGAATTGGTTACTACTTTCCAACTCAAGACACTCTAACTTACTAAGAAACACGGTTTTCAAAACACTTAATATAATATTCAACATACAAATAGTATAATATAATTACTAATCAAGTAATTTTTGTCCGACTCAATGTCAACAATGAATTCATTTACTTAACTTGTGTAAAATAAGTTGCGACAAAGTGTTGTTTTTCAGCATTTTTTCGAAGTTGTATTTATGCTGTTCTCTTCCACAGCCGAACGGCCTTGTTAGTTGGTCTAACTTCATCATTAGATGTGGTAAACTGAATTCCAATGCTATGACCTGAGTTTCCTCCAGTACGAACAAATTTTGATGTAGTTCCAGGTGTCAATACGTTATTATAGCTCCATTTGCCACAGTCGTTGGTTCCACTCGTGGTAATTGATGAAATTCGTGGAGTAGTGGCAGATTGTGAGCATCCGAAGCAGCCAGCTTTACCTCCAACAATACGGAAAAACATTCCTGCGTGGGTAGAGCTTATATCGGTCCATGTATAGCTCGGCCAAATCGTCTTAGGGGAGCTCTGTCCTGGTATCTCAGTATAGACGAAACCTATTGGCACTGCATTAATATTAAACTTTTAATTAGTAACTATTTCCATATGAGATAAATATTACCAACTTATCTTGAGAGTATTTATCCACGTAGCTGCTTTAAAAACGTATATGCAAAATAGCAAACACAGCAAAAATTATTGCCTATACATGCATAATAGATAAATTACTAGAGAATGAAACTGTAAAATGTGGATCAAGATTATTTATACCAAAGCATTCTTAAAAATTAAATCGAATCGTGATTGTACTAAACTGTTAAATACTACATAATTTAAAATCGTCGTCCGTTGAAATATATTTTATGTACTTACCTCCAGTATTTCTTTTTAGGGTCGCTATATCATTTTGAGTTGAAATAATATCCCTCCTGGCTTGGAATATGTCTTGTTGGGCAGCAGTGAGTTTTTGAGCAGCGTCTTTATCTTTCATCAAAAAATAAATACAACAAAATTAGAATTTAGACCAAAATGTTTTGCAATCAACCTCCCAAAAGATGCTACTTATTTACTCATTTACTGAGTATATTTAGTTTTATGATGGGTTGAAAAAAATAATTTTCTGAAAGTTAAGATGAACTTTAAGAAAGGAATAGATTTTTGAGTTACCTCCACCACCGCCAGGATTTTGTTTGATAAGGGCGATGTCTGCTTGAGCGGATTTAATGTCCCGCCTGATTTGACTCAATTCTTGTGTTACCATTCCTGAGTTATAACGGATTGATTCAATATCCTTCCTCAAATCCCAAATGGCTCGTTGGAGTTCAGAAGTGTCTCCAGAAGGGGGTGATCGTGGGGTAGTGGTAGTAGTTGGAGGAGGAGACTCCCCTCCCAATTGAGGTAACTCGCAAAGAACATAATTTAAAGTGGTACACATGACATTTCTCCATTGTCCTCCACTTTTGGACAAAAGAGATTCTATCTCGACGCAATCCTGACCGTTTGTGTCCATCGGGTATCCGTCAGCCCAGGATGTGAATTTGGCCACTTCTCCTCCACGCCAAACGAAATATGCATTGTCTTCTCTGGTGGCACCCAGCCAGACATTATTTACATTTCCTGTCGAAGTGAACAAATAATCTACCAGAAATGTCTGTTCATCACTTCCTTTAATTGACCCTATGGAAGCCTCTGCTGAATCAGCTCGACAAGATCTCTGACCTTCTTGCCATGTTTGTACCTGTTTGATCACCTTGTAGCATTTTGTATCTGCGAACTTCACCCAAGTATTATCCAAGCAAGTTCCTATAACATAAAATGTTTTAAAACTTTTATAACTAAGCAAATGATATTTTCTTAAGGTTAAAAATGCAATTACATCACTTCTAACAGTAATTGTAAGTTCTCTAATTTAAATTCATAAAAATATTTTGAGCACCTCCATAACATTCGTCCAACATGAATAATATGGCAAATGTAATTCCTATTATTTGAATATTCATGTTTATTTTTAGGTAAAAAACTAATGAGTTAACTTTATTTTTCACAAACAAATATTTGGATGATGACAGCCCTTATAAACGTTAAACTATCCTTCTCAGTTATTGGAAATAAAACTGGCATCTCATCCAAATAAACAAGTTGGACACGATTATGATTTCCTACGCAGATAAAAGTTGTTTTGGACACGAAAGTTTATTTCTATCTGAAATACTATATATTTAACTCCATTGTAAGTAAGGTGACCTCAATTATGAATGGCATGACCGGATTGCTACATTTAGGCTAAAAAGCATGTTATTTCTTGTTATTGCATTAGCTATTATAACAATATTTTTATTCCTCCAAAATTTAATGTTTCTGATATTATGTTGATGTACACACATAAAGCAATTGATAAAAAATTAAATCACAACTCGTACAAATGAAATGTTGCACGCAACAAAAATGGAAAGGCACTGCCCAATAATGCATACTGTGAGAGTCGGTGAGATCTATAGCCTATATAATGACATCTGAAAATTAGTTTAGCTTAACAATTATTAAGTTCCTATAAATGTTTTGAACGGAATTTCCATGAAATTTGTACCTAAACTAACTTTGAGTTGACGTGACAATAGTTTGACCTTTGGAAAGGTCAAATGATTTTAAAATTTGGGCGTCAATATTTGTTAGTGATCTTGAACAACAACTTTAATAGCAGTTTAGCACAGCTATATTTCTAATAAGTTCTATTTCCATTTTTAGGAACAAGAACAAGCATTTAACCGCAAACAGTAAAACATTGTGCAAGTTGAGCATCACTACTTATAACTGCTACTAAAAGGCCACATTATATTTGAGCCAGCGGTAATGAGATTGCAAGAACTTTTATTTTGGTCGCTTCCCTCGTGTCATGAGCAGGGAACTAAAAAGGTACTCCTTTTTTACAAAAAAGGTAAAAAGTACTACTTTTTCTAAAAAAGCAGTCCTTTTTACCTTTTTACCTTTTTTACCTTATTTACATGTAAAGTGGAAGTAAATGGGGCACGCTGCTACATCATAAAAGGTAAAAAGGCAAAAAGGACTGCTTTTTTAAAACCTTACTCCTACCTTTTTTATAAAAAAGGCAAAAAAGGTAAAAGGCAAAAAAGGTCCTTTTTTGTTCCCTGGTCATGAGGTTTGCACACCCATGCCTTATAGGTCCACAGTCCAACTTCGAAAGTAAATAAATTCACAAAAATATTCTGTTGTCAGTAAATTATGTAACAAACAAAAAAGAAAAGGAAATAAATACTTCGGATTTTGCTAACGTAAACATGTTATTATCGTGTGCAATACTATCATTAGGTATGTAATAAAACTGCTCACTGTTATAAAATAGAAACACGTGCAAATATGCATGATATATAAACTTGTGAACATTCCCAAGATATTTAGCAATACTTGCACGGGTGTATCAATTACAAAAATGCATTTAATGGTAATTACTTTAGTAACATTGCATCAACATGCCCATTTCAAGTGCATGGTCATCAGATCCCTCAATTTCACTTCCAATGTCGAAGTTACTCAAATTATGTGCTTTATTTAACAGCTAGCTGTCCAATTTTTCAGTCTCCATATGAACACATAAGAAAGACCAATTAAAAATATAAGTCCACACGGCTCAGGGTTACCAGATTTTCTTTAACGAATTTAAGTATCCTCGCCACCAAGTAGCCCTTTACCAACCCGCGCCCTTCGGCCGCGTCTTGGTAAATGCTTTCAAATGTCATACATCCGTTTTGGCGCTATCATATGAACGCAGCTAACAAATTTACGGTTTTTTGATGAAAAAGAAGCAAAAATAAGTAAATTACGTATCTTGAAATAAATATTCTTGCATACTACTTCATATATGAAGGAGGAAGTCAAGAGAAAATACCAATTCGCGGGAAGCGCGAGAAATTTTTGAAATTCAACCTTCAAAACTGATCAATAAAGACTGAACGAATTTTGAGTAATTTAGCTTTAACGGTTTAGTGACATAGTTGAAGAAGAGAGGTTTCTTATGTATACCCCACTGATAAGTTATTAACGGATTTCCTTCGAAATTGGAAGACAAATTTGACTATTAAACTGGATTTAAAGACAAAAATTACTTAAATTCGCGCGAAGCGCGAGAAAATTTCCATTAATCAACCTATCTGAGCGATAACAAAATAACAAAGTGTTCTAATATTAAAGGACTTCAAGTTATTTTACTGTTTTCGATTTTATAGCTGATTTAAGTATATTTAAGTATAATTTAAGTATTTTAAAATACTTGCAAGTATTTTAAGTATAGGTCCCAATTTAAGTATTATACTTGCCATTTAAGTATACATGGGGATAATTGCACCATAGCTACGCTTTTCACTTGTCACTTTTGCTTTTCATTTTGCAAAAGTTGCAAAGTAAAAAGTAAAATCGTTGCACCCAAGGAGTGTCAACAGCTTTAACAGAACAGGAGGGTTCAGCTAGGCACCTAGGCACTTTGCGTGAATATCTATAAGGGACAAATCCTACCAGTTGTCATTAGCAACAATCGGATAAGGGACGAAAAACGTCCCTTATAGATATTCACGCAAAGTGCCTAACTGAACCCTCCTTATGAAAAAACAGCCAAAGAGAAACCAAGGGATACCCTAACCAGTTAAAGCTCCTTGGTTGCACCAAAATTTTGGCCTCCCTAATCACTTTGCAACAAAAAAGTGAAAAGTAAAAAAGTTGAACATTGAAACTGTGCCCTGTTTCTTAGCAACATTGCTCTCGACTTTGACTTTCATGCTCATCGACATTTGCATATTCAACTTTTTAATTCCGTAGCTGCGGTAACTCCGTAAAAACTCAAACATTTTATGAAAATCCCTATTTGTATCCTATTGCTCATCTATGTATTATTATACTTGACAAGCCTCTGGACACCTTGCAAAAAAACCCGCAAAGTTGTTCAACTTTTTCTTTTCCACTTTTGCGTTTTGTTGTCTGTGCAACAGACATTGCAAAGTAAGTGCTTTTTATTTGCAACTTTTACTTTTCACTTTTTACTATTATTCCAAGGTGCAACGACAATTTTGCAAAATGCCCTACAAAAGTGCAAAGTAAAAAGCAAAAGTTGATGGTACAACTGACCCCTGGTAACCCTGACACGGCTAGAGATATTGTAGACTATTTTGGTTTAGATGACTGCTTCACAACAAAGCAAAACTTAAGTTTCTCTCTTCCTGAATGATATTTGGGCGATGCCAAAAAATGTTCCATATCTCGCACCAAAGCTGCGCTGCGGTAGATGAAATACGATGGTTAATAGGGAAAGATAGGGTTTACCAACCTTAACGTTAGTGGATTAGATGGTGTTGCAAAATTTTTATTTCATCCATGTCAACTCTGTCAAACAAGAGGATGGATGATAAAAAAGTAGATGATTACAATGAATTGCAAAACCTGGAGAATACAGAAACTTTTGCAACTTTCATGTCCAAAAGTAAATATCACTAAACATGGAAAGACAACGTTATGTCTTTATAACCTTTCGGGGATTATTATTTTTTTTCAAGATTATTTGACAATAATTTAGTTTTTCCGATGTACGTTTATAATAACCACGGTAATAATCATGGGCATGCCAAAAAACAATTCTACCTTTTACCATTACGGATTGAATTTATACCTTGCAAATATCTTTTTAGTAGTAGTAGGTACACTTTGGGTACTTAATATAGTTTGTACAAAACATGCGCCTGCCTTAAAATTTTTGATTTATCTAAATATTAAAAAGCGGGAAAATGCGCTTACCGCCCTTTCCTCCACCTCCCGAAGGTTTCTTCATATTTAAAATTGCATTTTGAGCTGCAGCGATATCTTTTTTGGTCTGAATTAGCTCCTGTAGTACGACAGTTAAATTATGACGAGTAATGTCCAGATCTTTTTTCATTTCTAGAAACATGTTTTGTAATACTGTGATATTTTCATTTGTTGGAGGAACTCCTGGATTGTCTGGAGGAATTGTCGTCTCCGGGGGAGTCTCTGGTGGAGCATCCACAAATAAAGGAGATTCGCAAAGCACAAAATTTAGACTGGTGCACAAAGCATCTTTCCAATGTCCTTCTGCTTTGGAAACCAGAGAGTCTATCTCGACACAATCGTGTCCATCTACATAAGGTGGAGCCGACCCACCATTCCAGTTTGCATAAAGTACAACATCGCCTGTAGGCCAAACAAATGAATCGCCTTGCTTCGTTGCGCCAATCCATACGTTGTCCACGATCCCAGACGTTGTGAACAAGTAATCTACTAGAAATGTCTGTTCTTCACTAGATTGAATTGTCCCCATTGTGATGTCCGTTGATTCGGCTTGACACGCTGCAAAACCATCCTCAAAACTTTTCAACTCTTTTATCACTTTATAGCATTTTGTGTCAGCATATTTCACCCACGTATTATCCAGACACTCCCCTAACAAATTAAAAGGCGCATTAACTGATATTATAATTATTACTTGCCCTTATAATTACCATGCAACTTCCGAACAAGTTATTTTGCTAATTTGACTAAGACTTTACATATCTGTGTATATGCTACAAAGTGTCAGTAGTATTATGTGGATTGGTTTTGTTAGGTTGACATTGTTGACAAAATCATGACACAAAAATCATATTTCTAAAAATACAACTTTGCAAAAAAGGTCTTTCTAAAGAAGTTTTCATCGATTAATAAACGATAAAATAAGTATTATAGTTAGTGTAGTATTCATAATTGAAAAGGAAAAATAAATAATATTGATATTTATAACAATATGAACGTTTATTTAGAAAGTATTAAAGAAATTCATTAATTTTCTACTTCTGAAGAGTATTTTTACCAGCACTTGAGCCTTGGTTTTGGTTCATATTTGGACGTCCAAATGAAGCTACATTCGTAGTCGTCTTTGTTTTCTTTAACTCCAGTAATAAAACTGTTAAATTATGGCGATTTATATCCAGATCCTTTTTTAAATTTGAAATTATTTGCCGAAGCTCTGCCAAATCTTCAGTAGTAGGCGAAGCAGAGCCGTTGTCTGGAGTCGAAGTTCCTACAAAATAAAGAACCCAGTTTATAAATCAGTGGACCAAATTTTTCAAATTTTTATTCTATGTGCATTTATTTACCTGTCGACATTTTAAAACAAGATTTCAGAAATTTAAATTTAAAATCAGATTTATTTATATAATTTTAAGCCAATTGAGACTTGACAAGTAATTGTTTTGAAAATATTTTGTTTAAGTTCAGAGACCAATAATTATTTTTTTCAATGACATCTCAAACTGATGTAATATGCTAAACTCTGAAAGGAAGTATTTATTAATATACCTCCACCAGGTGTTTGTTTCAAGCTTGAAATTTCAGTTTGAGCTGCATTAACTTCTTTTCTGGTATCCAATAACTCCTGTAGTAAGACTGTTAAATTATAACGAGTAACGTCCAGATCTTTTTTCATGTCAGAAATTATCTGTCGTAATTCGGTGACATCTTCAGTAGGAGTACCAGGGTTGTTGGCTGGAGTTTCGAATGTTTGGGGTACTTCACAAAGGACGTCATTTTGTTTGGTGCACTCGACATCTTTCCATTGTCCTCCTGTTGCAGATCCGAAAGAAGCAAATTCGACACAATCGAGACCTAACTGAAGATTAGTAGGTGATCCTTCGGTCCAATTAGTGTATTCTACGGAAGCCCCTCCGGGCCACACAAATGTTGTTCCTTCTTGTCTTTTAGCACCAAGCCATACGTTATTTGTATTTCCAGACTTGGTGAACATAAAATCCAGCAAAAATGTTTGCTCCTCAATGGATTTAATTGTGCCTAATACTCCGGCAGTAGACTCAGCTCTACAAGCCCTTAACCCTTCTTGCCAGGTTTGTAACTGATTTATAAGTTTATAACATTTTATATCCAAATACTTGACCCAACTTTCATCCAGGCATGAACCTAAGAAAAATCTATTGTCAAATCGCATGAAAAATTATGAATTAATTTTTGTGAACTTCCTACTTCACGAACATTATCTTTTAGGTAAGTGAATTGATGTCAGGCAGTAAAGGCCAAAGCAAGGCAACTGTGGTTAAACTGAAAAATTCTAAGTATCTTAATGTAGGAATAATGTAGTTTTTGTTTGTATGTAGTTAAAGGGTATAAAGTCCCCTCCCAAAAAACGAAATTATTCATTTACCTGCATGGATTAGAGGAAGAAATTTTGTCAAAAGGGCTATGCACAAAATTATTTTGACTTTCATGCTGTTTTATTGCCCTTTAAATAAAAAATGTAGGATTATTATCAAAGTACTTATATATTACTTTAACCAATTACTTATGACTTCTTACCTGCTCCAGATGTCTTTTTAATGTCAAGTATGATAAAGTGGCTCCAGTGCAACAGAACTTCGCGGGTCATGCGCATGCCAGCAAAAATAAGTTACTAATGCGATTCCATTGCCAAATAGACTTAATATCCTACCAGGGAAGAAAAAGTGAGGTTTTATGCAACTAGTATTACTTATAAAGAGCCGACTAGACCATGATCAACCTTATAATTTGATGCGAAAGGCAAAAACTTACAAATTCAGAGCAATTCTAGGATGTGCAAAGAAGCGAAGAGTATTTTTTGCTAGAAAAACCCAAAAAAGTTATTTTGGTAATATTTTCTAAGGTTTCAATTTTGTTTTTTGAGAACGTAGGAATGATATTAATATTAATTTATAAAAACAACCATCTAGGTTTTCCTAGTATTATAATTCGTAAAACTCTATTATGTGTCCTAAAAGTATCTCACCGTTGAAAGCCTAAAAAAATGCCGTATACATGCATATTATATAAGAATATAAGTATATAATACGGTCCCCGCATAGTAGTATGAAATGAAGACCTGGACAATGCCTATATATTATTCACCATAATAATATATATTATTAACCTGTATTTATCTGATTGAAATGAATATTGATATTATCTAGGTATTGCTATACAATATGTACAAAATGAAGGAATTATTTCTGTACGTACTTTGGAGTCATTACTCATTGCATGCAGAGATATAGTTTATATCATTTTATTATTTGGCTTCGCACGAATATTTAGAATGTCATTATACTGTACACACTGCTTCCATCCAAATTAATGCGTCAGATCCATTTACGGTGTGCATACCATTCGATTTTTATTACAACATATTTAATCACTATTATCGTCCCTGATAGCAATAATTCTACTTCGTGCTTAGTGAAAGCGATAATTCCGTGTAAATATTAGTCACTTAAACTGGACTCGTCTGAATCTCACCAGAATCACCACACACACCAATCCTGCCAATAATATAATAATAAAATATAATAAAATGTTATGATAAGATGACAAAATGTGTAGTATTAATGTAAATACCTAATATTTATTTACCTGCCTATATGTACTCATTAAAAAGTATGTGCCAGGTAAGAACTACAATATAGGCATTACCATACGTTTTGTTCGATACATTATAAATTTCTGATACAACTAATTATTACGCATTTTTGCATTCCATTCGATTTGCATAACTACTGCATTTTGTAATGGCAGTTCCCTTTATTACTATTTGGGTTACGATTATTGTAATAAAAATACCAGCCATCTATAAATAAAACTTCACTTCCGATTAAAAAACTGTAAAAAATTCTTTACTGCCCAAACAATTATTAATACGGAATATTTAACCTTTTCAGTGTTATACAACCCCTTTCCCCCAAGAGTCCATTCTACTATATTAAATTTGTAGTTCTGTGGTCGACTCATGCTTGACCTTTAAGTGACTTTCATTTTCATTTTGATATGATTTATCTTTTCATGCTGCTATGGATTTGTAATTTGTTAGTAGTAGTACTTATCGATGCATGGTGCATAATTATTATTATCATTTGACTGGACTCAACTCTAGTTTAATTTAAATCTTTCGGATTAAATGAAAATGTATTAACCTTTATTGCTGGTGGACAAATTAATGAGCGTAAGCTAGTAAGCTATTGTTTAGCCACAGCAGAAGCATATTATTAAGTTGCCAGATAGATCTTATTCCTATCCATTTACATGCCTGTCAGTTTTAAGTTATATAACATTAATTGTTTATGTGTATTAGAACAAAAACTCCCTAGAGCTCACTGATTAGTTAAATGATTTGTCATGGGTGCACAATGTAGTTGTTATCTAAGCTGATTAAATTTTATTCTGACAGGAGCCAGTTGTCCGACTTCTTTGAACAAATACTTTTTTTTAGATTACGACTAAGCTTTCGGTTTATGCACGTACATAAAATGATAGATAACAGCAAAACACTCAGCTCATTAATCAGGGTACAATTGTTAACCTCAACACTATTGGTAATGCACGTATTGTTTCATTATTTTAGGTCGTCCACTATCTTTACCTCGTAATCTTGCCATTCATCATTTTCTGGTTTATTGGATAACGTAACGGATATTCCCGCAAATATATGTTTTTTAATATGTATGTATCACAATCAAAATATGTTATAAATAAATGTGCTTGTATAGGGTATATGTCACCGTCTTAAATCAACACCGGGCACATGAATCCGCCATGGTTCTATGCCAACTCACTTTGTTGTAATTATTTTTGTAATCTGAGATGTTGATGAATAAAGTATTATTATTAATAGATGACTGCGGGCAGTTTATCTATCTAAGCCAAGCATTCAGTTTAAGCGGATTTTATATGCAAAGGACCATTTCCCTTAAATTAGTCGGGCGTTCCGGTGAAAAGATAGAATTTGCACTGAAGAGACCGCTGACTGCAGAACTTATAACACAGTTTTTAAATTTTGGATAGCCGGCGAATTTTGTTAACAAAAATCGGAGGAGTATTTAGTGGTTGAGTGCTATAGCTACAATGCTGGAAACTCAAGTTTCCAGTATAAAACATTTCATTGACTTGGGATGCTGGGCCAGGTGTTGATCTAAGACAGAGTCATATTATATCCAATGACATATAATATTATTTGTAATCTGACTTGTTCCAGAATGCCCAGGTTGAAAGATAATGGAAAAGATAAAATCACGAGTGGCCTTTGATTCATACTTTCTGACGAATTTAATAACTAATGGGAATAGTTGCAGTAATTAAGTAAAGGCTTTGCAACTTGTATAATCATAACTTCATTACAATTTTGCTCATTAACACTAAATTAAGTTAGTCACTTAGGATGTGAATATCCCAGTTTCTATAATATTAAAATTTGTTAAGAAAACCAAATTGAAGTGATAAATCTGTTTTATAGATAAAAAATCACAATACAGTTTACAGTATGTATTAAATTACTTATATACTACTAAATAAGGTTTATTTATAAGGATATTGTATATAGAAATAAAGTGTAATTTTCTTCATTTTGATTACTTTATGCATTCAATTATATTTACTACATGATCCTAAAGTCTTTGTAACTAATTTCCACAATAATTATCATTTTTTCAGTTTCAAGATATAACTAATGGGTGTTAGTCATAAAACCTTACCGACCTTTATGGTCCTGTTATTTGCACTAAGTGCATTGGCAGAGCCAATGAGAGCGTATGATGTGGAAAACAGAAGAGAGGAAGAAGTAGAAGATTTTTTAAATCGAATAAATAGTGAATACCTTGTTGAAGCCAATAAACAAATGGTTGCACGGTGGAATTACATCACTGATGTAACCACCGAGAACGAAGAAAAATCTGTAAGTTTCACTATTTATTTACCGGGTTGATTTTTCTGATCGATAAAGACCGTAATAGTAAATAATTAATTTTTATGATCTGATAGTTAGATTAAGTAGTTTATGTAAAACTCAGCTTGAAAATCTTTATGATCTATTTCAATTGTAATTTATAAATACATTTATCCCGACGATTCCTGCCACTTAATACTATTTAATTTTTAGCCCTATATGGTACTTCTGAGTCTTGATGGTCTCTTAGATCGACGTCGACAATTAGTGTTGGCGTTTTTTGGTTATAACAGATAATAACTAATGATATCGAAAACTCAACAATTTAAACTATAGAATGCTAAAAAGTCAATTTTGCCAATCTTTCCTTCAATTTTTTAGCTTAAAGACAAAAAATTCATAATTATGTAGCTAGTATAAATTTAAGTTCCTAGTATATTATTATGACATTTGTTTTATATTATTATATAGCATTTTCTGATTTTCTACTATAGTCTGAGGCCACATCCGCTTTTATTCAATATCAAGAAAATGTACAAAAGCAAATATTGGAAAGATTTCCGACCCCAACGGGCACAGAGGATCAAAAAAGACAGCTGAAATATCTTCAAATTCAGGGACCAGGGAAAAATATGACAAAGGAAAAAGTTGATGAGGTTTGAAAACTTATAAGTACATAATAAACATTCTTAGCTAATGAACTAAAATTTGGTATTTACTATCGGGACTCGGGACGAATTAAAAATTTATTCCTTATGACATAAACGACCGTCTTACGGTTAGTTTTTTGAGTACTATATTCATTATGACTACGGCCTCATGATGAATGATATAGTATAGTATTCAGCAAAATTACCGTAAGACTGCCGTATATTTCATATGGAATTCATTTTTAATTCGCCCCGATAGTATGTTATAGTTGGGTATTTATGAGAAGAAATTTCAACGGTTTCTATGGTAACATTTGGTGTTTTAGTTAGCGTTATAATATATACTGCATTTTTTGCTATGCACATTTGATATTGTTACAGATGGAGCACAGATATTTATTTGCCATCGTGCATTTTAATACGAATAAATAATGCGAATATAATAATAATAAGAGATTTTTGCTTCCCAATAGTCTCAAATTCATTTCCTTGCTACACAAATCCCTTTCGCACATTAGTCAATATGCAAGCACAGCACAGTTTAGGTTTAGATCCCTAAATAACTTTTTCTATTTTTTTATAGCCGGGTTGATGATCCATTTGTATGCAACAGGAGTAGAGTCAGTCAGAAATGTATGTAAATTATTAATTGTTAACGGTCATTTTGTCTATGTTGAAGCAAGGTTTTTCTTTATACTTTCTAATTATTTTGGACATTTTGAACTACCTTAACGAGTTGGTAGTTGTTCTGTGACCTGCGGATTTGCTTCACTATGGTATATAATAAACATTCACAACGTTCAATTGTAATTGAGTAATTTTATTTGGTCATTGATCTAATGATTCAAAATAGGAATTAATTCTAAGCAGTTATAAGAAATTTAAGTGCAAAAAAATGTTAAACTCATTTATTGCTTTCTATAGGGATTGTAAATTAAAAAATTCCCACACATTACAATTTTTTAACAAAATATAGAGTCAAAACTAAATAATTTTTAAAGAATTATTCTAGGTACATATCAAAACTAAATTTTCTTGTCAAAAATATAATATAATTTATATTATGTTGTTTTAATGACAGATGAACGGGATAGTTAGTGAAATGGAAAGAGCTTATGCTGAAACCACAGTATGTAAAATAAACACCACTGGTGACGGCTGCATCAAGCTTTCATTAGAAGGTATTATCATATTATTACGAAAAAAATAATTTAAAGAGCCAACAAAGATGAAATAATAAGAAAATCTCAAGCCTATACATATTTTATGATTTTTGAAACTAGACATTGAAAACATATTGCGGAACGAAACAGACTTTGACACATTAGAATATTATTTCACAAGTTGGCATGACGAAATCGGCAAAAAAGTCTCTGCGGATCAATATGAGAAATTTGTTGGTCTGCAAAATGAAATGGCTGTATCAAACGGTAAGATTCTATTCTGAATACTTCTGTTAACGTAGCCTATTTAAATTTAGGTCATAACATTACAATTTATAAATCAATCTCAACAATAATTTAATGTAGTTTCTTATATTGCCTACTACATGATATAGTAGCTTGATAACATTTCAGTAATAAAAAACATGACCTATAATAGATTAATTGCACTCAGCTTCAACACTGATAATATATTTATTCACAGCCAAGGAACATTACCATGAATAATTTACACTAACATGCTTTTTGTATACAATCGAAGTGGAACAGTTTTGATAACAATTATATTATAACTCTGTGATCTGATTTATTTGATTTCAAGGTTTTAAAAACATGGCCGAAATGTGGCTCGCTCCATATGATACAGGTGAGGCAAACTGGACCGCAAAGGTCTTCCAAGATGAAATATTAGCATTGTGGGCAGAAATGGAAGACACGTATCGGACACTGGCAGAATACGTAGAAATTAAATTAAGAAAAACTGAGCAATACGGTAGTAAAATCACTAACGATGGATTGCCAGCTAATATATTTGGAAATATGTGGGCTCAGGTATATATTGGACTCCTATTTTATTCTGTACTATGAACTACTTTTATTGAATTTTGAAAGATTTACGCCTTATTAATACTTAGAAACTTTACCATATTGGTCTGTCCCAATGGCCTTTAGATAACTAACATGATAACTGTACTAAGTTCGGAATTATTATTCAACAAAAGTTATAATTACAGGGATGGTGCCAATACATAGATAACACTCCATTAAATTATATTTAATGTATCTCCTAGGTAGATAAAAATTTAATACTTATCGGACATTATATACAAGAGGCATACATAAAATCTACTTTTGATTTTAGATTTTTATACAATCTATTTTGAATGGGATGACGGGTCAATATTTTTTTAAACTAACAAACTAGAGAATTTTAATAGGCTATTTTTTACAATTGTAAATATAATTTAAATCATTTAGTAATTGCTACTATAGCTCTCTTATTGTCACTAGCCAATACATAGCCTATTATGGGCAGAAATTCAGTTGTACTAACAAGCCCATTGATATAAATATATTATCATTTCCAGGATTGGTCAGCGTTGGATAACTTAACCAAGCCTTATAATGATGTTGCACCATTAGATGCAACTGAAGCAATGATAAAAAAAGTAATTTTTTGAATTTGAATCCATCAATAATAAAATATTCAAATTATGAACAAACATGGGAATATTTTGCGAGGTTGTTAATACCATCTAATTGACATTTGGAACACTTTAAAGGGAATGACAGTAGAGGATATGTTTGAAACTGCAGAGAACTTCTTTGTGGGCTTGGGAATGAAAAGTATGACAGATACATTTTGGGATGAATCATTATTTGAAAAGCCAACCGACAAGACAGTGATATGTCATGCTTCCGCTGAGGACTTTTACAGTGAAGATGATTTCCGGTAAAAATATTTGAAGTGGATACTATGCAATGTTCATACATTTACATATAGGCTGTATATCGTCCCTTAAGGTATCAAATACGCAATATGCAATTTCATTTGGTACCGAAAATACGCAATATGCATAGCTTATAGCTTAAATATTGCAGCTAATAGCTGCATATTGCGTATTTTCGGTGTCAACTCCAAGCTGCATATTCCGTATTTGATACCTTAAGGGACCATAATATTATGATATCCAATTATTAAAATAATTCGTTATCCTTTTAAAAAAAGTAAACCAAAAAATGGTGAAACATTTGAGATGTCCCTCAAAACAAGTTACAAGCTAGTTTTTAAACAAGATTATTTATTTCCCATTATAATATGTCTCGTTAATTGCAAACCGAAATCGACGATTAAAGCTAAAGTGTCATCGGTTTTGCCAGAAGATTGCATTAATCGTTCTGCCTAAAAACTAAGTCAGTCTTACAGCTTTTATCTAATGACTCTTTTTTGTTTTGAAATTGGCATTAAATATAAAGTTAATGATAAACACAGTACTATTACTCTGAAAAATAATTTTATTGGAATCAATTGCGTTTTCAGGATCAAAATGTGCACCGAAATTACAATGACGGATTTAAGTAAGTCAAAAATAAAATCAATGTTTATAATACTTGAAGAGCAGCTCTACTTGATTGTTTTAGTTTTCCTTTCTTTCTAAAAACATCAAATATCATAGGATGATTTAATTATTTTTTACCTTTTATTGCTGTACAGTTACTGTACACCATGAGATGGGACACATTCAATACTTTCAACAATATGAACATCAACCTTACGTATATAGGACTGGAGCAAATCCAGGTTTTCATGAAGCTATTGGTGATGCATTGGCTCTTGCAGTTACCACACCTAAACATCTTCAATGCAACTTAGGCCTTGATTTAAATATAACTGGCTTATGCAATACTACCACACCAACACCAACAACGACAGTTGCACCTGGAACAACAACCACAAACACAGGTCCGACCACTACTACAACAACACCAGAACCAACAACACCTGAAGCTACAACGCCAGAAGCAACAACACCCGAAGCAACAACCCCAAACACAGGTCCTACCACTACTACGACTACAACCTCATCCCCTACTACAACAACTACGACTACAACCCCATCACCCACTACAACAACAACTACGACTACAACCCCATCACCCACTACAACAACAACTACGACTACAACCCCATCACCCACTACAACAACAACTACGACTACAACCACAACTACGACTACAACCCCATCCCCTACTACAACAACTACTACGACTACAACCCCATCCCCTACCACAACAACTGTAGCAACAACACCTGAAGCCACAACACCTGAAGCTACAACGCCAGAAGCAACAACACCAGAAGCAACAACACCAGAAGTAACAACGCCTGAAGCTACAACACCTGAAGCTACAACGCCAGAAGCAACAACACCAGAAGCAACAACACCAGAAGCAACAACACCTGAAGCCACAACACCAGAAGCAACAACGCCAGAAGCAACAACGCCAGAAGCAACAACACCTGAAGCTACAACGCCAGAAGCAACAACGCCAGAAGCAACAACGCCTGAAGTTACAACGCCAGAAGCAACAACACCTGAAGCTACAACGCCAGAAGCAACAACACCTGAAGCTACAACGCCAGAAGCAACAACGCCAGAAGCAACAACGCCAGAAGCAACAACGCCAGAAGCAACAACGCCAGAAGCAACAACGCCAGAAGCAACAACGCCAGAAGCAACAACGCCAGAAGCAACAACGCCAGAAGCAACAACGCCAGAAGCTACAACGCCAGAAGCAACAACGCCAGAAGCAACAACGCCTGATGAACCTGAGATACCCTCTCTTGACATAGAAATTGAAAATGGCAGAAGAATTAGTACAAGATTTGGACAGACCATGCATTCAAGAGTAAAACGTCAAGCTTCAAATTCAGATGAGTTGTTGAAGAAAGTCAACTCTAATTTCCTTTACCTAATGCAGTTACAGAAGGTATAATAATAATGTCTATCACGACTTTTAATAACATCGTTATGCATGCTAGCAGTTGGAATGGCACTATAATTCACTAAAAATCACTTTTGGGCGAAGCTAAGAGATACAAAAACCATCTTCACGGTTGTCAATACTTTGACATAATATACACATCTCATTAGTGGTGTGGTTTTGAACAAAACTATTAGCGTAATACGTTCTATTAGTAGCAAGCACCGGCGCATAAAAAACCTAAAAACCTGGGCTTTTTGGGTTGTGGGTATCAAACAGCAAAAACCCAAAAAGCCAGGTTTTTGGGTTTGGGTTATGTATCAAATAGCAAAAACTCTGAGTTTTTTATAGGATAACCTGGTAACCACATGGCATTTAAAATATCTTATAGTGTATAATATTAGTATGCATAAAGTTTAGAAACACTTTTATGTTCTGTTCTGGTCAAAAATACCTTTTTATACTTTTTTATTTCAGCTTTACCGTAAATATTATGTACAATGATGGGTTAATTTATTTTCGTGCAAATTTTTTTTGACAGTATGCTTTCCTTCCATTCGGGCTGGCCGTGGATGTTTGGAGATGGGGAGTTTTTAATGGCACCATTAAACGTGATGATTACAATAATAAGTGGTGGGAATTACGAAAACAATATCAAGGATTAGTGCCACCAAAACCAAGAAACGCCAGTAATTTCGATCCGGCAGCGAAATACCACATAGTTGCGAATGTCCCCTACATCAGGTGGTTAATAAGGATTTACATAATATTATATTAATATGATCAAACAATAATGATAGTATTATGATCTGGCTGGGCTGTAGAAATACACTATGACTTCACACTTAAGCTATAGTACAAATAGAAGTGTAGGAGTCGAAAATTTGCATGATTCATTTAAAAATTGTTTACTCTCTGTCTGTCTCTATTACTATTACCCTATTTTAATAGTTCAACTTGGGTTTGAAGGTCATAAAAGGTATACAATAAGCAAAACATACTCTTACAATATACACCCAAAGCAGTTTTTAAAATAATAATATGTGTTTACGTTGTTTTCAATAATCGCTATACGACAAGCTCATTGGAAATTTTTAGGCCATTTCGGGAACACATCATCTTCCATTAATATGGCCTTTACTTACGACATTGTTGCAGACGTTTTTGCCATGATTGATTAACACAGTTAAACAGAAGCTGCACTGTTCAATGAATTTAGTAGTGACCATCGAAAAACGGAGGGTATAGGTCCCTATGTATGCATATGCATACACACATACATGATTCACCCCCGAATTGTCAACACCAAATTGTCAACACTATAAACTAAACCTAACCTAACCTAACCATGTATAATTCTGTTGAAAAAAAGGTGTTGACAATTCGGGGTGGTCCCACACACACATACATATATACGCGTCTCGACAGCCAAACTGGGGTAAATTGTAAAATAATTTATTATACAATTTACCCAGTTTTCAATGTAATTCCATTTACATCCGTGAAACCAAGTATGTCCCCTGGAAGACCTGTATAATATTTAGCGGGTAAGACGAAATACGTAAAAACTGAAAATTCTAATTGTCGGTCTCATTTTAATTTGGCTGTCTGGCGCGTGAAAAAAACCTATACCGTCTGTTTTTCGATGATTGCGGCCCATTTGGAAAATATTAATGGTGAATGTCACCAACGCTAATTCATAATAAATTCTTTAGTTGACCAACTTTAATTGTGACTCCCACATGATAATATTATTTTGTAGACAGATATGGGTACTATAATTTAGTATTAGTATCCCCAATTTTTCATGTTTTAGATATCATAGATTCGATAGTTTTCTTCTAATAAATTTATTCAATTCAAACAGCTAACAAAATCAGGCAATATAAAATCGACCATAAGCCCTAAATACTCTCTATGTGTAGACAGTATTTAAATCGTTGTTGTAATATTATTTTGCAAATTTAGGTATTTTGTGAGCCACATTCTGCAGTTTCAATTTTTCGAGGCCATGTGCACAGAGGCTGGACAGTACAATTCCAGTGACCCTAAAAGTAATCTATTCGATTGTAACTTCCATGAAAGTAAAGAAGCTGGGAATTTATTAACGTAAGTATTGATAATAATATGTCCACTTATAATTAGTGTTATAACATAAATGAAATCCATTTTTATAATTACAGGAAAATGATGAGTAAAGGTTTTAGCGATCCATGGCCAAAGGTATTAGAAGAGATGACCGGAAGTAAAAAACTGAATGCTTCATCAATAAAAAAGTTTTACGCGCCCATTGTTGAAGAAATGAAAAAATATATCGACGACAATAAAAAAGACGACGAACTTACGACGGCTGCAGTAGTTGTGGGCATTGTTCTGGGAGTAGCAGTTTTAGTTGTCGTCGTAGGGTATTTTATTGGCAAAAAAATAAGAAAATAATGTAGCGTCGGAATATTTTGTAATATAATCTGTATTGTCATTAAAATAGTATTTCAGATATAGTGATTTTAAAACGTGCATTGACAATGATTGAGCGTGATTTTAAAAGTGAAACTTCGCTGACACTGAACTAGCTTTTGAAATGTTTTTACGTTATGTCTTACATTGTTGGTTGCCATACTACAGTTACGGTTTTATGATAACTCATGTTATTTATTTACAATAATTTATTTTGATTTAAAACTTTAAGGAAACTGAAACAAATCAGTCATATTATAGTCAGCTCTAAAACTGTTACCCTTGGAACCAAAATAAAACAAAAGGTTATAAATATTCCTGCATGTTTGTACTTTAGGTTATAGTTGTATATAGTCATTTACACGACCAAATTGATATTGGCATTATTAGTAACAGTTTCAAATTTTTGGCTCACTACAAACAAGCCTAACTTGAAAACATGTTCCTTTTTAAAATTTAATCGACGGCTTAGTCGAATTTATTTTAAGGGGGACTATTGTTATGATAAGGGTTGCCCGGCTGGCTTCTTCGCGACTTCCTTTGTCTCTTCCATTGGTCTATATTGGATTCCACCATAAGAAACAAATAAAATATCTATTTAACCACCCGGAAATATTTAGGTCCTGTTGGGTTTTCTTGGAAGTGTCACCACTTCCTAATGTCAAATGGAAGTGGAATGTCATAAAAGATGTGGCCTCCTAGTTTAGACATTTATCGTCCATAGTCACATTTATCATTGAGTATATGCACAATGACCATACCAATGAAAATCCTTTTGACTTAAAAACCAACTTTAGAGAATGAAATTCAATTTCAAATGTAAAATATAGTTAAGAATTAGATTTTAAAGATTCGAAAGCAAATACTTTAAAGTTTAAAGAAGTCAAACGAAAATCAAATGTTGATATTGGACAACCATTGTAATGCAATGAATCTGATTACTGACAAATAAGGTAGATAATTATTATATTTATTTTATAAATAATGTTAAATTATATCATTATGGGTATAATCTTGTGACAGTCCATAAAGAAATCCAGAACATTTGGTGTTGGAATTATATGCACTGATTGTTCCTTTCAAAATTTAGTAAATGTTTAAAATTTGGATCCAAGGAATAGCTTTTACAAAAAAATATCATCAGTGAAACGATTGAAAAATTTTTAATAGTAAAATAAAAACAAAATGGCATAGATTCAGTAAATCGAAACGAATCCAATCAATTCTTACTATAATCAAAACAAATCAACTTTTAAATATAAAATCAACATTGAAAAAGGAATTAATTTCCTGCCGGTTTCAAAAGATTAAAAAATCCTTTTATTGCCATTCAAACAAATTCAAAGCCATGATATTGTATTATCCTCCTTCTGTTTGTTTGTAGGACAGATAACTTTGCTAGGCCATTATAGGCGTTAGAACTTATAAATAAGTTACTTAGAAGGCCATAACACAGAATGAAACTGTAAATGCATGAGCATATTATAGAGAATGTGCATAATAATATAGAGACTGATGTCTCTAAATTGGGTGTAATTAACAAGATGCATTCCTTGGAGTATTATAAACATGATAAGAATATTACTAGGTATGTAAGTAATAGAGTTTCATGTATTATTTGCTGTTACATTTATGCTGTTTGGCGACATCACATTTTGTATTGTCGTCCGGCGTCCGCCTACACGAAGTGTGCACATACTGAATACATGCTAGATAATATACCTATATTAATATACAAATTTGCAGTTGACTGTATAAGATTGTACATAGAACTAGAACAGTTAATGCTATCATTTAATGCATGAATATATCTGTACATGCCGCCCCAGAGGGTTTATTTAGAGAGATGTTGTACGCTTAAACTCAGCTCATGTATAATATTCTCATACCATAAACATAACCTTGAGGCATTTTTTATCTAACCTTGCCCAATTTAGAGTCAGTATCTGTTTCAGTTTCACTTGTATCGGCAATTGGTACGTATCTGTCAAACTATTACTGAACATAAAATGATTTCCATTACTTCCATCTTAGTACTTGGAATAGGTGTTATATTATATTTTTATTTCTTCAAACGAGATAAAAGAATGGACAAATATCCAACAGGTAATTATATTCAGTAATCCAATGATTGAAAAAAATTTCTTTGCTTTGGTAATAAAATGTTCATTATTATAATTATTTTACCTTTAGTATTAAAAAAGGTTTGTATAAGTAATAATGCAAGCAACAAAATAATTAAAAACAGGACCAATGGGGTTGCCAGTTCTTGGAAACGTTTTACAAATGGGAGCGTTGCCTCATCTTGCATTTACTAAATGGTCAGTAAAATATGGAAACATGTTTTCAATTCGTCTCGCAATGGACAGGTAACAGACCGTTATTCAAAACTAAAAGCTATACGAAATAAAATTTGAAATTATTTTTTTAGGTGAATATTGATGATTCCGTCGTTTGTAATATAATAATAATAATAATAATAATAAGTAGAGTGTTTATATTATTACTCCGCCTCGATAAGCTAAAGAGAATTAATAACAATCCCTTTTTATAATATTAAATTAGAGCGATTGTCCTCAACGATGCCAAAATGATTCGAGAAATGTTCAACGAACCAGCATTCAGTGGAAGAGGGTCGTCCGAAGTTTTCCTTCGTTTTGGTGGTGGAAGATTTGGTGAGTGCAACATTTTGTGCATCCCGACAAAAGTCGCCACGAAAACAATTTGTTAAGCCATTAAAATTGTAAATGAATTGATTTCGTACTTTAATTTCTAGGAATAACGAATGCAGAAAATAAGATATGGGAAGAGCAACGGCGTTTCACACTACGTCATTTAAGAGATTTCGGTTTTGGAAAAAATGCAATGGAACTTCTGATTAGTGAAGAAGTGAGAGAAATAGTCGAATGGATGAAGAGCGAAGAAGGTCATCCGATTAGCGTGCACAGAAAATTTAGTGTGGCTGTATTGAATTCTCTTTGGAAGATAGTTAGTGGCAAGAAATTTGACCATGATGACACAACTCTCAATGATTTACTTACAGAAGTCATGCAGTAAGATTTTGAATTAGAATAATTAGGTCAGTGAGATGCTTGGATGCTCTTGAAAGATTTAATTCCTTATCGAAATTTTTTCAGAGTTGTTGGAGAAGTATTTAAAAAAGGAGTGGCCGTATTTGCTCCAAATCTAGCAAAATATGTCCCTGAACTGTCGGGATTAAATAAATTGGAGTGGGCTGTTAATCAGCTAGTTCTTTTTGTAGACAACGAAATCAATTTACACAAACAAAACGAAGTTCCTGAGGACTCCACAAACAGGTAATAATATCTTTTTAAAGAGAAACAACCTCAGTAATCGTAGTTAGAGAAGAGGATATTATAACAGTCTCCTTATACTATTACATTTTATTGTTTATTAACAAGAGGCCGTAATTAATTATGTCTACTAATCCCAGTCTACCCAGTTTGGATTTTTAACCTTTTTTAACAAAAAAATCGTATTTTTCTTGAAATTTTTGGGGGGCCCGGGCCCCTTGGAACCCCTCTGGATAATTCGTATCATTAGCTGCAACGACTAAAGCGAATTCCTTTATTTGTAACACTTAGTGATTTTATTCAAGACTACACAGCAGAAATCAAAAAGACGACAGATCCCGGTTCATCATTTTTTGGTGAAAATGGAGGTAATTATAAAATTTAAAATACAAATAAATATCCTCTCTTAAACCTCATCATCGAAGAATGACACAGCGAGTGACATAATATTATGTTTGGTATTGATGTTAAGAATATTTTGGTCGTGGCCGGTGGATTTCTGCTAATTGAATCATTATATTTTTTCTATGTCCGTAAAGAAATAAAATCCCTGCACTTTTATTAAAACTTGGCTTTTTTAGTCACTACTTTTGTGATCTAGTACCTTCCCAAATTTAAATCCCTTTAAATGGTGATTAATTAATGCTGGCTTATAAACTAGACTAAAACTCATAGTGAGATTATTGGAATTTCAGAAAAAAATTTGAGAGCTGTGGTTGGTGATTTGTTTAATGCTGGTGCCGAAACAACAGCAAGTACATTGAGCTGGGCCGTTTTGTTTTTACTAAAGAATCCCAAAGCTCAGGAGAAGTTTCATAAGGAAATCGACGATATTATAGGAAAATCCAGATCCCCATCTGTACAAGACAGAACAAAGTAACAAATTTGAAAATCTGTTTTTACGTTCATAATGATAATAATTGCATCAAAAATTAATATTTAATATCGTGACTCATTAAAATGAAATATTGTTGTAATAATTAGAATGCCATACACAGAAGCGTTGATAATGGAGGTTCTCCGTTGCTCTTCTATAGTCCCTATGGGAGTTTTCCACAGAGTCTTAACTGACACGGAATACAAAGGAGTTTTCTTTCCAAAAGGAGTCTGGCTTATTTCGAACTTGCATGGAATTCATCATGACAGGAAAATTTGGGGTGACCCCGAGAACTTTCGCCCTGAAAGATTTTTAGATAATGGAAAGCTAATCAGTAAACCTGAAGCATTTCTTCCATTTTTGGCGGGGAAACGGGCCTGTCTTGGAGAAACTTTAGCAAGAGATTCTATTTTCCTATTTTTAACTGGGATCTTTCAACGGTTTGAAATTTTACCAGATCCTGCGAATCCAGACCCAACACTTGATCCAGTTTTAAGTTTTCTTCTGATCCCAAAACCATACACTCTAGTAATGAAAGATCGTATCGACTTCTAACTATCAACTATTATATAACTCACGAAACTTTGGCAATCTTTTGTCATTTAACCATAATAATAATATTAAAATATGACCGAACATTTAAAGTTAATTACTAAGAAGTATTATTGTTCCTAGTTGAAATGAATCTTTTCTGGATAATATATTAATGCAAATAAACATGTCAGTGAATTAATGTAAATTAAGTTATTGTTATCAGTTTCTAATAATATATCCCTACAAGTATTAAAATATTGTTTTCTGTATACCTTCATTAATAAATGAACTTAATGTGCTAGATTTTTGTAGCTTTAGCTGTTATTGCTGAAATGTTTTTGTAGAGAAACGTTAACTATGTATTACCTATAATCAGCATTGCATTTTCTCCAAGTAAATTTTGGTTCAATGAGATTGTACATCATTAAATTATTTTTGTAGTATCCCTCACAAGTTGAAATTACTAATTTCTACCAAACCAATATGAACATAAAAGAAAGCAACGTCTGTGAATCTTAAATTCTTAAATTTGTTAATTAATTATTAATGACAACTATTATATCCTAGATATTAACGCTTGGCAACATCTTTCGTTTTAGCTTTAATAAAGATCAGTTAGTACAAGGTCATCAATAATAAACAAACACTCTCAAAGTGTTTCCAGCATTTTTTGCGCGCATAGGATGCAGTGTTGATGTCTCATAGTAAATTACAAGGCCGAAGCTGAAGCACTTTACTATGTTTAAGCAGAATACATTATAACATTGTACAACAGAACAATCCTGACTACCAAAGTAGGTATTTTGTTATGATATAACATTATAAACATGGTTTCAATATTGTCCATTTTCCAATTGTTCCGCTGCTTCAGAAATATAATGTTTTTGAAAATAAGAATTGGCATATTTGTCATAACGACTATGTACAAACATTGCATAGTATTATGTACAAATATGAAACAAATGAAATGTTAAGTGTTAACCATATGAAGTAAGAATTAGTCCATATTTAAGAAGTAAGACCTTATCCACATGTATGCAGTAAGGAAAGGTTCACTATATCGGTCAGTAAGGCAATCATCGAACTACAGCCGTAGAAACCTTGGTTTTTGCTTCCCATCTAACCTTGTCAAGTATAATCAGTTCAGTTGGATTTGCAGAGTTACACACATGACTACCACTCGTCAGAGTAAATAGAGAACACCGCATAAATCTTGTACTACTGCTTATACTCAAATTCAAAATGATTTCTATAACGTCAATTTTAACCATTGGAATAGGCATAGCTTTATATTTTTATTTTTTCAAGCGTGACAAAAGAATGGACAAATATCCTCCAGGTAAGTGACAAACTTAAAAAACATTATTAATTTACTTTTTGTATTGCATTTTATAAAGCAATATTTCATTAAAGATGCAATTGATAATCGTCCTAACCTAACATATTTATTTTTGTAAGGCCCCATGGGGATACCAATTCTTGGGAATATCCTGCAGTTGGGAGCTTTACCCCATATACCATTCGCTAAATGGTCTAAAAAGTACGGAAAAGCGTTTTCAGTACGGTTTGCTATGGACAGGTAAGACATTTTTATATTACATATAATATTATCATTTAAACCTATTCTGGGTAGACCTGTCAGATATTTGTGCATCGCAGTCTGAGTTGGGGTAATAATAATAATAATAATAATAATAATATTGCTTTATTAAAGTGTCAAATGAGTACAATCAATACATCAGATCGATATCAGTAGGCACAGTTGAGAACTGGTCACTGCTTTCCAACACATGACACACTAAATACTACTTAGATACTATTCTAATATAACAATACATAGTACTATGTTGAAATAGCATAGTTAGTAGTTAACAAAGGTATTAGTTATAAAGGGTTATAAATAAATTATATTACGTTAAGCTCCGAAGAATTTGATAAAATCACATCTGATCTTCATTTTCTGGTCAATAAATTACCATTAACCTTTGAATTGATTGCAATTTATTTATGTGACACGTTTGTAAATGTTTTGTCTAGGGCCATTATTCTCAATGATGCAAAGTTGATACGAGATGTGTTCAATGAACCAGTGTTTAGTGGTCGAGCAGTCTCAGATTTACTCGTCAGCATTTATGGTGGACGTCATGGTAAAAAAACCGAAATGTTTTTTTCAAATATAGCATAATAAGTATAGTATCAATTTTAATTGGACTCTACATCAAAACAGGAAATTCAGAAAAATTAGATTTTGTTTTCTCACCCTGTTTTATTACACTTTAGTACATTCATACATTGTTGATAAAATATTGTGTATTGTGTAGATTTCCAGGTTATAGATATCTCATTCAGGTATAGAGTGGTATACTTTCCGATCTAATACTAACTATCATTTATGGAAGATTCTAATCCTATTGGTCTGAATTATATCACAAAAATAATTTTCTGTCATCGCATTTCGATGTTTCTTGCAAAATGTAAGGCCAACTAGTTCGAACTTGAATTCAATCAATTGAAATTTTGTCATATTTTGTCAGTGGGTGATGTTTGGAATAAGTACCACTTATTGATTAGCAATAAATACAGAAACTCCCATTTAGTTGGTAATCCGTGTACACTTTTCTTTATTTCGACGTCGAAAAGCTACTACGAGTATTAGCCAGACATAAAAATTTACATGCCACTAGTCAGTCGAGTCTAGTAAATTCTATAACATTTACATTAAAAAACCTTTCTGTATTATACAATGATGATAATAATAAGTCATGGAGTTAATAAATGAAATTCAGGAGTAATAACTGCTGAGGGACGTGCTTGGGAAGAACAAAGACGCTATGCTATTCGCCACTTGAGGGATTTTGGGTTTGGAAAAAATGCAATGGAAATTTTGATCAAAGAGGAAGTAAGAGAAGTGATTGACTGGATGAAAAGCGAGGAAGGTCATCCGATCTGTGTACACAGAAAATTTAGCGTGGCTACGCTCAACTCACTTTGGACAATTGTCACTGGGAAGAGATTCGACCAGAATGACACGACCTTAAATGATCTACTCACAAAATACACCGAGTAAGGGATGTTTTTGCAACGCGATTAGTAGCAGAATTTCAGTTTGTAATTTCAAGTAACATTATATTTTAGAAATTGTTATAAAGGTTTTTTAAACCAATATTGGATATTTTTGTATTCTTTATTCAGCACTGTGAATGAAGTGTTTGCAAAAGGCATTGCTCTAATTGCTCCAAAAATAGCAGCGTTGTTTCCAGAAGTGTCCGGATACAATAAATTACAATGGGCACTTAATCAGCTCATTAATTTCATTGATAAAGAAATCAAGCTTCACAAACAAAATTCAAATTCTGATGATGAAGCAGCTAGGTAAGCTAAGTTTCTGTAAATTTAATTAAAATGCCTTATTATATCAAAAAGTTAGTTAATAGTTAATTCAAACAATTAAATTAAAATTATTGGTTTATATAAAATATGTTAATTTTTCCAGCAATTTTATGCAAAGTTACAATGCGGAAATAAAGAAAACTACAGATTCAAGCTCTTCATTTTATGGCGAAACTGGAGGTAATTATAATAGGTAATTAATGTTATTTATTTTTGTATCTTTTAAAGCGATATTCTAAAAATTACTTCTAAAATTTTAGAAAGGAACTTAAAAGCTCTTATAAGTGACCTATTTCAAGCTGGTGGTGACACAACTTCTGTGACACTTACGTGGGCTATTTTGTATCTATTGAGGGAGCCTGATGTACAAGAGAAGTTACAAAAAGAGATCGATGATATTGTTGGTAAATCAAGATCACCGTCCCTAACAGACAGACCACTGTAAGTCTATTGGGAATTTTATCAAAATTACTAAAACTGTTTTGAAAAATTTAAATTCAAATTGAAAATTCGTTCTCAGTGTTTATGTATTGTAATAATTTTGCGTATTATTTAGAATGCCCTATTGTGAAGCAGTGATAATGGAAGTTCTCCGCTACTCCTCCATTGTTCCAATTGGAGTTCCACATAGAGTTTTAGCAGACACTAAATATGGTGGATATTTCTTTCCAAAAGGCGTATGGCTCCTTCCAAATATACATGGTGTTCATTTCGACAGAAATATTTGGGGAGACCCAGAGAAATTTCGGCCAGAGAGATTTTTGGACAACGACAAGCTTATCAGTAAACCAGAAGCATTTCTTCCATTTGTGCCTGGAAAACGTGTATGTCTTGGCGAAACTTTGGCAAGAGATTCTCTATTCCTATTTATGACATCAATATTTCAAAGATTTCGAGTCTTATCTGACCCTGCTAATCCAAGACCTACCATTGACCCAATTGAGGGTTTCAATTTGACACCAAAGCCGTACACAATTATAATGAAAGACCGCATTGACATTTAAATTAAAATAATGATCATCTTTCGTGATAAATTAAAAAACTTTTCGTAATAAAATATTAGTTGTTCTCGTTTAACAGATTATAATATTTAATATAATCAAATATTAAGACATTTTACAGATATTTTCAAAAATACGTTATTACAGAAGTAGCATCATTATTTATACTCCTTCCTATCTTTAAATTTAGATGCACTTGTACAATTGTAAGTGCAGTAAAGACACAAATACCAAATTTAAGTGAAAACTAATATATTTAAATAATTAATGATAATATACTTAATATAAATTTTATTACAATTTTTAAAATAATATAAATATTTATTGTTATTAACAAACTTGCATTGTCTTACTTTACCATCAATTAAATGTAACGCTAGCATTAAATAAATTGATCTCATTCATCACTATTAAATGATTCCTCATCAGAAGTGTCCACAAACTCTTTACTGATATTAATTTTTTTTCTTGTGAGATTTCAAATGCCGCTCCAATGCCAATTACTTTCCAAAACTCCTTTCACGCTTTTTACACTCAAATGGTCTTTTTTGGAATGAGAATTTCTATGTTCCCTTAAATTATCTTTTTGTGCAACGCATTTTCCTCAAATTTCACATTCATAAAGTTTTTGTCCGTCAGTCTCCAAATGCTTTTTCAACTTTCCAGACGTTTTAAAGGATTCTCCACAAACTTGTCATTTTTCCCCAACTTCAGAATGCTTTTTTAAATGTATTTTTAAATAAGTCGTGAATAACTTTTCCACAAATGTCACATTGACAAGGTTTATTTATTAGTTCGGTCTGTTCTGAGTGCTTAGCAATTCTGTGCTGCTTTAATGGAGACAATCGCACAAACTTTTTGTCACAAAATTGGCATCCATAAGGTTTTTCGCCAGTGTGAATTCTCATATGTAATTTTAAACTGTAGGATTGGTCAAAACCCTTTCCACAAATGTCACATTCATAATCAGGTTGTTCCATATAAGTCTTTAGGTGAATTTTAAGATACAAAGGGTTAGAAAACATTTTCCCACAAATATCACATTTGTGCTGCTTTTTATCTCCATGTGTCTTAATGTGACGTTTTAATTGATTGGGTTCTTCAAATCGTTTGTGGCAAATTTCACATTCGTTGGCATTTTCTCCGGTATGAATACTGATACTGTTTTTTAAATCTACTTGAAGTATAAAAGATTTTTCCACATATTATGTCGCATTTAAAAGGCTTCTCTCCGGTGTGCTACATTTTATTATGCTGCTTTAATTTGTACAACAGTGCAAATCTTTTGCTTCCTACTGATTTGTGTAAAAGTTTGCACTGACGAGATCGTAAGATGTACTTGAGATGAAATTTCGCTGATTTAATAGTCTTAGGATAGTCTAAGTTAAGAAGATCTTGTGACAATTATGATCAATTTTCAATAAGATCTCCACTGGTTTTAAGATGATCTTTTACATATAAGATATTCCTATAGTGAAGATTGGTTAGTGCCACCCAAAGAATTGCATCTCGCATTTGAGTAAGTACCATGTAATCAGCCGAAACCCATTTATACCATAGTGGCTTGTGCCTGTTTCAGTGCCAGTGCGTACCTTTTTCTAGTTCTCTGTCATTGAGCCAAAAGAGACTTTTTATTAATCTTCTGATATAAAAGCAGTATGAGCGACAAGTAAATATTTTTTTTGCTATTCCGTGACTGTTTTTTGACAGCTGGTGTTCGGATGAAAAGGCCGGTTGAACACGAGAAAATGACCATAGTGAATACACTTAGACTTTCAATTGCCGACATGCATGCCTAAATGACCCCACCTATTCATTAACAGTAATTAAATGTGCCTTGTGTGGAAACCATGTATACTTATTCCTGAAAACTCAATACAGATACTTACTAGCATGTTGATTAGCAATTCCATCATGAAATTCTGTTAGTGGATTAAATATCGATTTTGTAGAGTAAATTATGATACACTTATGAGTATTAATTAAGGATGGGTTAACAGTTAACCCAATCCTGATGACGGGAACGCGTCTTAAAAAAGAGAAAGCATGGGATTTACACCTTAGAAATTTTCTTCAACATTTCTAGTTGTAAACATCGATAGAATTGTGATAATTTGGAGAAAAATGTAGGATACTAAAGCTGTACAACGCCATGATATATTATTCTTACGCCACTCATTAAAGGCTCCAATGTCTTAAATGAGATAGAAATACAACTTTCTACTTAAAGTTACTGGATGCATTATGCAAAAGTATTTTGTCATCTTATGGAAATGCAACTGCCTTATAAAAAGTACAATTTTCATTAGTAACCAATTTAGCTGAGCAAAAGAGCAGACTTCCCATAGTCGTGCACCATACATGCAATAATTCGCTTGTCAACACCTCTTTCCACCCCATTTGATGTACCCAATTCATCTTGGCAAAATAGAACACGGTATGAACTTCAAATGTGCAAAATTAACTGAAATTATAAGTTAATGCAGCAGCTGCCGGCTGTAAAAATAATTATAGTTCTTATGACCAAGGCACATAGTTCAAGGTCTGAGACAAACTGGTTTCATCTACAAAAAGAATAGTAGGTATAATAATATCAATATCATGTGTATTCTAGCCCGCCCGTGCATGTAAGTACAGCTCAGTCTTATTTTCTTCGGCTATCCAAACAGAAGAGGTAGATAGTGTACTACAGTTGGTAGATTATCTAGTTTGTTTCCAACAAGATGAAAACATCGATCTTCCTCCTTCCTTCGTTTGTTTTATTTAGTTCATATTCAGTAATTTGTTTGAAAGAAGAAGAAATGGCCATCGATCCGGGTCTTATCTATAATATTTCCAGGCTGAACGAAGAATGGGTATGCAATCTATCTGACTGGAAAAGAGTGTGGCACATTTATGAAAATTGTCATCATTTTTCTTTTGAAATTAATTGCAGGGTGGGGGAAGGAGCATGGATCCAATTCTCCTCTTAAACATTACCAAGCTAAACAAGAAATGGGTATGTGTTCTTCAATTTATCCAAAAAATTTTACATAAATTAAATTCAAATATAAAAGTTACCCGATTTCGTTTTGAATTTATCAGGATGATTTTAATTATGAAGAATTAGAAAGACTACAGACAGAAGGGGACGAATATGACACTGTAGCGGAGGGAGAAGAAAATTTGAAAAACTTAAATCTGTTGTCGTCCCAACGAATGATTTTAAATAATGAAACTATTCTTTTAACATCTGAAATTATATCGTGGTACAGAATCAGCAAGTACGAGCACTCAATTGTCGAAGAAAACGCAAATTTACTGTTCGAAGTAGCATTGGTCTTATTTGACGAAGAGGTAATGTCCGACAGTTTAAATTCTCCAAGAGCTAAAATTGACACTGAGATTCATTTCTACAACAAAAAAATCCCATTTAAATCTTCTATTCCGTTCAAATTAGTGAAGTTTAAAGGCGATGTGGCAGGGGAAATTAGCTGTCTTAGCATAACTTTCGAATACACTGATTTAAATGAAGGAAATGAAAATCACAAGCGAAAGAAAGAATCCTTCCACTGCTATGTGAGTTTAGATTCTAATGGGGGTCAGTCTTATTCGATTATTGCGCAATATATCAAAATAGAATTAGATTGCATCAAAGATTTTACGGCCTTCCCTTTTGACTTCATGGAATGCGAATATTTCTTTGACTTTCAAATGCAGCACGGTTGGATGAAGACAAATTATTCATTAGACCAAAACGAAGTTAATCCTAAAATAAATATCAATGATTACTATTTGGAAGACATGAAACTTAATGATGGCCGAAGCATTTCGTGGAAATTGAGAAGAAAGCATGGCTATTACATTTACACAATCTACCTGCCCATTTCTCTTCTTGTGTTCGTTAGTTGGTTGTCATTCTTCTTGGGAACATCATATTCGGATGTACAAATGAGGTTAGGTCTCGTGGTCACGATACTTCTAACTCTCATTACTGTGATTCAAGGAATAAATAATTTTGTTCCAAAGAGTCCACAATATAAAGCATCGGATCATTGGTCAATCACCTCAGTTGGATTTGTAATTGCAGCCATGGTAGCAATTGTGGCAAATCGAGCCCTTCTTTGGTGCAAGAACAAAAAATCGGAAATAGGAGTCAAAAAAGAAACGGAAAGTGATAGAAATGACGAAGAAAATCAAGGTTTATTCGTAGAAGAGGTTGAGGATTTGGATGCTGTAAAGGTTACTGTAGCCGAAAAATTTGGTTTATGCACCAGGGATTCGCTAAGCTGGGCCAAAAGCAAAACCAAAATGATGAGGTCTAGGAAATCTCTTTGGTGTGCTAGAATCATGAATATTTGCGCAGCTGTGATTTTTCCTTTGATCTATTTATATTTTGTAATCACACATATTGAAAAGTATTGCTCCTTGGAAAAATTCTGGGATAACAAATACTTTGAAAGTGTCACAGATTACCAGGGTAAAAATAGACCGCCGTTTTTGCATTCTTGGTAGATTTTTAGTAGGACAGCCTAACATTGTCAATTAAATATCATCATGCGTTGTATAAAAGATACTCTATTTCGATACATTATGTAGTTATGATTCATAATTCGTTAAACTTAATTATTTTATTGCAAGTAAAAATAAATTGATTCTGAATTATTAGCTTATTGCCTTTTATCATTATTAAAAAGCGTCAGAATTAAATTCTAAATTGCGTAATGTTTAACTACAATATGCAAAAATGGAACGTTCGGTGTTTCCAGTAACTTGTTGTATTCACCTTCATTAAATGTCATTCTTCACTTCAATCGATTCATAATTTCATATAAATAAAATAATGTTTGCCAAATAAATTGGAAACTCACAGTTTAAAATTCACTTATTTCATGGATATTTTATTTAAGATGTGATAAAATATGGACACGGTAAAAAATAGTACTAATATATAACACGAAACGTATTTTCTATCTTATAGTGCAGTATACTGTAAAAATAAATATATAATATAATAACATCAGTCGATTGTATAAAATATAGAGTAAATAGTAAGACAATAGTCTAAAATAACATAATATAACATTCAAATCATGGTGGTATGATTATCTGAGAGCCATTGCAAGACATAGAGTGATGATGATAATTTTAAAATTACTAATGAATAAAGAGGAATTTGTTCCGGCTGTTGTGGTTCTGGATTTGCATTGACCTTCAGGTAGTTCATAATCTTCTGCTTGGGGATATGTAGTGAATCCTGAGATGATGGTAGCATCCTTAGCCCCGTAGCTTTGAGGCACGCCAAAATTACGAGCAAGGAGAGTTTCGTTGGTTTCACCATTGTAATCTCCAGCGGCATAGAATGCAGTATGATTCCCATATCGAAACTCGTGCTGAATTTGATTTCTTAATTCATTCGTCCATTCTAACTCGTTCAAAACTTGAGAGAACAGTTTTCCTTTCAATGCTTCTGGGGCCACTACAGTGGGATTGAACAGATTTCCGTGTGTTCTATACAAATAAATAAAGCAATGAATTACAACAATTAGTGCATTAGAGTTAATTATAATGTCTCAAGACACTAAAACAAGCATATTTTAGATATAATAAATGGCAATAATTATATACCCATTGACTGCTGCGATGTTGAATTTAGGAAAGAGTTGTTTAAGGGGGTACGTGCTCTTGCATCCCCTTAATTCTATTCTAGGATAGTAGACCAAATAAGTGTGGCACATTTCTTCGTAGGTACTTTCGCCGCCCAAAGTAGTAAAGTTTCGGTCCATGGTGTTGAAAATGCATTCTGAAATATTTTTAAAATTAATATAATTATGATGAAATCTCTATTTAGTATCATTTCCATAAATTAATGAAAATGTTATCAATAAATGTATTGAAATTAAATTGTACCATTGGTTAGGTGATCTCCAGGAAGTAACTTCACCTCATTTCTCAATTCTCTGGTTTGTTGGTAATCAAAGTCGTAGTTCTTATCATTTAGAACCCAAGGCAGTTCTTTGTTGTTTCTGAAATGACGGACTCTCATCTCCCTTCCTAAACGTATACATAAAAGAACAATTTAAATGAAAAATAATAATAGTTAACTTAAGCAAAAATGGTAGTTTTAATTTGATGATATTTACCGGCAATATGAGAGTGCATGTTGACACCGATTATGTTGATTCCTTCCTTTGGTACAAATTTTTTAGTGACTTCTGAACTGCAATGACCTGCAACGACATAATTTTTAGATTGAGGAGGGATGAGAAGAGCGGGGTTAACATCGTGGCCGACCATAATTATAGAGCCATCAAACTCCCTACAATAGAATAAAAAATCAATTATTATAAAGACAATTGTAAACTACAACCAAAAATTGGGTAATTCTACAATTTAATATTGACTTTTATGAATCAAAGTGGTCATTCGTACCTTTTCTTGTCGGTGTAGTATGTGTTAAATCCAGTCGTGTATTTCACTCCAAATCTTTCTGTGGGGTTTTCATAATGCACTTCCAACATAATGTACAAACTTCCATCCCCATTTCCCCCAGATGAAGCTTCCCCAAATGGTACACCAACATGTTCTGGCAGCATCACTCGCTATAAATTCAAATGCAAATATTTATTATGAAAGTAATTGTAACATAACCAGTAATGAATCTAATTAGTCATTGTTTGTAGAAAATGATAGAAAAATTTATTATGCATTAAGGGTAAGGATTCTTACCTTTCCTCCAACTGCCCATCCAAATAAAACCTCATTGCAGTAAGGTCTAATCCACAAAAGTTCTTCTAAACAATCTTTGCCTTCATTTGCAGTGTCAACCAAAAGTTGTTCGAGAATACTAGTATCGTCCATTCTGCATGTCGTCACAGAAAAATGATGAGTGTGACGAATTGCATCTTGATTTTCAAGGAATGCTTCAACCTGTAGTTAAAATTGGAATTTTATTTACATAGAAATTTTAATATATCTAAATTACTAGATAGATTATTATTGATGTAGAAGTTATTTTTATTAATTTATTGATAACAATTGCTAGGAATATACTTACGCCAACAAGGTATTTCTGGTTTTCAAATTTGGGGAACTTGTGGAAAGAACAAACATAAGATGTCTTCTGCTCCGGAACAGTGTTTCTCACTCGAATTGGATGGATCTCAAACCTGAATGGTATTATCAAACATTAATTGTTGTTTGTGTGTAAAATAAATGTAACAATATCATTAACTTTTGTTGCATCGGGTTAAAATGCAGATTGTTCAGTAAACTGACTTACTCCTTCATATTATTTTCATTGAATGCTGGTGGGGGGTCGAGCAGTAAAAACTGTCTGGCTCCCCTATTAGTTTGTGAATGCTGTCCGATAGAATCAGTCTCACCAAAGGACCAAATTACATTGATCGTATCCGCCTATTTTAGCCAAACATAATCAAACATTGTGTTACTTCAATTTGATTTTGCAATTAAATTAGGTATACTTTCCGTAAACAGGGATACTAAATAGTTCTAATTCGTGATGTGCTTACTGTGATGGTGATGTCGTTCTCCTTATCGCAAGTCTGAAAAAATCTCTTAAATTTAAGATGCGTGTGTGTTGCATTTTCTGAGGCTTCTAAAATTTCCCAATCCTGTGATTTATCCAAGGTGGGCATCATCTTTCCAGTTCCATGATAATCCTGTTTAAAATATACAAAATACGTTTAGTTAATTAGCCAATAATATATGTAGTAATAATGAATGGATACGTAATAATTTTTGAAATATGTTGCTTACTTGGAAGTATGTGATGCCGTCTCTGATTCCACCGATGACTATATCAGCGTTGTCCATGCCAGCTTTGGGTGCTAATCCGAATCCAACGTAACCAGTAGTTTTTACAGTAACGTCAAAAGTAATTTCTTCTTTCTCCACATTGGGTTCGTATCCCATCACATACAAACAACCAGGATCTAGACATTCCTGCAGCCGTACTCGATCTCCCAAACAACTCTCTCCAAATCCAAATAGGACTAACAAAACGATAATGTAATTTCCTTCCATTTTAAGCTGTAAATTACGATAAAACTATTTAAAATCCGTTTTCTTTATACTGGTGTGTTAACAAGCAGACAGTTTAAACGAATGATTACCCACTGCAGCATGTCTGCTTTTTATACCCAAATAAAATGACAACAAACTATCGTCGGGGAAATCAAAGTCGTTGTCGCATTTATCTCAGGCAATTCGTTATCATATCTCTTACATGTAGTTGTCGTGTAATAATGTTAATATTCGACCAAACAATCACCATTTCTGTATTATTACACACTTCAACCATCAATTCTGTCAAATTTTAGTCTTTCCTGCTAAGCTGAAGTGCTTGCCTATTCATAACATAATTTACATTATATTTGTTTATATATTAGTTAATATCTGATTAATACACTATATAGTGTAATTAACAAAACATGCGTACATGACATAAATGCACCAACATTATTATTATTGCTAAAAGGTGTAGTTGCTCTTATAACCACAATTTACGTTGAAAACTATTTTCATAGTTGTCTCGAAGTTCAAGTGCAATTTATACTGAATTAAATGAAAATAAAAACCAATTTAGTGGAAACGGATTTTACTATATAAATAATTAAGTAATTGATTGTTGCCCAAACGAATCAACTTTCCAGATTTAAAAGTTATTACAATCTATTTATAAATATTAAAAAGCGTAAATTTATTGTAACTGGGCAACTTATACATACAAATACAACCTTAAATGAGAACAAATTTTACTTTGTGTTTACAAATATATTTTAGTAATTTCAACTCTTTTTGAGTAATTTTGAATATTTTTAACTAAGGCGAATATGGGGGAATTTTTTTAAACGGTTTTGTTTACAGTAAATCAAGTCTGTTTAACAATAGTAGGGCATGTAACTTTGCTTCCAGCCTTTTGATTCATAACAATTCATTTTTTGAGGATAAAGGCTTTAAAAATATTTTTATAGTAGTTGAGAGAGACATGGCATTAATTTTATATTTCAAGGAATTTTTCTTGAAAAATGAAATATTTGAAATAAATCAAATTAATGAAATGAATGAAATAAATGAAATAAATACAATGCGCATGTGTACACGCATGCGCAATTCATTTATTTCGCGCAAAATTTATTGAAATTTATTGAAATAAATGCCATGTAACCTATTTATTTTATTTATTTCAAATATTTCATTTTTCAAGGAAGTTGGGAGTAAAAATATATCGCGAAATGTTTAAAAAATTTCGCCTTTTTATTTCCGAGAAATATTTCAAGTGCCATGTCTGAGTTGAGATATAAGACAGTTGAAGGTATAATGTATAAAGCTAGACACAAAAAGCGTTGAATTATCTATTTATAGAAGTAAAACATAACAGCATTTTTCATGATTTTGTTTTTTACAATATTGCTTCACAATATTCAAAGCTATTTAAACAAATTCACCAATATTCGCCATATTGCAAACGTATTGAAAATTACTCAAAAAGAGTTGAAATTACTAAAATACTTTTGAACTACTCAAAACTGTGTGAAATTATTTAAATATATTTGTTATTAGTCACAAATATTTTAAATTGCTTTAAAATGTCTGAACTTTCTCTAAATTTTTTTTAAAAAAGCCTAAAGGTCAATTGACATTCGAAATAACAATTAATGCTATACTGGCTTGACTCTTTGACTGCTGTTCTGTGGCAAAAATAATTATATTTTGATCACCAATGCAGTCTGTTAGCGTTTAACAATAGTAAGGCATTTATTCATTATTTTGTTTGGTTATATTATTATAAAAGTTTAAATTTGCTCTCATTTAAGGTTGTATTTGTATGTATAAGTTGCCCAGTTACAATAAATTTACGCTTTTTAATATTTATAAATAGATTGTAATAACTTTTAAATCTGGAAAGTTGATTCGTTTGGGCAACAATGAATTACTTAATTATTTATATAGTAAAATCCGTTTCCACTAAATTGGTTTTTATTTTCATTTAATTCAGTATAAATTGCACTTGAACTTCGAGACAACTATGAAAATAGTTTTCAACATAAATTGTGGTTATAAGAGCAACTACACCTTTTAGCAATAATAATAATGTTGGTGCATTTATGTCATGTACGCATGTTTTGTTAATTACACTATATAGTGTATTAATCAGATATTAACTAATATATAAACAAATATAATGTAAATTATGTTATGAATAGGTAAGCACTTCAGCTTAGCAGGAAAGACTAAAATTTGACAGAATTGATGGTTGAAGTGTGTAATAATACAGAAATGGTGATTGTTTGGTCGAATATTAACATTATTACACGACAACTACATGTAAGAGATATGATAACGAATTGCCTGAGATAAATGCGACAACGACTTTGATTTCCCCAAATATCCATGAAATAAGTGAATTTTAAACTGTGAGTTTCCAATTTATTTGGCAAACATTAATTTATTTATAGTAGTTTAGATATAAGACTGTTGAAGGTATAATGTACAAAGCTAGACACAAAAAGCGTTGAATTATCTATTTATAGAAAGAAAACATAACAGCATTTTTTATGATTTTGTTTTTACAATATTGCTTCAAATATTCAAAGCTATTTAAACAAATTCACCAATATTCGCCTTAATGCAAAAATAATTAAATGTACTCAAAAATTTTATTTTAATCAAATACAAGGGTAAAATCTATAGTTTATACGAAAATGGTAACTCTGTCGACTGAATCACTTTAAAATTTAAAAAATGTATAGAATGTAGGATACAAGGTATTCCCAAAATGAAATCTAAAATATTTAAGGTTAGTAGCCATTTAGTTATTACATTATTGTTTTAACTTCCGCTCCTTTTATGGAGTCGAATAATAATAAAAAAGAAATTACGTCTTTCTTTTCGTGAACAATAGGGCTGATTTGGTGCAGAGTTCCATACCACACACCAATTTGAATGCCTCAGCCTGGAAATCGAAGAAAATAATTTTTGCCTTAAAATCTAAAAAGTTTGTGTTTCGCGCGAAAACAATTTATATTTCGAAATTTTTTTCTAGCTGCGGCCCTGCCAGATACCCCCAATCTTCTCGAAAGGAAAGACAATGTATTTAAATGTTTGACTCAAAGCAAGTGAATAGAGCTCAAGTTAGAACAATTATGTAATATTTGTGGGGTGGTTTGCGTCGGTTTCTTGGAATTCAATATACATACATAATAATATAATCCAACGAAACATTGAAAGTACTTTATAATAAAAATTAGTAAAGTGTATTTATATTAAAAAAGAAAACTATTCTCCTAATAATTACAAATGCACTATTATATATTTTTTGCATTGAGCTGATATTTAACTTTCAATTTCCGTAGAACAGGGATTATTTGGAGAAAAATTGCTACTCAAATCTACTGTTTTCTTTTGAGATATTTTTATCAACATAGAAACTTTATCAGCGGGGAATCAATAATCCGTATCTTCCCCTAAAAATCTACTAAGAATTCAAAAACGGCGGTTTATTTGGCCCCTGGTAATTTGTGACACTTTCAAAGTATTTGTTATCCCAGAATTTTTCAAAAGAGCAATATTTTTCAATATGGTTAAATACAAAGTATAAATACATCAAAGGAAAAATCACAGCTGCGCAAATATTCATTATTCTAGCACACCAAAGAGATTTCCTGGATTTCAGCAGTTTGGCTTTGCTTTTGGCCCAGCTAACCGTATCCGTGGTGCATAAACCACATCTTTCGGGAAATCCCATGTTAACCTTCTCAGTACCGGTGTCATCAACTTCTTCCATATATAAACTCTGAGTTTCCTCGTCATTCCCATCAATTTCAACTCCTTCCATTTCGTTTTCGAGTGCTGTTTCCAATTTTTGTTCTTGCACCAAAGAAGGGCTCGATTTGCCACAATTGCTACCATGGCTGCAATTACAAATCCAACTGAGGTGATGGACCAATGATCCGATGCTTTATATTGTGGACTCTTTGGAACAATATTATTTATTCCTTGAATCACAGTGATGAGAGTTAAAAGTATTGTGACCACTAAATCCAGCCTCATTTGGACATCCGAATATGATGTTCCTAAGAAGAATGACAACCAACTGACAAACACAAGAAGAGAAATGGGCAAGTAGATCGTATATATATAATAGCCGTGCTTCTTTCTCAAAGTCCACGTTATACTCCAGCCATTATTGATTTTCATGTCTTCCAAATAGTAATCATTGATGTTTATTTTCGGATTAACTTCATTTTGGTCTAATGTATAATTTATTTTCCTCCAATCGTGGTGCATTTGAAAGTCAAAGAAATATTCGCACTTCATGGAGTCAAAAGGGAAGGCTGTAAAATCTTTTAATGCAATCTAATTCTATTTTTATATACTGTGCTATAACCGAATAAGATTGACCGCCATCAGAATCTAAATTCACATAACAGTGGAATGATTCTTTCTTCCGTTTGTGGTTTTCATTTCCTTCATTTAAATCGGTGTATTCGAAAGTAATGCTAGGACAGCTAATTTCCCCTGCCACATTTCCTTTAAATTTCACTAATTCGAACGGAATCGAAGATTTAAATGGGATTCGTTTGTTATAGAAATGAATCTTCGTGTCAATTTTAGCTCTGGGGGAATTTATACTGTCGGACATTACTTCTTCGTCAAATGACACCAATCCTACCTCGAATAGTAAATTTGCGTTTTCTTCGACGATTGAGTGTTCGTACTTGCTGATTCTGTACCACGATATAATTTCAGATGTTAAAAGAATAGTCTCATTATTTAAAATCATTCGTTGGGACGACAACAAATTCAAATTCTTCCAGTTTTCTTCTCCCTCCGCTTCAGTATCGTATTCATCCCCTTCTGTCTGTAGTCTTTCCAATTCTTCATAATTGAAATCATCCTGATAAATTCAAAACGGAACGGGAAGTTATTGTTTAGCATATTTGAATCTACATAATGTAACAATTTTAATACACTTCAATTCACATAATTTACACATACCCATTTTTTATTTAGCTTCGAGATATTCAAGAGAAGAATCGGATCCATGCCCTTTCCCCCACCCTGATCAATTTAAAGAAAAATTAATGACAGCATTTATAAATCCAAAAATTTATGTCTTTTAGAATTGCATACCCATTCCTCGTTAAGCCTGGAAATATTATAGATAAGAACTGGATCGATGGCCTTTTCTTCTTCTTTCAAACAATTTAATGAGTATGAACTAAATAAAACCAACGAAGGAAGGAGAAAGATCGAAGTTTTCATCTTGTGGTAAGCAAACTTGGTAATGTACTAACTCCAGAATAATACCAACCTCTTCTGTTTAGATTGTCGAAGAAAATGAGGCAGAGCTGTACTTACACGGCCTAGAATATACAATACATATTATACAATTTCTCTTGGACCTTGAACAATGTGCCTTCCTTATAGGAACTATAGTTTATTTTTGATATCCTGCAAATTTTAATACTACAGATTGCAGCTGTAGCATATATTTTTATTTTCTGGAAATTTTTCATACATTTAAAGTGTATACTTTTTGATATTACCATGTTCTATTTTACCAAGATGAATAGACTAGGTGTAAAGAGATGAAGACATGAAGACAAGCGAATTATTGCATGTTCGATGTACAACTTACGGAAGTCGGTTTTTTCATGTTTTGCTAAGCTAAAGTGGTTACAAAGCAAAATTGTACATTTTATAAGGTGAGGTTGTTACATCCCATAACGGCATTTTTGATAGGGTCGATGTAATAGGTATTTTTATTACACAATCAGAACTTTATATAGAAATTGGAAATGTGTAAGAAAATGAAAAATTATCAGCATGCTAATAAATAGGCACGTGGAGATTTCATAAGTACATATTTTCCCCATAAGACACATTTAATTACTGTTAATGAATAGGTTTTATTCCGACATTAAGTCATGTCGGCACTTGTAAGTCTAAACAAACACTAGGTACTTGCAGATACGTAGTAAATGTAAATACAATTAATAGCCAACTCACTATACTCATTTTTGACGTGTTTATCCAGCAGTTAAGTTTCTCTTCCGATCACCAGCTGCCAGAAAACAGTCACGGAATAACACAATTTTTGCCATGAACCACATGTTGTTTTTACATTAGAGGGTTAAATAGCTTCTTGACTCAAAGACATGATTATAAAATATGCATGCAATACTTTTTCAGCGACTCTCAGGAAATAAGTTTAGGATTGATTTAATAAAAACTTATTCTTAACAAAAACCCAGAAGTCAAGTGTCTTTGAAATTGCAGCCTAGTAAAGATGCTTAGTGACAAGTGTAATTATTAACTGTTACTAACAAGGGTTGCTAACAAGTTTAAAATAATGTTAAGTGAAAATTTTGTTGATTAATACCACTTAGGTGCTATTTTGCCGGCTTATCAATCCACACCACGTTGGAAAACTATTCTATTCGTTCGTTAGTATGAGATAATGTACATAGTAAAAAATGTATATAGTTTTGATAAGAGTAATTATATTTAACTAAAAAATTAATTAAATTAAAGGCAAACAATGACTAACTCAATAACAAAAAAAGTGTAACTAAAGTGTAGTCAGACTTCCGAAATATTATGTGTAATCCGATAATCCTAGGTTAGTACTTTACATTTAAATAATGCTATACATACTTATGAGAAACAGGATTGGTTAACAGCTTTAGGTCCTAACGAAATGGCTATACAAACAGTCAAAATGCCCCTCCAAAATTGTGCCTTCATCAGTATAAATGTGCGAACAGCCATCATACTTGAGCTACCACAGTCAAAATATTGAAAAAGCACTTAAAACTTGATTTATTATTGTGAAAGAAGAATGTCAACTGATTTCATCTCATAAAAAGTGACAACACATTTTTTTAAATTTATTTGCAGTTTTAATAAGATTAATCGGAACATTCCTATTATACCGACGCTCAACGGAATAGACTGATATGTAGCTCATTCGAAAGATCTCGTCGAGTACATTACGAATATGGTATTGGTTTTTTGGGGAACCCCCCAAATAAGAAAGTTATGGTCGGTTAAAGTTGGAAATATGACTATTTCGATGCCTATATTTTTTAGAAAACGACGAGTTACAAGTTCTTTAGGACATCGTTGTTCTGTTCTTCATGGTGAATTTACTTGTAACTATGGCAACGTAGCTAATAACAACATGCAGGTTTGGTTTTGTAAAATTCTAAATTACACTTTAACTTCTATTTTGGGTTTTTTCATTGTTCTAACTTCAATTTTCATCATTTTTGATTTAGTTAGGGGCACGCGGTCACAATTTGCATTTTTTAAACCTAACCTAATTAATATTAATGGAAATTGAACATGGCTTGTGGCCACAGTTAGCATTTTTTAAACCTAATCTAATTAAAATTAATAGAAATTAAACATGGCACGTGGCCACAGTTAGCATTTTTTAAACCTAACCTAATTAAAATTGATGGAAATCGAACATGGGACGTGGTCACAATTAGCATTTTTTAAAAACCTAACCTAATTAAAATCTAGGTCGGTATACTAGGTCGGTATACTAGGATTTAGCCCATTAATCAATTGAGGTGATATTTGTGACGAAATAAATCATTTTGACTAATTACAAGACAAAATAACTGAATTGGATAATTTCAGAAGTGTCTTTGGGATTGTAGACCATAGAAGGGTAGTATATAACTATGGAAAGTGAGACTAAAAGAGAGTAGAAAATAAAATTTGCAATTTGTTTCTAAGTTTCTACATTTAAAAAATTTCAACGTTGAAAAATGTAAATTTTTGATGATTGATGATTGATTGACGTGATGTACTCGACGAGATCTTTCGAATGAGCTACATATCAGTCTATTCCGTTGAGCGTCGGTATAATAGGAATGTTCCAAATATTTTTTGTGTTCCATATTGTCTTACATTTAAATATTATTATAAGTATTTCAACAAGAAGCTAATAACAACAAGAAGAAATATTCTTTTGTTCAACTAAATCAACACAATTTATTTAGTTGATTCATTTATTTTTATTAAGTTGCACAAAGCATTTTCATAGTTCCACTACTTAAAGAATTAATGTATTTTAAAATGCTGAGATTTGATATTGAAGACACATCGCCTATTTTACATTTAATTGGCTTCCATGAGTTACAAAACCTATGAACATACATTTCCACCTTCCTGTCTCCTGGGTTCCTGTAATGTGTCCAAGACCTTTTGCAACGCTTTGAGTTTGTGTTGATAAGGGCACAAACGACCATTACTCCTACCCATGATATCAGACAACCTATCGCAGATAGCATAAACAAAGAAGCTTCTACAGCACTTAAAGTTGAGAATGATCCTAGCAATACATAATTACAGCAAAAGATTGTCCTAGTTAAAACTGATCTAAGAGGAAGAAATAAAAATCTGAATCCGTCATGACATCGATTGTGCAGTACTGTTTGTGCTCGGATAAGTAGAATAACCGATTTGACTTCTCGTGCAGAATCTTTGGTAAATTTTCCAGGTTTTCCATACCTAAATGTTTCAATTATTTAAGCACTTAGACATTTTTGGTAGCACGAAAATAAAATATTAAAGCATTTAATATATACCTGATTTCTTGACACAATTTGGTTTGACAAACAAGGGACATCCAACCGATGAAAAGAGTATGCAAAGCGTAGGACAGAATTGCATGCATTGTGACTACTCCAATCGAGATGTAAATAAAACTGACGAAGCCATAAGCACACCCATGGCGAAGATGTTTAGGAATGATTGTTGTTAGGAAAAATATAGAATCTTGATTTTCATAGCAAAAAAGCCAAGTTACAATCGGAATCGAATAACGATTTAACTCAATATAATGTAGCAAGGTATCCACGCCGGAGGTGACATTGTGTCCTTGATTCTTGTAGTGGTCATCTGGCAAAATAAATTTATTTTTAGATCCTCAAAATTGCAAGATAAATTTTTTTAAATTTATGATGGAAACTTTAAAATGTTTGCCTACTTAAGTATTCCACTCCACTAATAAGCACCTTTTTAGGAGTGTTAGAGTGTTTCAAAACTTTTTATATAAAAGTTTTCTTTTTATCGTTTAGAATTTATAATAAAGGGGATGGCACCAGTCTTATGGAGTTCATGGACCGACAGATCTGAATAGGATTAATATATGTTGTAGCACTATTTTTTCTGACCAAAAGTCATTATTGTCAAAATTCAATATGGGCTACCGTTTTCGAGATATCTGTGGTCAAAAACTTCCTTTTTAACGTTAGGGGAGCAATCCGGCAGCCGAAACCCTCAGATTATTGTTATAATAACTATGGTTGGCAGGTAATAAATCTGCGGGTTTAGGCTGCCGGATTGCTCCCTAACGTTAAAAAGGCAGTTTTTGACCACAGATATCTCGAAAACGGTAGCCCATATTGAATTTTGACAATAATGACTTTTGGTCAGAAAAATAGGGCTACAACATATATTAATCCTACTCAGATCTGTCGGTCCATGAACTCCATAAGACTGGTGCCATCCCCCTTACGTGCAAATTTTTGGACAAACTGCATCCACAAATTTCCATAAAGAGTAATTTGAGGAGAGAGGGTAAAACTTGAGTAGGAAAGAAGACAACCCAAAATGAAGGTCATTGCTAAAAAGAAAGCAACTAGATGGTCAGACAAAGCCTCGTTATTGTATAGTAGGGCAAATAACAAACGAAAGACACTGATTAATGTGTGCCCTATCAAAACAAAGTGAACCAAGTAGCAATAATTTCTATGGTTAATCGAAGTGCACTTGACAAAAATATTTTTTCTTTCGTCCCAGGCATAATTCAGAAAACCAAACAAATACGCATTTTTCGTTACACTTGAGAGAGATTTTAAAAAGTTTCCGGATATCATTTCAAATAGTGACTAGCTGTTACTATAGCTCGGAAAATCTATAACCTACTAAAAATGTGCTGAATAAATGTTGTTATACCATGGGTCTAGTATAGTATTAAGAGTCAGTATTATTAAACTACATAAAAGCGACATGTTAAAACCTTGGAAACGAAATGATGTTTGTGGTAATACATATATGCACTGTACTGCCTAGTAATTTGAGCAATGTGGTTTTAACTACAACTACATTACAAGTTACAATGTTAGGGGCAGACTACAGCCATAGCTAATAACCTGCATTAAACTACTAACGCCATTATATTTATGGTTTTATGGAAACGTCAGGATTTGACATTTTATAACACAAACAAAGACGATGTATAGAAATGATTTGGCCAGTCGATGTGGCCAGCTTACATTGTAAAGCTATTATATTTCCAGCAATTTAATGAATACATAAAGTCACAAATTCTTCAAATATTTGGAACCTATTAATTATTTTAGTTTGAGTGTCAAATAATATTTTCTAATATTGATAAAAATCTATGAAATTGTGGATAATTTCACATTTATCAGAATTCACTAATGTACTACAATTTAGTTCGATCTCTCATAATGACATTTAACAACGTTCGACAAAAGGTGCCGCAACAAAATTTTGTACGCTTGGAGCCGACATTATCGTAAATTAGATATCTGCCATGTAAAAGCAAATTTCTTTTTATGCATATTAAAGTTTATTAAAGACCCGGCGTTCATATAAGACTTCATTCCAAGTACTCACGTTGGCAATTAAAGTCAGAAAATTAATTTGCTTAGTTAAATTTTATTCTCAATATAATTTAACCCATAAATAAGCTGTATATTAGAATGAAACATTTTAGGGAATCTTACAATTAGGAATCCTAAAAGCGTGTTTAATGCTACAACTATATCATGCCTCGTGCTACCTATTAATTATTTTAATTTGGTTGTTTTTGCTTTTAACTTTTGTTCTAAGCGGTTTCTAGAAAAAGTTTGGTACTCCGAGGAAAGAAAATAAAGTCAATTTAATTACATAATATGTGGTTCTATCTAGTAGTAAATTTACAGTAAATACTGACATGCTGTCGTATAACTAATGGTTTTCTTTACTTTCCGAACTATTCATTTTGTGTACTAGGATTATTATTTACAAATAAAGCGTTTTCTTTTAAATAACAGGACGACCTAAACCAGCATCACAATTATTAAAATTGACAGCTAAACCAAAAGCCCATATTAAAATTGGGCACCACTCCCTTCTTCACTTTACAAACCCAACCGACTGCATAACATAATTACATCTAAAAATGGAGTGTATAGGGCGGCCTACCTTAGGATAGAGACGTTTTAGACTTGTTGCAAAATTGACTATAATAACAGTCGAAACAACAGTCAATTATCTGCGTCATATTCTTCGACTCTTTGATAATAAATACCTTGAATATATAATTGAATAAATAATCCACTATTGACGAAAGTGGGATATCGCGAGTATATTTCTAGGATATTAAATGATACATTTAATGACGTTTTCAGATAAAACCCTTAAGTTATTAAGTAATTTAAGTACCATCATTAAAATTAGCGTTTCTATCATTGTTGTGCAGAATTTTTTGTATTCCTAATTCTATTATTTGTAAATCATAACTTAAAAGGACGTAATGACATTCCTGTAAATAGGTAAAAATAAAATATCTCGCTAATCTCAAATGTAACCTTTGACATAATATACAGATAAACCAAATTTAGTATACATTTAGGTTAGTAGTATAGTAGGTAGTTATGTAACATTATTGTATTTCTAAGTCGCACATAGAATTTTCATTGTTCCACTACTCAAAGTATGAATATACTTCAGAATGCTGAGTGTAGATATGGATGAGACATCGCCTATTTTACATTTAATCGGCCCCCATGATTTACAAAACCTATGAACATACATTTCCACCTTCCTGTCTTCTGGGTTTCGGAAACGTGTCCAGGATTTTTTACAACGCTTTGAGTTTTTGTTAATCAGAGCACAAACGACCATTATCCCTGCCCATATCATTAAAGGGTTTATAACACCTAAAGCCATTAAACAAGTTTCTACTGGACTCAATGTGTTGAATTGTCCTAACAATACATAATTACAGCTTAAAATTGTTCTGGTCAAAGTTGATCGCAATGGAAGAAATAGATATCTGAATGCGTCCTGAAATCGACTATGGAGTATGGTTTGAGCTCTGACAAGCAAAACGACAGATTTAATTTCCCGTGCAGAGTCCTTGGTCATTTTCCCAGGTTTTCCAAATCTACATTTCAAAAACATAATTTCTGATTATTTTCATATCACACTCTAAGAAATTTTCAGTCAAATTTGAGTAAACTGAACTCAACAACCGAGTTAAAAATGCGCCGACTGACATATTGAGTTCAGTTTACTCAAAATGGTGTATAAACGTATTACTCAACTCTTGATCTAAGTTTTTACTCAATGGCAGAGTAAAGATGTGCAAAAAGTATAACCCGATGCGAGTACCGAAGCCTAGCTCCTGCACTATACTATCGAGGCACATTACCACATACCTACATTTGCTTGTTGTCTACATGGAAGGAATAACCTCTACTTATTCCTTTCTGGGCAATGCTCAATATGTTGAGTATTATTAGTCCGATCATTGACTAATCAATTAGCAATGGTTGAGTAAATTATATCTAACCGTTGACGATAACAACAGTTTAATGCACCATTGCTTAAAATGTATACAACAATGATTTAATAATCAGCAATGGTTGAGTAAATTATATTTAATCGTTGACGATAACAGCAAATTACTCATCCATTGCTAAAATATTATACAGCAGTTGCACATTCCAACTCATTGAGTTAGATTTAAACAACAGTTGTCAAAATTTTAGCCAAGGTTGATCAAAAAGCAGTTTACTCAACTGCTTGTGCTGAATTTTTTTTAGAGTGCATCATTTTATTATTTAACCGATGAATACTAAATGTGACATTTACCTGATTTCCTGACAGATTTTAATTTGACAATAGAGTGACATCCAAGCAATAAAAAAGACGTGTAATATGAAGGAAGCTACTGCAGTAAACATACTGCAATACACTATCATGTAAATAACACAGAAGAAGTTGTAACCGTACCCGTACCGAAGATGTTTAGGAATTATTGTTGTTAAGAAAAATATAGAATCCTGATTTTCATAGTAAGAAAGCAGCATGACTACTGGAACCATATTGCTACCTTTCTCAATGGTATATAACAGGTTGTCCAAACTGAATGTGGCATTGTGTCTTCGATTCTGGTAGAAGTCGTCTTTAAACAAAAAAATATTGACCATTAATTCCTCTGTTGTTGATTTTATTTACAGAAAGGGTCTTTCCATCGTAGGCTTAATATTTATGACATACTTACGTGCAAATTTTTGGAGAAACTTTATTGCCAAATTTCCATAAAGGATTATTTGTTGAGAGAGTGCAAAACTTGCGACGGTTAGGGCACTGAACACACTGCCACCCATAGTCAAAACAAAGGCTACCAAGTGGTCAGTTAGAGCCTCGTTATTGTAAAGTGCATACAGTAATCGTAGACAACTGAAAAGGGAGTGCCCAAGTACAGAGAAGTACACAAAATAACAGTAGTTTCTATGATAAATGGAATTGCATTTGACAAAAATATTTCTTTTATAGTCCCAAGTATAATTCAGAAAACCCAAGAAGTAAGCTTTGTTTGAGACAATTGACAAGGATTTTAAAAACTTTTTGGATATCATTTCAAAAATATAGCGAAAACGCTTGAGGCAGAAGAAGGTGTATAGTTAAACCAGAAGTATTTTCCTGGACTACGTAGGTAACAACTTTATTACATAAAGAAAGAAAATGCTGTTGTTGCCGAGATAGCATTTAGGTAGTTGTAGTATCAACAGCAATCGGGAAAATGTAGGTTTTTTAATGTATGTTAGTAAGTATAGGGAACGCTGTTTACTGTTTTATCCAAGCTGGGCATGGCAATATGTGAGCATTAATATTGTTTGCCTTTCAAGTAACACAAATTATTATTCCCCCTGACAATAATTTTATTTATAAAAATTATGGGGTTTCCTTTAACTTTGCTTACAATATTGTAAGTTATGATAAATGACAATGCAAAACTAAGTTACAATATTACAACTAGGTATGTTTCAACACGAGACAGGTTATATCGATTATTTTTAGTTTATCACCCACTTCTCTAGATGAGTGTAGCCTACTGTTTTAGTAGTGTCGCTGATGCATATAAATGATTAAAGTAACCTTGGAGTAATGTTGATATGTAATGCTTCAATGCTAGATTAGAGTTTAGTCTATAATTTTAGATAGGTAGAACAACATTTTGGTATCAATAATTTTTAGACATGCACACAGCTATTATAGTACTAACTAATTAATCGTCAAAATGGATGGTGTTCTGATGTCGAAGTCACTATCTATTTTTTCTACGTACCTATAAATAATTTAGAGCCAATTAGTGAAAGTCTCATGCAAGAGGCAAACGTGATCAAATGTCTTCCATTGTATGCGATTCCAGGGTTTTCAATTTTTACATTTATTTGCAGCAGCCAATTCTTTTGATTCCATTACAACCATAAACCATTTTATTTTTTTCAATGTATTCAAGAATAAATCGCGAAATCAATTTTTATTTCGAATAGAGATGAATTATAGGACAGTGATTTTTGTTTTCGATGTTTTTAAGCTAAATTTTCATGCAGTCATAAATTTAATATAAAATACTCTCAGGAATTTAGTACATTTTACAGGTCTATAGTACTCATTGAAGACTTACATAATAAAATAATATGGCATTTATTAAAGTAAGAAATTTGAATTACCTGTTTCACACATTTTATAAAACGCTTAAAATATAATGTTTACTCAAAATTTAAATCTTTTTATTTTAACTTTAAGAATATTTGTAACCATACCTAAACGAGTATATTTTAATCCAGCAGTTTGGTCTATAGTCCCATCAAACAGCAAAGAGTCAACACCGTCAATTAGTATATTGTATTTATCAATAATTCATGCTTTAATTTCGTGAATAACAGGTTAATATTTTATTATTGTTTTTTGATGTATAAAAATTGTGGAACACTTAAAAGTATAAGAAACAACCCACAGTCAAATATATTGACACCGTCTTACATTAAAATATATCTAGTGACTAACGTATTTCGAAAAAAAAATTCGCAATGATTATTTGGATTAGACAATGTATTAGAATTTTTTTGTTTACTGTTTTTAGCATTCAAAATTTTGTTTATACTGCAAAATTGGAAAATTTATTTTCAATGGAGAAGGATTGTTACATCAACATAATCTTTTACGAAACGTACTCAAAGCATACTACAAAGATATTGGACGAGCTTTTTAACCTAAGCACTCCGTATTCCCTTACGAATATCGATTCGTTGAAAAGAAATTTTACTCAAAAGTACAGAAATGTCTCAGTACAGGAATTCGAAGATATGTACCACTTAAGTGAGCAGACTTTTCCCTATTGCAAGGAAAGGATATCCGAAATATATTCACCTTATTTTAATAGCCGGTTCAAATGTATCGTGCACTTTTCGGTAAATATGAACCCAAGCAACTTATTGACGTGGCGTTCACAAAATACTTAACTCTATACGTAGGATATAATTTCAGGTCTGTTGGTAAACTTATTTCTTTCAAAAAGCCTTATCTGTCATTAGAGAATTTATGCTACCAAAACGAAATGCTGTACAGTTTCGAAGATTACACACATGTGTATTTCCTCGTTCAAAAGGAGATTCTAAAAAACGAAAATAAATTTTTGAATGATAAATAGAAATTCATTTTTCTGTAATAAAAGGGCACTATTTTGTGCATTCTTTATCTGAAAGTGACGACAAGGTGTTCTTCATTTGTGGGAAATGTCAAAATAAACTTATAATCGAAAAATCGGAAAGATTTAATGACTTTATGGGAAAACTGGTGTTCTCACACAATGCCACAACACGAGGATATACTCTTGATCGCAAATACTTGAGGAAGGTCCGTGCCGATGTTGCGTTGAACAGTAATTTCTTAAAAGAAAAAATGCATGTGCAGGTTCAAGATGCAACAGACCCTTTACCTTATTGTGGGCCCATATTAAGAAACGAATATTTTTCGTCAACTTTGAGAGGAAACAAGATCAATGTAATCATTGCTTTATCTTCTATAATCTTTCCCCAGTTTTCAAATACTACAATTGGAGGAACATATCACTGCGAACAAATGAATATGGAATCAGTACTGGCGATTCTTTTCGAAGTTTCCATTGTCATGTTCGGCCAAATTACCAATCCTTGTGGCAGACTTAATTGCATCTGGTTCAGACAGTTACAATTTCATATCATGTGTGGTTCTGGAAGATGAGAGTCTGTCGTTCTATGGCTACATTCGTCCATTTCAACTCTCTGCTTGGATTGCAACTCTGTTGACAATATTCCTTGTCACTTTATTCTTCCAAGTGACTTTGTATTTGAAGCACAATGAAATCTTTCAGTTCATCTTCACTTGCTGGGCTTATGTGGTCGGCAACAATTACGGATTCCCGAAAAAGATGGAGAAATATTTCTGGTTTAGGATTGTTCTAGGTCCATACCTACTAATGTTCATCGTTCTGACTTACGGCTATGCAGGCATCGTCATCACGGATTTGACCGAACCGAGATCTGTAAGACAAATCGAGTCTTTTGAAGAAATTTTAGCTATGGACGACATATCAGTTGTAAGTTCCTTTGGTGGAGAAGCCCCATACGAACCATTGCAAATGCCAATTAAGCAGCAGAACTTTATGTTGTTCTTGTATAACTGTTATGTGTATTTGAACCAAACTCCGAATGATAATGTAACCATACATTATAAAAATATTGGTAAGTGCCATAACATTAGTAGTATATTCAATAACCTGACATTTCAAGATGTATCTATCGAAACTGTTAAGTCAGCTATGGATTATTCCAATCAAATGGCCGGTTAAAGGTCATTTCCTGCTCTCACAGGAGTGCATGCACTTCCCTTTATTTTGCCAAAAGCTGAAAGATCGTTTCAATATTGGATTTCCCAATGCAACAGATCAGTATTTGTGGATCGACAGAGCAAAATTCATCGATTTCTAAACGAATCTGATTGGGGTATAAAGGGGATCAAGCCAAAGCGAAAGTTGTACATTGGAGTTTCAGATAACAATACTATTATTTTCAGTAGTATGGTTGTAGACAGTCCGTTTATTTATCTTAAAGAGTACGTTAAAGGCAGAGCTCTTATTTTGGTCGAATCTGGACTCTACTCAAAGTGGAAGGATGTCTTTAACCATTTCAATTTCACACAATGCCAACATTGTTTTGATAGATACCAACCACGCCCTTTGACTTTTACAATTCAAACATTTTCACTATTTTTGCTATTTATTTAGCTTGTCTAGTTTTGAACTTTTTGCATTTTTCTGGGAAGTTAAGGTTGTCTTGTATCATAAAATTATGAAATTCATGTCTTCTGTATATTTCAGCGGCATTAAATTATTTGTACAGCGAAAACTCAAAAAGTCTAGCTTGCAAAATATTTTAGTTGTTCAACATTGCGATTAAACAAGAATTGACAAGTCACTATCTTACACTCCAAATATTACTATAATGTAAAAACAGCACACAATATACCTTATCGTCTGCTTAACATTACTAAGTAATAACAAGCCAAATTATCATGACTGCGACAATGTAACAAACCTAACTCCTGATGCAAGGGTTTGTTACATTGTCGTAGCCATGATGATTTGGCTTGTTACTTTGTAATGTTATGCAGACGTTATTATGTTATACCATATAGTTATGCAAGCGTAACAAGAACGTATCCAGTAGGAGCGGTGGGTGGGGGCGCATCGCTCCCCTAAATCTGAGAAGAGAGAAGTTGTTTCTCAAAAAATGTCAAAAATTGCAGAATAATTTCTAGATACGTGCCTGAAGCGTAGCATGCCAATATAGCCATAGGAATGTAGATTTATTTAATAATTTAGTTTATTTGATGAATATATGAGTCACAATAAATGTAAAACATAAATAAACAAGTTTTCAAAAAGCTGGGCTAGAGAACAAGTAAAATTCAAGAATCGATATTTGCTTATCTAATAATTAACTTGTGAGTTATTAGTAGTATTTTGATGATTATTTGTAGTTTTACTTTGATGAATGTTTGCTGGAAATGGAATATTATGTTATTCTATTCTACATGAATCACGTAACATGATATACTCAAATTACAAGATTATTTTTTACGAAATGTAATGTAAAAAATCTGCATACAAATCCCATTTTCAATTTATTTAAGAAAATTTACAGGTTGTGTCAATGTAAACTATAGATAACTTTCATCCTTTAAGAGCGAATTCACTAAAAAATCTACAGAATATTGAAATAAAATACCCACTCGTTACATTATATCTTTTGTAATACTATTTTTAGGTCGCACATAGAATTTTCATTGTTCCACTACTCAAAGTATTTACGTATTTTAAAATACTGAGATTTGATATTGATGAGACATCACCTATTTTACATTTAATCGGCTTCCATGATTTACAAAACATTTGAACATACATTTCTTGGAATTTATTTCCTGGGTTTCTGTACCGCGTCCAAGATTTTTTGCAACGCTTTGAGTTTGTGTTTATAAGAGCACATACAATCATTATCCCTACCCATGTAATCATAGGGTTTAAAACAGCTAATATCATTAAACAAATTTGTACAAAAGTCAAAGTAGAGAAAGAACCTAGCAATACATAATTGGAACATAAAATGGTCCTAGTAGAAATTGATCTCATTGGGAGAAATAAATGTCTGAAAGCATCATGAAATCTACTGTGAAGCAGTGCCTGTGCTCTGACCAGTAAAATAACCGAATCAATTTCCCGTGCAGAATCTTTGGTTATTTTTCCAGGTTTTCCATATCTGTACGCCCAAAAAGAAAAAATATCAATTATTTGTTCATGAGTGTGAATATATAACAAATAATTTAGAACCGTCAGATATTTACCTAATTTCTTGACACAGTTTTGTTTGACAATATAGAGACATCCACCCAATGAAAAGAGGATACATTACAAAGAACGCCGATGCAGTCGATATGAAACATAGCCCTACAATGTAAACAGCACTGAAAAGGCCGTAACCGTACTTGTTGCGGTTATTTTGGGGAATAATTGTTGTTAGGAAAAATATAGAATCTTGGTTTTCATAGTAGGTAAACATTAGGACCGCTGGGATACAATTAACACCTTTCTCCATTAAATATAATAGGAGTTCCATCCTGACTGTAGCGTTGTACTTTTGATTCTTGTAGAAGTCATCTAAAAATTATAATTTTTGTAGTTTTAATCAAAATGACTGTTATTTGCCAAGTTAGTAAATTTATTATATTTGTGGAGATTTCTACCCGACCTTTTTTAGAATTAGCTTTTTAAGTGATATACTTACCTGCAAACCTTTTGAGAAACATTATCACCGAATTTCCATATAAGGTTATGTTTTGAGAGAAAAAAAAACTAACGAAGCAAGATAAAGTGAACACACATCCACCAAGGTTCAAAATAAGGGCAACTAAGTGGTCAGATAAAGCCTCTTTGTTGTAGAGTGCATACAGCAATCGTAGACAACTGAATATTGTGTGCCCAATTACAAGACTGTATACCACGTAGCAATAAATTCTGTGATAAACAGATTCACATTTGACAAACATATTTCTTCTGTCATCCCAAGTATAGCTCAGAAAACCTAAGAAATAAGCGTTTTTTGAGAGATTTGCAATTGATTTTAAAACTCTTTTAGATATCATTTCAAAAAATAAATTGAAGACAGCAATGACAAGAAGTTACGACGTAGAATCAGTGTTGTACTGTTGACCACTTTTTGCATTTTGACCGGGCCACTGGTCAAAATGGTCAAAATGGTCAAAATGGCTAAAATGGTCAAAATATCAGTATACAGTTACTTAAGCTAGCAAATGAAATTTAAAATATTTAGAGAATGAAATATGGCCTAAAACCAATGAAACACTATTCTATTAACATCAGACTACAAAATGACACTCTCTAATCATTTTTAACTGCAATCTTTAGAAGGTTGTATTTGCTGTTTACTATTGCAGTAAAAGCTACCTTGGGGTCTCAATTAACCCCAAAAAGGCATTTTGTCCATTTTGACCATTTTGACCACTTTTGAGTGTATTTTGACCGGGCCATTTTGACCATTATGACCATTATGACCACTAGTGGTTTTAACCACTGCACAACACTGCGTAGAATAAGTAACCATAGATATCCTGAGGTAACTAGAACCCTAGTCGTAAAACACAAAAGCAAATATCGGCGACAGAAAACTGAAGGAATTTATAGGTAACTGATGTTATCAACTGCGGCAATTTTTTAATTTCATTTGATTTGAACCGCAGCAATTTAAATAATAATGGTAGTTATAGGAGTACATTATTTTGACTGAAGGCTAACATTAAGCAGCCAACCAAGCTAGGAGCATTAAACAAGTCGATGCATAACCATATCGGTATGCTTTTTAGTAGAAAAATATTTATCCATCATACCAATTTCGGTATTTCCAAATCCCAGCGAAAAGCTTTGACGTCAGAAGTAATCGAGAATTGAAAATATGTGTTATGTTTATTATTTTCAACAAAAAAACACATTTGAGTGTAAAGAATTAAAGTGAATCTAGTCTAAACGCCATAGTCTAAACGCCATGTACGTAGATGGCGTTTACACCATGGTATTAGGCTATTTTAAGGTATTAGGGTAAAACAAAATATGGAGATAGGCTATTCCGTACCCAAAACGAAAAGTGGTTTTATGCTAAATGGTTCCTTAAGGGACGATATTGCGTATTTTCGGTGTCATCTCTAAGCTCCATATTGCGTAATGGATAGGACTACCCCTTTTTGTCAACACCATTTTGTCAACAACTTTTATTGGAAATCACTTTTTGTCAACACGTAGTAAGCTTTTTTTCAACACATTTACATGTATGTGTGCATGTTGCATTTTGCATATATGAACTTGTGAAATATGAGATGTGGAATGTTAGAGATCGGCTACTTTGTGACTGTCCACGAACTTCCAACCAAGTGGAAGGATGGCATCATCGCTTTAACCGAAAAATGGTCAGTAGTCGGCCTAACATGTGGAAATTTCTGGGCGTGCTACAAAAGGAGCAGCACAAGAACAGAAAATACAGGATAATTGTAAACCATGCAAACGTTTCCTAACAAAAAGATCCTCAGGCTGCACAATATTCTAAGACTTATAAAAATGTTATTCGAAACAAATCCAAACTGTCTTTCTCGGAGTGGATTTATACCTTTGCTAGCAAACTATAACATTTTAAAATATAATGATACTTTTCTTACTACTTATATGACGTATTTAATTTGACTTCATTTATTTGACGGTGACTAAACCATTAATCTTACACATTATTTTTCATTGCCTATTTGGTTTAATCTACTACAAGTATTTAATTTTGACTATTTATATCAATAACACTGGTGTTGACAAAAATGATAATTGCTGTTGAAAAAAAATAAAATGGTGTTGACAAAGTGTTTTCGATTTTTTGCTCTGTTGACATTTTAACGTTGACAAATTGAAAGGTGATCCAATGGATACCGTAAGGGACGATATGTGGCAGACGTTTTAAAAATTTGCCTCGTTTCTATTTGCTCCGATTAGGAAGTTAGCTATCATTGATTTAAGGATATCGACTATCGACGAAGCAGCTTTTTTAATTAAAAAATGTAGAAAAAGGAAGTTTGCTTTAAAGACATGTTTATTATAATATTTTGTTACGTATTCAAACAATAACTCACACCTAGGAATTATAATATTGACACCTACTTACTGTATTTGTTACTAACTTCAAATAATACATTTCAAGTGGCACAAGAGCATTTTCATCGTTCCTCTGCTCAATACATAAAAAGTATTTCAAAATGCTTATTTTTGATATGGATGAAACATCTCCTATTTTTACATTTAATTGGCTTCCATGAGTTACAGAACCGTTCTACATACATTTCCTCCTTCCTATCTATTGTATTTCTGTAACGTGTCCAGCATTTTTTACAACGTCTCGAGTTCTTATTTATAAGAGCACAAACGACCATTATTCCACCCCATGATATTAAAGCACACAAAACTACCATAACGAATGCCGAAGTTTCTAGGGTACTCAATGAATGGAAAGGTCCTAGCAATACGTAGTTACCGCATAAAATTGCTCTGGTTATAAATGATCTCAGTGGGAGAAATAGATATCCTGAAAGAGTCGTGAAAGCTTGGCTGTGAAGGATAGTTTGAGAGTTCTGACAAGTAGAACAACCGCTTCAATTTCTTTGTGCTGAGCTTTTCGTCAATTTCCCAGAGCTTTCCATGCCTAAATGGCCAAATCATTCAATTATGTCCATTTTTCAAGTTAAGCAATAAATAAAATTAATACTTTATACCTAATTTCTTGACAATAAGCTTCATTTGACAAAAGAGGGACATCCATCCAATGAAAAGGGCATGCGCAGCAAGCCCATGATAAAGTACTAGTCACTATGGTAGCCCCCATTATGATGTACATAAAACTAATGATTCGGTAACCATACCCATAGAGAAGATACTTGGGAACAACTGATGTTAGAGAAAAATATGGAATCTTGATTTCCATTGTAAAGGAAAGAGCCGCGACAACCAAAACTGAATAACGACCCAACTCAACAAAACGTATTAATGAGTCCACTGTGGCTGCTTAGCATTGTGCCTCCGATTCTTGTAGTGATCATCTATAAACATTTAGGTATCTAATATTAATTATGTTGCTTTACTTTCAAGAATATTTACTTCCAAAGATGTACACAATGGTGTATTGTTTATTATTGCATAATATATGAAATGGTACTGATATACAAAAAATAATTTTAATTGTTTTTCCCACGATATGTTGTGTAGCCCTTGGATTGGAAATAGGGAAATAAAATATAAAGAAAAATGCTAATTAAGGCTGATACTGTATTGTATTTCTCAATTTTTTCATTTGCCAATATTTCTTTTAATGGTTTCCTGGGACAAAATGACTTCTTTTATGGTCCCATAAACCTTTAACAGTTAAGGAAAACCTTTAAGGGTGCCGTTAATTTTCAATTAGGAAATTATGTTAATTTTTGACAGAAATAACCAGAAAGTAATTAAATAATTATCTATGTTGGTATCGGGAAAGATAGCAAAGAAAACCCGAAAGTAGAAAATGACTTGTAAGTAAAGAAAAAATTTCGTCCGCAATCGGACTACAATGACTAACCCATTTAAAAAAACGTATAACCTTCGCATTCGTCTAATCTGCATAGTCTATAGTGCCCTCTTAGTTGTCCGTCTCTATATACTATTTAAAGTATACAGGGAAAAATTTATTGTATCAATATAGCTATTTAATTATATTTATGCAATTAACAAATTGTGCATATTACAACTTATTTTAAATATTACATCAGATAAGTTGTCAATACAACATTTTTAGCTTTTAAGATTTGAGACAAGAATAAAGTTTTTGGTGAACTTTTAAACAAAGAAAAGGAAAGTTTCTTTTGTTTAAAAGGATTTAAAATTGAAAAATTAAATATTTTACAGAATGACCAAAACGACGAGTTTAATTTCTACACGTTTCAACTTTGTCATGTACTCACGTGCAAATTTTTGGAGAAATTGCATCGCCAGAATTTCCATATAGAGTTATTTGTTGAGAGAGCGTGATACTTGTGTAAACAAGAAGACTAAACACAACACTACCAATAGTAAAAGAAAAGCAACTAAGTGGTCAGACAATGGCTCCTCGTTGTAGAGTGCATACAGAAATCGGAGACAACTGAATATAGTTTGCCCAGCTACGGAGGAGAATATAAAGTAGCAATAAAACTTATGATAAATAGATGTACATTTCACAAAAATATTTTTTCTGTCATCCCAAGTATAATTCCTTGAAAAACCAAAGAAATACGCTTGTTTTAGAAACATTTTGAAAGTCATTTAGATTTTAGAAATTTTTTGGATATCATTTCAAATAGATTGTACACGTTATGGACTTAATGAGCAAGAAACGTGGACTATTATTGACTGAGAAATTTGAAGCAATACAAAGCATTTTATTACTTTTCTTTGCAAGTATGTGAAGAACTATTATTTTAGATCATAGGCTTTAGTCCAAAAATCATAATAAACTGCCAGTTGTAATGTCAAAATGGTTTCAATTAAATTTTCAACATATGTCTCATACCATAATTATTATTATTATGGAGTCAGAATTCCATAAACTACTCTGTCCATATAATCGCCGGATGCCATATAGGGCATACGTTCGTATATGATTGTACAAAAGTAAAATAAACTGGTTTTTTTATCACATAGTATAATCGTAGATGATACAATCACCATTTAAATAATGCCGCGAATTGGAATATTCTTTTTAAATAACACAAATAGTGAGGAAAGAAACTTTTTCGGAAAGGATTCAATGCTAGATATGTAACTTTGAGCCACTCCTCTTTGAATTTTGAGAATAAGGATAATGACATGTCATACTAAACAAACGGTCCGAAAAACTTTGAAATACTAAATTCATGTTCGAGGTAGAGAATGGAAAGCAACTAACAAATTACACATTTCTCCATATAGAGCTATAATTTTCTACGTCCACGTCACCTTTAAAACGCCCCTGAATTCTGGCTCACGTTGCAAAACCATTTCTTTCTCACGTGTTGCATACATTTTGCATGAAAGCTAAATAAATCTTGATTTTCATATATGGTCATCTCTATTATTTGTGACGATGTGCTTTGACAATCCAAATTGAATATATTCCCAAGAATAACAAAGTACTTCAAAAGCAATGGAAACGTAATTTCAATTATTTCCAACATGAAGTAAAAGAATAATAGGGCTAAGGCTACATATACATTATTCTCCACAAATTTGATAATGCATCACAAGAACAATTCTTACTGACTTAGATAACCAAAATTGAGATGAAGAAACCATGGTGCTATAGTAATCAAAAGTTCAGTTATCTCAGTTTAAATTAAGAGTAGATATTTCTGATTTCATTCGTACTGAGTAGTCATATCTTTATTGTTTATTAATTTTAAAGATGCAAGAGCGATCATTTTTATTATTGTGTCTAACTAAAGTGCTTGGAGAGAAAGTGAAAGCGATTTCAAATGAAACCATGCAGCTTTTTAATAAGAAAGTCTGATGTAGAAATGAATTTTAAAGTATATTATATGGAATTGTATACTTAATAACAATAATAAACGACTGATTATATCATTAAAGTGTTCTGACCCAACAATAAATTATCTATTTTTAGAAGTAGGTTAAGTTTTACTTCAAAGTCGATTGACATTTGCTGATTAAAATAATCTCTTTCAATTAACCCTTGTAACATTTAAAGATAATGTAAGTTTAATATCCATATCGCCCTACTTAACCCCAAATATGTCCTTAACTCATATATATACATTATACATTAGAGTTTATTCCAAGTATGCAAATGGGATAATGAAGATCGGATTTAAGTGACATTCCATAAGAGTCCTTGGATATGCTGCCGCATCAACTTACTGTATACCAAAACTATTTCTGGCTTTAAATAGAGTAAAACCATTGCAGAGGAGGATTCAACAGACTAGATTAACTGTCTCTGCCAATAGTATCTAGGCCAGTCCTGACTAAGGTTGACGTATCCTAAATTTCAAATTTTTAGAAGCAAATTATACAACAAAATAAAAGCTCTGTTCCTAATATTACATGCTTAGTTTTATATGTTTATTGTTTAGTATTTGCCTTACACAAGATTGTATTATTATAAAGTATTTTATATTTTTATTATGGAATTATTAGTCCCCATGTCTAGTAACTAATACGCATTGATGATGAACAATGAACAATGAACCACGCATGCGAAAAAGAGGTGCCTATAGCAATTGTGTGGAGCTTAAAGAAATTCTATCTGTATTTAGATGGTCAAATTTTTTAAACTACAAACTGATTAAAAAGGCTCTTACACAGTGAGCAAGTACAATCAAGCTATTGCTTAGTAGAGTTATCTTATCACAGGTCTGCTACCTCTTACGATGAGAATAATCCTCCGACGTCCCTAGCTGCATTATAAATTCACATCTTGGAGTCTGAATCTCATTGTTCGACAACCGATCGTTCCTGGGACATCCAAGTGGTCGTCGCAGTGCAACCAACTGTACGCTGCTATAAATGTGGTCAACGAGGTCATAAAGCTACTGATAGGGGAAAAAGAAATGTCCAAAATAAATGAAACAATCGTCGCCAGAACCGACTTCGGGCTTCCGACAGGCGGAAGGCTTCGAGAGGGGACCATGTAGGAACTAGACGTTATGCAAACTTGTCAAGCAAACGAAGTAAGATAAAGTGAACACACATCCACCAAGATTCAAAATAGGGGCAACTAAATTGAATCAGATAAAGCCAAAGCACTCCCCGTTGTAGAGTGCATACAGCAATCGTAGACAACCGAATATTGTGTGCCCAATTACAAGACTGGCCACAAGGCTGTATTGAGGTGGGGCCTTGAGAGGGCAAATGCCCGGAAATCCAAGAAAAGAGAAATTTTTTTTCAAAATACCAAAAAAATTTCGCGCTTCGCGCATTTTTGCCTTATGTGATTTATAGGCTATTTTTTGGCTCATTTTAGACAAAATAAGTCAAAATTTTTAGCCTATAATATCATTGCCCCCTCCGAAATCGACTTCTAAATAACGGTACTCGAGACTGTATACCATGTAGCAATAAATTCTGTGATAAACAGATTCACATTTGACAAAGATATTTCTTCTTTCATCCCAAGTATAGTTCAGAAAACCTAAGAAATATAAGCCTTTTTTGAGACATTTGGCAATTGATTTCAAAACCCTTTTAGATATATCATTTCAAAAAATAATTTGAAGACAAGCAATGACAGAAGAAGGTACGACGTAGAATATCAAGTAAAACCATGGATATCCTGAAGGTAACTAGAACCCTAGTCTTAAAACACAAAAGCAAATATCGGCGACAAGAAAACTGAAAGGAATTCACGGTAACCGATGGTATCAACGCTACAGCAATTAGATTTGATTTGAACTGCAGCAATTTAAATAAAAATGGTAGTCATAGGAGTACATTATTTTGACTGAAGGCTAAAATTAAACAGCCAAACTAGGAGCATTAAACAAGTCGATGCATAACCACATTATTATCAGTATGCTTTTTAGTAGAAAAATATGGGCTCATAATACTTATCCATCATACCAATTTCGGTATTTCCCAAACCCCAGTAGAAAAGCTTTGACGTCAGAAGTAATCGAGAATTGAAAATGGATTGGTTGTGATAAACATGTTAACATTCAATTGACCTTCCAAACTTTGGAATTGGAAGAGTTGTCCTATTTTGGGCTATAAATGAACAATCCGGGTTAATGAACCTAATGAATAAAAATCGCCCTCAGTAAAATCGAAATGGATGGAAAAACTGAGTCATGTAGAGATTGGAGTTCGATTATATACCTATACGCTGTAGATATGAAATGTTTTTGAATAATTTAACCACCAAAATAAATCTACAAATTTTTATTACAATGGCAAAGAAACAATCGTATTTTAAGTACATCTTCCTTTCTATTCTGTCGTTTATTTTATTGTTTGCTTAAAAAAGTTATAAAATATCATTTTAAAAAATTGTTTCTTCACTCATTACTCAACGCGAGTAGTAGAACAGTTTTAGGATTTAGTCGCACAAAAGAACTTTCATTGTACCTCTGCTCCAAAACGTAAATAAATTTTAACAGACTAATTTTTGAAATAGATGAGACATCGCCTATTTTACATTTTATCAGCCTCCACGAAGAGTTACAAAATCTACGAACATACATTTCTACTTTCACTGTCTATTGGGTTCCTGCCCAACGTGTCCTGAAGATTTTTTACAACGCTTTGAGTTTGTATTTATAAGAAGACAAACAAGCATTATCCCAATCCAAGACAAGGAACAACTTGTAACAGATATTATAAACAATGACGTTTCCATAGCACTCAAAGTATTAAACTGTCCTAAAAGAAAATAATTGGAGCATAAAATTATCCTGGTTAAAATTGATCTGAGTGGTAAAAATAAATATCTGAAACCGGTCATGAAATCTATTATGGAGAATTGCTTGAAGCTCTGACAATAGAAACAACTGATTTAATTTCCACGCGCAGAATCATTTGTTATTTTTCCTGGTTTTCCATATCTACTAATTCCAAAAACGACGATTTTTATTATTTCAGAACATATCACAACTAAATTTAAATGGATCTAAATTTACCTGATTTCTGGACATAATTTGGTTTTGACAATAGAGGGACATCCATCCGATGAAAAGTAAGAGCCAAGAATTATGCCAGAAATGCATACAGTAATGAAGAGGTACCGTTGAAGTGGACGTAAATGACACGTCGAAGAAACAGTAAAAATACCCATGGCGAAGGTGTTTAGGAAATATTGTTGTTAGGAAAAAAATACTCATCTGATTTTCGTAGTAAAAAAAAACAATGCCGACAAAGGGACCCAAAATTGCGTCCTAGATCAACATGTAGGAAGGTGTCCAATTTAGCTGTAGCATTGTGTCTTCGATCCTTGTAATGATCATCTTAAAACAATAATCATTGATGACAATTAGATTCTCTCATTTGTCTTCATTTCATCCATATAATACGCATTCCTCTAGTTATAACAATGTAACTTTTAAAGAAGTATTTACCTAACCTGCGTATGTTTTAGTATTAAATGTAGAGAATTTACTCAATTTTTCATTTCTAGATAAGAAAAATAATTAAGTTTTATCTGTTACTTACGAGCAAACTTTTGGACAAAATTTTATCGCCAAATTTCCATAAAGAATAATATACTGAGAAAGAAAGCAATACTTGAGTAGGAGAGTAGACAGGCCAAAGTAGAAAGTAATGGTGTCAAAAATAAAAGCAATTAGATGGTCCGGACATATCTTCGTTATTGTAGACTACATACAACAATCTGCAAAAGACTTATTATTGTGTGCATAATTACACAAAAAATGGGTCAGAAAGCAATAGTTTCTATAGATGAATTGAAGTGCACTTGACAATAGTATTTTTTCTGTTGTCATCCCAGGTGTAATTCAGATATCCGAAGAAACACGCATGTTTTGTAACATTTGAAAGAGATTTTAAAAAACTTTTTTGGGAAATCATTTCCAATGTTTAAATGGCACGACGCGACAATTGCAAAAATATGCACAATAAATACCTAAAAGTGTATTAATAAGTTTAAATGGACAAATTATTGTTTGGCTTTTCTTTCGTGGCCCACTGATATTGTAAAACTGTCGATTTTCTATATAGCCAGCGATGAATAAACTGTACATAAATTGTTGGTTGGAATAAAAAACCTCTCTTGAAACGACTACTAATATTTTAATCTCTGGAGCCATAAATGAATCCCCACTTTATGTAGGGTGCTTCCTACTAATTATTTTGATTGGACCGCTTTTAACTGAAAGCCGATTTTATGCAACGACCAACAACATTGACAATAAATAAAAGGTTTGTGTTATGAGGAAGTAATAGCATACTGTAAGCCACTCAAAATAATAATAGGGTAAATTTATTCACTTGCTGACAAGACATTTTTGTCTTTCGAAGAATTAAATATTCTTGTTGTGTTCTTGTGCTACGTTATTCCACTTGTATTCCTTGAAATAACAAGTTTTTCTAATACTAAGTATAGCTTGTTACTTCTACAACTGACTAGACAAAATAAACGAATTTACAAATATTTGCGTGCCTTCGGATTTGAAAACCAAAAGACTTAATTGAAGTAGTCCTATAATATAAATGTAGGAATTGAAGAGTAATTTCACAATTTAAGCAATTGCAGTTCGGGGTATCCCAGTGATTTTCATGAACAATCAAATAAACTGACAACGTGGTTGTAAAACCTGGAATTTATTGATCATCTAATATTCGAGAGTTTTATCAATGTAGGCTGACATAGAGGGTTAGTATATCGTCCCTTAAGGATGCAAGAGACCTTTATCCACTTTTCACTGCCAAACGAAAATTGGATTAAAAGGTCTTGTGTATCCTTATAAAGAGACGATATTTTACAAATTAATTGTGTGTATTGTGCATATATTTATTTGTGCACAATATATTGTACAAATCCTCTCTGTAATATATAGGCACTTGAGTAGAAATAGTTCAAAAATTGTTGCAACATAATTTATTAAATCCATTCAAATCCAGGAAAGATATGCAAGATTTATTATTTCTGAAAATGAAATAATTCTATTCGTACAGGATTATCTTTAAAGAGCATTATTAGCATCAAGTTATTATGGTTACGGTATAATATACTTACACCGCTAAATAGCATAATAATTAAAAATGTTTTTTAAAAATTTCGACTTGAAAAAAAGTTCCTAAGCGCTTAAATTAAGTATACAGGTGTTATGTTTATTATTTTCAACAAAAAACACATTTAAGTGTAAAGAAATTAAAATGAATCAAGCCTAAACACCATAGTCTAAACGCCGAATGTACGTAGATGGCGTTTACACCTTGGCTGATTTAGGTTATTTTTGTACTACAAAACAAAAAATATGGTGATAGGCTATTTGGTACACAAAACAAAAAATGGAGATAGAGCTATTTTGAACACAAAACGAAAAGTGGTTTTAGGCTAAATGGTTCCTTAAGGGACGATATGGCGTATTTTCGGTGTCAGCTCTAATTAAGCTTCATATTGTATAATGGATACCGCAAGGGACGATATGTGGCAGGCGTTTTTGAAAAATTTGCATCGTTTCTATTTGCTCCAATTAGGAAGTTAGCTATCATTGATTTAAGGATATCGACTATCGCATCGACGAAGCAGCTTTTAATTAAAAAAATGTGGAAAAGGAAGTTAGCTTTTTAAAGACATGTTTATAATAATATTATGTTAAGTATTCAAACAACTCACACCTAGGAATTATAATAGCGCACCTACTTACCTGCGGGAAATTCTTACTAATTTCAAATAATACATTTCAAGTGGCACAGAGCATTTTCATCGTACCTCTGCTCAATACATAAACGTATTTCAAAAGGCTTATTTTTGATATGGATGATACATCTCCTATTTCACATTTAATTGGCTTCCATGAGTTACAGAACCGTTCTACACATAGACATTTTCCTCCTTCCTATCTATTGTGTTCCTGTATAACGTGTCCAGGATTTTTACAACGTCTCGAGTTCTTATTTATAAGGGCACAAACGACTCATTATTCCACTCCATGATATTAAAGGAGCCAAAGCTGCTATAATGAATGTAGAAGTTTCTAGGCTACTCAATGAATGGAACGGTCCTAGCAATACGTAGTTACAACATAAAATTGTTCTGGTTACAAGTGATCTCAGTGGGAGAAATAGATATCTGAAAGAGTCGTGAAAGCGGCTGTGAAGGATTGTTTGAGCTCTGACAAGTAGAACAACCGCTTCAATTTCTTGTGCTGAGCTTTTTGTCAATTTCCCCGGCTTTCCATGCCTAAATGGCGAAAAAATTCATATATTTGCATTTTTCAAGTTAAGCAATAAATAAAATCAATACTTTATACCTAATTTCTTGACACAGCTTCATTTGACAAAAGAGGGACATCCATCCAATGAAAAGGGCATGCGCAGCAAATGATAAAGTAGCAGCCAATATGGTACCTCCCAATATGGTGTACATAAAACTAATGATTCGGTAACCATACCCATAGAGAAGATACTTGGGAACAACTTTGATGGTAGGAAAAATATAGAATCTTGACTCTTTTCATTGTAAAGGAAGAAACACGACAACCAAAACTGAATAACGACCCAACTCAACAAAACGTATTAACGAGTCCACTATGGCTGTAGCATTGTGTCTCCGATTCTTGTAGTGATCATCTATAAACATTTAGGTATCTAATATTAATTATGTTGCTTTACTTTCAAGAATGTTACTTACAAAGATGTACTGGTGTATTGTTTATTATTATTACATAATATATGAAATGGTATGATATACAAAATGATTTTAATTATTTTTCCCACGATGTATTGTTTAGCCCTTGGATTGGAAATAGGAAATAAATGTAAAGAAAAATGCTAACTAAGGCTGATCTGTACTGTACTGTATTTCTCTATTTTTTAATTTTACTTAATATTCCATTTAGAAGGTTAGAATAGCAAGTATCTGTAAATGTCTTAGTGGTTTTGGTTAGTCCATCTTGGATGCCTCGTTAGACTGGACTATTAGGTGGATAGGTTGATTTAGAACTCCATACTAATACTTTTTCCATGGCTCCTTGTAGCTTCTGGGACAAAATTACCTCTTTTTAGGGACAAAATGACTTCTTTTTAAGGTCCCATAAACCTTTACCCATTGGAAACTTTTAAGGGTACCGTTAATCTTCAATTGGCAATTACATGTCATTTTTTCACAGAAATAACCGAAAGGAATTAAATAATTATCTATGTTAGTATCGGGAAAGATAGCAGCAAAAGTCGAGTTTAAATTACTTAAGTAAAGAAAAATTGTCAGCCATGATATTTTGTCCAAAATCGGATCACAATAACCCATTTAAAAAAAACTATTAGCCTCCGCATTCGTCTAGTCTAGTACTCTCTTAGTTGTCGGTCTCTATATATTATTTAAGTATATCTTTTCTTAAGGAACGATTCCCTAACCTCAATGCACTTTTCGTTTTGTGCAGGAAATGGCCTTACTGCACTTCTTGTTTGATGCATTAAGGCTATTTTGCGCACAAAACAAAAAATGCATTGCGACTTGCGACTATTTCGTACATAAAACGAAAAATGCATTGAAGCTATTTCGTGCACAAAACGAAAAGTGAATTGAGGCTAAATCGTTCCTTAAGGGACGATTTTATTATGCATAAAAATTAGTATTGATAAAGCTATTTAATTATATTTTTATGCGACTAACAAATTGTTCAGTTTGCAACTTACTAGATATTCCATCAGATAAGTTGTAAATTCAACAGTTTTAGTTTTAAGATTTGAAACAAGAAAAAGTCTGTATAATTGGTGACTTTTAAACAAAGGAAAGGAAGTTTCCTTTGTTAATTTAGGATTTAAAATTGAAAAATTTTTTACACAATGATCAAAACGACGAGTTTAATTTCTAAGCACAACTTATCGTTTCAACTTTGTGATGTACTCACGGGCAAATTTTTGGAGAAATTGCAGCGCCAAATTTCCATATAGCGTTATTTGTTGAGAGAGTGCGAAACTTGTGTAAACAAGAAGACTAAACAAAACGCTACCCATAGTCAAAATAAAAGCAACTAGGTGGTCAGACAATGGCTCCTCGTTGTAGAGTACATACAGAAATCGAAGACAACTGATTATAGAGTGCCCAACTACGAAGGAGAATATAAAGTAGCAATAGATTCTATGATAAACAGATGCACATTTCACAAAAATATTTTTTCTGTCATCCCAAGTATAATTCGAAAAACCAAAGAAATACGCTTGTTTAGAAACATTTGATAGAGATTTTTGAAATTTTTTGGATATCATTTCAAATAGATTGTAAACGTTATGGACTTAAAGAGCAAGAAACGGGATATTTCTATTATTAACTGAGAAATCGAAGCAATGCAAGCATTTTATTACTTTTTTTGCAAGTAGAATGTGAATCACCATTATTTTTTAGATCGTAGGCTTCAATCTAAAATCATGATTTCAAATAAACAACCAGTTGTAATCTCAAAATGGTTTCAATTAAATTTTCAACATTTGTCTCATACCATATTATTATGAAGTCAGAATTCCATATACTACTCTGTCATATAATCGCCGGATGCCATACACCGTATAGGGCATACGTTCGTATATGATGTACGAAGTAAAATAATTACATAATCGTAGACGATGCAATCACCATTTAAATAATGTCGCGAATGGAATGTTCTTTTTAAATAACACAAATGGTTGGAAAGTAACCTTTTCGGAAAGGAGTACTACTAGACATTTAACTTCCTTGGGCCATGGGGCCCTCCTCTTTGATTTTTGAAAATAAGAATAATGACATGTCATACTAAACAAATGTTCCGAAAACTGTGAAATATTAAATTCATGTTCAAGATAGAATGGAAGCAACTAACAAATTACACAGTTATTCCATGTGATACCAAATGACGTGAGCTATAATTTTCTTTTTCTAAGTCACGTTAAAAACACTACTGAATTCTGGCTCACGTTGCAAAACCATTTCTTTCGTAAATGCAACCGTTGCACGTGTTGCATTTACGTAGAGAGGCGTGTATTTTAGGAAGGCTAAATAAATCGTGATTTTCATATTGTTATCTTAGTATATTATCCCACAAATAATGGTATCCGATCGATAATGCTTCACAATAACAGTAATTCTCGTTGACTTAAATACGCCAAAATTAAGATGCAGAAAGCATAGTGCTATGGCAATCAAAATTCAGTTATTTCATTTTAAATCAAGTACATATTTCGATTTCGTTCGTATTGAGCAGTCATAACTTTATTGTTTTAATAATTTTAAGGATGCAAGAACAATCATTTTATTAGTGTCTAACTAAGGGGCTTTTGGAGAGAAAGTGAAAGCGATTTCAAATGAAAACAACTGTTCATAAGAAAGTATGATCCAAATCCAGAAATTAATTTTAAAGTATATATGGATATTGTACCTATGCTTAATAACAATAACAAACGAGACTAATTTTATCATCGAAGTGTTATGACACAAAATTATATATTTTTAGAAGTAGGTTAAGTAGTCATTGTCGATTGGCATTTGCTGATTAAAATAATCTCTTTCAATTAACCCTTGTAACATTTAAAGATAATGTAAGTTTGTTATCTATATCGCCCTACTAGTCAACATTGTCATTAACTCTCATACATAATATAGGTTTATACGTAACAGATGGGATAATGAAGATCGGATTTAAGTGACATTCCATAAAGTCCTGGATATGCTGCCGCATCAACACTGTATACCAAAACTATTTCGGCTTTAAATGAGTAAAACCATTGCAGAGGAGGATTCATCAGACTAGATTCACTGTCTTGCCAATAGTATCTAGGCCAGTCTTGACTAAGGTTGACTTTAGCTCCGGTCCAGACGTATCCTAAATTTCAAATTTTTGGTAGCAAATTAAACAACAAAATAAAAGCTGTTCCATGAACAACGAACATATTGTTTAAAAATGAGAAATATAAAAATTCACTATTGAAATAAAGAGATTGTGTTTTCCACAGTAATTTGATCTCATGGTTACTCCCCCATGCAGTAGCAACAGCAATTTGCAGAGAATCTGCAGAATCGTCACCCTTTCCAATTTCCAATGCCATAAACTGCATACAACTTGGGTGCAAAATTTTTGTTATTTAGAATATTGCACTACTGTCCCTGGGGGAGGCAAATTACTGCCGTGTATGCATTGAGATAAATGTCTAGAATAATTTACGGTAAGGTTAAATATTTGTCTACGGAAACCAACAAAACAAACATTATCGAATCGTTAATAGAAGGATTAATTATTAATTAATAGCATTTTCGGAAATAAATGTCGATACTTTCATGACCTTTACCATGGCACCAAAAAATGGATACAGATATTTCCGTCCTTAAGGAACGAACGAGAAGCACCATTACACCTTAGGCAACTGCTGATTAGTTATTTATAATTATTTATAATTACGTCATTATTTGTAGAATAATTAAGGTTACCGTCATCACTTGGAAGGTTTGCATAAATGAGGTTGAGTTCCTCTTGACTGTCAAATTTTGCTATATGCATTTCCAACCTTTCGCAAAGAGCAACTGCAGAATCCCAATCAACCTATATCCAATTCGGAATAAAGTTTTTCATAGAATTTTATTGCAAATTAACTTAAATTTTTAGCTATTCATTTTAGAATTTTTGAACATTGTAAAAAAATTTCAAAAGCACTATCAAAATGTTTATATTGGTCTATTAACACAATTATTAATTGTAAATGATAGTACTGTAACACAGGGATAACCAAATACTGTAACCAATACGATAGAATTGTGTCATGCTAAACTTACCGCCTCACGCTCAATGTAGAAACTTTTTGCATTAATTGTGCCAATAAAAACTAGTCTGGGATTTTGTTGCAGCACATGTGGGGCTAGTGGGCCAATGCCTTAAAAATGAGAAATATACCATAGAGGGTAATAGATAGCTGAAAAATAGGCGAATATAGCTGATTGAAATTTAT